>JARWLC010000001.1:97310882-98510882 GCA_033318265.1 Phyllotis vaccarum
CAGGCCATAAACTTCATACTACAAGATGGTGGCCTGACAGGTCCCCAGGGCTGCTTTTCTGAGAGCACACACCATTATCTCTGCCTGGAGATCTGCCATGTCCTCAAGGCCAAACTCCTAACACCATCACACTAGAAGACTAGCTTTCAGCATATGTGGTCTGAAGGATTCAGACCACAGCACCCATCAAACATAGGGTGAACTCGCTGCTATGTATTATAAAAACCACTTGGGACTGCATTGTTTATGATCTTCAGTGGATCCAGCAAAAGCTTTCATGATGCTGGACTGTAAAGGAAATAGCATATCATCTAGCTCCAACTCTGTGTGATTCTTAAAACTGTAAACATTTCCCCTGGCACCTGATGGTCCAGTCTCCGCTGAAACATTAATGAGGAGCAACAAGTTCATTAAGGGTAAATTTTATGCATCCCACCTTGGCCCAGCCCTGGACCATGTTGGGAAGAACTGTATTGGGAATATCTTGTTTCCTGTGCCTTCAAATCTCAGTTGTCCAGCCTTGTCTAGGATCTTACTTATGTCACTTGTGAGACCTCCCATCCTAACACTGAATGCCCATTCTCTTATAATTGTGCATTGGTACCCAGACCCCACACCTGACATCATTATGCCAAAACTCCATGAGAGTAAGTCCTTTCAACATCGCATCCCCTGTATATAACATAAAATGCTCACTGCATAATCAGAAGCTATTTGTGGAACAAGTGCATAGATGAATATTGTGCCAGGGTCAGCTTCCTGGTGTTTCCCAGATGAGGCTGGAGAATATTAATGACAGCTGTTTAATAGCACACAGCAAATATGTGAAGAGCCACCAATTCCCTTCAGCTTCTGGTGACTTCATT
Source organism: Phyllotis vaccarum (assembly GCA_033318265.1). NCBI lineage: Eukaryota > Metazoa > Chordata > Mammalia > Rodentia > Cricetidae > Phyllotis > Phyllotis vaccarum. The sequence goes on from JARWLC010000001.1 coordinate 97,311,749, forward strand.
TTCTCATCCCTAAAAAGAGCAGCTTGGATACTATTGTTCTCCCCAGAGATAGTGCCAACCCTCTGTAGGAGGAAAAACGGGGAGATATAGGAGCATTTGGCTGTCATGAGGCCTCCTACTACTGACAGGAACCAGAAATTCAAAAGGTCCTGCAATGTCAGGACAGTCTGGCACAATGAAGGATTACTCACTGCTTCTCAACCCCTGCCAGTTATTAATAGCATCCCATTGAGAAGCACAGCAATCATTGGCTGTCAAGAGGGGGTGTGGCTAGGATGCTAATCCTCACTCTGTACAACTAACTGTGTGATCTTTAACATGCTGGCTCATCCCTGGTGCATGCATTCCTTCATGTCTTCTGGGAAATTAATATTGCCTGATTTTTTTTTTTTTTTAGCTACCAGGATAGGAGGGGGATCCCTTGGTGAGACCAAGTGTCCCCCACAGAAGTGAGAAAGAACAAGAGAATAAGCAGGGGGTGAATGAGATCGTGGTCCATTGTATTCAAGTATGTCAATTTTTAAAAATATATAACAAAATGATAAAACCAAATATACATATTTTCTTTATCCATTCCTCTGTGGCTAGACAATTCTGGAATTTGGCTTACAAATAGAACACATGAAAAATTTTTACAAAGCTGCCATTACAAGTACGAGGCTCATCACTGTTCCATGAGCTGGCAAACAACTCGGCTAGCTTTTCTAGAAGTAGAAAGGGTTTCCCACAGATAACTGCCAACTAATGGCATCATTTAGGTCCCTAGCACAAATCCTGCCCTTGTGCCCATTGAGAAAGGCCAAAGGAAGGGAACCTGGACCAGCGTGGAATGCCCACCTCATATCTCAGATGGCTTTTGTCTTCCTTAAGCAGCTTGTCACTTCCACATGAGCAGAGCTTCATTTATCTGCAATGAACTGCTCAAAACCATGTTTGACATGTAGGAAACACTTGACATATATTTGCTGAATAAAGAAAAAGATGTGTGCATGCATGAATGGTTTCTTCCAGATTTAGCTCAGGCATCCTCTCCTCCGGAAAGTCATGCCTGACTCCTCCAGACCCACATGTTCCATGTCCACATTCCAATCACAGAGCTGACAAATTCACACACAGTTCCACTTCCCTTTATTTCCAAAGCAGCATGTGAACTGCTCAAGGGCAAAGTTCAAGACTCCTGTGATGCTGTCTGCAATTCCTTGGGCACTGCTTCATTCCTAAATCAGCAACCCAAACTAAAATAAACTAAGCATGGCCATGGCAGCCCATGCTTTCTCTTTGGCATCTGCAGTCAGGCGGGTGGCCCCCTCATGTTGTGAGCAGACCCCACAACCCCTGAAGTCCTTGGTAGGAGTAGCAAACATGGCCCAACCAACACCAAGTCAATAATAAGCAGGCAAGCCCCTGGAAGGGAGAGCTGGGTTTCACATACTCTTGGCATCTGTTACTAACTTCCAGGATTTCCCTTTTTATTTCGATGAGCAGATATGTTCTTAGAGAAATGCATATAAATGAAGTCTTTGCCCTTTTAGATGGAAAGATATTTAAAATGCAAATTCAGAATTTGCTCAGAAAGACTTAATCCCTCAGATTAAAAGATTGAAAAATATTTTTAATAATAGTTTTGTGTCAGACACTATGCTGGGAACTCTCAAGTTTGTTAGCTCACAACAGCCTAAAACATGCATGCTGCCATGCATCAGTCTCATTTGAGGACTGGATGGTGAGTCCTCCAAACCCTAAAGATGCTCATGACCCTTTTATAGATTCATATTGCATTTACATATGATCTGCACACCTCTTTCCATATCATCTCTGCATCATAATACAATGTAAGTGCTACACTGATAGTTGTTGTTGCTCTGTATTGACTATGCCATAGCAGCAGAAATCCTCATGTCCTTGGTACAGATGGAATATTCTCTTCAAATATTTTAGATACACAGTTTGTGAGACGAAACCTGGAACTGTATGTGGGTGGGTGGGGCGACTACATTAAATGTACTTGGAGTTGCTAAGTATCTTGTTATACGTGGCCTCTGGAATGATCCCTGGAGGTTCATGGGATGAAAGCTCAGTCCCGAACTGCTGAGGCTATTATAAGTGTCGAGCACTTTAGAAAACTGAAGCTAGGGGGTGGAATGTAGATCATGGAGGATTTGTCTCTGAAGAACCCCACCCTGTCCTGTCTCTGTTTCCTGGTTATCAGCTTACTTCCTGGCATAAGTGACAGTTTGAAAGAAAATGCCCCCTCCCACTAATGGGAGATGTGCCTTTGTTGAAGCAGGTATGGTCTTGCTGGAGGAAGTGTGTCACTGTGGAGGCAGGCCTTGAGGTCTTATAAATGCTCAAGCCTCACCCAGTGAGACAGTTTAATTCCTGTTGCCTGCAAGATGTAGAGCTCTTAGATACCACTCCAGCACCATGTCTGTCTGCACACCACCATGTCGCACCATGGACTGAATCTCTAACTCTAAGTAAGCCACCACAATTAAGACCACCTTTATAAGAGTTACCGCGGTCATGGTGCCTGTTCACAGCAATAGAAACCCTAAATAAGACAGAAGTTGGTACCAGGGACCAACTGGGTTATTGCTATGATAGGCCTGGCCGTGCTTTTGTTTGGAGGAATTTGGACTTTGGGTTAGAAAAGCAGTAGGATGCTTTAAGCATTGCTTAATGGGCCAAACCAGTAGAAGTATGGAAGACAGTCATGCTGAGGGTGATTTGGAGGGTAAGCTTGAGGGATTTCAGAGGAAAATAATTTTAGCCTAAAGAGCATTTGTGTGGTATTTTGGTGAAGAAGGTGGCTGCTTTTTGCCCTGGTCTGAAGAGTCTACCTGAGGTTAAAGTGAAGAGAATTAGATTAATCCCATTGGGAAAGGAAATCTCAAAACACCTTAGTATAGACTCTGTTGTGTGGTTATTACTGGTCACTGTTACACAGATTTATTAAGAGAGAGAGAGAGAGAGAGAGAGAGAGAGAGAGAGAGAGAGAGAGAGAGAATGTGAAATTTGAGGAGAAAAAAAAGCACCAGGGAGTGGAATGGAGATAAGGCCTGTGTTCAGGGAGATAAGCAAATGAAAAAATGGAATAAAGGGAGTGGTGACTTCAGGGCAAGATTCACCCACCAAAATTTTAAAGTTGTGAAGAGAATTAAAGAAAAGCTTATAGCCGGGTGTGGTGATGCAGACCTTTAACCCCAGCACTCCGGAGGCAGAGGCTGGGGGATCTCTGAGTTTGAGGCCAGCCTGGTCTACAGAGCTAGTTCCAGAATAGCCAAGCTTAGGTAGTTCAGGAAACCACTGAAAACAGAAAGTTGATGAAGATATAATTGAACAAGAGAGTCATGTTCCAGGCCAAGTAAGCAGCAGAACTTGGCAGCTTTGGCCATGTGGCTTTGGAGTTAAGGGCCTAGAAGCTTTTCCTCTGCAACTAAAGAAAGCCAATGAGGTCACGTGTAAGGCAGGAGTGTCCCCAAATGGAGGTCTAGAGAGGCCATTGCATGAAGCTGTGAAGTTGAAGCCTGGATTGCCTTGAAGATCCCAAGATTTTGGAGATGTCAGAGTTCTGGGATACCTGCTGAGGAGAGCTGCTAACAGGGGGTGGAATCAGCCCAAGGTAAAGGTGTACATTGCAGTCAACAGAACTGAAAGAAATTGGAGATAATGAAGAGCATTTGACATCAATCATGGAAATACAGAGCTTAGAACTTGTCCAACTGGTCTTTGGTCTTCTTTGGTCTATTACTTCTTCAAAATGCTCCCTTCCCTATGTTTTGGGATGGTAATGCAAATCCTGTGCTATTATATGTTGTAAGTATGTGATCTGTTTTTTAATTTTAATTTCATAGGCAATTACAGTTGAGAGACTGTATGAATTTCCGAAGAGACTTTGAACTTTAGATTTTAATAAGTTCAAGACTGGTATATATTATGGGGACTTTTGAAATTGGAATGAGTTACATTTTTGCATTATGATATGGCTACAAGCCTTTGGGGGGCCAAGGAGTAGAATGTGGTGGTTTGAAAGAAAATGGCCCCCCAAAAGGAGTGGCACTAGTGGGAGATGTAGCCTTATTGAAGCAAGTGAGGTCTTGTTGGGGGTCTCATATACGCTCAAGCCACACCCAGTGAGACAAACTACTTCCTATCGCCTGCAAAATGTAGAACTCTCAGCTACCTCTCCAGCATCATGTCTGCCTGCTCACCACCATGTCCCATCATTATGATAATGGACTGGACCTCTAACTGTAAGCAAGCTACTCCAATTAAATGTTTAACTTCTAAGAGCAGTCATGGTCATGGTATCTCTTCACAGCAATAGAAACCCTAAGACAGCATGGTATTCTATCTCACCACAGACCTAAATAAAAGAGAGCTAAGAAGCCATGAACTGAAACCTCTGAGCCCATGAGCCAAGATCTTTTCTCTTCTTTACATTGTTTATCTTGGACATTTTATTACAGCAGTGAAAAGCTAACACCGGGCTTTACAGCAAAACAGCAGCACGGTGCCAGTTAGTATCTGTAACTGTTTAATGCAAGGCTATGCATCTTCCACAGCACCTCATGGGAGGTTCCTCCTGTGGACAGACTCTACTGGCTTCTGCTGCCTCTAATTCTTCTATATTGGGCTTTCTTGGGGAAAGACTCCGTGCTCCCCCACCCATAACTCAGTTCTAAATGGATGGCAGGAGTTCAACACCATGGACCAAACTGATAGAATCAACCACGAATCTTCAGTGTTACAATTTTCATCATAATAAAAATAAAGTACTCTGGAAGATTGAAAGTAATTTGGATTTAAATCACTTTTGGTTTTGTGGGCCATGGCAAATAAGCAAGCAGATGAACATCTGCCTTACTTAAACATTGCATCAAAATGTCACCGATGGGCAAAAAGCAATCCTCACAAGAGGGAATATTTGGCTTTAAAGCCTAGCAACAATCATGACATTGTTTACAGGCTCTGGCCATGTATTAATATTATCTTCAGAGAAATGGAAAATGCAGTTATGTTTTCTGGGCTTGACTTGAAGCACAGTTACACCAGAGGTATGTATGTGTTTGGGCAAGCAAGAGAGGGCTGAAGTGGGACTTGAGACAGAAGCCCAAATTTATCTTAGATTCCACTGTGGTTTCAGATGCTTAATATAATCACATGGATACTAAGTCTAAAGTAAATGCCACTGTAGTTTTTCCTGTGATTCCTTCTAAGTGACTACACTCAGAAGTCTTTAGGCATTTGAAGGAGCAGGTAGTTTGATGTAGTGACTTATGATAACCTTGCCTGTCACCTGCATACTGCAATGTCTGGAACGTGTTCTATCTGGTTGTGGCTAGTTGTGTGTTTACCAGCTGTCTGTTACTATAACAACGCTTGAGCACCATCATTTATAGCGAAATGTTCTAGTTTTGCTCACAGCTTTAGGGATGTCAATCCATAGTGAGTGGCTACTTCTCTTTGGGATGTGGTAAGGCAGCACACCATGGTGACATAGGTGAAGAAGGTGCCCAGGAGAAGTAAGGAGGGATAGAGCTAGTTTATGCAGAAATACATCATTTCTCTAGTATTAATATTCCTATTATTCTACAATACACCTCACATTCAGGAGGCAAACACAAGAAGAAAGAGGAAAAAGCCCACCATTCATTTCAGGGTAATCCTTACCACTCTTAAAAATTGTACCTTCTCCACAGGTATGGTGGCATACACTTCTAATCCTAGTATTCGAGAGGCAGAGACAGGCAGGTATCTGTGAGTTCAAGGCCAGTCTGGTCTAGAGAGGGAGTTCCAGGACAGCCAAGGTGGTTACACAGAGAAACTCTGTTTCAGCAAACAAACAAACAAACAAACAAACAAACATCTCATGTCCTTCCAGGGGCATCTTGGGCTAAGGATCAACCATTCATACATGGGCTTTGGAGGAACATGTTAATAGCACCCTCTTTTTAACCGAGTGATCCTATGCTATGTCCCAGTTTCTTCAGCACCAAAATGGGGATAAGAGTACTTCCTTCAAAGGGCCCTTGCAAGGGTAATCAAAGAAGCATACTGGTAAGTATCTCAAGTGTTTGTTACAGTATAGTCAGTTAGAGAAACATGGGGGGGGGTGCCTTGCTTTGAAAATTGAGGGGTGTGAAATAATAGCACTTAAAAAATGGAAGGGCTATATTATTTTATGCGTAGGTATGTGTGCTTATTTGTATGTATGTGCATCATGTGCATGCCTGGTACCTAAAGATTATCGAATCCCCTAGAACCAGACTTACAGATGACTGTGAATCTTTATGTGGGTTCAGGGAACTGAATATAGATCCTCCATAGGAGCAGCAAGTGCTCTTAACCACTGAGCCATTGCTCCAGTTCAAATTAGGATTTCTAATGTGTGTGTACTCAAGTGTGCACTGAGATCAAAGGACAACTTTAGGACAACTAGCGTTCTCTTCTCCCTCTGTGTGAGTCCTAGGGTTCATGTAACTCAGATAATCAAGCTTGGACTCGCTTGCCAGCCTCTGGGAAAACTAGATGCAAAAATTCCTTTTGGCCTTGCCTATGGGGCAGACCTTAGAATATATATATGTTGGGGGGGGTTATCCTCATGTTATGTGGGAAGACAAGCTTGGCTTCTTTGTAGAAACTATCTGAGTAGTTAAAGGCTTGAGGTCTGAGAAGAGAACTATGGTTAAAGTTTTTACTTGGTCATGCACCTGCTGGGTGCCTCTCAATGCTGTAGTTCCTCATAAGTAAGAGGGGACACTCTTCTGGGTCATTGTAAAGATGGGTCAAACTCATCCCTATAAAGTCCTTAGTATGTCCTATATTAACTTGGTTCTGCACGGAGAGGGCTCACTGCAGAGTTGTCTCTGGCTTTTTAATCCCCAAAGAAATCCAGGATCAGCAGGGACTGGCAGAGGAAAGAAAATATGATGATAAAAGTCACAGGGTTCCAGAGGAAGTACAGGATAGAGACCCTCGCGAGGAACGCAGGAAGCAGAGTATTAGAAGACCAGAGCATAGAAGGCATGAAATGACAGCAGGGTGGGAACAATGGTGTGGAGAAGCAGGGGCTGGGAACACAGAGGCACTCTGAGAGTGAGAGTGCAGGGTGGGGAGCATGGGCAGTCCACTACCTCAGCCTTCTTCCTCTTTCCACCACTGATTCAAGGTGCCAATGGGTGGAGCAGGCAGGCTGCTACAAATGCATGCCTTTCCCCTGCAAAACCAAAGCTGCCAGGGTCTGTGGGTGACAGAGCAAAGGCTTCTGGTGCAATTACCCCGTGAAAACAAGAGGTTGATGTGAAAGATAATAGTGATCATATAAAGCTACCTATGAAAGCATGAACCTGGGCTTAGAGTTGATTTAATGTTGGTCATTAAAGTTGCAATTTGGGGGGACGACGACACAGGGCTGATTGAATCATGATTAAGAAATGCAGAGAAGCCCCAGTGGTCCTTTGAGTTGACAAATCCTGACTCTCCAGATTCAGCCAACCATGAAAACAATAAAGCACCAATGTGTATAGGCATTTTCATTGTGTTTATAACATAATCATTATAGCAAATCAGCATTTATAAAGTGTCTATGTCATAAGGAATCTAGAGATTATCTAATATAAAGAGGTATATAGTTACACACTATATACTTGAACATCTGTGGGTTGGGGTTATTTGAAGATGCAGGATGGCTGCACCTGACAACACAAAGGACAGACTAATGTTTTATTGCATGAGCTCAGGAACTACATTGAACAGAGACTTTATGGATTGGGACTTGTCTTAGTCACTGTAAAGAGACAGTAATTCTTAGAAAAGAAAGTATTTAATTGGGGTGGCTTACAGTTTCAGAGGTTTAGTCCATTTTCATGATGGTGGGGAGTGTGGCAGCATGCAGGCAGACACGGTGCTGAGGAATTAGCTAAGAGATCCACAGGCAGAAGGAAGAGAGAGAGACTTTGGGACTGGCTTGGGTTTTTTAAACCCTAAAGCCCACCCCCACTGACACTCTTCCTCCAACAAGGCCACACCCCCTAATTTCTCTAAAGCAGTGCCACTACCTAATACCTAAGCATTCAAACATCTGAACCCATGGAGGCCATTCTTGTTCAAGCCACCACAGTGCTCATATCTATCACCACTAATCCCATTTAGTGATTTGACTCTTGGACTTGCTCTTTTTGCTAGTATGGACAGAATTGTGATCCCTTAACTTAGATGTGTTTATATCATTAGCCTGATAAGACCTAGAATTACCTGGGAGATGAGTCTCTGGGCAGAACAGTGGGAAGTTAGCTTGATTAGGTTAATTGAGGTAAAAAGATGTGCCCACTGTGGGCGGCACCACTCCCTGGGTTGGGATTCTTGACTGTATGTAAAAGGGAAAGTGAACTGAGGAGCAGCATTCGTCACTCTCTTCTCTTATTGTAGCTATAATGTGACTACCCATATCAAGTTCCTGTTGTCTGGGCTTCATCATGGCGGATTATATACCTTGAGTTGTGAGTCACAGTAAACTCCTCCTTAGGTTGTTTATCTGAGGTCATTTTTTTTTTTCATAGTGACAGAAAAGTAACTAGGAAAATGCCCTAACCCCAAGTGCTTCAGTCAAGAATGTATTGGAGAGATGATCATGAGAGAGAAGATTCACTTAAAATCAAACTTCAGTGTGGCCCCAGCACAACCTGACTGTTGCATCTATAAGAGGAAATGATTTGGACACAAGCAGAGATGGGCAGGCATAGAAGAAAGGCCGCAGCAAGGGCAATGAGAGGGAGCCATCTGCAAGCCAGGAGGAGCAGCCTCAAGAGAAACAGAACCTGTCAGCACCTCCATCTTGAACTTCTAGCCCCAAGAATGTGAGAAAATTAATCTGCTATTTAAGTACCTGCTCCATGAAATGTTATGACGGCAACTCTAGCAAATTAGTATATTCCTCTACAGCATGAAAGCTAAGGACAGTACCCACCTCAGTGAGTTGTTGTGAAGTTAAGGGGGGATCCTATGTAAGAAACTCGTTGCTTTGCCTGGAATACTGTTAACAGTCAATAAAGGCTAGAATTAAAAAGTCCTCTGCAAGTTCTGCTCAACTGTGAGAGGGGAGAGAAATTCTCCAAAAATACATAGGAGCTATAAGTATCACACACTAAATACTTAGTGTGTCCTATTTAGCATTAGACACATCTGCAAGCAATAGAAAATGAATACAGTACTGAGTAAGAGAGCATGCATTTCTACGACCCTGCCAGCATAGCAAGGCGATGTGAGGCAGTTGAGGTAACACATTACTGATGCCATGAGTTCCTTCTAGTTCACTAGATTTTCATCTTCAGGGTCCAACCTCATTGTTCAAAATAGGGCTCCACTGTCCAAAGACAGGGATCCTGTCTTTGTATCTGAATCTTGCACACAATGAAAGATAAAAAGACAGCCAAGGCAAACATCCATTTTAATTATACTTTCAGGAAACAGCACACATCTTCTCTACTCATGGCCATACCTACCTACAGGGAAGAATGCGGGAGCAACGTACAGGCATCCAGACCCCAGTTAAAAATCTAAGCTTGTAGTATGAGAATAAAAGGGAAAGGAGACAGCTGGTGATCTGGTGATGATAACTGACCTCTGACGTGATGCACAATGGGTTTAAGGAACCTGAGTTCTTAAAATGTTATTGGCTTATGGAGGGGAACCTGTTCTCTAGAGATACGAGGCTAAAAGAAAATTAAAGGTGAAACCTTAATATCTCTCTCTCTCTCTCTCTCTCTCTCTCTCTCTCTCTCTCTCTCTCTCTCTCTCTCTCTCTCTCTCTCTCTCTTTCATCTTAACATGACTGACCTCTCTTCCCACAATCAAGGGTCTCCACAGTGAAGGTGATCAGTACCATTCTGATTAAGGTTCTGAAAACGTGTGGCTGGGATTGCAATGGCTGAAGCTGGACATGAAGAATGTTCTAATAACCACAGTGATATGGCGAAGTGAGTCTTGAAGAAAAATACAGTCATCCCTGAGAAATGTTCAGAAACAGAGAGAGAGGCAGAGAGCCCCCTGGGGTGTTTTAATTGCTACCCCGTAAAAGTTAGATGCCTGGTGGATTTGTGATTTAAGGAAAGCAGCTTGTATACATGTGGGGGGGGGGGTAGTGCTGTGCCTGGTTAGCTGAACAGTTTCCAGAGAAAAAGAGAAGTTTGACAGAAAAGTTAAAGGAGTAAACATTGAACTGGCATCAAAATAAAAAAGCTTTCACCAAAAATGTCAGGGGAGCGAAGTGCTGGGAAGAGGCCATTAATACGTGTGCAGGGACGAAGCTGGCAGCAGCTCTTACAAATGGGGGTTTCTGGGCTACTTCTTAAAAGATGCTCATCTCTTTTTTTATTCAGCTCATTTGTGGGTCTCCACGAGAAACCATATAGCCTTTTCTAGGCGGATGGGCTGTATCTATACATGAAAACAGATTCCTCTTCTTCTAGTAGCCGTAAACTGACAAAATAGTTTTTCCACTAGAGATATGGTCCCTGATAGACTGAAAACCTGAAAAAAGTCTCACACCAATGAATGAGCCAAACATGCAGTTTCAGGAAAGCTGGGAGGTTTGGGGGTATATTAGGATCTGGAGTCTCAGCAAGAAAATCTTTCTGACAATAAATACTAATTGATTTCCAAACCAGCATGGGAACCCTAGGAAGGAAGAACACCATGGTAAGGTAAGTGTGTCCAGGCCCTGTCACGTAAATGGACAAGAAAAAACTAACCAGGCTGGCCCAAATGTTAAGGGCTGTGTTGGCTGGTTTTGTGTGTCAACTTGACAGAAGCTAGAGTCATCACAGGAAGGCACCTCAGTTGAGGAAATGCCTTCCTAAGACTCAGCTGTGATACATTTTCTCTTTTAGTGATCAATGAGGGAGGGCCCAGTCCATGGTAGGTGGTACTATCCCTGGGATGGTGATCCTGGGTTCTACAAGAAAGCAGGCTGAGCACACCAGAGGAAGCAAGCTAGTAAGAAGCCCTCCTCCATGGCCTATGCATCAGCTCTCGCTTCCAGGATCCTGCCCTGTTTCAGTTCCTGTCCTGACTAACCTCTTTCAATAATGAACAGCAATGCTGAAGTGTAAGCCTTTCCTCCCCGACTTGCTTTTTGGTGATGGTGTTCCACTGTAGCTTTGCCACAGTTTGGCATGAGGTGGTGACTGACATGTCTTACTGCTTGGTGTTGGAGCTGCAGCTGATGACAGGGGCACCAGAGGAGCTGAGGATTCAGAGCAGAAGTTGCTCCACACAGATGCTGGCCTGACCTTGGACTGAATGAAAGACCTACGTGTGCCAGCCCGACATGGGATGGAGGTGTTAGTTGAATGTGTTACGGGCGACCAACACCCCTGACGGAACCTGCTCAAGGGAGGGAACATTTATGTTGTCTCATGACTTCAGAGGACAAACACATGGTCATGTGGCTCTGTCATGGTTTCTTTCCCTTTTCCTCTCTTCTTCTCCCCTTCTTTCCTTCAATCATTTTCATAAGGACTTCCTGTTGCTCTTCCTTCTTGGCTCCCCTCCCCCATCTGCCCTCTCACCTGGTACATCTGGTCCTCTTCCTCTCTCTGGTAGCCTGCTCTGTTTCAGGTCACACGAGTTCTATTACCCACATTTTCCCTCTGCCCCTGCTTCCTCTAAGATCAGTTTTCTGCTTTAAAAGCCCCTTTATAGTTTCATGAACTATTCCCAAAACCATACCCCATATATATATGGTGTGTGTGAAAAGATTGTAAGAGCCAGTGTTCAAGAGGAGGGGCAAAACAGTGTCTTCTAGACATGATGGGATCATAGCGCCTATAAACACATGGCAGCTGTGGCTGTCTGCACACCATCAAGTCAGTCAAGCTTGGCATGGGTGGGGACAGGGGACACACACACACACACAGACACACACAGGACCTTCCACCCATCATAGCTGAAGAACTATTGACAGCTGGTGGCTTTTCTAGGCGAGGGAGAACCTGTTTTCTTTATAGATGTGGCCCCTGGTAACTGACCATGCTCCAGTGCAAGGCTCCACACCCATACACTATGAGCAGCACTAGTTAGATTCTGGATCACTATTTCTTTAAGAAGGAAATTGAAGGACAATGAATGAAATTGAAAGACATTGTACACATACATGAAATGTTCAAAGAATAGGTAAAAGTACTAAATTTTCAGAAAGTTAAAATCTAGAGGCTACATGTAAGACAGAGCATGTGATTTGTTTTGTCTGAGTAAAACTCAATATAAAAATTATTAAATATAATAATTATTGAGATGTAATAATTATTTTATTATAATATAGTTTCTAAGTCTATCAATGTTCTTCCAAGTGCTATGATTTTGTTTTTTGTAGCTGCATATAACTCCATTATGCATATGTGCATTTTCTTTATCCATTCAGCTGTTGATTATTGTGGAATATTATTTTTTACTAGGCAAAGATGTAGTACATTTGCTTATGCTATAGACTATTGCTTTAACTGTTAATGATGTAAATATGTGTTGCATTTGTTTATTCTATATTTGCTTAATTACGTACAGATGTGTTGCTGCTTCATCTTGCCTGCCTAATGCACCTGATTGGTCTCATAGAAAGCTGAACAGCCAGTAGCTAGGCAGAAGAGGGATGGACGGGGCTGGCAGGCAGAGAGAATAAGAAGGAGAAATCTAGGCTCCAGAAAGAGAGGAGGGAAAGGAGAATGAGGGAGAAAGAGGGACACACCCAGGGCCAGAAGCTGGGCAGCCTCCAGCGAGATGTGGAGACCATAAGAAAGTAACACACACAGAATAAAGGAAAGTAAATAGCTCTGAGGCAAAGCATAGATAAAAGGAAACAGAGTAGAATAAGAACTAAGATAAGGTTGAGCATTTGCAACTAATAAGAAGACTCTGTGTCATGATTTGGAAGCTGGTTAGTTGCCCAAAAGAAAAATCCTGGTAGAGTTGATAGACATCTAGACTGATTCCATTTCCTGGCTCTTGTCATGGTACAGCTGGGCACCTGGTTATAATGATACTTCTGTAGTGAAACATAGATTTGTTTAGGTATAAACCAAGCAGTACAGTAGCTGAGGCTTGGGGTAATTTTTTTTGAGTTTCTTGAGAAAACATTGGACTGACTTCCAGAATCTGGTGAAGGTTTTTCTCATCATGGCTGCATGGAGACCAGGTATAACCTTTGATGGTCAAGTCCTAATATCAACTTCCAATGGCCAAGAGCCGTCCCCTAATGACTCCATAGCCTTCAAAGTTACACCATGAACCAGAGAACCAGTCATCAAAATGCAGGTGTTGGGGTACAATTTTCCTAAGCCATAACAATAGACATGTGTCCCTTGGTAGGCCAACCCATGCACATGGCATGGTGGGCAGAACAGCACAGCTATGTTCCCTAGGTTACAGGGCTCCAGAGTCTTGGCAGTTGAGCAGAGCTGGTATGATCTGAAACACTGAAGAAGAGGAGGAAGAAAGGGAAGTGGGGAGGGAAGAAACGGGGGGGGGGGTATGGTTAGAGGAGGGAGCTCAGACTGGCCGCAGGCACTTGAGCTGGAAGGGACTGGACAAGGACGGGTCACAGGTACCAATAGGCAAGAGTGGGACTGCCTAACTTTGCTACTTATTTCCCCTCCACAAGCCTTACCATGATCAGGCTGTTCTACCCAAGCACTCTATCCTTCCCGTGGCCCACTTGTCAGTTCCTCCTTTGGTATGCACCTGGGAAGAGAATACTTCATTTTCTGTTAATTACTGAAAGGAACAGTAGTGTGATCATTAAGTGCTCATTTGCAAACTCCTTGGAGAGTCTGATTAGAAAAAAAAGAAAAAGAAAGAAGGACAAGGAAAAAATGGGGTGGGATGCGCAGCCACACCAAACATTCTTTATTTTTTCTTCTTTTATGGATCCCATAAGAGCCAATCTATGATGGCTCTTAGTTTGGGTAAAACCCATGGTCTCCTGGCTCCAACTCTCTGATTGGTGATTTAATAACCTCGACATGAAGACCTCATTTTTGTGCCTCCTTCCATATACACATGCTATTGCTATTGTGCACTTACAATCTACACACAATTTATGTGCGCCACTTTATAAAACCCAACATTATCTTGTAAACAGTGTTCTATGTTGCCATATAGTCTTCACAATTATAAATTTCAATGAATGTGCAAAATTATGTTGAATTGTTGCAGTATAATTTTCTTAACTGTTCCTCAATGATTAGGTGTTTAAATGGCTTCTAATTTTGGATTAGGGTAGATAATGCTTGATGGCATATCTTTATGTATTTGTTTCATTCCTATTGACTATTCCCTTGGGAGAAATTCCCAGGAGTGGTTTTACTAAATCAAACAGAAAGAATATACATTTACTAATATATATGTGTGCATATATATTATATATAGTTATATATATTTAGTAATATATTCTCTTAAAACATGATGTTATAAACGCTTTCCAAAGAGGTTACATGTCCTGATTTATGACATCTTTATCCGTAATTGGGTTTTTTGTTGTTATTTTGTTTGTATAGGCAATCTCACATAACTCCAGATATGCTTGAAATCTCTGTGTAGCTGAGGATGGTCCTGCTACCTCCACCTCCTGATCATATTCTACTAGGCATATAATCATAGGCATATAATGATACCACATCATGTTTATGCAGTGTTGGGATTGAATCCAAGGCTTCAGGCATGCTAAGTAAGTACTCTATTAACTGAACTACAATATTATTATTCTTATTATTAACTATGTTCTTAGCTTTTGAAAAATAATATTTTTCCTATTAAGTCCTTGCCTGCTGTGGTAAAAAGGCGGTGGGAAGAGGGTTGTGGCTAAGAGGGAATCTGTGTGGAATGGAGTAGATGGGTGTTTCCATGTTTGTAGCTGGTAGATCTTGGAAGGAAAGAAGAGTCAAGGCATTACCCTCAGGATTAGTGAACAGTGCACACCCCCTGTAGCTCCATATCCCTTCTCCAGCTTTTACTTCTTAATTCCACCAACCAACATGGGCTCTGAGGCTGGGGTAGGACCAGGACCAGAAAGGTTAATATGCATCACTTAGCAAGGATGTAGTGATGCAGTACTCAGTGATGGACCCTCTTTGTATAGTGTCATCCCCTAAATGCTTTAAATGCTTCCCACTGTAGCTGCCCTACCCAAAGAAAGATAATACAAGTGCATGAATGACTTTCAATGTGTCCGTAACTCCTTTTTTCAAAAGCAAGAGGAAGCATGTGAGCTTCCTAATTTCAAAATCTATAACAAAGCTGCCATTATCAAAATATGATAATACTGGCATAGAAGCAATCATTTAGACCAATGAAACAGAAAGTCCAGAAGTAAACTATGTGGATATCGCCAAGTGCTCTTCCACAAAGGAGCCTGGAACATACAATGGAAAAAGGCAGTCTCTTCACCAAATGGGGCTGGTTTGGGAAAACTAGATATCCACTACAACAGAAGGAAATTGGATCTTTACATTGTGCACGCGTGTACACACACACACACACACACACACACACACACACACAATCAGCTCAGAGTGGAGTAAAATTCAACTACCTGATATCTAAAACTCCTTAAAGAAAATGTAGGTGGAAAGCTTTTTAAACATTGGATTTAATGATGATTTCTTCAATACAGCACCCAAGTACAAACGGGAAAGGCAGATTTTTTACAAATGGTACCATGTCATACTGAAAAGCTTTATTCAGCAAAGGAGATAATCGGCAAATGATGAACACACCCTACAGAACAGATGAAAATGTTTCCAAACCATGTATCCAGTATGGTATGGATCACGTGTTAGCTGAATCAATAGTAAAATCGTAAACAACCCAATCTAAAAATGGGCAAAAGTGAGTGGACATTTTTCCAAAGAAGACATACAAATAGCCAGCAGGCATGTGAAAAGATGCAAATCACAGACACAATGGCACGTCACATGACTAAAAGTTAGCATGGCTGTTATTAAGACCGAGACAATAAAAGATAACAAATCAGTGAGAATATGGAGAGAGAGCATATGCTGCTGGATTGAATGCAAAATGGCAAAACTGATGTGGAAAATATCTCAAAAATATTAAAATGGAATCTGGAGATATAGCTCAATTAGTTGAGTGCTTACCTAGCATGCATGAAGCCTTGAGTTGGGGCCTCACTACCAAATAAAACAAGTGTGGTAGTACATGTCTATAATCTAAGCGCTCTGGAGGAAGGGCAAGAGGACTGACTGTAAGTTCAAAGTCATATCCATCTAATTAGGGAGTTTGAGGCCAACTTTCAATACATGGGATTTTGTCAAAACAAAACAAGATAAAATAAAATTGCTATATGAGCCAATAGCACATTTTTTATATATATGTATCAATATATATTGATATGTATTCAAAAGACTTGAATTAAGTCTTGGAAAGATTTCTGCACATAGTTGCATTATTTAAATAGCTAAGATATGAAAACTGCCCAATGCCAATCAACAGGTGAGCTAATAAAAGAATTGACATAGTCATACACACAATAGTCACCCCTTAGTAAAGAGAGAAATCTTGCCATCTGCAGGGCATGATTAAACCCGGAGGACATCATGCTACAGGAAATAATGGAAGTCACAGAGTGACAAAGACTACTTGAATTCAAAGATCACTGTGTAGGGAAGTGTCTGGCCAAAGAAACCCACCCTGGCTCTGAACCCAGAGCCCGTGAAAGAAACACACCCTGGAATTCTTTCTAAGACCCAAGCCAGTGAAATACATTTATCCCTAAACCCAGAACCAAAATGAAATGTGCTCTGACCCTGAAGTTAGAGCCTCAAAGCCCAAAAGAGCCAGTGAAAGAAACTCACTCTAGCCCTGAAATTCAAAACCAAATCAGGGTAAAAGAAAGGAAAAAAATCTGACCAAACCCCACCCTGGAAGTCTCCCTAAAAAGCTCTGCCCCCCCCATATAAACTCTGCACCCACAGCCCGCTCCCACCCCGGGCTGAGGCAGCCAACCTCTCCTGGACTCTTCCCTCCCAATAGATGTCTTGAATAAGGTTTAGGTTATGACTTTTTTCTTTCGACAGAACAGCAGTGATGGAGCCTGGACAGAAAACAGCTGAAGGAGAGAAACTAACACTCTTGCTGCCCAGGGGACCTTCCCTGGCTGGGCCAAGGCTGTGGAGAAGCAAAGCCTCAGCCAGCCACTGTAGCAACTTTGCCTGGGAGGCCCTCCCTTGCTGGAGCAGAATTGTTAACACTGGGGAAGCCTTTCCCTCAAGCAGGGCTGTAAGCTGCTACCCGCACTTTCTGTGGCCTGTGGTGTTCATTGGCTCCCGAATGCCTGAATACTTTCCCAGAGCTGCAGAGCTCAGTATGCCTGGGCTCCTGACTACCAGGATCCCTTTCCATCTGAGCTGCACAAACACCTACGTACACTGAAGCACAGAATAAAATAGAAGCTACCAAGTGGGTTTGGAGTGGGGCATGGGCCTGACGGGGGCTGTTCTGATAGAATTTCCATTACTTGAGAAGTTGTAAGCCAGGCCAGATGGCTCAGACACGGAGCCTCCAAAGGCTAAGGCAAGAAGAGCAAAAGTTCAAGACCGACCTGGGCTAAAGGGAACGTTCAAGGCCAGTTTGGACAGTTCAGTGACACCCCGTCTCAAAGGAAAAAGAAAAAGAAGGGTAGAAAAAAACACTCTGTGTGAAAGCTCTTGCTACGACATTCAAGAACATATGATCAATTCCTAGTATCCAGGGGGATGGAGCTACAGAGCTCTGCCATGCAGTTTGACATCTTTGACAATACTATATGTACAATTAACATTTTTTTAAAGAGTAGATTTTTTAAAAACAAAACTTTTAAGTGAGTTTAGAACACATATTTAGGAGGTTGTTTTAAAGTTTTGGTAAATATCTTGTTTTTTTAGCACAAAAAATGACAGGGTACACTGGGAAAAGTTTAAAGGTGATGAGCATGTCTATTATGATTGTGGAAATGATTTCAGATACTTAAATTGATCAAATATGTAGGGATTTTTAATATAATATTCCCATAAAGCTGCTTTTAAAAATTGAGCTAACATTAGGAAACCAGAGAGACGTCTCAGTAGATAAGGTACTTGCCATTCAGGTGTGAAGAACTGAGTGTAGACTCCCAGAATGCAAGTAGATGCCAGACAGGTGTAGACAGGGCACCTAAAACCCCAGTACTTAGCAATATTCAGAGACAGAGACAGCAGGTGAACTGGGCAATCTGACTACCTAGACCAGCCAAATCAGTAACTCTGAGTCCAAGAGAGACCTAGCCTCAATATATAAAGTGGAAAGCAATTAAGGACCTTGATGTCAACTTCTGACCTCCATCCGGTCTGGCTTACGACTTCTGACCACACATTCATGTGCACCTGCATACACAAATGTTCCCACACATACTCAAACATATGAGCAGCACACACATACACAAATAAGAAAGTGAGTTAAGGGACTGGAATATGGCTCAGCAGTTAAGAGCACTGCTTGCTCTTCCAGAGGAACGTGGTTTGATTCCCAGCACCAACATGGAGTCTCACAGCCATCTGTTACTCCAGCTTCAAGGGATATGACACCCTCTCGGACCTTTGTGGGAAAGAGCCAAATACATGGTACACAGACATACATGCGTAAATAAATGCCATATACATATAAATAGCAACTTATTAAAAAAATATTTAAAATAATCTAACTTTAATGTATTACTATATAAAATTTACCACTTAATTATTGAAAGATCATAAAAATGTATAGATTTTATATACTTTTATGTAATGACACCTTTGAAACCTCGTACATAGTTTACATTTACAATGCATCCCAATTCCAAAGATATCTGTTTCTTTTTTGGCATATGGGAAAGGAATTCAGATAAAGTCTTAGTATGTAACTCCGGGTGGCCTTGAACTCATTCAATGCTTTCTAGAACTCAATATCCTTCTTCCTCCATCTCCAAAGTGCTAGGATTATAGACATGTGTCACCATGCCCATAAAAATCCTCTATTTCAGATGCTCAATAGCACATGGCCATGGCCGCTGTGTGAGAGTCTATAGTGCTACAGCCCACTCAGAAGCATTAGAGAGTGAAAACGTCTTACTGTTGATGTATGGAGCCTCTGGAAAATAAAAAGCATGCTCTTTATCAAAACAGAGCATGTAAAGGAAAACTCTGAAGTGTTATAGGTGGGATACTAAATACGATGATAGGGACATCACAGATGCCCTTTTTCATAGAAGACATTTAAGCATCTTTCATTCTAGCTCTATCTCTGCTCTTTCAGTGCGTCCATCATTCTACATTAGAATGGTTATAGAGTAGATGCTATTGGCGTGCGTCAGAATGCATGGACTCTGGCCCTGCTTCAACCATAGAGAAGCAAGACTCTGAGGTGAGCCTGGAAAGCAGTGTTTCTAAAGCAGATTTTTATCTAGAGGTTTAATGTGATAACAGAGCCTGTTATTCTTGAGGAGTTTGAAACCTAGAAAGCAGGAAATTCACTCAGGCTCTCTGGGTAGGAGTCACCTGACTCATCCGGCTTCCTCCCACAGTGCACACTTACCACAGACAGCCTTTCCAGTACAGATCATGCACAAAAATCCCTGTTAGGATGTGGCAGCCATCATCGTGCCAACAGAGCAGTGAAGGTAAAATATGACACAGAGAGTTTGCCCAAGCTGGAGAAGGAAGGATGGATGTCTGCCTCTAATCCAGCCTTGCTGCAGGCTGAGTATGATCTCCCATGCCAGCTGATAGAAGAGCATCATGTGATCTGATGATACACACGGCCCCAACACTAAAGGACATATAGCTCTGGGACCTCTTCTTGTCACCAATGTGGGCACCCACTTGTGGGCAGGGAGGGCTAAGGCAAATGTCTTGGAGAAGTGTCAGTGGCTGACCAGTACTATCCAAATTGCCCACTTCAGCCATGGCCACGTGTTACCATGTTCTTCAGACCCATGTGTGACAATGAGATTAGCACCATAGAACTGCAAGAGGGCTGTAAACATCCTGGAAACAGGAGCCAGAAGCTGGACTGAGCCCTGGTCTGTCTAGGCAAAGTGCTTTTGATCCAAGTGCAATCTGAACGGATGCACAGGAGCAACAGCTGCCACACAGCTGGACTCGGGAGGCATGTGAGAGCCGACTTGCAAATCATGCTTGAAAAAATTCATCTGACTAAGGTTGGATGTGGATGCAATCACACAGGCTCCAATAAGTCCATGTGTCTAAGCCAAGAGGGAGGCAGAACTGCAACCAAGTTAATAGGAGGCAGTAGGCTCACTTCTGGCTGGACATAGATGGCTTTTGAAAAATGTAGGGAGTGCACTATATTTGGAAATAGCTTGAAATTTAGGATGATGGATTTACTCAAGAATAGAAGGGAGTGAGCTTGGCTAAGAGATGCTTACATGTATTCTATAATCGAGGAACATTTGTGAGTCCTCTATCCTGTGTTTAACACTGTAGTTTACTCTGAACCTATTTGATTAGTCTGGCACATTGTGCTTGCAATGAAACTTACATTTATTTTACTTGGCAAATGAATGAGGCTCAGAGAAATTAAGTAAACATCTGAGATGCCTGTGTATGTATACACATTTGGTTGGTATATGCAAACATTTATTTGTGTGTATTACATATTACACATATATTAATTATAATACTATATATTTTCATATATAGCATAGTCATTCATTCAATAATTACTAATCTGGCAGAAATCAGATCCTACACAGTACTGTAACAATGCAGGGACAATACAAATATTGGTACAACCTTCCTGGAACTCAGAGCCCAGCTAGGAAGAAATTACAAGCAATCTCCACACAGACAGATGACTAGAGTCTGAAGTGAACACTGTAGAAGAGGTGAAAGTGGGTGTAAGGAGGGGTCACTGCAGGGGTCTGGCCCTGCCTAGGTAACTAGAACGTCTTCCTTGGGAGGAAGCCTGGGAGCTGAACCATCTAGAAGAGCAGATGTGTGAACATGTGTCTGTTTGAATCCAGAAATGAAAATGACCATTCTTGATGGTGCTGATGCTGCTGATGTTTCCATTAGGCACGGAGGAGTCAAAGAGTGTCCTTTAACACCTTCCAGTGTCTGGTTGGGTGTGCTGGTGCATCCCTATAATCCCAGTGCTCATGAGGGGGAGGCATGAGGTTTGACCTAAAATAGAGGCCAGCCTGGTCCATGTAACAAGTTCCAGGCAAGCCAGGGCTACGTAGAGAGACCATGTCTCAAACAAACAGGAGTAAAGGGACAAGGGGGGCGGTTTACAAGAACAATAATTCTCAACCTGAATTAGAAGATAAGAAATGGAAACGTGCAATTGCAATCATTAATTGGAATAATTAACACTCTAGGAAAGACTGGGGTAGCTGGGGGTTAGACCATGTATCGAACTTGTGCAAGACCTGAGTTCAACCCCCAGCAGTAAAGACTAACAAACCAACCAACCAGAGAATGAAGCATTCAGTGAACAGTGACATGCAGGTGAGTGACAGCCATGTGCAGGTGAGTTGTTTATAAAAATTTTTGGCCTGGCTCAGCCATGCAGTCCAAATGAATCTCTCCCACCTGCAGCCTGGTCTAGCCTGAGGTTCGGACACCCAGACCCACAGTCCCACAGAAACACACAGAGGCTTATATTACTTACATGCTGTTTGACCTAAGGCTCAGGCTTATTGCTGCTAGCTCTTGTATCTTACCCCATTTTTATTAATCTATGTCTTGTCACGTGGCCTGTGGCTTACCTGAGTTTCTTTACCTCTTGCTCCTTGAGCATCTAGATAGCATCTTTGTCTGATTCCACCCTCCTTCCTCTTTATCTATGCTCGGATTTCCTGCCTACTTATAAGATGCCTTGCCATAAGTCAAAATAGTTCCTTTATTAACCAACAATAAAGCATATTCACAGCATATAGAAAAACATCCGGCTTTGTTGCAGTGTAAGCTCCTCTCTGAAAGCCCAACATTTTATAGCTCAAGCGTGCACACCATGCCAAGTCATCTCTGTACCACGGCCCACATCAGAGACACAACTCAGAAGCTGCTTTTGGCTCCATTTCTGTGCTCTAGAACCCTTTTTGAGCTTTCTCATTTGTGGGTGTAAAGACCACATGTTGGAACACCATTTGTAGTATGAGTTTCTGGCCCAGACAAGCCCCAAGATCCAGACCAGCTGTTCCAAATAGACCGCCCACAACTGCTTGGTCCCAAATAATCACATAAAGTCTTATCTTAATTTCATGCTGGTTAGCCTATGGCTCGTGCGTATAACTTACTAACTCTTACTCTTAAACTAACCCATAATGAGCCAACTGGCTTAGTGCCTTTTCTCAGAGCAGCGTTTACAATCAAATGTCTTTTAGCATCTCTTACTACTTTCTTTGAAGTCAAAAATCTTAAAGACAAGACAATAACATACAGTGTCCAGACACTCTTTGTAATTTCCATCTTTATGAGGCTTGTTATTATTTTTACTCTATTTCTTTAACAACAACTTTACCCTTCCCTTCTTCTCTTCTCCCTCAAGCCCCTGTATATTTTTAAACACACTGTAAACCATTTAAAGGCTTTCTTGTATGAAGGTAACAGTGACAGCCGTATGCAGGTGACAGTGACAGCTGTGTGCAGGTGACAGTGACAGCCATGTGCAGGTGACAGTGACAGCCATGTGCAGGTAGCAGTGACAGCTATGTGCAGGTGACAGTGACAGCCATGTGCAGGTGACAGTAACAGCTGTGTGTGTAGGTGACAGTGACAGCCATGTGAGGTGACAGTGACAGTCATGTGCAGGTGATAGTGACAGCTGTGTGGAGGTGACAGTGACAGTTGTGTGCAGGTGACAGTGACAGCCATGTGCAGGTGACGGTGACAGCCACGTGTAGGTGACAGTGACAGCCGTGTGCAGGTGGCAGTGACAGCCGTGTGTAGATGGCAGTGACAGCCGTGTTCAGGTGACAGTGACAGCTGTGTGCAGGTGACAGTGACAGCCGTGTGTGCAGGTGGCAGTGACAGCTGTGTGCAGGTGACAGTAACAGCTGTGTGTGCAGGTAACACATGTGCAGGTGACAGTGACAGCCATGTGCAGGTGACAGTGACAGCCATGTGCAGGTGATAGTAGTGACAGTCATGTGCAGGTGATAGTGACAGCTGTGTGGAGGTGACAGTGACAGTTGTGTGCAGGTGACAGTGACAGCCATGTGCAGGTGACGGTGACAGCCACGTGTAGGTGACAGTGACAGCCGTGTGCAGGTGGCAGTGACAGCCATGTGTAGATGGCAGTGACAGCCGTGTTCAGGTGACAGTGACAGCCGTGTGCAGGTGACAGTGACAGCCGTGTGTGCAGGTGGCAGTGACAGCTGTGTGCAGGTGACAGTAACAGCTGTGTGTGCAGGTAACACATGTGCAGGTGACAGTGACAGCCATGTGCAGGTGACAGTGACAGCCATGTGCAGGTGATAGTAGTGACAGTCATGTGCAGGTGATAGTGACAGCTGTGTGGAGGTGACAGTGACAGTTGTGTGCAGGTGACAGTGACAGCCATGTGCAGGTGACGGTGACAGCCATGTGTAGGTGACAGTGACAGCCATGTGCAGGTGGCAGTGACAGCCATGTGCAGGTGACAGTGACAGCCGTGTGTAGGTGACAGTGACAGCCATGTGCAGGTGACAGTGACAGCCGTGTGAAGGTGACAGTGACAGCCATGTGTAGGTGACAGTGACAGCTGTGATCAGGTGATAGTGACAGCCGTGTTTGTTCTGTCACTGCTTTCCTACCCTGACAGTAGCAGAAAGATGACAAGATGCAGGTGTAATTGTGACTCTCAGGGGGAGCTTTTGGTGTCCCTTCCTCCTGTCTCTCTTTCCTATTTCCTTGTCTATCTCTGTTCTGTGTCCTCTGCCCACTTTGTCCTTCACTGACAGACTGGCACCATGCACTCTAACCATGACCACACTAAATGATGCCCAATTAACCTCCTCGTTCCAAAGTTTCAGACATGTACATGACACTGGGAAACTCGGGAGATCACAGAGCGAGCCTCTAATTCTATTCTTCCTGCACACCTCCAGCCCCACAGCTTAGAACTTAGAGTGACTGTTGCTGTCAGCCACATCAGCACTTTCGATTCGGCATAGAAATGCTAGCAGACTCAGCCACACTGACTCTTCCTCTTCCTCTTCCTCTTCCTCCTCCTCCTCTTCCTTCTCCTCCTCTTCTTTTGTAAAGAGTAGGATCAGCATGGTCTCACAAGCTATTTTCTCAAAAACAAATAATGAGATTCCTTGTTATAGTGGTTTTTAAAGATACTTTTTATTAATTTTATATACCAACCCCAGATTTCCTTTCCCATCCCTTCTCCCATTCCCCTCCAGAATTCCCCCCAATGCTCTCTCCATCCCCTCCTCCAAAAGGGTAAGACCTCCCATGGGGAGTCAACAAAGCCCTGGTACATTCAATTGAGGCAGGTCCAAACCCCTTCTCCCTGCATCAAAAAAAGACTGTGCAAGCTGTCCCATCATAGGTAATGGGATTCAAAAAAGTCAGCTCACACACCAGGGCTAGATCCTGATTCCACTGCTAGGAGCCCCTTAAACAGGTCTAATCTGGTCCCATGAAGACTCCACAGCTTTCATTCAGTCTAAAGTTCATGAGTTCCCACTGGCTTGGTTCGGTTGTCTCTGTAGATTTCCCCATCATAATCTTGACCACCCTTGCTCATCTTCCCTTCCTTCGACAGACTGCTAGAGTTCAGCCTGGAGCTTGGCTGTGGATCTCTGCATCTGCTCCTATCAGTTGCTGGATGAAGGCTCTCTGATGACATTCAGGGTAGTTACCAATCTGATTATCAGGATAGGCCAGCTCAGGTACCCTCTCCACTATTGCTAGTAGTCTAAGCTGGGGTCATCCTGTGAATTCCTGGGAACTCTCCTAGGACCAGGTTTCTTCCTAGCCCCATGATGTCTCCCTATATCAAGATACCTCTTTTATTGCTCTCCCACTTCAGCTTGCACCTGTCAGGATGACTAAGAGGGACTATGCTGGAGGGGATGTGGAGCAAAGGGAACGCTCCTCCCTTGCTTATGGGAGTGCAAACTTTTACAACCACTTTGGAAACCAGCATAGTGACTTCTTAGAAAACTGAAAATCAATATACATCAAGACCCAATGATACCAGTCTTGGGAATAGACCCAAGAAAATCTCAAACATACCACAAGGACACTTACTCAACTATCTTCATAGCAGCATTATTTGTAATATCCAGAACCTGAAAACAACCTAAATACCCCTCAACCAAAGAATGAACAAAGAAAATGTGGTACATTTACACAATAGAGTATTTATTAGCAGAAAAAAACCATTAAATTCACAGGCAAATGGATGGAACTAGAAAATATCCTGAGTGAGAAACCCAGACCCAGAAAGACAAACATGATATGTACTCACTCATAAGTGGGAATTAGGTGTAAAGCAAAAGATAACCAGATTACAACCCACAGCTCCAGAGAAGCTAGCTAACAAGGTGGAGCCTAAGAGGAATGCATGATAACCCTGGGAAGGGGGAAAAGGTGAGATCTCCTGAGTAAACTGGGGGTGAGGGAGGAGCAATAAAGGAGAAGAGATGGGGGATGGGTGGTCGAGCTGTAGTAACTCTTAAATAAAGAGACTATTTGCCTCTGGTTGCTCAAATACTGCCTTTTCCAGGCAGCCAGGACATCAATAATTTGGCAGAAGCAGAGGTGGAGGAAGGAAGGAAGAAAAGACCATTGAAGCCGTGAGAAGTTTCGACACAGCAGTTGTCTTGGATCCCATCTGGAGTTTAAGCTCTCGTGCTTTTTCAGCATGGCCTTACTTAAGGAAATGTGTACTCCCTTTGCAGCTGAAGCTGCTACTCCATCAAGGCTGCCCCACAGGACCAGCGAGACCTGGGGTGCAAGCGGTCAGATGGTATCATGGAACCAGCCTGGATTCTGCTGAGGGTTCTGTTGACTGCTCTTGCTTGCCAACACTGGAACACTTGTCCTTGTTGTTAATAATTAAATAGGCAGTTTGTATTTATTTAACGTACAGACTGTAGCCAATTCCTGCTAACAGCTACCAAAACAGTGGCATTTCCTAGCATGAAATGGTTTAGAGGCTCTAAGCAGGCAAATGGGTAGAGCCCTACCCCACACCACCCTGAATACCTTTTTATTAAAAAAAAATCACTTAAAACAATAAATTAATTCACAGTAAAAACAACAGCCTAGTTTTAGTGGAAAGGATTCCGTTCTCTGGGGCACTGTCCACTGTCAGTGCTGAGTACCCCTGAAACTGTGCTGGGTCGGGGGGGGGGCATTTTTCTCAACAGTGATTACTTGGAGAAAGTGAATTTTGACCTCATAATTGAAAAAAAAAATATTTTTAATGATAACTTGGAGTAGGAGTCTAGGTGATTGTGGTGGTACTCACTAAGAATCCTGTCACTTTGGAGGCTGGGGCAGAAGGATTGGGAGTCGAGGCCTGACTGCTGGAGCTACAGGGTGTGAGTAGGAGAATTAGGAGAGGTAAGCTATTGGAGCTATGGAAAGAATCATGGGCGTCATGGGAGAAAAATCATTAAACATCTATATGGAAAATTGTCCGTGGGGCTTTAGACAAGCTAAAGTACTGTAGAAAGCTCCATTTGGTATGATAGTGTCTAATACAACCCAACAAAAACTCATAAACTTATAACATATGCATTTGGGGGTAGTGTTGAGGAAGAGTGTCACTCAACAGTGTAGTTTGGAGAATGAATTTTATAGTATCGTGTTGCAGGACCAACGGGTTGCACATACCTGCATGAGGTATTCAACAGCAGACAGTACCGAAACAGAACAGCCAAAGACAGCATCTATCAAACAGTGGAGGATGATGGGAGACATATTGAGCCATCCACATCTCATTAGTGCTTTTACTTTATCACAAAATATTATAAGCTGAGTTGGAGACTAGAGCCTTCTTGCCTTCTGGAGGTCTGGCTGTGCAAAGTGTTTAGGGCACTGTGTGCTGAAGAGACATCCCTGAAACTCTAACTAAAGAGAAAGGCATTGGCTCTGCTCTATTTAACTCATGACCAACCTCCCGAAATGGGTGGGTATTATGGGGCATTCTGGGAATGAGAAGGCATGCCCAGACATCAGGAATTAGGTGAGAAGCAAATGGTAAAGTTATTTAAAACAACTGGCAAACTCTTTAATTGGCAGATATGGGGCAAATCTACATATCCCCTCCTGATTTCCCATTGGCAGCCCGAGACTCTCCTGGCTGTGTTGCCTCTCTCTCATTGGCCTCGGCATCTCAAAGATGCTGTGTCACCAGTTACCAGGCAGAGTGACAGATTCCATGCTGGCTCAGCAGGAAATGGCCAGCATGCATGCCTATGCACATTACCCGGAAGAGGGCAGTCATGGCTCTATCAGGCTAGATGCATTATCCCCACAGGTAGGTACTACTGTATACAGCTTAGTACTCAGCCACTGTGGATTCCAAAGGCCTACCCTGGGGAGAAAGTGACCAGAGGTAAAAGGCAAGGGTAAAGAAAGACACCATAACTTTGATCCTTCTCTTCATTTATTGTTGGCCGTCTTATGTAGTAGATTTATGATGTCATGTTGTAAATAATTGTCCCACCTATGAGTTTAATAAAAAGTGCTGATTGGCCAAAGGCAGACAGGAAGTGTGGGCGGGGCTACCAGACTAAGAAAACTCTGGGAACAGGAAGAACAGAGCAGAAATGCCACAGAGACTCCAGAGTTGCCAGACAAGCCAGAAGATGCAGAGGACAACTATACTGCTCTGAGAAAATGTACTGAGCCCCATGGCTGAACAGGAAAAAAAATCATAGGTTAATTTAAGGGTAAAGAGTTAGCAAGTTACATGCCTGGGCCTTAGGCCAATCAGCCTAAAATTAATGTAAGCATCTGTATGTCTCTGCAGGTCTATGGGTCTGCGGGTCTAAACTTTGAGGCTAGGCCCAAAAGTCTGGGTCAGAAACCTCTTACTACATTCTTACCTATCTCTCTTCTGTTCATCTTGCCTTTTGGACAGTTCTACACATGGCAGGCACCTTAGGGATCTCTCTGATTTCAATATCAAAACTGAACAGTGGTTGGGATAACAGGACTCCATTTGACCCTCTTTGGCAGCACCACAGGTATTGACATGGTCATCCTCCAAACTGCTAGATCTATAGATGTGTCCTACCACACTCAGCAAAGCCATTCGCACAAGGAAGGAGTCAGCGTTTCAGGGTGACATGGCATTTACCACTGAAATTAAGGTCCCTCTCCCTATGATCTGCAGATGCCTATAAGGGTCCAAACTCTGTTTCTTCACCTGCAGAAAGGGACCAGCCCCACTTCTTATCATCGTCTATCCTAAGGATTGAAAAAGATAATGGGCGTAGAATGATGCTCTCACTGTTTACAGTGTCCTCTTTGTCAACCTTGAGTCACTGCAGAATTCATTTCTGCCTCCCTTGAGGACCCAACTTCAGAGGCAGAAATTGTGGGGTGTTGTTAAGTTGCTACTCTGGTCTTCATTTTCTCAAATCTAAAAGAAGGAAGTTTCTCTGTATGATCTTTGTGCTAGTGACTTTTCTGTCAACATGACACAGCCAGGGTCATCTGGGAAGTCAGAGCTTTGGTTGAGAACCACCCACCTCCATCCATCAGATTGGCCTGTAGGCAAGTCTCTAGGGTATTATTTTCCTAACAGATGATCGATGTGGGAAAACCCAGCCCATTGTGAGCAGTTTCACCCCTGGACATGTAATCCTGGATGGTATAAAAAGCAAACTGAACCAGTCAGGATGAGCTTACTGGCTAAGCGGCATTCCTCCATGGTCTTTGCTCCAGTTCCAACGCTGCTTGAGTTCCAGCTTGTGATAGACTGTGCTCAGACTATGGAAGCCAAATAAACCCTTTCTGCTCCAAGTTGCTTTTGGTCATGGTCATTATCATGGTGATAGAAAGCCAACATGTCAGACTGTCAAACATGAAACAGTCTCTCATTTCTCCTCCACTAACTGCTGTTTTATGCTTGACAGTTCAGCCATGGGAGTGGGGATTATCTGCATGGATGTCTCAGAAGTTGAACTGGAGACACTGGCCAGTTTCCAAGACATCCCGAGGTGGATATGAACAGCACAGAAGCGTGGCATATCTGCTCAGGATCCAGGGAGGTCTCCCTTGCAGGCTACCCCAGCTATTCACAGCCAAGGGACATTCCTGATTATTATCTCAGTGTCTCTTGGCCACAGCCTTAAGTCACTGTTTAGAAATCTGCTCCTGGCAGATCCCCTCTGCCATTATACCCAGTTCTCTATAGTGGAAACCCAGTGACTTTTGCCTAAGGATTCCATCACCTCTGCCCGTATCCCGTGTCTTCTCCTCCAGTTCCTGCTTCACCTGTCTGAATCTGCTACACTCCCCTCCCCAACACCTCTGTTATCTTCTGGAACTTCCTTCTCTCTATTTGCTTCTTCTGCAGCACTCACCTGATAGGATATCCTTTTTCCCAGACTTCCAAGTTCCCTTAGGACCAAGACAGCTGGCCTCATTCCCACTCCACAACCCTCTTTCCTATTCCACTTCATTTCCCCACAATGAAACGACTGAATTCAATCAACACGGTGCCAATGGCCAGAGCCATAACATCCATAGTAAACTGACCACACTCCAGCATAACACTTAGGAGATCACGGACCCCAAACATATAGTCCTTTGGGGGATGACACATGTTTGGTCACTGTGGAGACACAGCCTCTGCCTCCTGGATCCCATGACATCCATAATCTAGAGTGGGAACATAAGTGAGGGAAGAACATATCCCACAGGAAAGCAGCTAGACGGAACGAGCAAGCACCTTAAATGCTGAGTGAGACACAAAAGCTCAGTGACTTGGAGATGTACTTAGTGAGAGAGCGCCAGTATCCAGGAGCTGTGGAGCAATGTGAGGCACAAAAATGTTAGAAACGGTAACAAGGAGAAAAATGTTAACAGGAGCTGAGGAGGTGGCTTTTCACAAAGCACTTGTCTCACCGGTGTGGAGACCTGGATTCAATCCTCAGAACCTGCCCAAAAATATCTAGGTATACTTGCAATCCCCAGCAATGGCAGGATGGGAAGCAGAGGTGGAAAGATCCCTGAAAGCTTGTTGACTCTCTAGTCTAGACTGCTTGATGAAGTTTCAAGCCATCAAGAGAGATCCTGTCTCAGACAAAAGGTGAAAGGCACCTTGGCAATGACTTTGAAGGTCTTCTTCTGACTTTTATACCTATCTTCACACATGCCATGTACACAGCACACACATATCTGTACATACGCAAACATGCACACACACACACACAAAGAGAAAGTTCTAAGTTATATTCCTTTAACTTTTTAAAGACATGTAGCTTGAAGGTGAAATTTTTCCTTGTCTAATTTTGACTGGTTTTTTTTTTTTGTTTTGTTTTTTTGTTTTTTTGTTTTTTTTTTTAAATCTTCATCTGTAAGTCCCTCCTGAAACCGAGCCATGTGGGCCACGGAGGAATAGAAGGGAGGCATGGCATCTGGGGATATGTAGTGAACTCCAATTTATCATAGATCTTTTAGACCTCTGAGGTTTGGAAGAGGTGATAAATCTTAGGAATGTCCACTCCATTACTCTCATCAGGCAAAGTTCTGAAGAGGGTGTCGATTTTATATATCGTCACCTCCTTCCTTCACTGAGGAACATGCTCTTTCATTCAAGGCTTTGTTGAAGCCCCTGGGAGACCACCAAAGGAGTAAAACTTCAGAATTCTGTGCTCGGCCTGAAGTAAGTGGATTTGGAGCTAGAGAAAGAACTGCCTACCTCCACAGTAGCATTCAGAACCCAAGGAACATTTGTTCTTAAAGTAGAACCCGGAATCATCTTCAATGCTGCCACCTGGTCAGATTGATACTTAAAGAACCTTGTATTGCTCAGACAGCCCATGGTCATGAGTGATGCCTACTTCCACAGGACAGAATTCCCCTCTGGAGAAAAAAAGTTATTTATGTTCACCTCACCTTCTTTCATCTATGGATTTCAAACTATTTTAAGGAAATCTGGGGTGAAAGGAAATGTGATGTCTCATACATTGAGCTATTTACTCTGTCTGGGGACAGAAGTGGTGTTGCTATCTAATTTAACCCCCTGACTGTTGAATATATCCTTATTAATAGTTAGTGTTTGTGGAAAAGAAGCCTGGATTCTGTTGGTACTATACTAAGTTCCTTCTGAGAATCCAATTCCAAACTTCATTTTATTAAGACTGATTCTACAAGAGAAGCCACTTAAGATTCAGAGAAGTGAGGCAACTTGTCCACTGTCACACAGCTAATAAAAGTATTAAAATGACCCTTGAGAGTCAAAGCCAGTAAGCATCCTAGCAGACAGTTTCACTCCTGAGTATCATCTACATGGTCCTGTCCTGTGTGTGGCCTTTAGATCATGAACACATTAGGAAACATGTAACTGGAATCTTTGATAACTGCTGGATGTGTCGAGGGCTCCATAATCCTTAATACCTCTATTTCAAGAAAAAAAAAATAATTTCAAGAGTGACTTTTTAAAAGATAGCAAAGGATGACAAACCTCAACAATTGGCCATTTATCTTGGGTTACAATCACAACACACCCTGCAGTGCAAAATTCTAGGACCTGAAGGCATGAGGTCATCTTTGCCCTGAATTTTTGCAGTGTGCTCTTTGTTGGTCTCTTCATTCCTGTAATCCGACCGAAGATTTACAATGGTTGTCAAAGCAGTAAGCCAAGACAAAGTCCTTGTTGAAAATCACCATTGTTTCTGTCACTTAGACTACAACAGCACATGACTGCACCCTCCGATGCAGCTTACAGATCTGAGGTCAACCAACACCTCATGCTTGCTGGGCTGCTCCAACTCAGCCACACCTGCTCAGACCCAGAGCCACAAACTGCCTTCCTGTTCTTACCTCTACTCCTTCTCAGCTCCCAATCTCTTCCTCTACTTCTCAGGGCTCAAATGTCAACCAGTGTGGGTTCACGTAAGTCTACAAACACACACCACATCCAAATTGGGTTCATTGGCTGCATTTCCCCCCTAGAAACCTAGTTTTTTTTTAAAAAAAAAAAAAAAAAAAAATTCTTATCTATATTTATAGCTTACTTTTTGCTACTTTTTAATGCATGTTCATGTATTAGGGGGTACTCGGGGGGGGGTGCATGCACATGCCTGTAGAGGCCAGAGAACTATTTCAGGCAGGTCTTAGGAGACTTGTCTGACTCCTTTGAGACAGTGTTTTTTTTGTTGTTGTTGTTTTGTTTTGTTTTTTTGTTTGTTTGTTTGTTTTTCCCTCATTGGCTTGTAGATCTCCAGTTATGGTAAACAAGCTGGCCAGTGAGTGTCAGAGATCCTCCTGTTTCTGATTCTCCCAGACTGCCAGTACAAGTGGACACCACCACTCTTGGTGTTTTTAGGTGTGTTCTGGAGATCGAACTCAGTTACCCACACTTGCAGGGCAAGCACCTCACTGCCTTAGCTGTC
This sequence comes from Phyllotis vaccarum, assembly GCA_033318265.1. Classification (NCBI taxonomy): domain Eukaryota; kingdom Metazoa; phylum Chordata; class Mammalia; order Rodentia; family Cricetidae; genus Phyllotis; species Phyllotis vaccarum. Next base: position 97,344,351 of record JARWLC010000001.1, read on the forward strand.
TCTCCAAACCAACTTTTATAGGGTGGCAATGAATATATTTCCAACTACCAGTGGTTCTCAACTTTCCTAATGTTTAATACAGCTCTTCATGTGGTGCTGACCCCCAACCATAAAGTTATTTTGTTGCTACTTCAGAACTGTAATTTTGCTACTGTTATAAATCATAATGTAAGTATTTTGGGAGATAGAGGCTTGCCAAAGGGGCTGTGAGCCACAGGTAGAGAATTGATAAAGCAAGCTATGCGAATTTCCCATTAGTGACAATTCTCTTATCTCCACTATTGTCCCCAGCACCTGAGGTCCTGACTGACTCTTATGAGATGCCAGTGAAAAGCACCCAGTAGGTTGAGAGACTCCCAGTTTGGATCTTTATACACTTCCTAGCTGCACTACAACCTTTAGACACATAATAAACTTCTCTGCATCTGAATCCTTTCATCTGTTAAACGAGGCTTCTGGGATATAAATAAGAGCAAAATCAAAAATCTATCTGGAGAAGATACATGATAAAAAATCAACAAAATGCTTCATGGACCATGAAACTTCAGATTGCAGACTCTTAAGCATTCAATGTGCCACAACCCTTTGGAAGCGAAGGGAGTTTCTAGACTACCAGGCTCCACTTGCAAAGAAGTAAGTTTTCGACAGCCTGCTGGCATTTTGCATGAAGTTTCCATTGGGCTTCAGGCCCAGGACGCTTGGGCTCACTAGGAGTGAAACAGACCCAGCCTGTCCCTTAAGGCTTCTGTTAATTCCTCTGCTGAACCTGGGTCCCTGTCTTGCTTGCTTACAGTTCATAGACTCCTCTTCCCTAATAACTAACTTCTCCTCCAAAGCACCGGGTCAAAGGGAAAGCCCCAGGGATATCGAGCATCAGCAGAGCATAGGTCCCTGGAGGACCGCAGGACTCTTGGTTATTTTAAAGGAAGAAGAGAAAAGGTCTGCAGGCACCCATCCTACGTGGCTCTCATCAGTCCCACGGAGAGCCATGTTCCTTAACTGCTGTAGATGTTTAGAAGAAAAAGATGTTTCTGATTCTGCCTAGAACGTTTCCCAGAACTTTGGGCAATTTCTCTCTGTCTTCTTCTTCTTCTTTGTCAGGTTTTGCAAAAGTAATAATATCTGTCACTTCCAGAGGATAAGACAAACGGACACAGGTCACTAGAAAAGGAAAAGTTCAATAAGCAGAAAGGCCATTGGTGAATCCAGAGTCTGGGACAGATGTTTCTTTTTGACTTCCTTTCAGATATCTGTGAACAAGTGGTATCCTGAGTATTAGCTTTCTTAGAACCTTCTAGAAATTCCCTAACCCTCTCCAGAAAGTTGAGGTAGACAGAGAACCTCAAAGCAGATAAACTCACAGTCCTTTGCTATTCCATGGGTTAGACTCTAAAATAAACAAAAAAATAGCTCACATTCCAACTGGTTGGTCTTCTGAAAACCCCAGCTTTCGGGTTCTGGTATTGAAGGCATGGAAGGAACTTCTTCAAGTTGAAAAGAGCTCTGGGATCAATCCGGGAAGCTCCCTTTTTTTCCTCTAACAATGTGACACCATTGTCCTCGGCCACTCTTTGCGTGGGCTACTGCCACAGACTCCTGTGTGGCCTCTCTGCTTCTGCCTGGTGCTTTCGCTACATCATCGCCAGTCTGTTCTCTATATTCAGTCCAGAGTGGCTTAAGCCACCTCATCAGGCCCTGCAGTCCTTCTGTGATGTCCTCAGTGTCACATGGTCAATCGGGCCCGGTGTGGGGGTTCTTCCTCTTCCCACCATTCATCCCTGCCCACCACCTATTCCAGCCACACCACTTTCCTAGCAGGTCCCAAAGGAGCTATACTGTCCTGGGGTTCTTGTGGTGCTATATTGTATATTTAATAAAATTAATCACCCACAGCCAAGTCAGGAAGGTCAGGGAGCAGTGACCCACACCTTTAATCCCATCACACAGATTCAAAGCGTTTTTCTTGAGTCTTGGTGTTGCAGACAATTACAGGGTCCAGTTAGCACCTACTGAGATTTCCAGGTTCTTGTGTCCCAAAATAAACAAACAAAATCAGATAAAGGAAATGGAGATAATGAAATAAGGAAACAAAAAACAGACAACACTTGCAAGAGTGAAGGTTAGCCAGAATTAAGAGAAAAATGTCAGAAGTCCAATGGCACTAATGGTGCTATCTCTGTCTACCCCAGCACACACACACACACACAAACACACACACAGAGAGGTACACACACATACACACACAGACACACACACAGGTACACACATACACACACATAAACATACACATACATAAACACATACACACACAGAGAGGCACACACACAGAGACACACACACAGACACACAGACACACATACGCACACAGACACACACACAGGTACACACATACACACGTACACACACATAAACATACACACACATAAACACATACACACACAGCGAGGCACACACACACACAGAGACACACACACATACACACAGACACACATACGCACACAGACACACACACACAGGTACACACATACACACACATAAACATACACACACATAAATACATACACACACAGAGAGGCACACACACACACACAGACACACACACATACACACAGACATACACACACACACACACACACTACACACCCTCTGTTGCTTGTCCAATCTTTCTGCCATTAGCCTCTATGTTAATTTTGACTATCCTTCTTTCCTCTCTCACTACCCAGCCCAACACTGAACCTGGTGATGAATAAGGAACTTCCTGTCATGAGAAGGGAGGCGAGAAGATGAGCAGGTAAATACAGTTCCAAGGTGGGCAGAAGAAAATGCACCCACACGATAGAATGGCCAGGGTTGAGACAAAAGAGGCCTCACAGGACGGGAAGTAACAGTTCATGTTGAACACTTCCTTGTTCTATGCTAGGTGCTTTGGTTGTTGTGTTTCCCAAGACAGGGTTTCTCTGTAGCTCTGGGAATCCTGGAGCTCACTCTGTAGACCAGGCTGGCCTCAAACTCAGAAGTCTGCCTGCCTCTGCTTACTCCTCTGCAAGTGGAGTCCAGTAGTCTAGAAATGCCCTAGAAGGGCTGGGACTAAAGGTGTGCATCATTTTTTAAAAAAGATGTATTCACTTATTATGCATACAGTGTTCTGTCTGCATGTATGCCTGAAGGATCTCATTACAGATGGTTGTGAGCCACCATGTAGTTGTTGGGAATTGAACTCAGGACCTCTGAAGGAGCAGTCAGTGCTCTCAACTTCTGAGCCATCTCTTCAGCCCCTACACAATGTTTTTATAGGTGGGATAATACTAAGTAGTCTTTACTTACCTGAAACTCACAATATAGATCAGGCTATTCTTAGCCTTGCAGAATCCTGTCTCTACCTCTCAAGTGCTGGGATTATGGAAATGTGCCACCCATGCTCAGCCTTCAAATACTTAACCCTATGACATAGGCTTGTGATCACTTGCGGGAGGGACGGGGTGGGCCGGGTCACTTATCAGCTATATACATTATGGTTCATAACAGCAGCAAAGTTACAATTATGAAATATCAACAAAATAATTTTATGGTTGGAGACTGCCACCACATGAAGAGCTGTATTAAAGGGTCCCAACACTGAGAAGGCTGTAAACCGCCACCATAAGGGAAGGAAAGGGTAATATGGAACCTAGGTACTCAGGCCTCAGCTCTAGTCCTGACAGAATTCCCAGCCTTAGGCAAGTTGTTTAAGTTCAGAGGCAGATCCAACTTCTTCAAAGACATTTTTAAAAATTATAAATGTATATTTCTTTATCTTGTGCTGTTTTGTGTCGAAACAGAGTTTCATACATCCCAAGCAAGCTTTGAACTTGCTAAGGAGCTGAGGGTAACCTTCAGCTTCTGCCTCCCAAGTGCTCTGAATAATGGGTCTGAATAACGAAGCAAAGAAACTTTGTAATGAGTTTTGAAGCTCTTTCTCAAGGTTGGAGTCAGAAAGTAAAGAAAGGGGCCATGTTGCCACAGCATCAGTCAAGAACAGATCCTTGGAACTAAAACCTGAAAAAAGATGCAGCCTGCCCAGGGAGGAAAGTCCTGATGCTGACACAGGGCAGGCTGGTTGTCCACACCTGCCGGGAAAACAGCAGCAATTGGCACTGCACCCAGGGCCAGCTGGAAGCAGCCGGTGCATCTCTTGGACTAGGGAGGCTGCAGTCTTTCCCTTCCTAGTCCGGCCCAGGTTGCTGCTGTGGGATCCGGCCACCTTGAATGCAAACCAACTTGCTCTCTAACTGTGGTCTGAGTCTCCACCCTGCTTTTGTTGGTGTTAGAAAGACAGACATCAAAACAAGAGCAGAACTGGGGATCCATTCTGCAAACTTGAATGGCTCTGAAGGAGTAGTTATGGTGTATCTGCATAAAGGGCCTTAATTATCTGTTAGCCCAATAAAACAAGTTTCAAAATGCCCACAAAGATTTTACCAAGTGTGTAATCTGTAATTACATAGTATCTGTTGAGCAATCGATATTTGCTTAAAACCACTACATAAATGTTTAAGTGTTTCTAAAATGGCTCATTTTTCTGAATTCTTTCATGTTTTTAAGCAGAAACATATGTGTGTACTTGTATACATATATATGTATATCTGCGTTTATATATACATATAATTTTGTGTGTGCATGTGTGTGTGTGTGTGTGTGTGTGTGTGTGTGTGTATGTGTGTGTGTGTATGAGCTTCCAGTTCTTGTAGAACTTACTTACATTTGGGTGAAATATATAAACTATTTGAGTTTGTTGACATGGCCCGTAATGTTGAGAATAGTTACCGGGTGCTATCAAAGACAATGGACTTGAGCCTTAAAATCTTAACTTGAGCCTATGCTTATAAACTGATGCTCCTATTTCACTGATGGTCAGATTTCAGTGTATCGTATGCATAAAGCCAGAATGTGCAGTCTAGGTGAATAGGTTCTGGCTCTTGAGCAGAGTGGGTCCCCTGTGGGGTAGTTTCATTCACATATCCATTACTTATCAAGATGTTATCTAAATTATCATTCAACACCAGACAGACACTCTGATAAGCAAGGACTGGAATGGGCAGGCCTGCTTCTGTGGAGGTGGATGTGATATCAGTAGACTTACTCTCCCAGAGAATGGGGGTTGCTATTGAAATCTATAAGCAGAAGTAATCACTACATAGTGGTTTTAGCCCAGATAGTTCCTCTAGAGATAGATTCTCTAAGAATGTGTTTTTTTAGCTGAAGATATACTTCATCAGAAGGACCCAATACCATGAAGACTGTCAATGACCTTACCAGGTTTGGTAAACAGATGCAAGGTCAGCATGACTGGAACATGAAGACATCCAAGTTGATCACAGCTATGTGCATGGAGACTGTCTCATCTAGGCACTTTTAATATGTGATGAGCCCACATTTCATTTTAAGTGCAGCAGGAAATTTCTTATGAGGATTTTGAGGAGAGGCATGATGATAGACAAAGCATTCTAGCTGCTGTAAGCATGATAGGTGTACACCTAGGGATGCTGAAAGACTAGTGTAGTAAGTGAGGTGGAAATGATGTAGTCACAGCAATGAGGAAGGTCAGAGGTGGTCATATTTAGGGTCTGTTCTGGCATCTGAGGCAACAAACCTTCCTTCCTGGAGAAATGAGGGAAAGTGATACATGAAGGATGACTCCTGACATTTGCTGGGCAGGTATGGGAGGCACCAGATGAAGTGGAGGGAGGAAGATGAGGGAGAGGATGGAGTAGCAAGAACCAAAAATTCATCCTTTCAAGTTAGTTCAGTTTATGTAATGGCATTATGTTGTTGCATTGTAAATAATTGTCCCGCCTACTAGTTTAATAAAAATGCTGATTGGCCAAAGGCAGACAGGAAGTGTGGGCAGAGCTACCAGACTAAGAAAACTCTGGGAACAGGAAGAACAGAGCAGAAATGCCACAGAGACACCATGATGAGATGCCAGCACATGCAGAGGAAAGAAGTTGAAATGCTGCTCTGAGAAAAGGTACCGAGCCACATGGCTAAACAAGATAAGAGTCATGGGTTAGTTTAAGAGTAAAGAGCTAGCAAGTTATATGCCTGAGACCCAGGTCAATCAGTGTGCAATTAATACAAGCAGCTGTGTGTTTCAGTGGGACTATGAGATTGTGGGTCTGAAAGTCCGGGCCACCAGGATAGGCCGGAAAGTCTGAGTCATGATACTAGACTGGAAAGTCTGGGCCAGAAACCTCATACAAAAAAAGTGTGCCTGCCGAATATAAATGGATAAACATGACACTGAAAGGCCTAGAGTCTGGAAGAGAAGTCAAGGTTAGAATTTTAGCAAATGAAAACTCTCCCCTCTTGAAGAAAGCTGAGGTTTGGAAATGTGAAGGGGTTTGCTGAGGCTCATGCAACTTTCATGGAAGCCACTGAGTTTCCCATCATACAATCTCTGTCTTCCCATCTTCAGCCACCCCTCCTGGACCTGTATTGCTCACCTTCCAATGACATCCACTTTCTACTTCTCAGAATCTGCCCCAGGGCTTTGTGCACAACTTAGCATCCACCTAAACGGTATCACGGTTACCTATATTTGACATTTACAAGTTCTTATAAAAGCTTGTCCTGAACCCCAAGGTATAACATGCACGTTAGTTGACTTTCCATTACTGTAACAAAATACTTGAAATTCTTATCTTAAAGACAGACATTTCTTTTAACTCATGGTTTGGAGGTTTCAGTCCACAGTTGACCTATTGTCTGGGACTGTGGTGAGGCAGCACCTCATTGTGGGGCAGGTGGCAGGAGACACCGCTTACCTCATGTTGGCCAGGAAGCAGAGGAGGAGGAGGAACTGTGCTGTCGGATACTGCTCTTGTACACTGTAAAGACATGTTGCTCCTCTTGATTTAATAAGATGCTGATTGGTCAAGTAGCTATAACAGGAAGAAGAGGCGGAACAAGCAGATTAGAAGAATTCTGGGAAGCAGAAGAGCAGAGCAGCAGGTGCCAGAGGACACAGAGGGAGGAAGATGAGAACGCTGCACCGAGAAAAAGGTACCAAGTCACGTGACTGAATATGGATAAGAATCATGTATTAGTTTAAGAATAAGAGTTAGCAAGCGATAAGCCTGAGCCAAACAACTTATAATTAACATAAGCCCTTGTGTGATTATTTGGGACTAAGTGGCTGCACAGATTTTTCAGACCTCAGGGCTAGATCAAGAAACTTCTGACTACAGGACTGGGATCCTAATATTTCCTTCTAGGACATGTCCTCAATAACATAACTACCTTCAATCTAGCTCAATCATTTCTTTAAAATTCCACCACCTCCCTGTACCTCCACAATCTGGTGACCATGACTCTTTGGGGGACACTGATGGGCCCATAGCTTTGTGTGTCTCTGAAGCCTGTGCTCACAGTTTCTTCTGTGTTATGTGTCATGATCAAATTTAAAGATGTATAGTTTCTGCTTATCCTCAAATCATAATAAAAGCTTTATAAATGGTCTTTTGCTATTGTGTACCACCCTATCCGGTACTTGGATAATCAGGACATAAATGATGATACTAGTAATTGATAAATAGTGGCAATCAGTGGATATGTGAATATATATGTATTACTCAAGGTTCTCTAGAGGAACAATTGGTAGAATGAATATATATGGGATTGATTAGAGTACCTTACAGGCTGTGGTCCAGCTTGTCCAACAGTGGCTGTCTGTTTACCAGTGGAAGTCCCGGGAATCTAGTAGTTGTTCAGTCCATGAGGCTGGATATCTCAACTGGTCTTTAGCATGCATAGCCCAAAGAAGAAGTAGGTCTAATGCCAGAGGAAAAAACTTGCCAGGGAGAGTGAAGGCAAGCAGGCAAAGAGCAAAAGCTTCCTTCTCCAGTGCCCTTCATATTGTCTTCCATTAGAAGGTAGGACCCAGATTAAAGGTGGATCTTCCAATCTCAAAAGGTATGGAGTAAAGGCAGTCATCCCACTTCAAGGTATGCAATTAAGACAACAAAACAAACCAGCAGCCCAGCAGCCTCCATTGGTGTATCCAGATGCTTGGATATTAGTTATTCCAGATGTCATCAAGTTGACAACCAAGAACAGCCATCACAGTACTCAATGAATTAAAAAAAAAAAAAAAAACTTGAAAAAAAAAAAAAGACTAGTAGGCTGGAGAGATAGATAATTGGCTAAGAGTACATACTGCTCTTTTTGCTCTTTTAAAGGACTCAGGTTTGGTCCCCACAACCTATGTGGACCATCTGTAATTCCAGCTCCAGGAGACTCAGTGCCCCTCTAATCTCCACGGGTATCTGCACTTATGTGCCCATACCCGCACAGAGACACACACGTATATACACCTAATAAAAGACTCTTTAAAAGAAGAGACATATGAACAGATATCATCTGCATCATTTAAGGAATGATATTTATTAAATTAAAAAATATCTTTTCAATCTTGAGGGCACGTTAAAAATAAAGCGATTTATCAATTTAAAAGTAAAACATCTAAGTACTTGGCATTTTTAAATCTATAGGGGTAAAAAAGTACAAAACCACCATCCATTTGGTTGTCATAATTATGCCCTCAAAAGCTCCAAAAAAACTCACTTCCACAGAAGCCCATTTCCCTCCCCTCTCCTCTTTGAGGAAGTGGAAAGACAACCGAAAATTTCTCCAACATCAGCCACAGAGAACAGCTCAAGTCATTTTCAACAAACACTGTGGAGATCATCAAAGACTGGGTAGGCTGAGACCGCTATTCTTTGCCTGTTGCTTCTTTTATTGATGGCGAAGAGACACTGGACCGAATAAAGCCTCCCAGAGAATGAAAGCGCCATTTGTACTTGAACAAGCTGAAAGACATCTTGCCACCCTGATGGGAAGACCTTGTGGGAAGGAGGTGGCCCTGGGACTGCATGCAGTGGAGAGACTGGCCAAGTGTGCCAACAACCCAGCAGAATCCAGTTTGTCGCCACCCCCACCCAGGCACAGGGCATGTGAGCGGTATTGGAGACTCTGCTCTTTCCGCCCCCTTTGGGACTCTGGGCCCCCGCTAACGCTGAATGTAAAGCAGGAAACACGCCAAGCCAATCCACGGAGTCATGAGGAATAATAAATTGTTGTTTTTAAACCTCAAATTGGTGGAGTAATTTGTTATGCAGCAACGAACAATCAAAGTAGCAATTGCCACAAGAAATGGAATGTTTCAATAAAAAAAAAAAAGCTAAAAATCTATGGCTTTGGAACGAAATGGCTGGTAGGGGGTCTATACAGGACTGCATGAACAGTTTGGAAGGATGCTAAGGAAAGGCCACCTGTGCCATGTAATTGTAGATTGCTAAGTTGCCACCTCTAGTTTTAGGAAACACATAGAGTAGTTACTAATACGGTGGGGGGATATGAGAGAATGTTGGGTGTATCTAGTTTGTTCTGTGTAGCTTTTTGTGAGATTCACTAAAGAAATAATGGTTCTGTTTGTAAGCAGGAATTTAAAAGAAATATAGAAATCCCTAAAATGGGGGTTTTGGGTGATGGCCCAGTAAGTAAAACTGCTTGCCTTGTAAGCATGAAGATGTGTGTTCTAGGCCTCAGAACTTACTTAAAACACTGGACATGATGACCTGAACATGCTGATCTATCTGGTCTTATGATTTCAGTGGGGGGAGGGGTACAAGTATTGGAGATTCCCTGAAGCTCACTGGACTGTCGGTCTAGCTGAACTGATGAACTCCCAGTTCAGTAAGAGATTGAGAAAAGTATTTGATATGAACTTCAGGTCACTACATATATCTGTGTACACACATGAACATGTACATATACAGACACACAGACACACACACGAGAAGACCCTTGAAAATTTTAAGCTTCAAAAAGTTTTCTTAAATTGAGCAATGTTCTGAACAGTGGTGGAAGTATCACTACTAGTTAAAAATGGTCCTGAGATTGAAAAACTACTTAAAGCCTTAAAAAAAAAATCTTAAGATCCTCCCACACACTCTCAATTGAACCAAACAATACAAAACCAGAAATGCTCTGTTCTACTCTTTAGAACCTAGGAAACAAAGACATGAATTTGATAAATGAGACAGAGAAATGGGTCACAGAAATCCATGGAAATGTGGGATGGATCAGAGAGTACAGCCCTGGGAAAGGAAAGGCCAAACACATTTCCACCTTGGTTCTGCTCACTCCATCCTGAAGATACTGCATTTCATTCACAGCTCTTGGAAGACTATCCAACCCACACCATTGATTCTAGTTACCAGCACACATCTGTCAGGAAAGACATGTTGTCAGATCAACTAATATGTGAGCAACTTACTATATTTTAGAAAAGTAACAGAGAGGATGTCATATGGGAGCCCAGACCTTAGCATAAATGACTCCATGACAGAAGCACCATTCAGGCTGTAAAACTCAGCACATAGACAGCACAAGCTGCCAAAATGAACACAAAGACCTGATCCATCAACATCTGTGGTTCTGGGAAAGTCTCTAAATGTATTAAACTTGCTTTTTGGCTTCTGCAGTTTTGCTACTTGTTAACTGTTCTTGTTAACTAGACTATACCAACCCAGGACATGGTTTTCTTTGCTTAAAAGCTCACCCTGAGAAAGGCTTGGGGCAACTGAACTCCTGAATATCCAGTGTCGTCACCAGTTGGCTAATAAAGACTTTCTATTGGTTTAAATCTATGTCCACACAGTCTTTCCTGGTGTCTACCCTACAACAGATACATGGGGACAGTGCAGTTTTCATGAAGAGTCAGCTACAAAACAGCTCATTAGATTGAGGTAATTTAATGCCACTCAAATAGGCTGTGGAAGAAAAAGTAAACCTTCAATAAATTCAAAATAAAAATATATATCTACCCACCTAAAGGGAGAAACAGAAGAAAACAAAGACACCTGAGATTTAATGTATTTCTCTTAGTTGTGGTATAATAACCAGATAAAATATGAATGCAGACAGAAAGATTTGCATATTACTACAAAGGTTGATAATTTATAAATATAAACAGCTATAAATAGTAATATGAATAGATACAAACTGACCTATTCACTTATTTGTTTGATTGTTGATTGGTTGGTCCTGGTTACCATTATATAACACTATTACTCTTTATGCTAACCCAAGAAATTAAAAAACTCCCAGGAGTAGTGAAAATGTTCTTCTCACTATGAATCTTACAGGCATTGAAAATATCATGAAAAGGTGTCGGGAATATTGTCTTTGCCAATTAAAGTTTGAGATGAACAGAAGCAAGGCATAGTAGCACATGCTTGCAACCCATTAGTCCAGAGGCTCTAACAGGAAAATCTCAAGTTCATCCTCAGTTACATAGTGAGATCCTTTACTGTGGGATTACACTTCTGTACACTGTAATTATCTGCCACTGTAAATACTGGTTTAATAAAACTCTGATTGGTCAAGTAGCTAGACAGGAAATAGATGTGGGGCAACCAGACTAGGAGAATTCTGGGAAGTGGAAGAATAGGGAGACATCAGTGAGATGCAGAGGAAGCAGGATGGGAAGACTTCTCTAAGAAAAGGTACAAGCCACGTGACTAAACAACGTAAGAATCATGGGTTAGTTTAAGAGTAAGAGTTAGCAAGTAATATGCCAGAGCCATAGGTCAATCTGCTTGTAATTAATATAATCATTTGTGTGTTTATTTGGGACTGTTGGTCTGGATCTTGGGGCTGGGCCTGGCCAGAAACTTCTTAACCCTTTCTGGAAAAAAAAAGTAATCTGTTGTCTTTTTTTGTTTGTTTGTTTTAAGTTAGGGTCTCACTTTGTTGCCTTTGTTGGCCTGGAACTCACTGTGTAGAGTAGGTTGACCTCATTCATGGAAATCTACCTGCCTCTGTATCCTGAGTGCTGAGTTGGGTGCCAGAATTAAAAGTTCACCACCATACTCAATCTCTCTCTCTCTCTCTCTCTCTCTCTCTCTCTCTCTCTCTCTCTCTCTCTCTCTCTCTCTCTCTCTCTCTCTCTCTCTCTCTCTCTCTCCCATTCCCTCTCCCTCTCCTATTCCCTCTCCCTCTTCGTCTCCCTCCCTCCCTCCCTCTCTCTCTCCCTCCCTCCCTCTCTCTCCCTCTCCACTTGGGAAAGAGAGATAAATAGGTAGAAAAGAAACCTGCCAACAACACCCCAAGGTAAACAGAGTGTTCAAAGAGTCCTGTATGTGACACAGCATGTGAATCTGTTCTTCCTCCTGGCAGAGACACTCAGACACAAATAACACCATCAGGGACTTTTCTCCCTCCCTGCACGGCTAAGCTATTTAAGGACAAAGCAAAAGAAGACTATCGAATCCTTCCCGAAGAAAGAAAAAGAGAAAAACACTTCTCAACGGTTTTACGATGTCATTTTTGTTTATTTGACCAACAGAAATGGAACTGAATGATTTTTGTTGTTATTATTTTGTTTTGTTTTTCCAAACAGGGTTTCTTTGTGTAACAGCTCAGCTCTGGCTGTCCTGGAACTTGATTTGTAGACCAGGCTGGCCTTGAACTTACAGAGATCCATCCATAGTCAATGATTCAAAGTTGATTTAACATTTGAGAACTAATAGATGTGATTTAGTACACTAACAGAGCAAAGGGGAGGGGAGTCACAGAATCATCTTAACAGGCAGAAAAAAAAGCACTTTAAGAGATTTAGCATCCACACGGGGTAAACACTCTTAGGTTCCTAGAAAGAGGACACTTTCTTCACCTTCAGAAAGCCTGCAATGATCTTGCAATCCAGCACAAGACAATAAGAACTCTTTTACTCTTGCAGCCAAGGATGTATTGGAAGCCCTGGCCATGGATAGGATTGTGTCAACGAAGTGCTCAGAAGGAATAAAGCGGGAAAGAACTGGAAAGCATGAAATGAAGCTGTCCTTATTTACAGGCGGCATGATTGGGCACATACCCAAGAAGTCTCTGTTTTATAAATAATGAGTTAATTTAATGGGATATCTAAATGAAAGGTGGACAAAGATCATTTGTATCTTAGTCTGCCAGGCATACAGCTAGCAGATACATTTTAAAATAGATAATTTTCAGCAGTTTCTATCAAATACCTAAATCTCTAATCAAATACATGTAATAAAAGTTCTTCAAAAGCTCCTTATTGAGGAGCATAAAAGGCTAGTCAGAGAGAGTGAAGAAATTTTAAGCAAAGTCACAGAAAGGTCAGTTTTTATGACTCAAAAGATCAACATGATGAGGGTGTCAGTCCTCAAATTGATCTATAGATTTAATGTAATAATGATTCCAGCAGATATTTTGGTTCAAATCCCAACAAATTTAGATTTTTTTTAATGGAAAACACAAAGAATCAACAATAACTTCCTCTCTCCAATAAATTATACAGTCCAACTTAGAAAGCCATATTGTCCGATTGCCACCCCTGGAAATAAAAACACTATGTTTGCACAGGCTTGAACATGAGCTAAAGAAACATCACTGGAAAACACATGTTGATCTACACATGTGTTTAGTGACAGTAAAATACTTGATGATGTCTTACCCATCAACAGTAAAAGTGGCCGAGTAGAGCAGAGGGGAGACTGTGCTTTGAAATAATTAGAGCCCTCCAGTTAAAGATGTTCACATCAAAGAACTGTTCATGGCTGCCTGATACCACAGACGGATCTGTGGATACACATCACGGTGGTTTTGTTCTTAATCCTCAAATCCTAGGAAGGGTGCTTTCCTACGACATGTCTTCACATGAAGGAGCAAAAGTGTCAGTCTCTCCCCTACCCTTGTTTTATTTGCTTATTTACTCCCAGAAAGAAGGATTTACTCTGTTTACGTTCTGAGGGGACAGATTCCACCATGGCTGGAAAGGCACAGGAAGAGAAAGTCAGGCAGTCAGTCACATTACACTAGCAACCAGGAAGCAGAATAGGAACAGGAAATGAAGCCAGACTGTAAATCCCAAGGCCTAGCCCCAAGTAAGTGGAAAGCCTTCACCTCCTACTGTTAGGACTCCAACAATAGACTCTAATCTCAAAGAAGCTCACCCTCATAACCTTGTCTGGATCTATATTCCAGAGGCCTTAGCACCCAATACCAGCCCATGAGGGGTTGAGATTTCAACATATGAACATGGGTAAAATCACTGCGTGGTACAGAAGTATTCTTAGTGGCCCCAACCATCAGCTATAGCATCAATAGATTATAAAGTGAACAAGCTATGATAATCATGGGTTGTCATATGCCTGTAATGGGAAGTGGAGACAGGAAGGGAAGGGAGTGGGTTCCAGGATAGCCTGGGCTATATAGTGAGACTTGGTTTCAGTGCAGCACTGGGCTAATTAATAATAATAGTAATTGTGTGTTTTGTGTGATGAGATTTCTCTGTGTAGCCCTGGCTGTCCTAGAACTAGCTCTGTAACCAGACTGGCTTTGAACTCACAGAGATCTGTCTGCTTCTGCCTCCCAAGTGCTGGTATTAAAGGCACGAACCACCACACCCATCTAATAATAATAATTATTTCAAATGGAATATTATATAGGATTGAGGATGAGTGTTATGTAAGCATTCACATCCGTGAGTGTCAGAGAACCCAGCCACTGTGACATATAGATAGACGGCATTATCCCATGATATTGGCCACAATCCTGATACTTTGGGAAGACAGGAGTCAAGAGTGGCAGCAAAGAGAGACTGAGGGCACACAGATAGTCTGTACAGGTCCGAGTGGTGAGAATATGTGAACAAGTATTTTGTGGTAACCGGCACAGATGCCCAAGTGTCAACATACTTCAGTGAAAATGCATAACAGAACCAGTTCTAGGTCAGGACAGATGGCTGGCATACTACAGGTATGCAATGTGAAAAAAGCACGCTGTCTCTGGCTAACACCTCCTTCCAGAGCCCAGTGAAAACGTTGAGTTTGAACATAGGTAAAAGGCACTCAAACCTAGTAGAGGAACTATCTCCTAAAAATGGGAAAAGAAATTGTATTCTGCCAATGGCAGCATCTGACACATGCATGGTGGCTCACACTTGTGAACCCAGCATGAAAGAGAGATGGAGTTACAGAGTGAGACTCTGAAAAGAAAAAAAGGTAAAAATAAATAAATAAATAAATAAATAAATAAATAAATAAATAAATAAATAAATAACAAACAAAGGGAAAGCAAGCAAAGCAAAACGAAAGAGGAACCATGAAAACATTGCCCGGTTCTTTTGTCCAGTATGGTTCAGAGAAACAAAAAAACTGACCCCCCCCGTTATAGCCAAAATAATAATAATAATAATAATAATAATAATAATAATAATAATAATAATAATAATATGAACAAGCACATAGAGGCGAGGAAAGAATCTGTGGATGGCAGAGTCCAGAGCTTCAAGCTGCCGAAAGCCAGTCACTGCCAGCAATTGCCAGAATCCTCTGGGGAAAGGCAGGATAGGTGCCTGCTTTTGACACTACAGTGGGATCCTGACCTTGGAGAAACCTTGGTTTTGGCCTCCAAAACTTGGGAGGTTTTCAGAGTGTGGTGATGCACACCTTTAATTCCTACATTCAGAAGAACTGGGCAGCCAGATCTCTGTGAATTTAAAGTGAGCCCAGTCTACATAGTTCTAGCCCAGCTAGATGTCTTCAGAACCTGAGGTCAATGCTACCTGGTCCACAGTCCATTTTGCTAGTTTCTGACCTTGGCCTTTCTCCTGAGTCACACCTATAACTAAACATCTCCTTTGGGTTGTTATTTGGGTCACTAATGGGTATTTCATGAGTGTTGAAATTTCCAAAAACCAACAGTCCTGTGTGTAGTAAGAGGTTTCTGTCCCGGACTTTCAGGCCTAGCCTCAATGTTTAGACATGCAGACCCACAGAGACACACAGAAGCTTACATTAATTTTAGGCTGATTGGCCTAAGGCCCAAGCATATAACTTGCTAATTCTTTACCCTTAAACTAACCCAAGACTCTTATCCTATTCAGCCATGCGGTACCTTTTCTCAGAGCATAGTTGTCCTCTGCTTCTTCTGCCTTCTCTGTGGCATTTCTACTCTGTTCTTCCCAGTTCCAGAGTTTTCTTAGTCTGGTAGCCCTGCCCACACTTCCTGTCTGCCTTTGGCCAATCAGTGCTTTTTATTAAACGCATAGGTGGGACAATTATTTACAATGGAACAGCATAAATCCATTACACTCATGTTCCTCCAGTGTTACTGTCTCATCCCTGTAACACATATTGCCATCCACCAAAAATTTTTAGTTGGAAATATTAGAAGTCATCCTTGATTTACCCCCATTCCCTAAACTACCTTAATCCATCGGCAAATGTCATTAGTTTCATTTCCACATAAATCCTGTTACTTACAGGCCCTCTGAACCAGGACTTTTCTAGGTTGTTGGAAACCTGTTCAAAAATTTGAAGGCACCAGCTAATAGCAAAGTAGCAAAAGGTGTAGTCCAAAGGTAGAGCGAAAGCAGGCTCAGGGAGATTTGCTCTCAGGAGCCCTGGTAACTGCCAGGGGCTTTCTTCTGCACGTGGTGAAAAGGCTGGTTGCTAAGGGCAGGCTATAGGTGATTTTCTGTTCTGAGTGTAGGCTTGAACTATATGCACCTTTGTTAACTGTGCATCTCCTTTCCCACTATGCACCTGATTTTAATCATATGCACATCTAACCATGTACTATGAAGTCTTTCCCTACAAGATTCACTCATAGGACACAGTTTGCTTTGTGTCACAGGCACCTAAAACCAGTTCTGGTTGGATGAACACACTGCCTTTGTTCCTAGAATGTATTTGGTCAAAACAGGGAATCAGTAGGAGTTGCTAGGGATTGCTGGAGAAGTGGTCAGTGGCTGTCTTTGGAGATAGGTGTATGTGTAGATTGATGTGTGCTTCTATAGATTGATGCAGGCATGTGAAGATTGATGTAGGTATGTGTAGATTGATTCAGGCATGTGTAGATTAATGTGTAGATTGATGAAGGCATGTGCACATTGGTGCAGGCACATGTAGATTGGTGCAGGCACATGTAGATTAATGTAGGCATTGTAAATTGATGCAGGCATGCGTAGAATGGTTCAGGCAGATATAGATTGGTGCAGGTATGTGTATATTAGTGTAGGCATGTGTAGATTGATGCGGGCACGTGTGGATTGGTGCAGGTATGTGTATATTAGTGTAGGCATGTGTAGATTGATGCGGGCACGTGTGGATTGGTGCAGGCATGTGTATATTAGTGTAGGCATGTGTAGATTGATGCGGGCACGTGTGGATTGGTGCAGGCATGTATGGAATGATGGGGACATGTGTAGACTGATGCAGGTAGGTGTCCCAGTTTGATAAGCTATCCTTACAAAACACTTCCTCATAATTATCTCTCATAGCCTGTACTGTAGCTATGGTAGGCACATGGTGGTTCTTTCTTAGCCTTAGGCCTGACAGTCATCTCCTGGGAGCATAGGCTTTTGTTTTATTAAATCTATTATTATTGTGTGTATATGATGTGCCTGGGAGCACATACAAATGCCGTAGCGCATGTGTGAAGATCAGAGAGCAACTTTAAAGAGTTAGTTCTCTCCTGCCTTTGTGTGAGCTCCAAGAATCAGAATCAGGCTCTCACGTTTGTGTGACATGCACTTTTCCAGCTGAGCCATCTCTCCCAGGGTCACCTTCAAAAATATTAACTGGAGCTGGGGACATAGCTCAGCGGTACACTGATTGCCTAGCATGTGTGAGGCCCTAGGTTTAATCCCAGCACCTCCACAAATAAGAAAAGCAATGAATTCATTCATATCATGTTCTGTTCAAAGTCCTCCAGTGACTTCCCATCATACTTAAAAGAAGAGGTAATGTTTGCCATGATAGAGGACATTTGTCATTTTTTGAAATCCTAACTCAGCTTCTGCAAGCTCCAGCTTACTTTTGGAGTTTTGTTGGGTGGTTGACTGCTTCCCTCTCTTCACCCCCAGAAAGTAGATATATGCATGCGTGGCTCTTAGCTAACCATCTGTACTCGCCCACTGTGATAGCTCATGCTACATGCCACCTCCACTGAATGGTTTTCTCCCGCCCTTGGACCTGTAGTTAGAAGGTTTGGGCTGGAACTTTACTATCTGTGTTCCTAGGACTTCACCTCCCAGCTGAAGATTGTTGGGGATTCTCAGTCTCTACAGACATAGAGGCAAAGCAAATCTCTGGACATCCATCCCTGTCTAATGTGCCTGCCACTGAATCACGTTTTAACCTGGGGTTAGAGGAGACTATACTCATTCACAAGCAGAAGCAGGGGGGAGGCTGTTGTCTCGTGCTCAGGGGTCAGTGCTTACCCCTGCCAGCAATTGCAGCAAGGATGGGCAGCAGGAGCACCAGCTACAGCTAAGTTCAGCTGTGGCTACATGTTCTTTTTCCTGCACCTGTCCCTCACAGTCCCATGATGCCGAGAGCCTCTGGATGAATTCCTTTTGCTGATAGAATCCTCCATTTCATCTCTGTCGCTCCCAACCCAGATTTAGAGACATAGCTTACAAGATCCTACATATTAAAGTCAACATCATTTTCCCAACTCCATTGTCTACCACCACCTTCCATCTGAGATTACTATAATCCATTCCTTGGCTCTTTGCTCCCTAAACCCACCTTGGATCTTTGGCACTGGTATAGGAGGCACTGCCCAGGCCTCTCTGTGGATACTGCTTCTCTTTATTGAGGACCCTGCTCAAAGGGTAGCTCCAATGGTAGATTTTGCTGATCATGAGACTTACAGCCAACTGCCTTCCTACACGGTCTTCATTACCAACTCCACTTCATTGTTCTTCCAGCATCAATAACTATTTTAAAGTAGCCATATTGCAGTTGCCTTTGTCTGTGGTCCACCTTCCACTATGAAGCTATCTTGTGTCAGGACCAGGCTTGAAGAATAAGTGCCACAGCTCTCTACCTCCATTGTGAGAAATGGGGGTGGGATGGGGCATTATTTGCAGACTGGAAAAATCAAGCCCTCCTTTGAGAGACACAAAGCCAGATTTCTCAGAGGCCTTCAACTGCAGCTTCTTCTTCATGCCTATTTCTGAATGTAAGGAGCATGGAGTGTGAGGGTGGAAGTGGATGATACACCAGCTCGACACTTTTGTCCCTGCTGGTTATGTAGTTTACAAAGCCCCATTAGAGCAAATGCCTTCAGTCCTTCCAGAACTTTCCTGTTGTTTCTTAGCTTATTTAGATCACTGTTCTTTGTCCTCTTCGTCCCACGGCTTCCATTCATTTCCCACAGCCATCAATAGGCCACGTGGCACTTTTTCTATATGGCCAACTCTGTGGTAAGCACAGCACCTCCCATCCTCACTGTGGAGATGAGATCAGGTCAAGAGCCCCAGTTTCCAAAAGAAAAACTACCTGAGACAGAAGGTTTTTTTTTTCTTTGCCCATAATCACCTATTTAACCAGACGAGACTAGATTCAGCTCTACATAGCATTTGCCTAAAGTCTATCATCCTAACCATTATTTGATTAAATAACATTTTTATCCCAGGCACCTTGAAATCTCTTCATATCGAAGCCAAATAGACTTCTCTCTATGCTCCCAAGGCATTGTATGTACATCAGATTCCATCAAAATAAGTTGTATATTCATGATCCGTCTGTCCCATGAGCCCATATGCTCCTTAAGGACACTGTCTATGTATGCCTTATTTTGTCACTGAGCCTGGCACCTAGTTGTGTGCCTCACACAGAGCAGGTGCTCAGAGAAGTGTTGGATGGAAGAATGTAAGGATGCCATGATTATTTCCTACCATCTGCTCTGACTTCAGAGACAATGTCTTGGCTTCTAGGACTTTGGGCTTCACTTGACTAATACAGACAATGTCAGTACCCAAATAGCAGTTAAGGCAGCTGGCAGAGAGATCGTAAGATTGCCTATTAAGATCCTGATTCATCCACCTCAAACTTACATAGAACAAGGCAAGAACCAGACGGGGGGGGGGGGGGGCTTGTAAACATTTCAAAAGCAAGGGGGAGGGCTGAATGAACAGGAAGGAGGCTGTACTCTTGACTCCGGTTTTCCAGTCTAGGAGGATTCTTTCTGTTGTTCCATCTCTGGGTTATTGTCTAATAGTCACAACCCCTCATAACCATCTTTTGCTTGTTTCTCAGAGGGGAGGCCTCATGGGACAATATGCTTAGAAAGAGGTTACCACCCCTTCTCAGCAGAACATATATCCCAGTTCCTATGAATACACCAAGCCAGAAGTTTTTAAACTTTTTTCCTTAAGTAGCAGAACTCTTTCCTTTTAACTAGATACATAAACTACCTAAGCACCAGGAAGTAATGGTTAAAAAAACAAGATTGGAGAAATGGGGTCTCATCCACCTCCATCCTCATGTCCATTGAGTGTATTGAAGACCATCAATGTACCACAACTACCACATTTCAAAGATGAATCCAACTCCACAGGGTGTCCAGTGGGGCTGCTCAGAGGGCTATTGATGGCATGAGACAGATCTGAAGGATGTTTGCCTCCAGATATCCCTCTCCTTCCTTTACCATAAAGACACCTGCTAGTCATGGCGATCAGGATAGTGCTGTCAATTCTTCCCCAGTGTGCATGATTTCAGGGCAATCTCGAGGCTTCCAGTCCACATGTTATTCTTGTGGAGACCTTGAACTTTACTGACTGAGCTAACACCCCAGAGCGTTTTTATAGTAAAGGGTCTTGAGAAGAGGGTAGTTCTAGTCAGACTCTTCAGGCCTTGAAACAAAGGATTCACGGCAACTCATGAATACATGGGCAATTTAAGTGACCCTTGGTGTCCATTGTAGCCTTCTGGTTTGAGTGTAGTACTGCATAGTGTTTGGCTGGGAAGCACTCTCAAGGCTGTCAGGAAACATCTAGCTTCTTGTTGTGTACCTGAGTCCCTGGATCAGGAGATCTTCCATGATGCTCTCAGGGAGGCCATCTTTTTCCTCCGACTTCAGCTGCCATCAGTACCCTCGGACATGGGGGATATGTCTGCACTGAGGGTCCTGGTGTCAAAGGGACAAAACAACAGTATCAGCAGCACCTCAGGAGAGCAGCTGCCTCCTGGAGAAGTCAACAGCTCCAGTGGGCGCCTCTTGGCTTTCCCTTCCTGGTTGTGCCTTCCAGGTCTGATTGGCAGTGTTTCTCAGGACAGAAGCTTAGGTACCAGTCTAGAATCCACCTGTGACAGATGACTAGTCCAGATTGTCACCTTGACTGCATTTAGAAGTAACATCTCTATGAGTGCCTGGAGGGTGTTTCTAAAGAGCTTTAGCTGAGGAAGAAAGATTTATCCTAAATGTGAGCATCTACTTCATCCACCCTCTGCCATGATGCCAGAGCTGAGATAATGCCATTTATTCATTACAATGATGCTTTTGTCTTGGTGATGAGGAGGTATAGGCCATGCTGGACCACCTGGCTCCTTCAACCATGCACATGATTCCCTGAGTGAATCCCGTCTTTGTCTGAATGAGTCAGTAAGGGCATTGGACTTTACAGATATGCTCTGAATGACACATAGACTCACACAAAACTGTACAAACCTTCAGCAAGAACAAAATGGAAAGGAAATAAGCAGAAAAAATAAGCACAAGATTAGACAAAACACATTTATTAATTTTTCTCCTTTTGCAAGGAGGAGAAGCTAGACTGTCTCTAAGTTCTCTGGAAGAGACTTTTACAAAGAGAAGAAGCAATTGTCTGATTCACAAAACCTGAAGTGAAAGGATTTCATTCATGGAAAAATACCATTTGTTTTGGATGAGAAAAGGATTCCTATATGCATCTAGAAAGTACCGTGTGTGCTAAGTCAGTAGAAGTGATCTGGGTTGTTAACGTTTGTTTTTAATGAAAAAATAAAATAGAATGCTGGATAAAGTGGGGCATTTTCCAAAAGCCTCATGATACAGGCATACCTGAAAATTTCTATTTAAATTAATTCATGAATATACATTAATCCCCCAATCTCTCAGAGCAGGGTAAAGCGTTCTCTCTCTGATTAAGAGTTCTCTAATTTGAATTATAGTGCCATCTCTCCTATATAAATCATATCACAGTACATCATCTGTGATTTGGGGCTTTCAGTTTGTTTAAAGTGAGACACAGAATCTGGCAACTCAAGAAGAGGTCTGGGTGCATTTTTTCCTAGAATTTTTAAAAGTAAACCTTTCCCAGCTGTAATTGTCAAGCCACACTCACACACCCTACAGCACAGTTGTTTTTCATGAAGTCTTTCCACGTATTCCCCTTGAATTTATTGAAATAAGAATGTCAACCTTATTTCGGAATATTTTAATGTAAACAATATAATATGACAATAGCAAGTTCAACTGGAATAAATATGTTTGAGAACACAATAGACTTTGGTAAGCATACAGCTTTGCTGGTGCAATCAGGGTGTGGACAAAGTAAAGAACACATCATCCCAGAACACCCATGAGTATGAACACAAGTCTTTAGTACAAGCAGGAGATGTAGAAGGCAATGGTTAAATCAGTGGTGACTCTCTCTGGGAAGGTGACATATACGAAGGACTAAACTGTCCATCCTTAACAGGAAACCTGGACTCACAAACAATATAAAATCCCCCTCAAGGCCCCACAGCAGAGCAGAGTAAAAACCAAAAAATTCTTGTCTCCATGTGCTGATCACAGTAATTCCTTTCTTATTGTTTCCTTAATCTAAGGTGGAAGGTGGAAGTTGACATATTACCCCAAATACAATAGCACTTCTGTTATTCTGTTATTATAATATCACACAACCTAACCTCCCCCTTTCTCTCTCTCCCTCTCTCTCTCTTACAGATTATTATGTTCATGAACAGAACTTGGATTTTAAAGAAGAGGTCGGATAGATAACAGTTCTTCAGCCAACTGTACATAAGCACTGGTTTTTATCAAGGAGGCATTTGAAGGGCTCTGAATACCAGGGATTTAGAGGCTACTCACCTGACAAGTACCTGGAGGGCAGCTATTTTCATTGTCCATCAAGAAAAGGCTAAAGCGTCCACAATCAATCCAAACAGGAGCACAGAAGAATTGATTGACATGCGCAGGGAGGGTGCGTTGGCGAACAATGCAAAGGGGAAAAAAACAATAGCCTGTTGTTATCAGAAGGGTGACTATCTAATGCTACCCCGTGTGGATTGCCTGTATTTTAATCACAGGCAGCTGAACTATAGAAATATGCATGTGATTGGAAAATGACCCCTTTTCCTCTCCTTGCCTTTAGATACTCCAGAAATATATTACATTAAATGTACATTAAAATACATTCAATAAAAATCAACCCAGAACCACCAGCATCCCTACTACTTTCTCAGGATATTTTTACATCCTAAAGCAGATTATGTGTTCAGATTTAATTAACTTTTAATGAGCACACACACACTTCTCCCAGCACAGCGCTAGGCTCTCTCATGTGGATTATCTTTATTTAATAAATCGACTAAAGTCAAATTTTACTTACAGCTCCTGATGTAGCTTTTAACCCAGATATATGGCAGCCTCTTTGTTGAGTAGAAGTGGACTGAAAAACAGACCTTAGATTTCCCACAGCCAATTATCAAATCCTTACCTGAAAATATTGGATTTTTCTGTGTGAGCATAATATGGTCAATTACAGTGATTTATGGTAAAATGGAGTAATTACTATGAGCCATTGTAAGTTAAAAATGTAAGTTGAGGGAATGGAGAGAGATTTCTTAAATGTTGAGAGCATTGGATGCTCTTCCGGAGGACCCTGGCTCAATTCCCAACACCTATATGGCAGCTCACAATTGTCTGTAACCAGCTCCAGAGGATCCAGCACTTTTACACATATAGGAAGGAAGAGACCATATCAAAGTAATCATTGATACCTACAAGGGACAGTGATTTGATCAAATATTGCAGACCTCTAAGTTTGCAGGTTCCATATCTACTAACCCAACCAACAAAGACAGAGTTTTAAATTGTACCTATCTGTCAGGGAAGATGGCTCAGGGAATAGAGTGCTTGTGGAATAAGGATGATTGAAGAACTGATTTTGGATTCCCAAGCCCCACTCAAAAGCAGTCAGACATGATAGTAAACAGAGAGAGATTACAGGGAGGCGGAGACAGGAGAAGTCCCAGAGATTTCTGGACAGCTGGTCTAGATGAGCAGTAAGCCCAGGGTTCAGTGAGTGATTCTGTTTCCAAAACATAAGGTGGAAAGCATAGTGTTCACTTCTGTGCTCTACATGCACACACGGATGTAGTGGGATTCAGGTGTTAGCTGACACGGCTTGCAGACGTGTCTCTAGAGTTCCAGGAGCCTGAATAGGGTGTGGCCAGACGCCAAAGGATGCTGGGTCACTGAGCCCCGCCCTGCTTTCGTTCCTGTGTTCTCAGAGAGAGGATCAGCAGCCCTGATATGGAACAGCTCCTATCTCCAAGAACTGTCTGAAGGTTCAAGTTGTATCGTAAGTGTCCATACACCCCTCAATAAATATTAATCCTTTATATGATATATTGCAAGTGAATTTTCTATGATACAGGGGGACATGCACTGCTGCATACACCTGCATACAAATATACAAGTTTGTTAGAGTACATAACACACACACAACACACACACTGTTCCCATACTGAGCTTGCTAAGACTTTCCTAGTTGTCATTCCTTAAACAATACAGCATATCAACCATTTGCATAGCATTTACATTGTATTAGATATTATAAGTAATCTAGAAACAATTTAAAACATATGGGAGGGCGTGCATGTGTTACATGCAAATAACCAATTTTTAAGTAAGGGGCTTGAGCATTCTCAGATTTTCCTTGCTGCGGGGGGTCATGAAATTAATCCCCTACAGTTATGAAGAAACAAGTGTATATTTAATAAGAAATTAAATAGAAATTTGGGCATAAGAGCCTCTGTGCTAGAGATGTCTGAAAAACTGGTAGACACTGATGACATCCTTCTGCATCTTCCTGAGTCAGTTCAGCAGTCTGTGGACTATCCCCCAAATACCCCACAGACAGGAAGTCTTAAATTAACAGAGGAAGATAGTCATGACCAATGATGCAGTAGGAGAATAGAATGTTAAATTGGTAAACTACAGGGGACTGCAGCGATTTCCCAGAGGTTACCTACAAAAGACCAGAGTCTGAGGGTCTCTGTGGGAAGGGACAGGAGTGTGAGACTCATCAGCCACAGAAACAACTTGAAGCTTAAATTTTCTGACTCTACTGACATAGACTTGGAAGTCTGGTAAAATCTGATTAGCCTTAGTTTACTTATCTTTGTAATGCACATGATTCCTGTCTCTGAGGGTTGTTGTGAGGATGACTGGCCAAATTGCTTTACATGTTTATAAATAATCCCTCAAAGAAAGGGATCTGAAAAGACACCTTCAAGGTAAATAGTTACAAGAAGAGACAAGATGGCGGGTGCCAAAATCTTTGGCTATTCCATCATCTTTAAACTTCCCTGTCATGCATTTCAGAGACCTGAGGGGTTTTTATATTAGTTTTTCTTTGTTCTTGGCAATGCCATACATGTATACGATGAAGCATGACTATAACCATTCCTCTATCCCACCCCACTCCCTGCCAAGTACCTTCAATTGACCCCCTTCCAACTTCCTGTTTGGTCTGTTTGATTGTTTGATAACACTACTAAATCCAATTAGTGCAGTTCATATGTATACAAGTGTGTGGCCAGCTATCAGAGCATGAGAAATCTAAAGAGTCTTCTCCCATCAGAAGCTATTAACCACCAATAAAGGGTTGGGGCTAGAGAATCCCCCTCCAACTATACAAAAAATTTGGCTGTATTGATCTTATACAGTTGAGTTCATGAGTATGATGTCCATGTCTAGTCTAGAATTTTGTATTCCATAGCACTTCCTTGCCATCATCAGCTCTTTAGTTCTTTCTACCTTCTCTTCCAGTGTTTCCCAAGCCTGGATGATGATGGTGGTGGTAGAGGTTGAAAAAAATGTCCAGTGTAGGGTTGAACACTCAAGATGGACACCTCAGCTATAGTGGCACTGCTCCTCAGCATGCCTATTCATTCTTGGCATCCATCCATTCAACCATCTTTCTCTGTTGGAAATGGCCATCTCATTTTGTAAGATTAGGACTAAATTCTTGTTGACCTTGGAGGAAGGAAGAACAATAGAGTTCCATAAAGTTCATCTCAGGTAAGTAGCTTGGTGGGAAAGCTTCTTTCTTGTATCTTACAAGAATGAAAAGATGCGAGGCAAAACTCTTTTAAACCAGGCTCACACTGTTTGTCCATATTGACTGAAATATGGGGATATTGGGGTGTCTCTGTGAGCAACAGAGCCTCTCTGAGCTCTTAGGCTTGGGAACTCAGGGTCCCAGAAGCTAGAAGGCCACAGAGGCCACCCTGAGCCAGGAGCTTTGTGTTTTTGTCTTGTGAACTTGAACAATTAAATTCATGGACCATGGCAGGTGAGTTTTAGAAAGAACCACTTTGTTTATTTATGTCTTAGTTACTGTTCTATTGCTGTGAGAAGACACCAGGACAAAGGAAACACTTAAGAAAGAAAGCATTTAATTGGAGCTTGCTTACAGTTTCATGGTGGATTGTAAACAGGCATGGCACTGGAGCAGTAGCTGAGAGTTTTACATCGTGATCCATAGGCGGGGTGGGGGGTGGGGTGGGGGGGTGGTGGGTGGGCAAAGCCCACTCCCAGTGACATATCTCCTCCAACAAGACCACATTTCCTGACTTTTCTAAAACAATTCATCAGTTGGGGTTTAAACACACAAATATATGAGCGTTTTGGTACCATCCTCACTCAAACCATGCAGGAAGTTAAGAGAAAGAATGGAGCATTCCTGTACAGGGTGAGGGGGACCTGGAACTGGATAAGACTGAGATTCACACCTTGGAGTCAACAAGGCTTTGCTAGATGGAAGAATAGAGCAGGGGATGAGCTCGCTAGCCTACCTGCATTCCAGGCGTCCAGGTGCCTCATGATTTTAGTCACATCCTCAGGATGGTTTTTCAGCAAAGGTGAACTTCTCCAGCAGAAAAGAATAAAGGAGAGCCAGACCCCCATTCTGACGTCCCTGACCTGAGTCAGGGCAGAATCAAAACTAATTTGACTTCAACATGTCTTACGTCTCTGGTTTACCACAAAGATAAGGCTACCAATAAGCCTAAGGACATTTCGATTTTGGCCAAGGTTAAATAACTGTTTATCTTTTATAGTGTAGGTACCTAGCCAGTTTCTACCCCCTACTGTCATCAACTGGAATGGAAAAATGCACAGAGACATTGTGGCATAATGGTTCACAACACATACTCTGTAGCTGGTCTTTTTGGATTCAAATTTTGCCTCTGCCACATCCTAGCTATGTAAGCCTGTGGTGGGATTCAGGTGTCAGCTGATATACGCTTATCCAGGGTCCCAGGCTCCTGAGGGGGAGTGGCCAAGCCCATTCAAAAGGGGCTGTTGGAATCTTGGGGTTTGTTTTTGTTTTTTTGACTGGGAATTGAATGGGCTTGGCCACTCCCCCTTCAGGAGACTGGGACCCTGGGTAAGCATCTTCAGACCTTATCAGCTAACACCTGAATTCCACCACATAAGCCTGGGTGAGTTAGCTGAACATCTCTACATGAGTCAGGGTTCTCTAGAGGAACAGAATTGATTGAATATGTATAAAGAGATAAGAAGAAAGAAAGAAAGAAAGAAAGAAAGAAAGAAAGAAAGAAAGAAAGAAAGAAAGAAAGAAAGAAAGAAAGAAAGAAAGAAAGAAAGAAAGAAAGAAAGAAAGGAAGAAAGGAAGGAAGGAAGGAAGGAAGGAAGGAAGGAAGGAAGGAAGGAAGGAAGGAAGGAAGGAAGGAAGGAAGGAAGGAAGGGAATTTATTAGAATGACTTATGGGCTTCGGTCCAGCTGGTCCAACAATGGCTGTCGTCAATAGAAGTTTTATGAATCTAGTAGTCGTTTGTCCCCAAGGCTGGATGTCTCAGCTGGTCTTCTGTATGCTCCAGAATCCCAAAGAAGCAGGTTCCTATGCCAGGGAAGGAATAAACCTGCCAGGAAGAGCAAGAGCCAGCAGGCAGAGAAAGCAAGTGAAAACTTCCATGTTCTTTATACAGGCAGAAGATGTGGCTCAGATTAAAGATGGATCTCCACACCCCAAAAGATCTGGATTAAAAGCAAGTCTTCTCACTTTAAATGATTTAATTAAGAAAAAAATTCTCTTTTCTATCACTGGGGGGGGGGGGCTCTTGTTTTTAAGACATTAAGCCATTTGTGGGACAAAATGAGTTTTAGTTAACTTTAGATATAGTCAAGTTAACAACCAAGAATAGATGTCATATGCTCCACATGAGTTTCATCATCTATGAAATAATAACTATTGGCTATTGAAATAATAACTATTTGGTTGTTGAAAAGAATGGATCAATTGACATAATGAAAATCCTTAGAATGTGAAAGGGCTGCTGGGTGAAAGTTAGTACACATAATGCAATGCCCATTGTCAATTCTAGACAGACATAACCAATCAACTACAGCATTCCTTCCCCAGAACCTGCTTGAAATCTGTACTCTCAACAAAGCTACTTTATGTAGTTGCTAATTGATAGGTTCACCAAATGGAAACTATTTTTGTATCGCATTGGATCCATTAGAGAATCTGGCTGAAGTAATAGAGAAAGTCATTTCTTTCACACCAGTTTTCTATACCAAACACTCTGTAGGAGTAATACACAGCTTGATAAGGAGCAACAAAGCTTAATGGGAAGTTTGGCACTCAGACCAGGCCTCCTGTTTTGTGAACACCGGCTTTTCAGCTGCCCCTGAATGCTTATTCATACAGAAATCAGCAGCCATGATGAAAGTCCTTCGCCTGCCCTCATTCTTCATCTGCTAGAGAACGGGAGAGCAACTGCTAAAGCCACAGACCACAAAGAAAAAGGTCGTTCTCATAAAACACACCACAGTCCCACCGAAGCGCTCAGCAAAGCACGCACACTTCAAAGCCAGCCATGGAGGGAGCCACACCGAGGAAGCAGCACTCAAGAACAGTCATTTAGCCCAGGAGTATCTCCACTGAGGACCCAGCCCTAGTGAGGTCAAACCCTTCAGAGAAAAACCCACATCATAGGAGCTACATTCAACCAACATTCAAGCAACATTCAGTCAGCAGTGGAGGAGACATATGGGGGCAGCTTGTTGATCTGTAGCGGCAAACAGGACAGCTGCTTTCAGGGGAAAGTGATGTTTTCACACCAGACATGGAAGCTGAGATTCCCGCTTTGTCCTCTCTGTCAGTCCCACAGCCCTTGGTGAATCCAGAAGATTTATTTTCTCATGAGCATGAGGCGCGAATGAACAAGAGAGGTCTTTGAAACAGAGAGGAAGAGGTGTTCCTGTAGGGCATGGGATATTCATGAGACATGAGTGACTTCCTTCATGTGAACACTCAAGTCCAGCCACATTCTCACCATTATTTTAGACGAGTTAGCAGAAGACAGGAAAGCAGTGTTCTGATTTCTTTGCTGTGTGTGTGTGTGTGTGTGTGTGTGTGTGTGTGTGTGTGTGTGTGTGTGTGTAACAAAATGACAAAATGATCACCTGTAGCTTAGAAAAAGACAATAGACAGAGGACTTGCTCATATGCCAAAAATCTTAGGATGAGGTAGGTGTGTAGCTCAGTACTACAGTGCTTGCCTAGAGGGGGCCTGAGTCTAGCATGGCAAATGCATGTTGATAATTATAAAATAAATTAGTAAATTTTTAGGATTTAGGGGTGAAACCCTAGAGTGTTCTTTCCAACTACATTACCATAGCCATCAGGATTAGGATAAATCAGCAAAGGTCCTGGAAACAAAATCTTTGTACCTTAGAGATGAGCGATATTTTTCTTCCAGGATTGCTTAAGTGTGGTAAATGAGTGCAAAGCATAACATAGATTGCTGTGCAGTGTAGACACTGCATAAATTGCCACCATCACTCATAATTATATAAACAAGCCAACCCATCACATCATCATTGCTATTCAAATGACCAACAGATCTAGAAAGAACCCAAAGACAACCAATAAGTGAACCCATGCAATGAGGATCAAAGACATGGCTTCATTTTGAAGGCAAGAATAACTTAACCAATTAAAATGATCTCAAACTGGATCATGGAAAAATTTGGAATGACAGTAATTTAAAACTGAATCACAGGGATAGATGTACAATAAAGCCATTAAATACATACTTACCATTGTTAGCGTTTATATGGCTTATTAGTTATTTCTCAATGAAAGAATTAAAAATATTTTCCAAAGGCCAGAGGCTGAAAGAAGATCCAGAAAACAGTAAGAATAGAAAGCATGTTGCTTTCAGCACAGAGGACCAAGAAGAAATTAAACATGAAAAACATATTAGAAGTTCAGAAGCGTGGCACATGAGTTAGAATAGCTAAGGTGTAGCTGAGTCCCAGAAGAGGCAGGATGGAGCATAGACAATTTAAAAAGAACTGATATTTCTCCAGTTCTGATTAAAAGCAAGCCAACAAAGTGCACACAGATTCAAGAAGTCAGTTTTATAAAAAGAAATTACTTGAGTTTAGATATACCATAATTAAGTATTAAAATCCAACAACAAAGAGAAACATGGAAATAAAAACATTAAGTATCTTCACAACAGACTGAGCTGACTTCTGTGTGTGTGTGTGTGTGTGTGTGTGTGTGTGTGTGTGTGTTTGTGTTTGTGTACACTTAGTGCACATGCATGTGTGCTCACATAAGTATTGAAACCCAAGGTTGATATCTCTGCCACCTCCCTGCCAGTGTTGAGATACAGGCATACAATGACTCACCTGACTTTCATGTGGATGCTGGAAATTGAACTCAGATTCTCTTGCTTATGCTAGAAACACTTCTTCTGATCAATCTTCCTAGCCCCGTAAGCCTTCTCAATAGGAACAATGAAAATCAGAAGCGGGTGAAAGCAAATACACTATAAAGTACAATCACTACCCTTGAATTTAGTATCAGTGAGAATATCAAGATTGAACACGAAGCAATTCTATCTAAGAAGCTTTGGCACCTTCTGGCCTTCACTAAATAAAATAAAAATCACTCCTCTGTATTTAATACAAATAACTGAAACTGTTTATATAACTGACTTATGTGCTGATTCTTGAATGTCCAATGGTTAACTGAAGGCATTACCCAAACCAAAATATAGAGATTCAACACCCAGACAAGGGCTACCAGATTTAGCACTCAAACTAAAGGGCACCAAGTTAGATGTGAATTTCAGATAAACAACTGAGAAAGATGATCTGAGATGGCAATGAAATAGTGTCCTTTTATAAAGGGAGGGCTTGGAACAACTCATGGGGGCAGGCATGAGAGAGGCAAAGATTTTTAAGGCAAGAATCACCAGTAATCTGCCAGAAGATAGCAGAGGATAGATAGAGCAGACCCTCACTACTCTTACCACACCCTGGTCCTAAACCTTTCAGCTTCCAGAACGTTTGGCTACCTACCTCCCCTCCTGATTTTGTAGGAAGAGAATTTATGCTCCTTTCCATTCTCTGCTTTTCCTCATCCATGCCACATTCCTTTCCTTTCTACCCTTGCCATCCCAGTAAAGTCTTGGTAAGGCAGCATCCCCCCTCCCACTCACTACGAAGGGGCCCCTTCTGAGGGTCCACTCTAGTCAGTTTTGTCGTGGTTTTCCTGGGACCATTTCCTCCCAGATGGCTCGCCTTCATTCCCAACTGATGGAATGTTTACTTATTTATTTGAGAATTATTAATTAACAGCTTGTGGAGCGTTGTGCTTACAGCTTTGGGGTCTGTAAAGAGGACACTTGTACTTCAGAAACATGCCTCAAGAACATAGGAACTTGTTGAGCATTTTTGGGTGGGGGTCAGGGAGAGGCAGCCCAGTCTCCCTCCAGGATAAGGCTGGGGTTTCTGAGGCGCTTTGGCTGGACCAGAGAAGGATTAGGAGGAATGAGTGATTGAGGGATGTCTTCCAAAGACACAAAAGTGAGAGATGTCAGCACAGGAAGACTGGGCATTTGCCATGACTGAAAGACCACCAACAGAAAAGTTTTCAGGAACTCATAACTATTTGGGCAATTTAATCTCCTTGCTGGCTAGATAATTTTTGGAGGGGGGGGGGTCAATTTGATATAAACAAGAGTCATCAGAGAACAGGAAACCTTAACTGAGAAAATGCATTCATCAGATTAGCCTGTAGGCAAGTCTGTGGAACATCTTCTTGGTTGATGATCATCAGGAAAGGACCCAACCACTTATGGGCATCTCTATCTATGGGCAGGTGAGCCCGGGGGTTTAAAAAAACAAACTGAGCAAGTCACGGGAAGCAAGACACTAAGAGTGTTCCTTCCTGGTCTCTGATTCAGTTCCTGCCTAGACTTCCCTTCATGATGGACAGCTGTAAGCTGAAATTAACGCTTCCCCACGTCATTTTTGGTCATAGCAATTTACCGCAGCAACAGAAAACCACACTAGAACAATCTCTAAATGACTGCATGACCCAACATGAGGCAAGTACACACCAGGGAGCATAGGTGTTCTGTTAATTAGACTGGGTAGGGGGGATGGGAAAGATAAGAACCAGGATAACGAAAGCTCCCAGAAGCACGAAACACTGTAGGAACTGAGAGGCAACTTCCAACAGATGCTTTTTGCTCCTCTTGAAAGATGGGGGCTTGGTAGACGGGAGACAGATATGAGATTGGAAGCAGAGGAGAGGGGGGCATATGTGTGAGCTAGGGAACATGGACACGAAGCAAAGAAGATGAAGTAATCTTGAATTGCTGGCTAAGATGTTGGAATTTTGATAGGAACATAGAAATTCCAACTGCAAGGTCATTTTACTCTAGGACAAGGCTTTTTGCATTTAGAAGGGAGATAATATAATTGGAAGCAATTATTGACTCCTTATGATGTAATGCTATCACAGGAGTACAGCATTTCCTTCTGCTGCTTACTAAGCCCAATCTACCCTGCTGGACGCCTAAGTATGTTTAGGTATAAAAGGGAGGTGCTAGTAAAGGTTTCCTATTAGAGCATCATGGTACTTGTAGTACTATTAAACCTTCATTTCAAGACCAATCTGCTCGAATTCACACAGCAGTAAATGGTAAAGACAGGGCTAAACCAAGTTTTGAACTCAATTTGAGCTTGTACAAGAGGGCCTGGTCTACTGGGGAAAACTACACGCTAGTCACATGAGCTCAACAATTCCCAACTCAGGATTTCAGACAAAAAGGCTAAATGAGAGTTAAAGCATTTGGAAAGAAAAGGCCTTTGTTCTTCAGTCAGCTAACATTCATGTTTGCAATAAGATAGTGGCCATCGCCTGGCTGAAATGTAGATCTGTCTTCCCAGTTATTGATGCTGACCTGACGCCTTCCTAGCCACAGAATTCCCTCCATTTGGAAGGACTGTCTTCACTCCAGCTCATCTTCCTTCCCCTTTGGGGACAAACTTCAGGAGGTGTGCAGCAAGCCAAGACTGATGGTGCTTGGGCATGTACTATATAATCCTAGCGTGTATGGAGGTTCATGCGTGTTGAGTGACACATGTATTTGAAGGTCCGAGGACCTCAGGCTTCATTCCTTCAGTACTCTCCCTTGTTTTTTTTTGTTTTTTTTTAGGACATCTCTCAGTGGTTAGAACCTGACTATGAGAAAGCTAGACTGGCTGGGCAGTAAGGCCCCTTAGTTCCTCCTCTACCTCTCCAACACTAGGGTTATGTGTGTGTCAGATTTGTAAGTGTGTGCTACCACACCAAGACTTTTCTCTATTTAAAAGGTGAGTTTTACAGATAGAACTCAGATACAACACATGCCTTTATTTTACTGAAAGGCCCCATAAGCCATTCCTAATAGGTGATATGGTACAGGGACATCCATTTCTCACTTGGTTCCAATGGTCTGGTTGGTACCACAGAATGACCCAGCCACAGAATAGCCTCCTTGCGTACCACAGGACTCCAAGTGAGGGTAATGAACTCTGTTCCAGAAGCCAGCAAGACCATAACTCTGTCATTAGAAGCCTGATGGCAGAGCAAGAGCATCTGCCTCGCTTCATGATGAGGTCACCTCACCTCAAACCCTACACCGGCAAGAACATACCCTGCTTTCTGCAGATCCCTAATATAACCTTGTAGATTAATACTGAAGCAAATTTTTAGTCAATCTGTTTTAGGAGAAAACATGCTGTGTGAATTAGCTTGGACTGCATAAAATTGCTGTTATTTACCGTTATTTTGCCAACAAACAGTCACTTCCCATGAATCAACCTAATGTTAATCATAGCTATGTGGAAAACTCTCAAAATATTTTCTACATTGCTCAACTTAAATAGAGACCCTGGGTTATAAAGAAGAAAAAATAGCACACACTAAAATTACTAATAAATGTCTTCAATTATATTTCAGGTATATAAACCCTAGTGTGATATAAGAATACTACATGTATTTTATGCAAATTGTGCACAAAAGTTTCTAACCAGGTGGATGTACTTAAAAAAAATTAGGAAAACTTACTTGATTTATATATTTACATTTTTATTAGAATTCTTCAGAACTGCCAACAATTGGACATTTCAGAAAAAAAAAATACACACACATGAACCATAACATGTTTAAACTTGCACAGCTTACATATTTACACATAAAGTTACTGTATATATAAAAAATATTTTCAGGGACTCATTGGGCTTGGGAATCTTCAAAAGACATTATTGCTACATTTCAATATTTACAAAAAAAGCCACAAAATAATTCCAAACATCAAGCAACTGAAAGAAACATCTGATGTAAAAAAAAAATTATAAAAATATAAACTTTCAAGAATATCCAAGACAAATTCTCAATGGTGTGCCCCTCAAGTACCTAGACAACCATATTTAACAGCTACTTTCCTTACTATAATCCAAGTCAATAGGGATGCAAAGGGATGTTTTAAACAAGTATGGCAACAGTGACAATCTCATACACGACAACACAACCTCAAACCAGTTAGCTTTGGAAAGGTGCCAGCGTGTAGAACCCCAGTGCAAACGGTCACTTCCAGGTTAATGGCCACATGACTCTAGATGCAGTCTAAGGGGTAAAGGACTGGGGGAAACCGCATGAAGGCAACATACCTGAATCCTGCAAGACAACACATACATCTTGCCATGTACACACTTATCGCTTATACTGGACAGTGATGATAGGGATGGGGGAATGGTAACTACAATGTAACATCCAGGCTTCCAGTTTACATTTTTCCTGGAATGATAGCATTATATAAAGTCTAAGGAATGGGTACAGTATATTGAATATATGAGTGTCATAAGTACAGGTGGATTTCAAACAAATAGGTCCTTAAGCACTTCACTCTGTTAAGCCTCTGTGGTGGCTTTGGGTAAACTCTTCTGGATGGTGAGTGATGCTCAGGGATACAGGAGAGAGACAGAAGTGGTGAAGAAAGCTGTTACTTACTGGGTACTGGAGGACCTCCAGAATTCAGGGCAACAAGGTCCCCAAAACACCTCATCCACATGCATGCACACACATCCACATTTAGATAGATACTGGCCCAACATCCGGGATGTGCCTAGAAAAAAGGCTGAATCTAACTTTTACCTCCTGTTTGTGAGGATCCAAACCAGGACCGCACTATTTTCTCCTGAGGGAATCAATCACAGGATAAAATGGTACCCTTTTCAGAACAGCATCAGATCCTTGTCTATAATGTCACTCTGGAAGCTGGGAGGCTTGTTCCGGGCAAGCTACAGAGCAAGTATATTGGCTAGGAGGTTCTATAAAGATTGTGCTTAGCAGTTAACATTTTTCCTTTAAAAAAAAAAAAAACCCACATCAACTGTTTCCTTCAAATGTGTATGGCTCTTAATCTATTACACACAGTAGACCTAATGCCAGAGTTGTACACAGAAACTAAAGCTTGTGGGTATCTCCCCTCCAATGTACGAACACACAAACATATAGATGAGTATGTACAAACGCTGGCTAGGGAGGCCTTGTCTCCAATTCTACTCCCTAACAGATAACTCTTTTTAAAAACCAGGTCAGTTGTACAAAAGCCTGTGAGGCAGCCCACAGCAAAGCATCTTTGTTCGCGCTTCCGGGGCACTTTCTTTCACAGCCTAGGTCTCTTTCTCAGCATGAACTACTAGATTTCTTAAGCCCAGATGTTTTTACACATCCTCGGTTCTAATAATGGTCTACTTTCCACACAAAGGGCTTGGGTTTAACTTTCTAGTCTTGCTACATCTTCCCCAACATCTTGGAGGGCTCTCTAGGCTCAATGGGACCTACTTCTATTCTTCAAATGAACGACTGGCCATCCTTTTCAGGCAGACTCAGAAGTATGCAAAGAACCCTGGACATTCACCCCTCCCTCCCTACTCTAAAGCAGGAGTTCTGTTTACAGTAGGAGCTACTTTGCTATTGGGAAAATATATACATACAGTTCGGACCTTCGCAGCGGGACGGTGGCTAATGGCAAAAAGGTAAGGTCATCAGCCACTAAAGTGTGCTCATAAAGACTGGGTCACAGTGGGGTGAGGGTAGGGGAACAGCTACCCTGAAGTAAGATACAAGGCAAAGGAAAACAAAACACAACCATCATGGAAGCCAAAGGAATGGGGATGGAGATGGCAGGGAAGCCTGCTGGACCCGATTTCTGCTCAGGCATCTTCATGCACAAGCAAAGGCTGGGTGGAAGAGGCGCTGCTGCCGACGGAATTGACCCTCACAGAATGGTCCACCATCACAGGGTTCTCTGGGTTAGGATTGCAGTTTGCCAAATTGGAGTAAATCTGAAGAGAAAAAGCCCAGAGTCAAATACAGCCCTGCCTCTGACAAAGGTAACAAGCAGGGGCATTCACAGCTGCAGAATGATGAAGACAAAGGCGAGAATCAGTGGCCACACCCAGATGGGGTTTACACCTCAGTTCCCCCCACAAGGAAATAATTTTACACTAGAGGTGTATGATGTTTGCAGTGATTCTCTTCTCCTGGGACACATCTGAGATCAGGCACTGGCTAGCTTATGAAGAAGGCCAAGGATCCCTAGAGCCAACTGCAACCCAAATGCTGGTCTAATTGGCAGCAACACCCAGGAGTCTTCAGAGGTCATTTGTCCAGGAATCAAAGCACTTGGGTAGAAAATAATGTTTTATTTGAAATGTGCCTTTGCTAGCCTGCAAAGCAAGTATTAACCCAAAGGGATCAGTGATGTGCTATTAGAAAAGATAGTTCCCAGCAGATAGCTCAGGGGAGAGGGAACACAGATAAATAGAAATCTTGTCCCAGTAAAGATAGCTAATTCTTCCTTATAAAGCCAAACAGAAAATAATGGGCTTATTTCATTACACATTCCTTAAGTCACTGGGAGGCTAACTTCAAACAACTCTGTTCTTCATGGCTGTGGGCATCACAGTCATTGCCACTGGCTAGTTCTGGATGTTTAAAGCTCACTTTCCTGTGGTAACAGGCTGTCTTCCTTCATGCCTTCATTCTAGTTCACCCAATCCACCCAGGATGAATGGTCCTGCCATGTGAGAAGGAGACCAGACAGTCTCATGATTGACATTCCAGGACAGGGAGGAAGCATGGCCTGGCCTTAGGATAACATCTAACTCCACACATCTGAACAAAAGGCCCCCTTCCCCCAACTCACATCCATCTGAATTAGAATAGAGGTGGAAGTCCAGGAGGGTGTGAGCAGAAGGAAAGGCTTCTATTAACTTTCACCCTCTGATGGCCTGTTTATAATCCAAGCCAGGGAGATGAGGAGATCGGTCTTTGTCCTGGAAGCCTGGGAACTGTGCCCCTAGAACATGAAAGAAGAGGATTCCTGGCCTAGCCTGTCACTCACATGCTTGGTGCTTTCTGAGATCTGCTTCTCGATGAGCTGCACAACCTGCTTGAACGTTGGCCTTTTCAGGGGATCAGCATCCCAGCAAGTCTTCATTACATCATACCTGCAAAATGGCGAGCCAATGTCAATCACTGCCCAGTCATCTTAACCTGCTGTCCAGCTCAAGGCAAGTTCAGTAACAAATCTGGGCTAAGCACCAGATGTGTGAAGTGACATATATACAAAATAAAACCCTGTATGTGTGAGATAACTGTCAAAATTTCTGTACTTTTAGTGACAAGGGATTTATGAAAAGAACCACAGCCATGACATTTGAGCAGGGGTAGCCACCAAAGGAACCAAGTGACATTTCAAACCCTGCTAGCAAAGGCGTCAACATCTGGATCTTTTGCTTTTAAAAAAAGGAAATTATCTAAGAAAAGGCCTGTGGGTCCTTACATTTCTGCAGGTGCATGCTCTGGACTCAGCATCCGGAAGCCTTCCTTGATCATCTTGTAAAACTTGGAATCGACCGGCATTCCTGGGTAGGGGCTGCTTCCTGGAGCACAAAGAGGTCGCAAATTAGTGTTAATCACAAGTGAGTAGGATACAAAGGAAACCTCTAGAAACTGTTGGACGATAAGGTAGTCTTTGGCAAGGAACATTTTACCTAACGAGAATAACTCCCAGAGGAAAATCCCATAGGACCAGACATCACTTTCAAAAGTGTACACGCAGTTGAAAATGCTTTCAGGTGCCATCCACTTCACTGGCAGTCGGGCCTGGGAGGAAACACGGGAGAGTCAACCAGTTAATGAAGAGGTTCAGATGGCAAAATTGAAAGCTGTCCTGGTGCAGATCTGGCTAGAAGATAGGCATAAGTGCCGCCTAAGAAGACCTTGAACCTTCATGAGCCCCAGACACCTTCCACTAATAGCTCCATTTCAAAATGGGGGCGTTGAATCAGTATAGTAAACCAAGAACATAGAAGTTCATGGGTTCTAACCTTCCTTCCAATAATGGCCTCGAATCATGTTGGCAAAAGTTCCTCTTTGCCAACAAAATATATGGCCTCTCCCAATTAGAACTACATTTCCCAGCCGCCTCTGCAGCTAGCTATAGCCAGACCACTTAGTTTTAGTTGCTAAGAACTGTTTCATGCAGTGGCATGAGGAAAAAAACCCTTAAAATACTGTTGTTTAAGGAGTGGGTCCACTTTCTTGTGGCACCCCTTCATTCATCTGCTTTAGCGACGTGATTGCTAGGAGCTGTCTTTCTGGTCATCTTTGACCAGGATGAAGAGGGCTATGCCCAGGAGTGATGAAACACAGAAATGTAGAATGTTTCTTTGGAGAACTTCTCGGCCTCGATTCCTTCTTTCCTTTTACTCTTGAACGCCCGCCATCTGCAATACATACGACCCTCCACTTGCCTACTGGAGAAGTTGTCTAAATACAGAGAAGCTGGCCTCAGAACCATCTGGCAAAGCAAAAATAACACTTCAAATACTAGGAGTTGTTTTATGAGATGATAAATGAGGTAATGCAGGTAAAAATGCCTAGCAGTGTCCAACTCGCTAATATTCACCCTAACCGCACCAGCACCATGGCTGTCCAGAGGTGGGAAGTGGCAGAACTGGTGCTTAAGTCAGAAAACATTCAGGATCCTTCTACTCAACTGAATTTACCATGACTATGCCTAGCTAGTATTTCTGGATATCAGTCTGCCACAGAAAGCTAAATTAATCCTTTAAATCCACTTAGGACACCAAGGAGAGAGTCTCTTTTAGGGAGAAGGTTGATTCAGTGTGCAGCTGGGCCACGGAATGATACACAAACAAACTATAAAACTCATCTACCATCTGTCCCCAGATTTTATGCTGCAGTTCCAAACAGGACTGTTAACCTAGGATTGGTTAGTGACTTGAATTCAAGGGGGCTGTGCATCTGAAAAATTAACTTGTAGGTGAAGGCTAGCATTTTCTAAAACTTTAAAAAGCAGCAAGAGGATTCATGACTTATCTTCCACAGTCATCAGACACCTTCATATTTGATTCGCATTTACAGGATCACAAAACAAAACCTTCATTCCCCAGTGCTTTGAAATTGGAATAGCTTTTGTGATCTGATGCTCCATACAATAAAGAAATTGCCTATCATAAATTTTCTTTTCAAAATCTGGTAGCTATCATCCAATATACATACCTACTTTTCTTGGTTAAATCTAAGCATTCCGTTCATTTGAAACGGTATTGTGACAAGGATCCCATAGGCTATTCTGGACTCAGAGGCCAGGGTAGAAAAATAATTAAGAATTCACAAGAACTGAAAGAATTTTCAGAGAACAAAGAGACTTCACAACTTCCATGCAGCACCATTACATTTCCTTCTTTTAAACTTTCTCAAATAATTGGTTAGTTCAGCTGACTGGGCTTGTCAACAGAAATCTGCTAGGGAGATGCTGGGGCACTATTTTTATTAAATATATATCACCACAGAGCTCTACCCTGATGGCTTGGATTTCAAAATCACAAAGTAGAGTAAGAACAGGCTGGCCCTGTTCTGAGAACTCTGCCAAGTATTAACTCCTTTAACCACTGAGAAATTATCTCTTGTCAGTTATACACCCGCTAAATGGGACTAGATGAGAACTCAGCCAGCCTGGGCCTCGACGCTTTACTTCCCCTATCTTGACCCTATAAATCAATATTCAGAGGCTGAAATACTAAAGCATTTTGGATCTTCTGTCAAGTATTAAGCCAGGATGGGTAGAAGTTATTTTCATCAATTCTCCTGAGAGGAAAAAAGAAAAAGTCTGACCTTGCCGGAGCCTTTTCAGAAGCATATGATTGAGCCAGGTTATAAAACCAGCAATACCTTTATAAAATCGAGTTGTGCACAGCCTACCAAAAAAGGGTGTCATGGCGATGAAAGAGAAGGAATTGCATCATCATGACAGACACAAAAATTGACCTCCAGGAATAAATATAGACTGTCCAAATGGGTCTGGGAAAAATAGGCACCTAAGAATATATATCTAGGAGGTTATAGCCTTCCATACCCGTTGGTTCCTATTGACTATGCTACCTCAGATATAAATCACCAAAATATACTGCACTTTAGTTTCTCCTGCTATAAAAATTGGAAGACAATGTGCTGCTCTAAGGCAGGCGTTTGTGTGAGGCTACAGAAAAGGCTTGTGGTAAAATGAAAAATTCACTGTGTTCTATTCTATAAGCCAACCATTATTTACGAGTCTACTTAATGGCCCCATACGACATACTGACCACAAGACGCAGCATCCCATACAGCTAACTCTGACACCATCTTAGACTGTAGTCATTTTCACATAGTATTTCAACTTCAATGGAAAGAAACTGCCCACTGTGACCTTCAGGTCTACATTTGCTGCAGTTGAACAAAATCAAATTCACTGCTATTCTCATGCTATAATGAAAATTAAGGCTATTTCTGTTTGCTTCACATGCCCCCTAATTACACAATTATAACCAAGAATTCTATTATCAAGTGTAGTGTTAGTAATGTTCCCCATTCCATGCAAATTTTGCTAAAACGCTTGGCATTATAAGGTTGGGGTTGGATTATGACAATCATAGGAAAGAATTGTGCATCCTGAATACCAGGATACCGAAATGCTCTGGGTAGATCCACTGAACAGAGAGAGGTACTCACATTTCCTTTAACTACATAATTCGAATCATTCCTGATGTCTCTGGCTAGACCAAAATCACAAATCTTTGTGATCCGCCCGTGAGTGAGAAGGATATTCCTGGCCGCCAAGTCTCTGTGAATACACTATTGGGACAGAAAAGAAAAGGGCAGCCATTCACTTCAGCTCTCAAAGAGAAAACTATTTTTAATACTACAATGCTGTTTACATAAAAAAAAACCCAAACTTTTGTTTTAAAGTATTTAGTACACCAAAAATAAAAAGTATGCCACAAATGATATTCCCATTTTGTGTTTCACATGATCAGGACTCTAATTACTGTAATTATTTTTCCATCCCAATTCTAATAAACGCCTTTCTCCCCCACCCCTGCTTTTATTCATAGGAAAATGTATTATAAATAGTCAAGTCGCATTTCTAAACTGAAAGTTCATTTTGTATGCATCTCTTTGAATGTCTTCTAAGAAAACATTTCACAATTCCAACTTATCTCCCAAGGACATAAGGAAGAAGGTCTTCATTTCACCCATCTCTCAGCTTGGTAGTTGCCTGGAAATGTCTCTAGAATGCTTGCTGTGACCTCACTCTTGGGTGAGTCCCCTCTCCTGGGGGAGACTTCTGTCCCTCCCAGAATCATGTCCTCTTCTTCTCCTCCCACCGCTCTCTCTCTCTTACTTCCTGGTACTCCATACATACAATCTTTGGGGCTCACCCTGGGGAGCCCAGCTACATGCCATAGTAACAGTGGGGCACACTCCCTACTCCCACATTTGCTGATAAAACCATTATCATATTTTCTAGAAGTGTACCCCACATCTGAAAGCCAAAGTCTTAAATGAATTCACTGCATATAAAAGAATATATTCATGGCAGCTCATTTAGACAGGTTTGCACTTTCAAGCTTATAACTTAGAGCAGGAATTCTAGAGACAGCAGTTGGAACGTGAAGAAACAAAATTTCCTCGGCTTTTGGTTCCCACACTTCAAAATGACACTCTGCATTCTAAAAGGACTCTGTGCCTCCTGTGAAGACTCACTCTACTCACATTCTTGGAGGCTAGGAATGCCATGCCCTTGGCCACCTGGTAGGAGAAGCTCAGCAAATCTTCTAGGTCCAGAGCCAACTCATCGTCTTCCATGATGGCGGGAGTCACGTCTCTTTCTATATACGAGTCTATTAGGAAGACAGCGGTTTCTTAGCAATAAGTAAGGAGAAGACAGAAGCAGTCACAGTACCAAAGGCTAGCAATGAATGAAAGAGTAAACTCTTGGGGCAATCACCTCCTCAGGAAGAAAGAAAGGCGGACACTGAATGAAAAAGCCAATAGCTAACCAATAGTCCCTCCCCGGTAGGGTTTCAGAATCCTTAGAACAAGGGTGGGTCCATTTTCAGAATCTCATTATTTCAAAACCTCTTATTGTCTATAACAAGAAGACTCTACTTGTGAGCCCTAACCGCCATTGACCACTTGGCTGGCCACAGTAATGATGTAGCCATTCTGGTCAGGGGGAAAGAGGCAAAAAATTCCTTGTACCACATTTCTTCAAGCTCAGCACCTGGCTCCCAACCCCTATCCCAGAGACGACTTTTTTTTTTTCCCCACAGCCCTGCATGTGGGACGCTGCTTGACAGGGCTCACCTATTCTTGCTGATCTCCTTTTGTCTGTCTTGGTCGGTACAACGTAGGAAACTCCAGGCTTCATGTCCATGTACTCATTGGTACTGTCACTGCTGGAGAGATGAAGGCCTAAGTCAGGACTGAACAGGACTGGAAAGGGACCCGTGCTGACACAGACAGGTCAAGCTACAGCTCTCACCCGCTACGTCCCACAGCACACTGATTTTATGTCAAGAAAGGTAAAGCAACCATTGAATGAAGAGTTTCAAAATTGCTTCTGTGAGACGTGAGTGCTTACCATTCAATACTAAGGTCTAATTTACCATCTACTATTAAGGTCCAATCCTCAGGAATGTCTTTTTTGTGGGGGTCAGGTTAGAGGAGTCCCGTCTCTGGCTATCATGAATTTAGTGAAGGAAAAGAGCCAGAAATGGTTACCTCGAATTACTTCAGATGCTAAATTAGCCCCTACTCAGACAAGTGGAAAGCTAACGAGGCCCTTCCAAGACATGCGAGGCGGGGAGACGGTTAGCATACAGCGACTGAGGGAAGAAGGTTGTAAAAAACCAAGTTTGGTTCAGATAAACACCAATAATTTGGATGATTTTCTAGACCATCTGGACCTCTTGAGTCTGCAACATTTGGCTGGAGACTCTTCAAGATTTCTAGTACTTCCTGCCTCTGATTAGCATAGAAACACCATGACAACAACTCCTTCAGAGTGTGCTGGTAGCTCCAAACCCATATGGGATCCCAAAGCACAAAGAACATCACGTAGGACAGAACAATTCAGGCCATTATTTCAAAAAGTTAAAAAACATATGCTGGGCCCAGGCTCCAGAGCCAGGCAAAGTGGCTCCTGCCTCTGTATGAAGGGTCCGTGTTCCAGAGCAATTAACAAAGCATGGGCTGTGTTATTTTACTGCCACATCAAACGTACACTTACAGGTCTAAAATGAAATACAAAACTTCATTTGGTACTTTAGTGGTGGGAAAAGGCTTCACATGGTCCATCACTGTCCATCAATCAGCATTTA
This sequence comes from Phyllotis vaccarum, assembly GCA_033318265.1. NCBI lineage: Eukaryota > Metazoa > Chordata > Mammalia > Rodentia > Cricetidae > Phyllotis > Phyllotis vaccarum. Next base: position 97,388,535 of record JARWLC010000001.1, read on the forward strand.
CTGAGGTTTCCTTAAACGCTGAGAATTAAGACTTCAGAAGACAAAAAAATCCCTGCCATCTAAAAATCAGTACAGTTCCTATAGAATTTTATTATTTTAGTTTTTGGTGCTAGGATTTGAACCCAGGGCTTAGAGTAAACACAAGAAGAGGTAAGATCTAACACACAACTTCAGGAAATACAGGACTGGGGTGTGAATATGATTTCCACTGGGCTTGGGGGATCTTGAGAGGCTTCTTCCATGGTGGGTTTAAACCACATTGGGAGAAGAAAGAAGACATGAGCCATGGCAGAGATTTCTACTCTTTGTACATCAAAACAGTTTTTCTTCAAGGAACTTGAAGCTATATATATATATCATTCTTTGCATTATCATCCGTCAATGTCCAAGAGGTCCAGAATTCAAACAGTGGTCTCTAATAGTGATGTTTTTATAACACGATAAAGTGAGGGGCATGGTAGGGACACAAAAATAATGCTGGTGACAAGAAAGAAGTCCACATACGGAAATACTCTCACTGTTTTTGGCCATTCTGCTCAGTCCCCAAGACTTACGATGACCACATGACAGCCTTTATACCACCTTCCCCATAAATAATTCCACTAGGAAGATGCCTACAGACCCAAGCTCAGGAACATAAATGGAAACACAAAATGGAGACACAGTAAAAAGAAACAGAAAATGCATTTGGTTAGGGCAGAACAGAAACATGCATTTTAAGAGAAATCAATAATAATCTCAATTTGAATCTTCAAGGGTACTATCTCAACTTCTGGAATAGTGAATCACATCTAAATAACTTAATAATTCTGATTTTATACCTCAGAGTACCTCAGTTCATTTTTTTTTTTTAAAGAATCAGCCTTGATTGCAAACCCTTATGACCCCATGAACTGCCTGTCAACGGCTGACTATTTATGCAAATCAGCCTTACCAGGAAGTCTCCTTTGAATGCAGAAGGTTCTTATAAAGTGCCGCTTCTGCCTGATCTTCTTGCTTTGAGAAAATAAATGAATCACGTTTTCTTCTCAAAAAATTCAAAAGATCACCATAGCAACAATATTCTGTAATGACCAGGGTGGGCCCTATGAGGATATAATAAAACATTAGGAAGAGGCAAGATACACTGTAGATAATCCTCCTGTAGAAATACCCAAGGGTGACCGCCGGCTATTAACATTCAGCTTCAGTGGCTAAGCCGTCTTAGTCTCAACATAATTCTATTTATTAACATCACTTATCAAAAAGCAGCATTGTGTTGAGTGAAATGAAACAAGCAAGCCCCTTTCTACCTGGGTGTCTAAGTGACATGAACATTAGAGGCCAGGCGTGACTGCTGGCTTCGCAGCCACGAGTAAGGCTTTCAAAGGTTCTACTGTGATAAAGCTCCCTGCGGGGACCCTTTGATTCACTTCTGTGTACAACAGGTTTCTGTGTCCTTGCCGTAATGTTATTATGAAAAGGAAGAACCCAAACTGTAGCCTGGTAGGGAAGTAACCACATGGAACAGTCAGCTAAGCCCAGACTGGAAAGTGGGCGTAGAACCTGAAACGACCCGTTTTGCTGAGCATTACTAGTTGAAAACAGAGTTGGTGCTCTGAATGTTTAAAAGCACAGTTCCAAAGTTAAGAGGCAACTAATTACCGTGCCTAGAAACTGTCTCATGAACAATTCATGGCATGATAAAGCACCAGTTATGGGGGCTGTTTTGAAATGCTGTCTAAACCTGTCCACTGTCCCATGGCTCTCTGTAGATATACAGCAACAGCTCACACTACACACCTTTGTTCCTTTAGAACAAAATGCCTTCTGCAAACGTCAAGACATCCTTGATGGGCACTGACTCAGGGGTTAGAACTGGAAGCTTCTTTTTAACAAAAGCGAAAAGCTTGCTCTAAGCTTTTGAGAAGTGGGGGCTCAGGGTTACTTTCAGTTATAGAAGGCAAATGAACATTAACTCCTGAGTGACTAATTATGATGCAGCAATATATAAAGCTTTAAGATGAGAAAAGCCTCTGGGTGAATCAAGCCAGTGAAGAACCCATAGTGATGTAGCATCTGTGAGAGTAAGTTGCATATAACCTGTCTACTCCCCCCTTGGGATTGATACAACCAAAGGCTATATCCCTGTACCTGTTTAAGGGGGAGGGTATTATAATTCATACATGTATGCAATGTATAATAAGCAAGGGAAGGTGTGAGTGGATCGCCACAAAGAGAAATCCTATATGTTTCCACATATTTGTGGGAGTTAAAATGTTGACTGATCTGCAGAGAGCTGAATAAAGGTCCTTAGGACTGTTGGGGGCGGAGCTGAGTACTGGGCACCAAAACACAGTTGTGTGGTGTAGTTCCAATGCTAGACAACACATCATGACAACCATAGCTTACATCTCAAAATAACAAGAGGACAGGAAATCTGAAGGCTCCCAACACCGAGAATGATAAAAACAAAACAAAACAAAACAAACCTACAATCTTAAAAACACTGTGGAAAACCATGTAAAAACACAACACTAGGTGAAGAAGAAAAAAAAAAAAACTCCTCAAACAGCTCATAACTAAGCACTGTCCAAATCATATTTTGACAACCTGACAAACAGTAGCAGGTGCTGTGGACAGAAGACTCACCTCCCACAGTGCATGCTCCAAGGAGATTCACGATATTCATGTGACTGCCCAGGTAGCTTAGGACCTTCAGTTCTGACATGAGAGCCTCCCTTTCAGTTAAATGGGCACTTGCTAAAATGGAAAACACTGGATTTTAGCAAAATAAAGAAAAGGAAAACAAACCCATGAGGCAAACTGGTAGTGGGCACACAGGTAATGAATGCCCTGCAGACACTTACGCTTGAGCATCTTCACGGCGACCGTCATGGCAGCATCTGACTTAATTAAGCCATAGGCAGTGGCCTCAACCACCTTCCCAAAAGCACCAGCACCCAAGGTCTTCCCTTTAGAAGAAAAACAAGGTCAGCAGGAGGCCCCAGTGGACAAACTGTATTCAAACAGAATAACTGAAGGCAAGCATGTCTGCAGACAGTGAACTATAGTGTTCTTTTTGCTAATCTAAGCCAACTTCTATACAGTCTGACAGAAAGCACTTCTTGTTCAAATGAAACAAGACAAAGAAAGCCACTGCAGATTCTCTAAAATCACACACAAAAGCTGTGTGGAAAGCCCCGGCTTCATACTGACCAAAACTCAGTCTGTTTCTGGGAAACTCCCATTTGTGATCATAAGGAAGTTGTGTCGGGTCTATGTAAACGTAATTGTTCCCATTTATCTCCTCGACAACCTTCCACTGTACTTCATACATGGGTTTCTGGACAAGAAAGGGAAAGACGTGTCACTGTTTAACAATCAATGCCTCGGTCATTGTGGCATCGGGGAAGGGAGCGAATCAATGGTTACCTGTAAATATTTGTAGGCGAGAACCATTACAATAATGCCCATTATGCCAGCTGTGATCACAAAGCCAATGAGCAGTGGTGTGAACAGGGTGTGGGCCTGGATTTGCTCTGCAAGAGAAAAGAACTGTGACTGTCAGTCATTGGCAAGACAAGAGCCTGGCCACCACCACCTGGCCCAAACTCAACCACTTCTCTCTCTCAAGGTGCATGCAGGGAACATATCTTACTCCTAGTATTAAATACAGCACCCCCCTTTCCTTCTTTTTTTATTTATTATTTATTATTATTGTTATTATTTTGTGCTAAAGATGGAACCTGAGTAAGTGCTCTGACACTGCACTACACCCACACCCCCCACCTCACTAGATACATGGACATCTTATCTTTAAAGATGTAAGCTGAAACCAAACTACAAAAAAAAAAAAAAAAAAAAAAAAAAAAAAAAAAAAAAAAAAAAAAAAAAAAAGAACTTTCTGTAGCACCACATAATGTTATGCTATTTGCAATGGAAAGCAACATCTGAATGGACTTCCTTTTCCGGGTGCTTTACATTTCCCTCTTTCTCCTTTCTTATGCTTTCTAAATGTTCAACTCTGAACATAAATGTCCTTTACAGAGTGGAAAGGCATTTTTGAAGCATACTTTCCCCAGCATGCTCTGCCTGGGAAAAATAACAATTCGGAGAGCAGTGTTGATTCTGACCCTCATTATCCAAAAGCCACGGATACAGCCAATGCTAAATAGCACAGAAACTGGGCACTAAAAAAAGCACGAGGTGCCCAGTTTCCTTGTCTCATATGTGCCCATTCCTCAGTGCCACAAGGGTCGTGTGGCCTGCTAGTCACTAAGGAAGCACAATTTCAAGTCAGAACTGACTGGACAAGGAGGGTAGCTCACAGAAGGCCATCTACACAAGTGCACAAAGTTCTGTACGATTCTGGCAGTACAGAATGGAGAACTATGTATAAATACACACACAAATAAAATTTGGAAAAAATCATTTGCTGAAAAAATCCTATCAAAGATTTGGTTAATATTTTGAAACAGATATTTAAAAAGAAACCCATTTTAAATAACTAAAATTTTAAATTGAATTTATGTAGGTAGTTAGTAAGTTGGTTGGTTGGTTTCTCGAGACAGGGTTTCTCTGGGTAGCTCTAGCTGTCCTGGAACTCACTCTTAGACCAGGTTGGCCTCAAACTCACAGAGATCCACCTGCCTCTGCCTCCTGAGTGCTGGGCTTAAAGGCATGCACCACCACATCCAATGAGTTTAAATTTTACAACTGTCCTAATTATACTGTGCATAAGGCAGGAAGGTCTCCCTACTCAACTTAACTGCACATATAACTAGTTGAGAAGCTCATTCATAACAAAGGCAACAGGTTAAGCAGAATGGTTAAGATTACATGACTAGTATGGAATGAGATTCTGTGAGTTGGATAACAGCATGGCGTGATGTAGGCATTACCAGAAATGATATGGCCAATACTGAAATGGAGTTAAGATCATGGTATGGTAGTACATAGAGCCTAAACATCCCCTTAAGTTGGATTAAAAGGAAATATACCTTTGCTGTTACCTTTAAATGCAAAGTTAAAGAAGGCGGAACTCTTGCCTACATCATTGTAGGCCTTACACTCCACCGTGCCATTGTGCCGGAAGACACTGGAGTCTATGGAACTCTGAACCACCAGTTTTCCAAATGGTGACACAGATCCGTTCTGGATCTGTACATCCACTGGTGGGACGGGAACAACACACCTACAAGAGAACAACAGTGTGGGCTTACACCAGGAAACCAAATAAAAGCACGTGATACCTTGATCTGGCACACTTGTATGACTAGAAACTCCGACTCAAGAAAAATTCCATTCCACAGCCTGATGGCCTGAGGAAAAGGAAGCCCTTGGGAACCTATGAGTGGGAAAAGGACTGTGGTAGAGCAGAGAAAGGAAGCGATGGTTTAGAGGTTGGATGTGGACCTATGTCCTCACTTTTGCCAGGTTCTCCAGCTATTGAAGTTTCTGTGGCTGAAAGAAATCACTCAAATGGTCGCCAGCATCCCATCCCGCCATACCAGACTCGTAGAAAGAAACACTTGGAAAGGTTTGTGATGGTTAAAGACCCCATGTAGGAGAAGAAGTTACAAGAATGAAAACAAGGAAGACTCCAGAAGTGCAGTGGGAGGAGCCTGAGGTCCCAGGTCTGCGACCATCCCTCTGGCTGCAAGAATCTTCCCTTCAGAGAGCAGCCCCTCAACATCTCTTGTCCGCATGTCAGTTGCTCATGTGGTCTGCCATCTCTCTCTCGTCTGCCAGAATTCAGATGCACCAAGGCAGAGAGATGTGGGTGCGGCCAACATGGTGTACACTAGACCAGTGTTTAGCACATGGAAGCTTCCATGTAAACCCTTTCCTGAGCAGAAGAGAGTTAAACCCAGGCCATGCCACGGAAGGCGCAGTTTCAGAGGTTTTATGCATCCTCAAACAAAACACTCAACACAACCCAACATAACCAATCCTGACATGTTGTCATAAAACAGCTTCCATGAAAAATAAAATTTCCACTACCACGCTGACTGTTCATGATGCCAAACTAAGCTTTTGAAGCTGGGGCACAATACGGTGCTTGACGTGTAAAAATGGAACATTGGCCCCATTTTCATCGTCAGGTAATGCCAGAGGACAATTTAAGGCTTAAGTGTGGACAGAGAGAGAACGCCACACAATGGCAGATGTTCCTTGTTCTGGGGGCTGGGCACCTAATCAAGGAGAAACACTTTTTCAAACCCATTGCTCACAGATGCCATATGTATGTTGTAATTGTGCGATCATTACTTTTTGGTTACTTGGCAATTAACTTCTGAGGTAATTTTTTTTCATGATAACTGCAGTCACATTTCCCCCACACATTACCTCCTGTGTATAGAATGGAAATCTAATTACTCTGTCCTGGGAAATTGCTTTATCTACCTGCAGGCTAGAAATTGTATGATAAACTCAAAAAGATAACCACCTAAAATAGAGAAGTTATTTAGTAATCATTTTTCAGCAACCAAATTAATGTCAACCAGGAAGAATATAGCCATTACCCCTTCTTAAAAAGCCACAAAGATGTGGGAGAAAAATAAATAATCAAAATCAAAAAAATCTAAAAAAAATAAATAGTAAGTCTGAAAACACATTTGAAATGCAACTGAATTATAGCCCTTCCTTTTCTGAATTTTAAGCAGTGCCAAAAATAATCTTCTCACCTTTGCTCTGTTCCCGTACAAAAATACCAATCTATTGTGGGCTCTGGGAATCCCGCTGCCACACACTGGAGCATGCCATTCGTGAGCCTGTCAGACGTCAGGATTTCGGGTTTGGCTGCAGGAAGAGAAATAGCCATATGTCAGTCTGCTGCACAACCCAGATGATTTTCTCCATTCTTTCTGGCCCATCCCTCGGTCCTTCTAGAGGCAGCTGAGGAACCTGACTTACTGCCCTCCCAAAGCAGGGATGGGAGGCACCCAGAGGTGGGTATGACGGTTCAGTGGGTATGTTGTTCAGCCTGGCATGGACCCTCCCCATCCACCTGAAGGCATAGGGATCCTGAGGAACTATATGTCAGAGAGGTTGCCAAGACCAACCTGGCTGGTTTCTGTTTCAGGTCAAACAGCAGCATTCTCAACTTGGACTCCTTGCCAATAGGGGGTTCAAGCCACTCTATTTGCCCAGACACTTCATGTTAAATTATGGGCACTGGAATGGATGAAATTAGGAGTTGTAGAAAAATAGGAGCTATACTCTCCTCCTAGAAAGTGCAAGAGGTGGTACTGATCAAGGAGCTGGATTGCTATACTTACAGGAAAGCTGAAAGTCAAGAGCAATGAATGATAGTGTGAGCATTTCACACAAAACAGAAAATAGGAAGAGGAAACTAGCCTCAGATTTTTGTTCATACATATGTGTACAGCCTGAGAATAATCAGCAAAAACATAAATTATACCAGCAGAAAGACTCTAATTTGACAGTCCTATGTAACTACAATAATCAATTGATATTTAACAATTTCAAATTCTTGAAATCGCTTCTCAAGTGGAAGGAAGATGAACTTCTGTGTGGCTCTGATGGCAAAGGTTCTAATCCTTGGAGAATGAGTGAGTGCAGTGAATAGTCAACACCATGTTGGGTAGAGATGGACCCCGGCACCACCGGGGACAAGCCCAGGCTGTGAGACCCGGCAAGGCAGGGGGCCGTGGACAATCCAAATTGACTAACCTTCCAAACCCTTCTCTTTATTAATTTATAGAAGAGGTCAAGGGTGACCACCTTGCAGGGTACATGTGTAAGGAACAAGGGCTGTTGAGATGTCCCAGCAGGTAAAGATTGCCACCAATCCTGATTATCTGATGATTCCTGGGACCCACGTGACAGAAGGAGAGAACCGACTCCCAGTAGCTGCCGAGACCTCCATGTGCATGTTGTATTCAGATTCTTTCATGCTGGCATATGGCACACACTGCCCCCCCCCCAAAATGCATAAATGTAAGAAACATTTTTTAAAAGAACCAAAAATCATTCACAGATGTATAATGAAGTGTTTATTATTTGTATTACTATTATTACTGATTTGGTTGTTTTCTGTGGAAAATGCTATACTCCCCAATTAAGCAAGTTGGCTACAGATTAAGTGGACAATATTTATCACCCTTCATTTTCCCTCTAATGCCCTGAAAACTGCTTCTTTAAGACAGTGTGACAGTATTTTTTAACCTGAAGTACTGGGGTTTCAACATCAATTACACACGAACTAAAAAGAACAGATAAGAGACGGAAAGATGGACATATCAGAAGCTTAAGGAGTTTGTTTTCCTGAAGGAAGTAACAATGATAAATGACATCTCTGAAGAACCAGCGCTCAGCATCCCACCTCCTCGGAGGCAAGATGAGCGGTTGGCAGGGATCGGTGTCCACATGCATGGCACACCCACCTGTCACTCAACCTGGTCCTGCTGATGGCAGGCCATTTGGCAAACACTACAAAAGAGCCACTACTCTCCAAAGCCATCCTCAAGGTAGGAGCATCCTTGAGAATTTGGATCTAATGCCAGCTTTCACAAATAGAGCAAGAAGACGAGCCATCATCTTGCGAAAGCATCCATCTGGCAAGTTTCATTTAATTATCGCGGGCAACTGTGGGATCAGGCTGAAAAGTAGGACAGGAAACAACAGTGGACTCTTAGGAGTATGCAATTTTGCTGGAGACCACAGGAGCCATACGGTGGGTCTCTCTGGACTCAGCTCAAGAGTCACCTCCTTTGCTTAGCAACCCCATACTTCTTCCAAGCCAAGTCGGTTGGTCTCTATCCCCATTCCTGGGGCCCTGAGGAGGTCCTAAATCTGTTATTCAAGCTCACATTTTGACTCCTCCATCAGACTCTCATTGGCAAGAGTGGCATTTTTGACTAAACGGTGATTATCTGGTGGCAGTAAGCAACCATTAAGAGGTGGTGAATGAATATGAGACCACCCAAGGAGACAAGCAATTCATGTTATAAGAAGATAACTGGGAGAATAGTCCAACAGTGGCTTTCCTGGCCAGGAGACATAGTCCTCTTACTCACAAAACAGAGAAGCAAGAGACAGGAAATCTACCTGGACATCTAAACATAGGGAGTTTGTTTAAAAAAAAAAAAATACTGACATTAACAATGAGTAAGGAAGTCCCCAAAGGGGAGACAGAGATGACAGGGTTCAAATATCTCAAGTTCATTAGCTGGATCTACTTACTTCGTCACTCAGCCTTGCTTGGGTCCAATGAGCTTTTCTGGGCTTAGCACAAGAGAAAAAGAATTCCTAAATGCAGAAAGGCCACCTTAGGGCATTTATAATGCTGACACTGGCACAGGAAGTGTATGGATTGTTTCTACTTTATCCCTCCAGCCGTTTTTAAAATCATACAGTGAACATGGAGCTGAAAATAAATGTCTAAACCATTTTTAATTAAAAAATTGGAACAGCTCAAACACGCGCCATCAATTATTCTTTGCTTTAGTGACAAGTGTTCTCTAAGATCCAAGCCTTCTAGCGTGACACCTGGGAGCAGTTACATAATGGCTGGCTGAGGCCAGCAATGCTGTGGTCTGGCTGGCCTACTTGCTCCTGTGTTGGTTACCTGAGTAGGTTTTTTGTTGCTGCTGTTTTCAAGGCACTAACCCACCAGAGGCGAACTGAATTGCGTTTGTCCTGCTGGGCCTGGGAGGGTCTAAACCTTAGATCTGCATTAGAGAGAAGCTGGAGGAAGACACCTGCTCCAACCTGCAGCTTCTATAAACTAAAGATCTGACCAGCACTTTGTGTGGTTTTGCTGTAGGAACACAAGGAAAGCCAGGACTGGGAGGGACCAGAGAAGGGACAATTCACACAACTAACCCTTAAGGTGCACGTAGGGACCCCTGAGTGTCTGCCTTCTACAGTTCTATTCTCTCACTTAATCTAGCCCTAGCCCTGTCCTCAGTACTGGTGGTGGGATTCCTCATTCTGAAACAGCAAAGTCACACGGGTCCGGCGTGGGCTGCCCATGACAGGTTGTATTAGGAAAATGGTTAATGCATAAAGAATGAGTTAGAAAGAACTGATTCTTAAAATGAAAATCTGAACTTATCTGCATTTTATAAGTGGCTCAATGTACCATGTATGGCATTAAATATGCATTCCATTGCTAAAGATACATAACTGTGCAATTCTCCAGGTTAAATCAGAGCTGTGGTTTCTTAGACATTCGGAAATAAGTAGGATATCACATGACACGTTCCCTAATTCACCTCATTTGGGGTTTTTGGTAAGCCTAAAAAGTGTCTAAGCTACATGATTCCTGTGCAGATTTTTTAAAATAGTCTTTTACATTTGAAAAGCACCGTAGACTTAAGCCATCCAGTGTCCCCAATGATCAACTTGTAGGCAGTAATTTGTTAATGTAATGGAAGAATTTGTTGCTCATGCAATTAAAATCCTAAACATTGATTTATCACACAGACTGGTGATTTTGGAAAATATTTATTCTTTTCATCACCATCAGGTCCATGTGGAAAGCAAGAACAAAATTAATTTTAAGAATTCGGTACATATAACAAGCCTGGCAGCAGGCACTGGAAGGCTCCAGGCACACAGAAGCTGGGGAGCCTAGCCTTCCATTCATCTCCTGCAGGGAAGTGGTTCTGAATAGAGGTCTTCTCTGGCCCTGCCCACCTTAGCCCACTCCATGCAGAATATGATTTGAATATCATTTGCCCATACTATAATCAGCAGGAGAGGGGACAGACTTAGGTCTCCAAATAATTAAAGACCAAATGGGGAACAGTCAGAAGGGTGGATTTCTGTTTTTAAAACCCGGGTTTGCTGGGGCAGAATGGTGACACAGTAGCCATTTTTAACAATATGTTACCATTCTAGTTGGGTAGATGCTCTATTTCTCCCACAATATTGTTATAATGACAGGAAATGCAAACCAGCTCAAACAGGAATAAAAAATAACTATAGCTGATTAAAAAATTAAAAGATATATTATAGGCATGTTACAGAAATACTTAAAGTAGATATTTTTGAAATATATTTTATTTTGTCTCTACTTAAAGATAATCTAAAAATGGCAAATGGGTATTTTAGCTGGGTATCATTTAGCCCAGGCTGACTTCAAGCTCCTCTCTTTGTAGCAAGGGTGACCTTGAACCTCTAATCCTCCTGCCTCCACCTTCAGAGTGATAAAATTACAGGAGTATACCATCAAGCTCATTTACCTTGGAGATCAAACCCAGGGCACCACTATGCACGCTAAATAAGCTCGACAAACTGATCTACATATACTGCCACTCCCAAAATAGGCATTTTGAAACAGAAATTTGTCCAACAAACCAATGAAAATAAAAACTTCAACTATAGTCTCTTATAGCCATATATTTTAAACACCAAGCCCATTTTAATAACAAAATGCCACCTTAAAGAAATGGTATCCCGAAATAGATTATGAGTTTTATTCTTTATTTTATTCAAAAATCCTATAATTTTTTTCTCAATCCGTTGGCTGCTCAAACCCATTGGTCACATGTGAGTGTAGTTTTCTGAATTCCTGTTCTAAAAGATACCAGAAAGAGCCAAGGAACTGGCTCAGTGGTCAGGTGCTTGCTGTGTAAGGGTTAGAAAAATGTGATTGCTGGAGTTGGAAGCCCCAGCTCCTACTGGTGGCCCACCTATAATCTCAGTACTTAGAAGCCAAGACTACCAAGGCTAACTGAATGGGAAAACTCAAGGTTCAAGTGTGAGAGACCTTACTTCAATAAACAAATGTTCAACCTCTGGCCTCTATACACACTTGTCCACCTGCATGTGCATACACACAGGAACATGCAAACACACATGCATGCCACATATACAATCCAAACAAAAAAACAAAACAAAATAAAAACCCTTATAGTTTCAAGATGAAGTCCCCAAATAATGTCTCTGCTTGGAGAAAACCTTCTTCAGTCAGCCTGGTTAAGCTCAATTCATGGATTCAGTACTGTGTAGCCCAGATGTGAGCAGGAGACCGGAGCACCCACCACAGAGCTATGCAGGCTGCCAAGATGCACAGGCATAGGTTGAAATGTCATTTTTCTGCTCTGCAAAGTAGGTAATTCATTTTGCCACATAATTCAAGGGATATTGACATAATGCCCACAGAAAAATTATGTACCTATTCTTGGATTAATTTAAATTCCCACTGAATCAGAGGCGACCCTGCATACATTTATAAACGAACAAGGCTAATTTGATGTAAAAACACATCTGGCTCAAATGAAAAGGAAATTTCCACACAGCAGAAGGTCCACAATATAAAAGAACTTCTCATGCTCTTGTCAGGAAGAGTCAGGGGCCGGCGTCACCAGAGTTCACAGTCACACACTGAAACGATTTCTTTGCTTTTCCACCATTTAATTAAAAAAAAAAAAATGGTTAGACCACAGGAGCCACATACAGAATAAAGGGCCTAGGGACCCAGGAAGGTGACTGAATTCCATATAGACACTCCTATTAATGTTATGCATTATCATTAATATGATTATCTTATGAGATATGAAAGAAAGTATTGGAGCTGAGAGAGATGTTTAGAAGAACATCTATTGCTACCCCCCCCCCCCATCCCACAAGAGTTTCAGAGGTTTATTTTCAGGTTCTTTATTATCCGCTCATTTCCACATCTGTTTCCCTCCCATTTCAACATCTATGGCCTTTTTAGTATCCAGAGATTCTCTTTCTCTGAAGAGACTTTACAGATCAAGGAACCAGTGAGATGCTTCTGTGGGTAAAGGCGATTGCCTCCAAGCCTAGCAGCCTGAGATCAATCCCTATAAGCCATATGGCAAAGGGAGAAAACTGACTCCCATAAACTGTCCTCTGACTTTTACATGCACACTGTGGCATGGATGGATGTGTGTGAGCTCCTGGGGACAAGGCACAAAAAACTTAGGAAAAAAATAGTCACATCAAAACAATACTCAGTCTGAGTTTAAGAGACAATAAAAATAGATTCAAGCCAGGTCTCAAGTGTCTGAAGCCTACAAATAGATTAACGTGAAAGGGCCAGCAATTTCTCTTACATGGATTAACTACTACACTAAAGACAACCTGAGACTTATTTCTTAACTTGGAAGGGTCCTGAGAACTGACAGTGTATGGGAGACATAGGAGCATAAACTATAATGACAGATGGTGATTTCATAACTTCCAGGCACTTGGGCAAGGTCACTCATTCAAGATTAAACAAGATGATTATAAATTCCTGACAGGTTTCTTTACTCAATAGTGCCTCAAAATGGTACCAGACGTGAACTTAAAGGAGTTATGAAAGATCTGAACGAGGATATACCAATGGGAGGCTGTGGAAGAATGTTTTATGACTGAGAAGATATTCTCAATCCATCTGTACTCAACACTTAAAAGGCAGGACATGAAATACCACAGCCTCATTTTTGTTAAGATTTATTTTATTTCATATATATGGTTGTTTTGCCTATGAGTGTGTACGCGCACGTCTGTCTGTCCATGTGTGCAGATCAGAAGAGGTCAACATCCCCTGGAACTGGAGTAATGGATGGTTGTGAGCCACTCTGTGAGTGCTGGGAACCAAAAGTGTGCTCTTTGTAAGAATATCCAGCTGACAATCTCATATAAATACACACACACACACACACACACACACACACACACAATATGTGTCTGGAAGAAGATACAAAATAAAGGATGGTAACAATGGAAAGCAATGAAATAATTTTAAAAGTTTAAATGGTAAACATAAAATTTATTCTTCATTTTTGCTTCTTTATACATTTTCTAGGTTTACCAAACCTAACTTTTGAGGTAAGAAAAATCTTGAACTTAAAAATATGGATATTTTAAATTTAAAGAAATTTAAAAAGTGGATACATTCAACTACATTGCAGGACAATCTGTAAATGAGTCACATGGCATGCCCCATTTGCCAGAATGAAGGTGGACCTGTCAAGGCAGCCGCGAAGATGGCTTCAGACCGCCTGCCAGCCATCTGGGTTGCCCACCTGGCTGGAATTTCAGGGTCCTTTATCAGTGAAAACAGGAAGTCCCTGCCTTCAGGGACAGCTCAGTTTGTCCTTGAAAAGGTTCTTTAGGGAACAAGACAGCAAAGTTAGAGCCAACTACATTCCGGGTCACCTTGGAAGCCCTACAGCTTCTGAGAAGCAAATAAATAGTAAGGGCTTCCACAAAGGACCACTTTATTTACTGTTTCAGAATCCCAACTACTGAGTCTAGAACCAAACTTCATAGAAATACATGATGGTTTGGACAACAACGTAAATGGAGAATCTTACACCCCTGATATGGGATGTCTTTGTGGATGATGTGAATACCATTAGATAATAAAGGACTTGTTTTGGCCGTTAAGCAGCTTAGAAGCAGGAGGGAAATCCAAGCATAGATACAGGGAAAGGAAGGAAGAGTCACAGGAGACTCGATCTAGCTGCCCAAGAAGCAATATGTTATAGAGCACAGGTAAGCCACAGGCGACATGGCAAGACAGATTAATAGAAATGGGTTAGGATGTGAGAGCTGGCTAGCAATGAGCCTGAGCCATAAGCCAGACAGTTTGTAATTAATATAAACCTTTGTGTGATTATTTGGGGACAAGTGGGCCATGAGGCCAAACTTTGTGCCAGGTCAGGTCACAGGCAGGAGATTTTCATTTGGATCTTGGGCCAGATGGTTCAGAAATTTCTTACAACACACCCACACCCTTTTTAATAGAAAACAGGGGTGCTGGAGCACAACTCAGAGGCAAGGTTGCACGCAGAAGAATTAGGCTTCAATGACAGTACCCAAAATCAATCAATGAAGACGAGGAAGAAGAAGACAGTCACAGACTCCAGTGGCTAAGAGCTGAAGAATATCTCCAGTAATGGAAAGCAGTCTAGCTTTGCTCTCCAATTGTTCCATGAGGATCTTCTTCAAGGGCAGACTCACTCCAAGCCCCCAAATTGAACTGTCCTTGAAGGCATGAAGACATTCTGGTTTTGACTCTGGTAAACGAACCCGAGATTCCCGCCAGGTGGACAACCCAGATGGCTGGCAGGCGGTCTGAAGCCATCTACATGGCTGGCTTGACAGGTCCACCTCCATTGTTGGCAAATAGGCTTGCAGGCTGTCTCACACATAGCTGCTTCTACCTAGCGAGGCTCTAACCATGTGTAACCGGATTTATCTATTGATAACCCAAAAATGCATCATCAAGAGCAGTCTGGACTTTGCAAATGTGGTCAAAGGGGGAACTTTCTCATCAAGAAGCTTCACTACAGGTGATTTATGTATCACTTTGGCTGATTTTGGTATATAAATAATCATATGAGCACCAAGCAGGATGCTAATTATTTGATGCAGTGATTTAGAAATAACCCATCATTGAGCATTTTCTTCAATTGTTTCTGGTGCCCTGTTAGTACCCTTCTACAAATGTAATGAAGCTGTGGTTGGTAATTAGTCTTTGTGGTGTGGTCCAGTCATCACTGTGGACTAGCCTAACACAAGTCGGCTCTATGGAAGCGTCCCAAGGAAGGTGAGTCCTTACCCTCTGCCCCCTTGCAGACCTCAGCAGCCTCCTCCATGGCTCAGGACTGTCACTGGAGAAAATACCTTTAAGTCGGGAGAAAAGGCTATCCATGACCCTTTTATAGGGCCTGAAGCTCCAGTAAGAGATGCAGGCTGCTCACACATCTGGCCAATAGAATTTTTTTCCCCCCCGATATTGAACGGATTCTTGGAAAGAGCAGTGTCTAATGGAGAGCACTTTGGAGTAAAGTTTTTTTACAACTATATGCTTCTCCCAAGTTTCATTTGCAAGGGAAATACATCACCATTTTTCCCAAAGGGCATTTTCTAACTTTTCAGAACTAAGAATTTGACTTCTCTATACAGCTTGGGCAAGCACTCCCAGGAGGGATTACAGTTATGCAAATTCAATGATAAAAAAAAAAAGTGTGGCTTTGTTTTGTTTTAATGGAAACTCCAAGTCTCCTATATAAGGGATTAGTTCTCTATCCCCCATGCTAACTATACTGAAATCTACATAAGACAATTTCAGAACAAATGGACTTTTCAAGAATTTGGACCACTACAAATCAAGGACTTACATTAGCATTTCTTAGCACTCGGAAGCAATCAGTGTCACAAGTAGCCTGAATTTCTGTGCTAACCCAGTGCATTTATTATCTTGACTTTTATTAATTCTAATTTTTGCAGTACATAATTCCTTTCCCCCGGAGGCTAAGCTTATTTACAGAATAAACCATGCATAGAATTACCCATTACTGTCATACTTACCCTAGGATGTCAAAATGGACACAATGATTCCCAAGGTTTCCATTTTAAAACAGTTTTATTTGGTTGGGGTTTTTTTGTTTGTTCGTTTTTCCCAAGACAGGTTCAAAGGCTGGCCTCAACTCACCACATAGCTCATAATGACCTTGAACTTCTGACCTCTTGCCTGGGACTATAAGCATGTACCACATGCTCAGGCTTGATTTTATGCTATACTAGGTACTGAAGCATGACAGAGAAGCATTTTATCAATGAAACGGCACCCCAGCCCTTGACTTTAGCTTTTGATTGTAAGCACTGTAAGAAAAAAAAAAAAATCAAAGAAAGAAATCTAACCCAAAATACTATCAACTAACAGTACAGAGCAATTGCCACATGCTTCACAAAAGGTGGACGGTTTCAGCAAATACGCTCACTGTCAAAGCCGTTTGTAAACCCATGTAAACCCAATGTGTGTTGTAAGGGAAATGAATGGTTTCTGTCAACTTTGCATTTGTAAGAAAGGCTTCCTGAAGAGTTTAACCTCAGAGGGCAGAGCCCAATGTATCGTCTCCATACATCCAGAGGAATCGAGTAGGCATTCCATTAATGGTGAGGTACTTGTTGGAAAGCCCAGCCTTAGACAAGACCTCTCCTCACAAGAAGAGACCATGCTGGAAGTTAGTGGTGTTCGCCAGCAGGACATGATTGCAACTGACCCTGCCTGGTAGGCGAGGTTGTGTCCTAAATCAAACGGCACAATTCTGCCACCAAAGAGAAAAGTCAAGAGATGGACTGGGTCAGTGTCTCATGCCCAAGTGGCAGATGATACGCTGGAAAAGAGGGGTATATATCTAAATGCCCCTCTGGCTGAGAGAGCTGGCCAAAAAAATGACAGGATGAGCTTCTCAGGTGCATTCCATGAAGCATGCTCCCCTATGATCTGCTGGCCCTGGCCCACAGGCGACAGGCATAGGAACATATGAGTGGTACTTGGAGGAAGCAACTTGTCAGAATGTTTCTTATACCTGTGAAACCTGACAAAGCTTTATGCACCACTGTCCACCTGTTTCTTTGTTTTGCTTTTCTATTAACTGGCTCTTACTGTATTTTCTGAGAGTGTTGATCTACAATGGATTAGGAGTCTTGGAACGGTAGGTGGGAAAGGCCTACTACACTTGGAACCATGTTGTTTTTGCATGAACAATTTGCACATTATGCTTGCAAAGATACTGATTTGCCTACTGTCGTCTCTTAAATTAGTTGAATATTAAGGTTTTCAGAAGTAGGTAATTTTGCCCATGTGTAATATATTAAGCTCCCTTGATTAACATCTGAATTAATCTAGAAATATTTGAATTGAGGGCCAAATAATCAACACTGTTCTGAGGAACAGAAATATTAATTAACATTTCCTTTGGAAAGAAGGAGCTCTGTGGCCCAGAGTTGGTGATCATTCACTCCATATCAACAGATTTAGAATTCTGGGAAGGTCAGAAACATAAACATACTTAGCCATAGGTATAAGCATGTGACACTTTTCCCCCTTGAGACAGGGTCTCAACTGTCTAAACCAAGCTGGCCCTAAATTCACAGAAATCAACCAGTCTCCAGTTCCTTAAAATGCTGAGATCAAAGGCAGGCAGCATGACACCCAGCTCAAATGCATACTGATGTCTGTGGTGGCTAATCTTGATTGTCAACCTGACAGCTTCAGGAATCATCTAAAACCCAAATTGCTGGGCATTCCTGAGAGGAATTTTCTTGACCAGATTATTTGAAGCAGTAAGATCCACCCTAAATCTGGGTCTTCCTCAGGATTCCAATGTAGACTGAAGATCAGAATGATGTGGGAATGTCTTTCTGTATGCTGTGAATATCAATCTTTAAATAAAGGAGCTGTTTTGACCCTTGGTGAACACTGTAGCCAGAGACAGGAGCATAGGTAGAAGAAGGGCAGAGACAGACACAGATTTAGCCAGATGCCCAAAGAAGCAACATGTAAGGAGCACAGGTGAGCCATGGGCCACGTGGCAGACAGGTTAATGAAAATGGGATAAGATGAAGGAGCCAGCTAACAATGTGCCTGAGACACAGACCAAACAGCATGAAGTTAATATAAATGTCTGTGTGTTTCATTGGGACTTTGGGATTGTAGGTCCAGATAAGCAATGGCTGACAGGTCTGGACTGTGGGGCTAGTCCAGGCCAGAAACCTCATTGTTACATCAGAGCTCTCCAGGAATCCTCCTGGCCCTGAGTGCCAGATTGGGAGTGCTGAAGCATTCAGCCTGGCGGACTGAGTGAGAACAGCCATTGTTGGACTACACAGAGACACTCTGTAAGCCAATCTCGTGTGTGTGTGTGTGTGTGTGTGTGTGTGTGTCTGTGTGTGTGTGTGTGTCTGTATGTTCTAGCAGGTCTGTTTCTAGCATCCTGACTCTGATACAACATCTTAATCAGGAAGCACCTCTAAAATGTTGATAAAGCCAAGCCACCCTAGAGTAGAGCTTTACAAGTTATTTCTCTTTTTCAGAAACAAATGGATCTGATCCCACCCAACCTGCTATCATAGCAAGGCAGGGACACATGGAATAATTATGTGTGTAACCATAGCAGTTAAGCTGTTCCAGAGGTGGGAAGTAGCTTCCCTTGCCCGCCCCCACCATCTACAATCCTCTTAATAGTCAAGCACGCTACCCAGTTCCTAAATTGTTGTTGTGGAGAACTATTCTGGTTTGATCTGAAATATTCCCAACAGACTCATATCTCTGAACGGTTGATCCTCCCCAGTGGTGCTATTTTGAGGAACGTTTGGGGCAGGAGGCATGGCTGGCAGAGAAGGTCACTGTGGCAGGCCACTGACAGTTGCAAACTGGCCTCTGGCCTACGTTCTCTACTTCCTGATTAGTCCTTAAGGTGAACAAGTTAAGTTGCAAGCTCCTACCATCACAGACCTAACCCCAGAGACATGCCCTCCTTGCCAAAACGGGCTACATTTCCTGCAAGCACAAGTCCCCAAGCTGTTTGTTCTGTATTGTCTTAAAGCACGTAACTAACATAGGAATGTTCTCCTGACATTCTTCAGAACCCACACACCTAAGATGGCTAACAGTTCCTTGTTTTCTGGAACACTCTAGGAGGTATATATAATGTTATTCTTCCTTGTCCATGCACGCTGGACCCACACCAGAGCCGAGAAGCCCTTCACTTGGCAGAAGCTGCAGCAAAGATCAACTCCTGTCTGCTTAGCCTCACCTCTGCTTAGATATTTTTCTAAGAACCACAGTGGTACAAAACTTGTTTAGATATTTCTCTAAGAACCAGAGTTGTACAGGACTTTGTTATTGGGGTTCCCATGACTACAGACAATTGCCCCCCACCAAACCACTTGCTGCCTGCAACCTCCATACTCCTAAAGTACTCAGGAATGACCCATTGAGCTGGGTCAATACCACATTGATCTTAGTGAGAGAATAATCGAAACAAAAATGGTATATCACAGCCTGAAGAAAGCTCTGGGAAGAGAAAATTCATGTCAGGGCTTGACAATCTCTCTCCCCAACCCAACGGCAAACCCCAGCTCCCATTCAACATCTGGCTTCCCAGTTCAACAATCAATAATAATACACTTTCTCTTAATTCCTAATCTCAGCCTCCCCGGCTCCTCTGTTTACTTCAGAGGCAGCCCTCAGACATTCACACACCACTTCTACAAGGTCATGTGGCCAGTGAAATGAAGGATAGGGAATCGGTTTCTCTTCCAACCACCAAACTACGAGGTCTTTGTTAAGGTCAAAATTATCATGAAACATTATTTACATAGTACACAAGAGACGCAGCTCTGCAGCTGTTATACACACAAGCTGCAGTGCGCAATAACAGAAAATAAAAAGATAAGGAGTCCCTGCAATTTACTTACTGTTCACATAAACATTAAATGTCACGGAAGTGCTGACATCAGAGTTGGACACCAGAAAGGTGTAAGTGCCTCCTTCTGTGTCTTTCAGTCTAGTCAGATGAAGCTTGTTCACATATCTACAAAGGAAGAGCATTAAGTCAACCTTCTGTCCTAAAATCCAAGTCTATGTCACTGTTTCTACTTGGAAAGCGGTGCCTATTTGGGGGAAGTGAATCATTTAATTCAGTGTTAACAAAATACACACACACTACTCTATTTAGGACAAAAACTTGCATGTGAAGACAGAAATAGGTCAGCCAAACCTTTGGGGTCACTGTCCCAGGCTACCTTTGTGACCACTTCCTATTCTGCCCACACTGTAGCCGTACCTGGGAAACCCTAGCTCTAAGTAGCCTGCACACACCCTCTATTTTCATGTCAACTCTTTAGGCCCTTGGGATCCACATAATCAAGAATCCCTCCACCCTTGTCACCCAACCTTGCTTCTGTCAATAATGCTATCTCTTAAGTGTTCTTTTTACTCCTAGACTTCCTTTCCCAGAATCCCCTGCAATATTTGTTATTCAAGCATCTGCTCTTCTCAGAGATCTACCGGATGGATGGCTGAAGATGAAACACCACATAACCCTTGAGTTAATGTGAGTTCTAGATGGATAGATCAGCCGAGTGGGCCAGGATTGACTTTGCATGCTCGTTCTCCCCTCAGCAGACAGCCTGCTGCTAGATCAAACTTTCTCATGTCAACCTCCTGTGCAGGCAGGCTCCTCTGTCCTGTGCTTATCTATAGGCCAGTCTCCATGTCCCCAGGCCCGTCTCCACATCCCCACGGGCCCCTGTTGTAGGTGCAGTTCAGCACACCTCACATCTGTAACCTTCACCCAAGGGTCACCTTGAATGACCAGGTACAGAAGCTCGGGTGCAGAGTTCCCCAAGGTCCTTACTCAGTGGCTTTTCTGCTCCCTCAGTTTTCTCTCTGCCACCGAACTTCTGTCTCAAGCTCCGCTTCTAGGAAAGTGGGCCCAAAGGTGGTTCCTTTCTAAACAAATGCATACAGGATCACAACCTAAGAGCACTCACCTGGGCCGCTCCCCTCCCACCTGGGTACTTCCCGGCCCAACCCTCAATAGTCCAGGCTAGCTTATCAAGTCTCACTTGGCAGTTCCAGAACGGAATAACATCAACTCTACCCAGTGACCAGCCCCTTATTCATCATTTGATCTTGGTCACATCCCTTCACCTCCTGTGCCCTGGTTTCCTCGAGCACAAAAACGGGGAAACCAGAGCCAGTGAGATCAGTGGATAGAGATGCTTTCAACACAGGAGCCCTGGGATGCACACATAGGCAGGAGAGAATAGACTCACAGAGGTGGTCTCTGACCTTCACACGTACTTTGGGATGCACTATGTCACTGCACCATTACGTTGTCACACAATAACAAACTACATCTTAAAAAGTTAAGGGCAACACCTAAGGCTTGTGCTGATGTGTGTAAGGTATATATGACAGAAACAAATGAAAACATGTGAGGTATTATTTACTGCTACCATTGGAACGATAATGTTTTGAAGATCTAATAAGAGACCTGATAATAAAGAAAAATAATTGATTGCCTAGCCCAAGGCTTAATAATTTATAGTCACCCTAAGCGTTTTAATCAAGTAGTAACAATACTAACTTCCCTTTATTGCTAAGGAGATTATTGTGTCCTAAAGATATGCCAGTCATTGATTTGAGTTGCTCTTAAAACTAAGAGAAAAGTAACCCTCACTTTGCAAATGAGAAACTGAGTCAGCATACATTCATATGTATGGCATGAACATTCTAAATCCACATCAAAATGGAATTCTCAACTGAGGACACAGGGGTAGCTCTAGGTGAGCTTCTTCATCTGGCATCTTCTCATCGAAACAGG
Source organism: Phyllotis vaccarum (assembly GCA_033318265.1). Taxonomy (NCBI): domain Eukaryota; kingdom Metazoa; phylum Chordata; class Mammalia; order Rodentia; family Cricetidae; genus Phyllotis; species Phyllotis vaccarum. The sequence continues at coordinate 97,410,629 of JARWLC010000001.1, forward strand.
ACCTGGGAAGGTGGCTGGAGAGAAGGGCCCAGGACCCTGTCTTACCTGATGCTGCTGCTGTTATCAGATTTGAGATAATCTTCCCCCTTGTTAGTGGAGGTCCTGTTCATATATATCCACTGTTGCTGTTCAGGTTTTGGGTAGGCCTCATATTCAACAACCAAATCGACATTTTCTCCATCATTTACAAATACGGTAGTGTTCTTCACAGGGAAGATGTTAATAAATCCTTTATCTAATTATAACAGAATAAGACAGTAATCAATATTCACAACTGACAAGAACACACACCACCTTAGGATCACACAATTGATAACTTCCAATGTTAGCTAGCAACCAGTGAGAAGATGTGAGCAAACCATGTGTCAACCTTCTTCTGTTCTTCACCACATCCCCAAGGATGGGACAGGCACACACCAAAATCCTTGCCTTGTATACTGCTGCATACCTAGCAATTCCCTAAAAGGTCCTCTCTGTCTACTTGTCCCCATGCTTGGAAGGTTCAGATTCTAGGGTGTTTTACTAAAATAGCCCCCATCCTGACCCAGAAGAATTAGAGGTGTAGTAAGAAAGAACCACTGAATCAAGGGTAGTACAGCACTCATGTGTGATAAAAATGCTACAGACGCTATTACTACATCTGAAAAAAAAAGGGGGGGGGGAGTTGGCCCTTTCATACCGAACGTCAGCGCACCACGGGCCATCAGTCAGACGACATCTTAACTTAAAACCGGGCTTTTACCTCTTATGGAGAAAAGGAGGGAAAGGGGTGGATGGTCTTTGGAAGCAATGAAAAGGAAAATATAGTACAAGGCAAATTTGAATTAAGGTAATGGGAAAGAACAATAAGCAACACCGATGGGGGAAATGTGTAGCTAAACTAGTAATTAAAATAAAGATAGCACTTTCCATTTATTAAAAATAGCAAAACTAATTTAAAATAAACCCAAGAATCTCGAGTGTGTTTCAGAAGTATGGAAAGCCCCACACGACAAACTGGCACGTTCCTCCTTAGAACCAGTTAGCAATTGAGATTCTTTTTTTAAATTATCTATTTTTAAGTCTAAATCCTATCATTTCCATTTGAGAACTCTTCTTAAAATGGGCTAGGGATATACAAAGTGCCATTTGTACAGGTTACAATAACTCTTGAGATGACAGAACATCAGTGAAGTAAATAATGCGGCCTTGAGACGGTTATATAATGATCCAAGCTCGAGCTTGAAAAAGAGCAATAAACTAATTGCCCGATATTATTTTTATAGCCACCATTTAAGGGATGCTTACTATGCGTCAGGAACTGCCCCAGGCACTTTAGCATGCATTCTATTTAATAATTACGACATTTATGCTTATAATCATTTTGAAACAGAGATATAACCTCTAATCTATAGATGAAAAGCAGGTTATGGGTTTTCTGTGCGTGTGTGTGTTGTGTTTAGTGTCTATGGGTATAGTACATGCACATAAAAAGCATAAAGATGCCTGACGGGCTAAAGGAGCATTCCAGGTGTCTCCCTAATCATGGTGCCTTGAGACAGGTTCTCCCAGTGAGTCAGAGACTCACCATTTCAGTGAGAGACTATCTGGCCAGGGAACTCTGTCTCTGTCCCCCAGTTTAGGGGTTACAGTCACTCATGTACAGTGATGCTCAATGGCTTTTTGTTTTTTAGTTCTTTTTGGTAGGTGCTGAGGATTTGAACTCATCTCTTGAGATTTGCGGAACAAGTAAGTGATCTTATCTACTAAGTCATCTCCCCAGCCACAGCTCAGAGACTTAGTGATCACTCTAATTTATAGATAATAATTGTAATCTCTAATTTATAGATGAAATCGATGGCTTATATATGGATCCAAAGTCGTATAGCAAATCTAGCTTTGAACACAGGTCTAACAGAAGCCAAGAATGGCCTCTTTTTTTAGTCTCTCTACATTTTAAGTGAGAGAGAATAAGAACATGAATAAAATTGTATGTATAATGAAAACTCATATACAAAAATAAGCAAAATACTCAAATCTTTAAAAACAGCTACATCAAGTTAAAATTTAAATTTTATTCCATTTAATTTTCAAAGGCTTAAAATTAATTGTAAACTTTCACTAATTTTGCAGTTATCTACATATATAAAGGGTAGTCATTGCAGTTTTTAATGTTCTCTGGTTGTCTATAAGTTCAGAGTCAAAATCACAATCCGGTGTCCTCTAGCTACTGAACCAGTTCAAAAGGAATTGTTTCCTGTGCGGAATGAAAAAAAAAATCATCTAAAATAAAAAACTGGAGTTGGAGCTGGTTCCGTTCTAACATCAGAATCACAAAAAAACACAGCCCCTGCCATTCTTTATTAGGAGGTTTTTTAAAAATTGTTATATTTTGCCATGTTAAAAGAATAAACACTGTATCACAAGGTCATATACTCTGATACTGCACAATAAAAACAATGTCACGGCTACCATAGAGCAAACATGTAAGTGATTCTTGGTTTTCTGTAGTCTACCCTGCTCAATATAGGTGCTATGATTTGACTATAAAAAACGCTCCTCCCAAAGGCCCACCCTCATGATCCTGTCAGTCCCCTCAAGCCCATTTTCCATCAACCAAGCTTTTAATACATGGGCCTTTGGGTCTACGCTACTGACCTGTTTCCTTCAATTGAGCAGTAGAGTTACCAATGGATACAACCCTCATGACAGTCCCCAGTCAGGTGTTTTGTCAGAGTAAAAAAAGGCTGACAGCATAACAGAATTATGTAGTGAACCAAAGTCCCCTACATACACTACTATACATACATTTCTATAGTGTAAGAATTATTAAAACTCTACCTTAGATACTATAACATAAAAAAGTCTAAACAAATTGCTATGTTTATTTTTTTAAGCACTTCTACATTAAGAAATTGGTATCACACATTCACTTTTAATCAGATTCAAAGTCTATGTCTGATATTCCCATAAAAACCTACCTCTACTCATCTCCAGCGTGGTGGGAGCTGGAGGATGTAGAGAAAAACTAGGGTAGAAAAGCTAAGTAGCAGAGTCCCTAACCCCAAACCGGGTCGGAGTCCCTCTGCTCTTGCCACAAATAAACAACCAAGAGTAACTGCGGGCAACGGTAGGTATGTTCATTGGCTTCATCAATAATAAACTTTTATGATCTATATGCAGCCCTATATAATCATGCTGTGGGCCTTCACTGTACACAGTTCTAAATATTAGAAGAATAAAAGTTAGTAGAGTCCCAATGTCTTATTCTAACACCCAGCCCATGCTGGATCCAAACTCCACTCCCAATCCTGACACAATCACCCTCCCATTGTCTTTTTCTGTTCCTGTCCCACAAGCCACTCCTAACCCACGACAAAACCAGATTCGAATTTCACAGCCACGGGGCTGGTTTTCCAGTCACACATTTCTAATTCTTGGAAACTGATGAATGGATTTTAAAAATCCGATTATGTACAACAATATGCTCAAAACATCCTTACTAATTGCTTTCTGGAGCTGAAGAGGATATATCAACATGCTCCCTAATCAACTTAGCAAATTAGTGCTTATGGAGTTTAATATTTTAAAAGCATAGCCCTCCATTCAAATTAATAAATGGCTCACGATCACATTTGGGGATAGAGGAGTACACTTTCTATGTGAGGACTCTATAATTATAAGCAGTGTCTTCTCTGTGTTTGTCTGTTGAGAGACTTTCCATTAAGAACTTGGGCAGAAACACCAAATTTTTTTATGACATTACTAAAGGAGGTGAGAAAAAAATTCACAAGGCTCTGTTCCATAAATTACTGAAATCTGGGGTGAGATAAGGAGAGAAATGAGAGCAAACAGTGCATTACTTTATTACTGTTTACAAAAATGAGTTTCACCACACTACGTGTTATCAAAAGCACGTAGTAAAAAAATGGTTGCATTAAGAAGGCATGAATATATATATGTATATATAAATTATAATAAAAATAAAAGGGATTTTTTTAAAATAGACACACACAAGAACCAAAAATTTATGAATAAAATAATTTTGAGATAATTATTATTGGTCAGGGTAAAACAAAAATAACAAGGAACCCACTATGTAGCTGCCTGTGAAATAAACACAGAAATTCTAGCATTGGGAAGACCAAAGCTAAACCTATTGTGCAGAGCAGATGTGGAGAACCTGGGGGCAGAGACAACTGCCAGGACCCTAGGCTGCCTCCCGAAGGTGTGAGCCCTGAATTTTAAAACTATAGAGCAGAGAGGGAGACAAGCAAAGGGTGGGAGAAACCCAGTTCCACACAGACCCAAAGGGGCCGAAGCCAACAACTGAGAAAAACCACCGTACCAAAAGACAGAGACATACTACAGGCTCGAGACAGCTTCGATGCCTGGCAAAGAGCATTCTACAGTCATTTCCAAGCTCAGATCACTCAGCGCGGGGTAAAATGTGAGGGGAAAGTCAGGGTCTGGTTTGCTTGCTGGGGGAAGACAAGAGGGGAGCTCAGAGGACAGTTCTCCACTACCTTTTGAGTAAACTGGTAGGATCTGGTTTGGTGTTCTTCTGGCAAGAAGCTCCAGGGATAATATTCATTCACTCATTCATTCATTCGGTGAGAATAAATTCTCCGAATTGGTTCTTAGAATCTCATTTGCATAAAAAGGAAACTATCTAATAATTTCTCTTTTCACTATTGCCGGTAATTTATACATTCCCATAGAGATATTTACCTACTACTTTCAAGGTTGTTGTGACATTTGCTGATCCAAAAGTATTATTGGCATAACAAATGAACGCTCCAGAATCATTAACTCTTGCTGAGCTGATAGTCAGCGTCTCCTGGCGTTCATAATCGAAGTCACCCTGATGCCAGCTACTCCGCTTCACCTGTGCTTTCGTCTGGGGTTTTCAAAAGGGGTGGGAAAAAAAAAATCAAAGATTACCATATAATTTATATTCAGGATCTTTCCTAAATTAAAAATAGCAGCAATTAACTTCTCCATATTAGCATTCATTATACACTACTGAGGAGGAATAATAAGGCATCGTGACAAGTCTGCCACTGGAACCCTTCATATCACAGGATTATATTGAAAGATATTCATGATGAATGATTGGGGGGAAGAAAAGAGAAAATTCATTCCAAGTTCTGTGCAGTATTAGATTTCAGTAGTCACTATGGAAGAGATATTACAGAATCCTGATATTTCACAGTGAGTCAGCACACTTACGTCATATTAACATTTCCTACCCTGCCCCCTTTGAGACAGGATCTCCACGTAGCCTAGGTTAGTTTCTAACTCCCTATGTAGCCAAGGATGACCTTTAACTTCTGAGTCACATGTCTCTCTCCACCTGAGTACTGGGGTCCCAGGCGTATGCCAACATCAAATGTTGTGCTATGCATTGAGTTTCATGCACACAAGGCAAGCAGGCTCAGCTGAGCTCCACCTTCGGTCCCTCCTGTTACCTTTTTTATGCATGCATCTAGTGACTGGAAGGAAACTTGGAATCTTTTTACTAACTTTTAGTATCTTCAAAAGTAAAATGAGAACCAGAAGGTACTTGGAGGTTCACCAATGAAGGGATGAGGCACATGACATGTACAAGACCACATCACAAAGCATTCGAGTAGGCTGACAAGAAAGGACCGTGGCTCTGTCCTTGTGACATCATTCTTGTGATCTGTCCGCAGACCAAACAGAGAGAGATGCTTGCATAGGAAATACCATGGGAAAACTTTAATAGAGGCAGTGCTACTCCAAATTTGCTGCAATGTGCCCACATTCCCAATCCAATGGGGAGACAACATCAACCAAAGAAAACAAGCAAGCAAGAGCTGATACTAGCAAGATCAAGGTCAGGGAGATGGCCCTCCACTGCCCCAAGTTCCAGGATGTAACTTCAGGGACACTTGAAACAACACGAATACTCCTAAGGTAAATGTCACAATACATTATGTCTGTGTAGGAAATGAGAGAGATGCTTCTATCACTTAGCATAGAGGGGACAAGATAGCACACATCTGTAGTGTCAACACTTGGGAGCTGAGACAGGCCAATGGCTACAGGGTCAAGGCTACCTGGGCTACAATTGTGAGAAGCTATCACAGCAAAGCATCAATCTTAAAACTGCAACCCAGTGAAAATGCAAGAGAAATGAGCATGCAAACCACGCAAGCTACCGGGCATTAGCAAGGACTAGTCACTTGAGTCCATGGAGCATCTCCAATGTGTCGGTTGTGAGTCAACCTAAGATATATATCCTAAACTCTGGTCATTTAGAATTATCTCAGATGCAAAATACATTACTAATAATTTTGTGTATGATAATTTTTTAATAAGAAATGATAGCATTTCATATTACTGGGTCAAATATGACATTAAAATCACTTATTTTTGAAATGTGTCTACTAGGAAATTTTAAATGGCCTTTGAAGGTCACAACATATTTTTATTATATGTACAACACTGCTAGCTACCAACACCACCACTTTCTTGTATAATTGTAGTTTAAGAACTGTTCTACAAGGCTGGGGAACTGAAGGGTCTTTTACATATGCAAAACAAATGCTCTGTTACAGAGTTAACACCCAGCCCACAATGTTTGGAATCCTGTCCCATTAAAATAAGCACACATAAAAGTTGATGGTCCAAGGTTTAATAAAAGTAAGATAATCAATGTGGCCATTAACTGGTTGTGAGCTCTTGATCAAATCAAAGACACAGCTGGCCTAGGTCTCTGTTTCTAAAAGGTGAGAGCTAACAACAGGGCTTTAAAGGCCTTTCTCATATGGATGCTACAGATCCCAATCTATCCCTTCTAGGTATTTCTAAGTGGTAAAATAAATAAATAAACAAACAAACAACTGTCATTTCCCTGCATAGGTTCACTATCAAACAACCCTCCCAATGACCTTTAGGCCAGGCCACCTTGACTCCTCTCCAAAGCCACAGTGATAACAATAGATGGAATACCACTTCCTCCTGGGACCAGAGAGGCCCCAAAGGGTGCTCAGTACAAACTCTGAGATGTTTAGTGCAGAATAAAATAGCTTGGTCAAAAATGGTGATCTAGCAACACCCTAAGTCAAAGATCATAACTCAGCACACCCACAAGCTCAGAGGTGAAAGCGAACACACATACGTTAGCACTTAGACGCACTAGGGAAGCCAGCTGAGTTGACTGACCACCACAGAAACCCCGAGACTCATGTTTGAACAGATAATCTTTACCATTTCATTGCAGCCTCAATTTCTCATGAGTCAAACTTCCTCTAAATGGTCAGGATCAAACATTATAGATTTTTAAAATAATCTGGGAGTGCTAACAGCATTCCAGATTATGCCAAAGGATCAATAAAAGATTCATGTGAACCCTGGCAGAGAGCCAGGAGTCCCATCTGCAAGTCACACATCGCATGCTGTCTGCACATGATTTGGTTTTCTTTAACCCTTGGAGGCACACACTGGGATCTCCCCAAAGAGCTCCTAACACTAAAGACTCAGCTACCATAGCCAGCGGGTTAATTGGGAATGGCATGCAGAACTCCTGGGAAACGTGGTTCAGAAGAAAACCACCTGGGACAATTGATTCTCATCTTAAAAGGGGTAATTTTCAAGTATACACAGGCTCAAATACACACACAGAGTCTAAATGGTTCTCTCGTCTGAAATCAAGGATTATAGAAAGCCAATTAATATGGGATGGTGGTCTGTAAGGTTAGCCCAAAATCCATACAGAAGCTATTATTTTTATTAAATTAGATGATCTAAAAACTAAAACTTGAGCCATTGGTTTAAAAGAATGAGCCTCCAGTACAATCCATTCTCCAGGCCAGTGGCAGGCTTCATAGACGAAGCAAGATATCATCCATCATGGTCTGAACAAATAGCATCATTATGCGGATCACCATGGTTATGCGTTTAGCACAGAACTCTTTAGGCAGGCATGAAACTGCCAGTGTTGAACACTGGCCAAGAGGAGGAGGAAGAGGAATTTTTCTTACTTTTTTTTATTTCATATTCCTACATGTGAAATAAAGAACTACCAATGACTAGGTAATCATCTCACTAAAATTACTTAAAAATAGGAAATTCAGTCAATGGGAATTTTAATGCAAAACATAAAATGAAGTGTTTTAACACCTTGGTTATTGAGTTATTTGGAACAACGAAAAAGAAACATCTAAATAAAACTGTCTAAAATTGGCTAGACAGCGCACTTCCTTAGCAGGCACTGACGCCTTTGGGTTCAAGCCTTAGCACAGAATGAAAGAGATGGGAGAGAGTGGAACACCTGGCTAAAATTTACTTAAGATACGCCCAACACAGCATCTGACATACAGTAGGCATTCAATATATATTTGTCAACTGAACGAGAACATAAACATGTCTAAAGCTTTCACATTAAAGATAACCATTGTATTAATAGCAACTAAAATAAACAGAAAACCACTACCAACTTAATCTCAGGTAACCAGCCTCAAAGGGGAAATTCCAAGCTATACGAAAAGAACCCCATCCCAGGCCACTCTTCAGGGATCAGAAAAGCTTTGTAGACCACACATGACACTATTCTGCACATGAAGAGGAGACAGGGTTGGTGACACTTCTTGGCATCATCTGGCCTAAGCAGACAATATTTACCTGAAGGTTACACAGTTATCCATTTGCTTTATTGTTGTTTTTTTTTTAATTTTCTTACTAAAGACATTTTAAAAAGAAGTGTTAAGTAATAACCTGAGGCTAGTGCCCACTCGTTTCTCAAAATACAATGAGAATGTGGCAGTTACTTGCCACTGGTAATAATGCTTATGCTGTAATATAACCAACAGGCAAACAGCATGTGAACCCACTCTGAGGAAGCTGCTACCAGCCAAGTCTGTTAGCGGAGTCACCCACAGGCTAGTTTTGTAAAGAACCTTACAATCTCCCACACAGGGACAGCCACAAACCAAGAGGAACGAACAGAGCTCCTTACCTGAGAGTTCCCCTTTATCCACATTGAGCCCACGGAACTAGACACATCTTTTATGGTGCATGTCACCGTAAATTTGTCCCCTTCCCTAAGGAGATGGCTTGTTTTGGGCACAGACACAACTGGAAGAGCTTTGATGGCTAGAATGCAAAGAAATATGTACCTGAAGTCAGTCATTCCATTACAGCGTGAATTTTAACTTCTTAGTTTAATGCACCTTTTTTCTTTTCTTTTTAAACTATTCCTAGTTTTATTGTGTGTGTGTGCGTGCGTGTGCGTTTGTGTATGTGTATGCCATGTGCTGGTATCTGAGAAAGCCAAAAGGAGGCTGTAGAATACTGTGGAGCTGGATGTATAGGCAGACATAAGCCACTCAAGGTCAGTGTTGGGATCTGAACTAACCTTTTGGAAGAGCAGCAAGCACTTCTAATTTCTGAGCCACCTCTCTAGGCCCAAACTTGCTTTTCCTGACTGCATATAGCCTGCATCATATCGCTAAATAACAAAACACAATATATACTAACCAATCTGTACGGTTTGCATATTGAAAATACCACAACTAAGCCATTCATTCATCCCATAGTATGTTCATTCATGCTGAGTGGAAAACACAGAAGTGTCCACCGTGAAATCACAAATACTTCTGGCTTTTCCAATCAGGCCGAAAAAGTTAGCCCAGTGAAGAGATTTAATCCTTTATCTGGGACACACTTCATGATTTCTTGACGACCCAGCCTACAACTAAAAATATTCGCTTAGCCAATGAGTATCTTTCCCATATATTATATAATCACACCTTATTTCTGAAAACTTCAGGTTTTAAATAATTAAGATTTCTTTCACTTTAATGAATACAGTTTTTTCAAAAGCAGATTAAAAATTCTCCTCATCAGTTAAAATCCAAAGTGATACTGAATTAGATAACCTCAATTATAAAGCTCAGTTTATCTTCTGGCTACTGAGAAGCTCAATGTGACACTACAGTCCTCAAGTTCCACAGGCTGAGGGCACTTTCTTTCCCAGAGCTTAAATGGCTTGGGAATGCATTAGAATCAATCAGCTAAAGAGAAAAAAAAAAAAAAAAAATCACTTGTCCACAGTAAATTAAAGAATAATCTCTTTGTAGACTAATCTCAAATTAAATCCACTGAGTAGGATTCCCCAATCCAGCAAGTTTTGGAATTTCCTAGACCAAGTGTCGCAACCATCTTAGCTAGCAACAGCCATGGGCCTGTCACTCTGGAGTAATTCACAAATGTCTAGCATTACTCGGAAGCTGGTAATCTTACTAAGTAGCTTGTGTCCTGATGCCCTAGGGCCCATGAACAGGGTCTCCATCTCCCATGAGATGTAAGAAAGGAGCCATACCTGCCCGCACTTTCAGGATGAATCTGTCTGACACCACCCATTTGCCTTCTCGCTGGGCAGCACAGCGGAGACAGAGCCGGTGGTAGGTGCGCTTCACGTTTTTGATGGTGATGCCAGCCTTCGGGTTTGGAACAAATGTCAGGTCCTTGGGGAGAGATTTCCCGTCACACTCCCTGAGGGAATAATTGGACACCTGTGGGTCTGTCAGAGGGCAGCGGACCAGTGTGTCATTGTCTTCTTTTCCATACAAGGGAGGATCAACCAGGAAAAGTACGGCAGGATCTATATGAACCAGAGCAAAGAGTCAGCGCGTTGCCTGTCTGGACATGGGCAGTGCTTGTTTACACAGGGTCTTACTATGCTGGCCTGGAACTTGTATGTAGACCAGAGTGGATTTGAACTCATAGAGATCCACCTGCCTCAGCTGGGATTGAAGGCATGTGCCACCACATGAAAGCATTTTCAAAAGAAGCTTGCATAGCACAATGGCTTTCAATTTTTATTTTAATTGGCATGCCTGAGTATGTAGCAGCTTGTCTGTATATGAGACCTTTGCATACAGACCAAAGACTGGCAGAAAGGTGTCAGGAAGTGGTTGTGAGCTGTCCATTGTGGGTGCTGGGGACCAAACTGGGTCCCCAGTAACACCAGTGTGAGCTCTTGGAGACAGAGCTTCTTCTCCAGCGCTAACACACAGCCCTTTTATGTGGTTACTACAGAGCAAACACAGGTTCTCAAGCTTGTCTGGCGAGCACTCATTTGACTAAGCAAGCCGCCATCCCAGCCCCCTGAGGTTCTGTTTTAAAATTATCCTCTCCACCTGGAAATCAAATGTTACAAACACACACAGAAATCTGTTGCCACTGAAATATACTTGTTTAATGATTTAATTAAGGAGAGGGGAAAATCGAACCTTCATGACCAAACTATGATCAGAAGCCACAGCTGGTTTTCTGCCTACACTTTCTCTGTCGTCAAGGTGTACAGCTTCCAACAAGGTGCCATTTTCTTTGCTCCAAGTGGCATAGACTAGTTAAGGGGTCTAAATGTAAAGAAAGGGTCTGAGCTCTGCTGCAGCCCCCTCAGACACGCAAATGTCTGTGCAGCCCGTCATTAAGCCTAATGGTACTTTCATTACCACCTGGAAATTACAGAACACCTTCTCCAATGTCACCAGCAGCTTGGAGGTGGGCGTAACAATTTCGAAGCTGAACCCTGAAGCTAAACCGTGGCTTATCGGTTGAGCATGTGTCCTCAGCTGCCCACTTAAGGAAGGACAACTGATAAAGCAAGCAGAAGCACAGTCAATTTTGTGGCAATCTTCCGAGGCAGTTTTATTAACCCCTGTTTGAACACGCTAAGATTTGTATAATTGTGTCTCCCTAACAATCCCCTAGGGGAGACTGCTCATCTTATCTAAAGACCGCAGTGAGAAATGGAGGTGCTAGGCAGCACATTCCCGAGGCACAGAAAATACATCTACTATATACTCACAGAACCATGAGGATGTTAGAAATGACAGTCCCCAGCCCCAGTACAACCCCAGAATCAGGCCTTTCATTTCCTATCCCCTCATTTGTCTCTGAAAGTATCATGCGATTTGTTTTGACATCACCCAGAGGATACAGCCCAGCGGGTTCTTAACACCACAGCAAAAGCATACACACAAATTGCTGAATTTGTCTAGAAAATGAGGTATAGGTTTAGCTGTCATATCTCTGTCTCTTGTTTCCAAGAGGTTGTAACTGCAAGAATCAACTCCAAAAGTCCTTATGAGTGATAAGAGATGCTAAGCTGTCTGAGCTGTTTCTCTGGAATGTACTCTCTTAAGAGTGGGCCAAATCTTTTGAAGTGCTAGTCTGTTTAGGCCTTTGGAGACCTTTGGTTCCCTGAAGTGTTTTTACTAAGCGGGAATATTTAGTATCTCAAGGCATTAAAATGCAGTTTTCCCAAAGGGCCTAATTTTTTCTTAGGGTTGACTCCAAGCATCAGGACAAATGGGCTAACCAGACTATAATCCAGTTATGGCCTTGCAGACCCCCAGCTGGGGTCACACTTAAAGGCACTGTGAATCAAAGGTGGGGGGAGCCAGCAAAGGAAAACATTTATGTTAGACCTTCTAGAACCAGCTAGCACAATTCTGCCTGTGGTTTGCTCACATACCTGTCACCTAAAAGTAGGAACAGGATACCGGACGTGGTGACACAAGATGCCCAGCACTTACCTCTAACAAACACATAAATAGAGCTTCTGAGGCCAGCACTGTTGACACACGTGTATTTGCCCGTGTGAGTGGCCTCGGCTTTTTCCTGAACCCATTCACTTTGCTTATTCTCACTTATTTGTTTGATGGCCTCGAAAGTCCATTTGACGAAGGTGGGATCAGCACATATCAGCCTGATTGTGTCTCCAGCTTTGACAATTAGCTCCGATTGCGCTGGCTGGATGGATGGGGGCAGCAGCTCCCCTGGACTCACAGACGGCTGGGAAGTTCCTGCCAAGAAAAACAAGGACTGTGTTGAGTGTGAGCTGTCTTGGCGAAATAAAGCATTTCTTCTAATACCGAGTTCCATCTTCTGTGGATTCTACAATAAAAATAGCCCTGCTATTTGTGGCTGAAAAGGGAATTCTGTCTAAAGTTTAAATTGGTCTATAAAGTTATTTTCTGCAGCCTTCAATTAGTCCTATGGGTCATATGTGGTGTGCAAGCTGCCAAGTTGGATGTGGGGCTTTCTTTGGGCCAATCATGCACAGGGCTTGCGCTGATGACAGTCTGTCCCCTCATGGTGCTGCTACCTTAGGTTCACTTTAAAAACCAAAATGGCATCTTATACAATGAGGCCAGATACAAAAACAATCCGCTGTCCACCTTTTGGGCAGCATGGACATGACTTATTCCTCAGCGGTGTAGCCACTGAGAAGTTGCCCTTTCTCAAGAAAATGAGCCACAAGCCCTGCCTATGCAGGCGGTCCTCAAAGTCAGAGGACCAAGAACAAAACAATAAGACTTTGTGTACACAGGAGGGGGCTAGGAAGAGGAGGTTGGCAGGAATGGGAGAAGCCAGGATAGCAGTAGGCAGGTATGATAAATACACAATCATGCATATATACACATAGAACTGTGAAAAGGTACATTAAGAGTTAAAGTATATATGACAGGAAGCCAGGCCATCCTTCTGTTTTTCTTCAAGTTTTGGGAGTCACCTATTTTTCATATAATACTCCATACATAATAATGCTTACAGAAATATCTACATATCTCCAAATGTCAAGGTAAAAACAATGACCGTACCTGATTAGACTCTAAGACAGTTTACCACATGCGCTGGCTTGATCAACCAAATGCCCAGAAACTCTACATCAGGACAGCATACGGTTTTGACACACATAAGGAAAAACTCTCTGCTGCAGAAGCCAGGGTGAAAACACTGTCAGGCAAACCCAGCCCTCGGAACTAAAAGTGGAGGGATAGAGCCAGTCCCTAAACATTGCTCAAGTCCAAGAATAAGCAAAAACACAGCTGTAAGTTCAGCCTGAAGAAAAAGAGGTGGACTGGACACTGGCCCTGTCAGATGAGGTAGAGAATAAGAGGACAGGGGGGACTAGACCGGGTAAAGGCCTCCAGGAAGCCTGTCCTTGTGGGGGTGCGAAGAGCTGGGAAGACCAAGGGCCCCCACACCTTGGCCTACGCCTGGCCCAAGCTACAGGACAATCGCTGGAGAGGAATGGCTACAAGATGGAACCCCATAAAAACAAGGGGCAACTTGAAGAAAACGGAGAAAGTCATGAAAAGGTTGGTTCTGTTGTAATTGCTTTTAAATCACTAAGGATGGGGGGAGGGGAGGGAGGAGGAGAGAGTAGAGAAGGAAAGGAGAGAAGAGAGGCCAAGGCAAGACCGTGCTTTAGAAAGTGCCAGAAGAAAGGTGGGGTTGAGGCAGATAATCCATCGTGAGACCACAGACAAGTCCTCTAAGACAGTGACAAAATGACTCCTGGGAACTGACCAGGTGAACACCAGTCAGATGTCTGTAAATTTGGGGCCTGCCTTGTCTACATAGTAGAACCGTGTCACAAACAACAAAAATAAATACAACACACACACACATACACACACACAAAGAGACTCCAGGAATTCAAGGGCACAGTTTCAATGGAGTGGAAATTTCTGCCTGTTCCAGGGCAGGCTGCTTCAAGTGCGGAGCTCTCCTTATGGCAGGAGACGGAGGAAAAAAAATAATGTACAGGCAAAGAAGTCTGCAAAGTAAGAAACACAGGGGAGCTACACACATGTGCAGACAGACGGCGGAGAGCCTGGAGAAAGGGACAGAGGGAAGCTCACACTGTACTCTACAGGCTTATGTATGCATGATCAGCTTCAATCTCTGCTTAAATCCAGACCAACGGGTCACCTGGAAGTGCAACTGTGGTCCCATTGTGTCAAGCAAAGGGTCACCTCAGAGCAAGAGGCTGCCCAGGATAACAATGGCAGGGATTAGAGCCATCAAATGTCACTAAGCACCAGCAGCCAGAGAAACGGATAAGATGACAAAGCCTACCTGGGCCACCAGGCTTCACATCTCAATGGTGCAGCCTGCTTAAGAACTTGGAGCATAGAGAACTGTTTTCAGAAGCCTAGGAAGCATTCAAAAATAAAGGTGGAGGTAGCAACAAATGGAGATGCTATTGTCTCAGTTAGTTATATTCCAACTCTGTAGCTTCTTGTGGGAGGAAGGGAGGAAGGAGGGAGGGAGATCCCAGTGAATGGAATATGCATGCTTCAGACACTGACAGAAAATTTAATCCAAAATTAAATGTGTGTAACCTTACATCACTTGGTGAAATTTAAAAATAATTGCCCCTAGAAGTATTCAGGGTTTTATTTTTAAAAAATGACTTATAAGTTCAACCTTCATAAACAATATAAAATAAAAATAGTTTTATTATGGTGCAAGTGAAGGAAATATTTATTGTCTAGTTTCCAAACTATCTTCAATGTTTTTATCATATCCTCTCTAAATAATAGTAGTAGTAGTAGTAGTTGTAACAGAGATTCAGGTTTAGAAAAAGATTCTAATTAAAGGAAGATCCCTCAGAAAGATGCTCCAGGGCTAAGTCTGAAAGCCTGAGCTTGGGTCCAGTCCTAAAAGAGTTACCTTGCAGCTGCAGCCAGGCAGCGATCCCAGGACCTCACTTTCTGGCTGGTCTAGCCCACAAGGCAGGTTCTAGGTCAGTGGGAGACCCTGTCTCAGGGGAGTGAGTGATTAACAGCAAAGGCAACACCTGAGGTCCTCTTCTTCCAACCTCTTTGCACAGGGGTGTGTGTGCCCATTTACACTTACACACACACATTTCAACAGCTGTGAAACCACTCTGAAATAAACGTTTTGAAAAGTATACCTTATATTCAGCAAGCCTCCCGACAATTTGGCCATCTTTTGTCCATACCAGGATTTTTATATCACCAGAAGTGAAACTTCCTTAATTTTATGTGGCTGTGGATAGGAGTAAGAGTTATTTTCTTGTCCCTGAACATGTTACTGAACCAAAAGAAAATGACACATAAAACTTACCACCCTAAGGACCAACAGAGGAGACACATAAATAAACAATGACAGACACCTGTGCAAAAGAAATGTCAGCACATCCTCTGCTCACGGCCTCTGCAAGTACATGCAGCATCTTCCCTACTATCTGTGTAAAATTTGTCTAAAGGGCAGCTGAAGGCAGGGGCTCAAATGAGCCCAGCGGCAACATTATTTTATAATAATGTTTATAACAGCATGTTATTCAGTGGGGCCAAAAAGGCAGAAAAAAAAAACCCACTATCTACCAGCAGATAAAACACAATGTTGGGTGTTAGTGGAATGGAATATTAGTAAGCTGTGTATAAAAAAAAAAATCACTGACACATGCTGCAACATGGGAGGACACCCACCGATGCATAGCTGTCCTTCCATGATGTCCATGGATGGAACAGAGCAGAGCAACCCAGAGACAGAAAGTAGCACGGAGGTTACAAGGGGCTCAGATGGGGGAGGAATGAAGAGACCATTTAACAAATGCATTCAAGGTCCTGGAAATAAGAACAAATGGTCACTGGTCCACACTGTGTTCTCATTCTCACGGTGGCGGAACTATGTCATACCGATTGTCCTGCTGTTTTTAAAACCCTAAATGAGCCGGACAGGGGTGGTGCCCACCTTGAATCCCAGCATTTAGGAGGCAAGGGCAAGTGGATCTCTGACTGAGGGTAGCCTGGTCTACAGTGAGCTGCAGGACAGCCAGGGCTACACAGAAAAATCCTGCCTGTCTTGAAAAACAAGCAAAAAGACCTCAACAAGGACCACCTAAGCCTTTTCTAGTGGCCCTAGATGACACTCCCACTTCCAACAGAGCCTGTTGAGGCACCTGGCGTGGCTTAAATCTTGTCATTAGAAACACAAGCAAAAAAAAAAAAGTTCATCATCTGTTCACTCAGGTGCATTCTGCGTTCACACTGCACCTTCCAGGAGGTGGCCAGTGTTGACCAGAGTTCTTTTATCTCTGAGCTGAAGACCCAGAAGCTGATGCTGACCCCATAACAGGCTGGAGCCCAAAGCATTTGTGTCCCAGCTGGGGTAGCAAACTGCTACTCACAATGCCTGAGTCACCTTTCTTTATCCCCAAACCTGCTTAGGGTGTGTATTGATAGTATATTGATTACATGCATGAAGTACATGCTGTGAAAACCACACACACACACACTGTCACTCTCTCTCTCTCTCACACACACACACACACACACTGTCACACACACACACACCCCACACACTGTCACTCACACACACACACTCACACACACACTGTCACTCACACACACACACTCACACACTCACACATACACACACTCACACTCACTCACACACACACTGTCACTCACACACTGTCACTCACACACACACATACACACACACACCACACCACACACACACACACCACACCACACACACACACACACACACACACACTGTCACACACACACACACACACCACGTGTATGCCTGTAAGGAAGAAATGGCTGAGGACTCACGATTAACAGAAACTGTAAGAGGTACCTCTATTAGAAGATCTACTGTTGGGTTTAATGTGGGTGAAACGTTTAGATTAGATGAAGATTAGAGGGGCCTCTAATTTGCAGCCCACATTGGGCATGTCTGAGGAGGTCTTGGGAGAGAACTAAACTAAAACCCACAGAGCTTGCATTTGGTGGTGTATGTAAGCAAGATGGCCACTCAGAACATTCCTGAGAACTCCTTTAAAACTAGAAAGCAACCCAAATCTCAAAGAAAAGGACCATCCCTACAAAGCCTGAATTTCTAGCTGGGGTTAAAAGTGGGGAAGTCATTTCAAGTCTGTCTACCTTTGGATGTGAATATAAGGAACCAGGTAAAACAGTGGGTGGGAAGGGAAGCCACGGAAAGGGGCCTAGTCTGGTTTTGAGGAAGTAGGCCAAGAAAAGACAGAACATCTACCTTGTAGTTCAGCTTGCTCCTCAGTTTCTGTACTGTTTGGCTTTCAATTTATAATACAAAGAACAAGTAATGATACGTGTGTCATATTGTTTCTGACATACTTTTACAGCCCCATAGGAATATGACGGATAAGAACCAAAATTGCCCACAACATCCTGGAGACCTTACAAAGATGATACTGAAAATAGAACAAAGCTGGGAGCCATGAGGAAGAGCTCAGAGAATGTCATATGGCACCTCAAACCACTCCCAGGGGTAAGGGGGCTCTGGGTTCCTGGGTCACCCACACACTCAGGGAACGCAGAGTCTAGAATTGTCTACATGTCCTATGGAAAGGCCAACCCCTTCCTCACAAATCTGTTGCATAACTAAAATTCGGTGCCGATGGGGACCCCAGAGCCCTGTTCAGAGACAGACAATGTGAATGAAGTAAAGACAGTGGGAGGTGAGTGAACAACATGCTACAGAGTGAATGAAGACCATTACCCTGCCCCAGATAGACCTAGAAAGGCTCCAGGGAAAGAGACCATGATCTGTGAGTCTAGGGAATTGACACGTGTGCTTGAGGAAGAGAAATCTGTGAAAGCAGATGATAGCAGAAATTCAGGTTAGCTGCTCCTATGAGGGCCTGAATGTGCATGCAGCACCCCTCAGCAGTACGGTCTGCATCTGCCCCTGTAGCAGACCAGGGATGCAGAATGTGCTCAATAAATGCAAGGCGGGATAGGGAACAAGAAGGTACACCTAGGAGGCCCCTACCTGAGAACACTATCTCTAACCACATCACAGTGTGTTTGCTCATATGTTCTGCTGAAGGTCAGCTCCAATTTGTGGTGAATAACTATCCTTTCATATTGTTCTACATATTATACAACCAAAAATAAAATCAAATGTACTTGGGGAGAGACAATGAACTTTGAAATAAAACAAAATACTTCATGCCCAAACACCTTTCAAAGTATCTACCTGGTCAATTTTGGACATATTCACACATCCACTATACATGGACACACCACTCCGAGACTGCCAAAGGACTTCTGGGTAATATTTAATCTAGTATACAAAGATAATAAATAGTACTGGTCAAATTCATCATTAAGGTCACATAGCTTTAGACAATACTGTAAATAAACTTTGACATCATCTCCTAGGCACAGACCCTGAAAACAACCCCTTTGATTAAGGCGGACTTCTGTTTAGCTGTTAGAGGTGGGATATTTAGAGTCTGTACAGAGTCTGTACAAAGTCTGTCAGATGCTTGGGCCAAACTGATGCTTCGAGCAATGGAAATGCAGCCTCTTCTAAGTCAGTTTAAAACCCACAAAATGACGAGGCATCTTGGCAGGCTGCTTTTAAAAGCAGCTCCTTTGGCAGTGTGCATCAAGGTTGGCCCCAAAGATGAGCCTGTTAGCAGGAGAGGGCTGGAGGGGGAAACCAGACATAATAAAGTGGGAATGTCAGCAATTAACGAAACAGGTGTAAACTGTATCCACCTCAGACCAACAGTAACTCAGCTTCTCCATTTAACTAGAAGACAGAGGGCATCCACTCAGCAGGAGGCAGATTTGTGGCCAGAGCATTACCCTGCAATGAAGCGGTCCTCAGCGGAAACTGGGCTTTGGATTTTAGTAGTAGAGTACTTTCTTAGAAGGACTCAGGCCCCTGAGATAAAAATCAAACAGGCTTTGTATTATTTTGGCCAACTGTGGGCTAACAGGATTCTTAGTCTCAGATAGGATAGGCTAAGCTAGATGTCTGATAGGTTGAGCATATTAATTAAATACACTTCTAACTTCTAATGGTTTTATCAGTGCTGATACGACTGTAACTTGAGAAAGACCAATTCATTAAAGTGCACTGATCTGAGAAATGGAGTGTCATCAAAAACTAGAAAAGAGTTCCTAGAGTTCAAGTTGAAGGAAGTAAATAGCCAGGCTGGGGGCAGGATAAGAGAGAGCATCAGTGGGGTCAGGGCAAGCAGTTAAAGGTTAGGGTGGGGAAGACCATACCAGGGCCTGCTTCTTGTAGAAGAGATGGAGAGCCCACCCTGGCTGCCACTGGAGAACCAGAACCAGAACAAAATCAACTGAGAAACCGCAGCCGGTGAGAAATGAAAGTCTATAGGAGGACAGCCAGGTGAGATGGTATATCTAGGTGCTTGAGGGGACTCCAGGGGGGCTGGACAGAGAAGAAAAGACAATACTCATGTTTTAGCCCTCTGTGATGGGATGATGGCAGTGCCAAGAGATAAGAAGAGAAGCAGACTTGGGACTTTTGAACCAGTGTGTTGGCTAGGCTCCAGAGAATAGGGCAGAGGAGAGAGTGAGGGCCAGAAACATTCTTAGCGGCACAAATACTAACTAGGGGTGTCTGTGAAATCACTTCAGTGGAAGGGGTGGATTATCAAGACCTCAAAATATCAAAGACAGGACCCCAGGTAACTCAATGAAGGAGGGAAGAGACTGACGATTCAGGGCCTTTCGAGAGGATGATGCAAATGGAGGAGACCCACCAGGGGCAGTTGGGAGATAGTGGCTCATGGGCTGCTGCATGAGGCCCAGGGGTACAGGAGCCCATAATGGCTCAAAGACTAAAGTTAGGTAAGACACTATGTTAAAGCTCTCATATTTTAGACCCAATATTTTCAGGAAAACACCTGTGGCACAAGGGAGATGATGAGGCTCTCTGCTGGGTCCTACAGAGGAATCCAGCTAGAGAAATAATAGCAGAGAATGAGGCCTAGCTGATTTGTCTAGATTTCATAAAATAGCGGGAAGCTGGGCACAGTGGGGCAAGCCTGCATCCCACTGTTTATGATGTTGAGATGGTGATATCCCAAGAATCTTAGAAGAAGCTTAGATGCCCAGTGCTAGAAAAGGAAGCCCCTGACAAACAGGAGTGAATGTAGTTGCTCTTGACAGGCGGGACCAGGAGGCTACCTCTTCCTTCCTTCCTTCCTTCCCTCCCTCCCTCCCTCCCTCCCTCCCTCCCTCCCTCCCTCCCTCCCTCCCCCCTCCTCCCTGCTATGCTGCACGAGGACTTCAGCCAGGTGGATCCACTTGCAGCTTGGACCCTTCCTGCCTCTGCTGCTAAGGACAGAAACTTGGCTTCAGCAGCTCCCCCCAGTTTCTGCCTTAACCACATGAACAAGCCTGATTCTACAACATTCATGCATTCTGACTTGGGGGGAGGGGGTTGTTGTTGTTTCCATCTTTTGAGATGAAATCTCACTGTGTTGCTCAGGCTGGTCTCCAATGCCAGAGTGGGATGAGTCCCCCAATCCTCCCCCCCCAATCTCTGACTCTTGAGCAACAGAACTATAGGCCAGCACCACTATGCCCAGCTCCTGGCTATTACATGCCTGATCCCCAAGCAGACCTCCTACCCTGCTGTTAAGTATTTCTCCACTCCAATTCCTCCGTGAAGTGCTTCATCTTAGTGGGATGTGCCCCACCCCAAAATCCTAAGCAAGCTATTTGGTGGCATAGAAGATGCCCTCAGGCTGCCTGTGCCTTCTGAAAAGCATAGCTGAGATCAAAGAGATGTCACATGTTCTGCTGCTAAGGGACTGACTGACAAGGACACGGAGGTTTTTTACAGTGGTGGCATTCAGCACAGCTCTGCACTGATTGAAGGATATGGATAAAAATGGGAAATGTTTGGTTTCACTGTGATTTAATATTTGTACATTTTAAATAAAACACATCCATGCCTCTGTTTGTTTTCAAGCAATTAGCAAAGGATAAAGGGGAAGCAAGGGGGGGGGGGGGCGCTCACAGAAAGGTTCTGCATTTTACTAACCGAAGTCTCCTCACTCAAGGATTAAAGTTTAAAAGTCCCCTAAGAGTCCAGGGCCTGCTGGGGAGGTAGCTCAAGGGGTAAAGTCTGCCTAGTATATAACAAAGGTCCTGGGTTCAACTCCTAAGTACCTCCTTTATTGGGGTATACAGGCCTGTAATCCCAGCCCTTCCAAAAGGCTGAACACAGGAGAGTTAGGAGTTCAAAGTCTTCCTTGACCTCGACCAGCTCTTGGCCCATCCTGAGCTTTTTGAGAATATAGTCTCAAAACTCCTACCACTATAGGAAATTTAGATCATTGTTCTTAAGGAGTCTGCCTAAACTTCCAGGGGCTAGCAAAACAACTGAGCAAGTAAGCAACTTCCAGAGAAGCCTGGTAAGCTGAATTCAATCCTGGGATCCATGAGATAGAAGGAAGGAATTGATCTGCAAAGTTCTCTTCTGACCTCCGCAGGTATGCTGTGGCACATACATGCCCATATAACACATACACACACACACACATCATGAATACATAAAAATTTTAAATAAATATAATTAAATTTTTGGAAATTCCACAGCTTATAATCAAATACTTAGAACCTAAGAGGTAAAGATAACAACCCTCCTTAAAGTCTTAGGGGCTGGACAAAGAAGGTCCTCAAATGCCTGTGGCACAGCTAAAGGTCACAGGTCAGTAATTCCTGGCCCACACCCACACTCCAACAAAGATTCTTAATTGTTATTTAGAACTTTTTCCAAATATGCAGTTACCAGAAGTCGTCTTTCCTAGGAAAATATTTTCCTTTAAAATAGTCCCTGCTCGCTCATCCTAAGAAAAATCCAACTAAGCGTCTGAGGAAGTGGGACTCAGAGAGAGGAAGCTCTCTTCAGTCATTATGAGGGTGGTCTTTGGGGAGTTAGATAAGCCCCAGATTCGACAAGGACAACATATGTGGCTATCACAGACAGAAGAGGAGGAACTTTCTCATTTCCACTGGGTTTTCCCCATCAGCCAGCACAGCGCTTGCTGTAAATATGTAGGTTTCCGTGTTTTGATTTCTGGAAAGCACTCATTGAATGTGAACCAGATAAGAAGCACTAAGAACGGTCTCTAATAAACACCAGAAAGAGAGACCCAACCATCTGTTCAGCCGGAGCTGGAGATGGCGTCAGGGGCTGGCCACTTCTTTCAACATGAATTTCCTTAAAGAAACAAAGAGGAAAAAGGAGACAGGTCAAGAAGGGAGGCAAGGGTCGGCCACACTCTGGAGCAGGACAGTCGGAACGCAAGCCACAGACAGCTCAGCACAGCCCTGCTCCGGGTATTCTCTCAAGCTGAACAGTGCACCAGCAGGGATCCAGGTCAGGGGCGCTCTGTCTTCCGTGTGACAGTAGTGGCCTGTGTACATGGACACGGAGTGCCTCTCCTTGGGGTCTTAGAATTCTGTTAAATACCAATCCTGCAGGCCAAGGAGAAAAAGTATGGCCATAATGGTAACAGACCAAAGCTTCTACAAATAAACCTTTGAAGACCCTAGGCTCTAGTTCCAATCTTACAGCATCAAGTTCTAAGTAATGGTGTGTCAAATGAGACATTAGGTAAATGATTAACATTTTCACACATATGTGTGAAATGTTACACGCATACATATGTACATACACATGGTAACTGGGACATTTCAGAAGTTTATTAGATAAAATATCCATAATATTTAATTATATCTTAACCATTCGTAAGTATGAGGTTTAGTGGCGTTAAGTACATTCACACTGTTAGGCAATTATATCATCATCATTCATTTTTATAAATTTTCATCTTCTCAAACAGAGACACTGCCCACTAGCTAATTCTCCATTCCATTCTCCTCCAATTTCATAAGCCCACTTTTTTCTTCTCCATGAGTTTGGCATTCCAGGTACCTTGAATAAAAATATTCATATACCATCTGTCCCTGTGTGTCAGAGCCCCACTTACCCTGTGGCATGTCAGAACTCCAACCCTGTTCAAGGCTGAATAATGTTCCACTGTACGTATGGGCCACACTTCCCCTCCCCCCCACTACTCATTCTGACATTTGGATGATTTCCCTGAGGCATTTTCAACTATGATCAACACTTTGAAAACGCCTCTCTGATTTTCTAGCTTTGAAAGATGCTAGGAATTAATTATACTTGACTTAACTAGATGAATATGCTAATTTTCTTCATAATGGGTAAGTCGATACATTTTACTCATAAATATACTCTAAAATCTACTTTTAAGGGACCTGTCAAATAAAGAAAATTGTACGTTCCCTTTTTCTACACGATACAGCAAACAGGAAATTTTCTTTCTATTTCTACTGTCAAGATTGTCTTCCTACAGAAGTGGGGACTAAACAGTAATGTTTTCGACAAGAAATTTTATCTGAGGCAGTTGCTCAAGAAAAGGGCAGAGGCAGTGGCTAACTGTTCTGGCAGCAGACTTCAATCCTTGAAGGGCAACAGCATACTGCAGTGCTGGCTGGGGGTGGGGTTGCAATCCCCGGGGAACCAATCGGGTAGCCCATCTCTACCCTCCTTCCTGTTACCTTGCCAAGAAGGAGAATCTGTTTTGTAGGTGCTAGAGAGATTTCTAGGAAGGCAGAGAGCCTGAGCAGAACTTAGAGAATTTAAGGGGCTCCCTATGGAACTTGACGCAACCCCTCTAGTCTCTAGAGGGCAGAGGACCAGCCCAGGCAGCCTACATGTGCTCATGAAACCAGCGGATGAGACACTTTGAAGTGGTTCTTCCGAGAAGGAAGAAAATCTGCCCTCTAGTCGAGGAGTTCTCTGCATTCACCTTGCACCTTCTGTATTTCTGCAATTATCCGCCTCACCCCGCCTAATAAAGAACTTCAAGGGGTGGGGGTGGGGGTTCAACTGTATAACTTTATACAGCACTTGTTAAATCTAGACCAGAGAGGGTATAAGTGACAGTTGCTGCCCCAAGCTTCGGGTAGCAGGTACACCACAGGAATATAGAGTGCCACAGCGTAGTAGGGTTCTATAGCCAAGCACAGGAACCCCAAGCCAAGGCAAAAAAACCTTGGGGGCAGCCCCCTGGCGTCTCTAGGCCTCGGTGACGATGTCTGGAAGTCATGCATGGAGTTGTTCAGGACCCTTACATCACTTCTAAATCCTTTAAGAACCTGTACTTGATAAAGCTCCCTGCTGTGATGCTGCTGTGCTCACTAATGGAACGGAAGAAGATAAGGACCTGAGGGCACTTGAGCACTTGAAGTACCAGAAAAGGCACCAAGAAAACCATTCCCTGAGCCCAGGACAAGCAGGAAGACAGGCTGGAGAGAATGGTGATACAGAGTGCACTAAGGTTAGGGGGGAAATGGCACCTAATGAAGCCACTAAAACAAAGGACACAGGATCCAAAGTCACATGACTTTGGGGTAATAATGTCCCTAGTCAGCTTTGTACACCTACAGTTATTCGCACACAATTCTTTAAAGACATGAGCTTTCATTCCTAAATTTCCTCAATCACACAGAAGTTTACAACAGGTATAAGAAAGCATGCTGAGGGGTTTATGACATGTAGCTCAGTGGCAGAGTGCTTGGCTAGCCCGCAAAAGGCCCTTGGTTCAGTTCCCAGCATTGCACAAACTGAGTATGTAGAGCCCTCAATGAAAATGCACATGTATACACACACCCCAATAATTTTCAAATAGTCAACAGATTACCAGTGTCTCGACCCAAAGCAAGATTCCCATAAGTACATGAGCACTTTTACTCTATAGGTCTTGAAATACCATCTTCAAAAGCAGGCTTAAGGGTTCGCTGCTTTTGTAAATGACGTGTATGAATGTTATTGCAACTCTTCGAATAAACACCAATGAGGCTGAGTCTCTTATTTTAGACACGTGCCCCATCTCGAGCTGCTGCTTTTGCTGGCATGTAGCTCACAAGCTGTCACCTTCTAGGAAGGGAGTACAAAGCTTCAGCCAGGGCAAAACAAAGGCCACTAAATATTATCTTTCTTCTTTCCATTCTCTCTCTCTCTCTCTCTCTCTCTCTCTCTCTCTCTCTCTCTCTCTCTCTCTCTCTCTCTCTCTGTGTGTGTGTGTGTGTGTGTGTGTGTGCGCGCGCGCATGCGTGCACAGGCACCTCAGAAGCCAGAAGAGGGCACTGAATCCCCTGATTGTGAGCACTAGAGCTGGTTGCTGGGACCTAACTAATTCCCCTGGAAAAAGAAAGCACTTTTAACCATTGAGCCATCTCACCAGCCTTCACATGGCTCTTTTTATCACTGTGTGGGCAGAACAGGACATCTGAACACCCCCTTCTATGCACAAAGGAGGAAGTAGTGCTCATAAGCCTTAGGAAAGACTAGACAGCAAGCACTCATATCCATGAGAATTTTCCCAGCGCCTTTCCTATGCAGACCACCGGCCTCTGGCCCCGTATCACGACATCTCCAAGGGTGCCATCTCCCTGGCAAGGCTGACACTCAAGAACCTGATCTCTTTGGCACCCCACAGCCAAAACTGAGATTAAAACCAAGCAAGACGCTGCTCCTGCAAGGGGCCAGCTGCCAGTTAAGTTAGACCAGCCTTCCTAAAGCTCAGCAAAATCAGATAGTTATCAAGTAGCCTTAAATTCAGGTATCCTGGAAATAATCGTGAAGACTGAACTTCACCTCCATTCCTATCATTCATTCACCCACAAACACCTCACTAGAATCTTGCTATGTGCTAGGCCCAACAGTGCACAAGATCTCCCCGCCCCCACCAGTGCCGTTTATACTTAGCACCTGGTTGGGCATTATACCAATAATTATACATTTGTATAATTACTCTGTGATAAGTGTGAAGAATCAAGCAACACAAGCGTACTGACCTGACCCACCCTAGGGGTGAAAGATCAAGGGGGTGGGGGGGTACAGGAGATGGAAACTGCACCCAGAAGGCCAGGGAGAAGCCCTGTGC
This sequence comes from Phyllotis vaccarum, assembly GCA_033318265.1. NCBI lineage: Eukaryota > Metazoa > Chordata > Mammalia > Rodentia > Cricetidae > Phyllotis > Phyllotis vaccarum. Next base: position 97,437,207 of record JARWLC010000001.1, read on the forward strand.
CCTCTGGGCCCCGGGCAGTGAGCAGAGGGCAGGGAGCCACATACGTTTATAGTAGCCAAGGAAGCTCTGAGTGCAAAGCAGATAGTCTAGAACCAGGCCACCCAAGAGGATATCTGTAGTCCCACATGTGTGAGCAATACTTGGTGCCGGGTGGGGGTGGGGGGGTAGTCTCTGAAAACTGGGAATCAAGGCAAGTCTTTATCACCTCTAAAAAGGTCTTTGCTTCTCCTGCATCGCACATGCATGCTTCTGGAACCTCTGCAGTCCCTCAGACTTCAGTTTTCTGTTTTGCTGTTTTCCTGTCTGGACTAACTGAAACCCCTATCTATCTTTTGTAGGCTGACAGAAGGAGAACTGAGAACTACACCCTGTCTGAACGTCAAGGGGCTCAAGAGGCCCCAGGCTTAGTGCTGGGATGAGGCCCAGCAATTCTGACACCTTAGTCAGAGGTTCTCAAGCCTGCATGATGGCCTTGTTAAAGGGGCTGGGGAGCCATGTTGCCACCACTTCCAATACAGCAGGCTTGGGGGAGGGGGTACTGGCATCTTTAACCTGATGCCAGGGCCTGCTGATGTGTCTGGTCCTGACCACATTTGGAGAGCTGGCAGCCCCCTGCCCTACACAGTAGTCAAGGCAGCTAGCAGAAGAAACCCGGACTCAGGACATTAGGGTAGCAAGAAACTACCAGGATCTCTCTATCTTGGAAATCACGTCAAACCTGCAGAAACAGATTCTCTCTTGAGTGAGCGAATCTGCCTGGCTTTTACACCTAGAAATCGGCCTCGCACTGGGTCCCCCTGACAAGCCTTGGCAGCCAGTCGTGCACAGATTTCTCAAATCCCCAAGCTTTCAAGTGGGAAATGTTGCAGAATGCACCAGGCACAGCTACAGGACTCCAGAACAGTGACACTGGTGACAACTTCTGTAGCACATCAGACCTCAATCTGGCTCAGTGCATCAGAGGGCCTGGCACTCCATCCTCCCATGGCCCCCCCTCCCCAGGACCCCTGAGCCCACTCTGGTGTATCAATGAGCACAGGGGTTCCTTATACAGAGCATGCTCTTCAACAGGACTCTTACCCCTTGCAAATAGGAATAATGGCTGCCTGTTGGGGAAGCCAAACTTTAGCTGCAGCTTTTCTCAGAGAACTCTAAGGGACCCTGGCTGCCATGAGGAACTACCATCTTTTCAGATTGTAACACCAAGGCCTGAACTCTCCTCAGAGCCCTTGGCCAAGCTGCTGTCTGTCTGTGGTAGCACTACTAACCCTCCTAATAAACTTCGGGCCAGTGACACTCTGTCTTCTCAGTGTCCATTCAGAATTCCACTCCCAAAACCTTTCATCACCTACCAAGCATTTCTTGGTTAGTCAGATACCAATCACCGTTTTCCTCAATTGCTAATCAGATAATTACCCCGCAATAGTTAACTCTACAGCCACTCTACATTCAAATACACAAAACAGAAAATAATTAGACCAACAATTGCATTGGTTTAAAAGCTCACTAATGGACAAAATTGGTGTATTCAAATTTGATTCAACATTCATCAGGATGCTTGGTGGTCAATTTGCTTAATGAGTGTTCACTTTTCTCTTAAAATTTCTGGGCTGATATTCTCTCAGAGCAACACATTAAGCCTGCTGCTTCCCTTTGCAAGGAATGCCTCCTGAGTGGCCCCTTGTGTAAAATGATCTCAGTGCCTGAGGGAACAAGGGAAAATGCCTGAAACTGGTCTGTTTTCCAGAATTGAGAAAAACAAACAACAACAAAGCTTCCGGTATGTCACTTCCTACACAGCTTTAAGAAAAGGCAGACCCTGAGAGTGGGGGAGGGAGGCCAGTTCTAAACCTGCAAACCTTTTGTTTGTTTGAGTCTCTATTTACTCCAGTAGCTCCCTTAGCCCAGGCTTGCCCCCTTAGCCCAGGCTTGCCCCCAGCTCACGGGGGCTGACTCAGTTGACTCTTGCCTCCCCAGTACCTGGCTAGTAACCTGTTATTATATAATGAGTGAAATCAATCAGCGATTGGGAAAAACTCATTTGGAGAAAGAAAATTTGATATTTTTTGGAAATTTAAATTAATATTTCAAACCCTGGCAAATTTTTTTTCAAGTTACTACAATTAGAAATATACAAATATTTCCCACTGGGGGCAAAAAAAAGGGGAGGGGAGATGTACCCAATTAGGTAGCAATGATACCTTTATTAGATGACATTAAAAGTACAGCTGTAGCTTTAATGCTTTCAAAACTATAAAATGACTGTCTCCCTCAGAACTCCCAGACAGACCAATGGCGAGTGTCAGTTCTTACAAATGTTCCTCAAAGACAAAAGCTCAGTAACGAGCTTCCTGGTCCTTGAAGATTTCCACCATTATGCTTTCTTGTAAACAATAAGCTTAGATAGCTGATGTCCGAGGCCAGGAAGTAATTGTCTCCACGCTAATCTGTTTTCAGGGAGTTTACAAACAAATCTTGTCTTGACGACAAATGTTTTTAAATTGCACTTTGAAAGTGATTGTATTTTCAAAGGCAGCAGCCAGTCTTTTAATATTTTGCTTTAGTCCAGGCTTGGCAAATCCATAAATTAACAAATCATATGTAAAGGGAGGGCTGTAGAGTCTGGGGTATGTTTCGGCTTCAGAGGCGGTAATGGAGTTGCTGATTCTCAATCACAGAACTCCGTAGAGAGCAGAATCCAATACTTCAGATGACATCACAGCCATGTGTGATCTGGTGTGCGGTGCCAAAAGTGTGCAGAATGGGAAGAAGCTACCAGCAGCAAATTGTAGTTCGCCACACAGAGCGTTCTGTGAGGAGCCAGAAACAAATGAGGGCAGAAGAGACGGAGAAGCATTCCGTCCAGTGTGCTGGAGTACTCTGGATGGAGAGAAGTTCAAACTAACAAACCCAGATGAAGCCCAGGAAGAGAAGACAGCGGTGGGGACTGGATCTAAGATAGAACAGGGTCAAGGGGAAGGTAGACAGGCCTAGACAGGGAAGCTGGGGAAGAGACAGGAAAGACAGTAAGATTACCACTTAGTTACAACAGAGCAGATAGCTGGGGCCTGCAATACTTAGGACACAGTACTGGCTGCCCTTTTCATAAAGTAGGAGAGAGTAAAAGTAAAACATAGAACATCTCTAGTGTAGAAAATAAAATCTTTTCAGCTGGTGGCACATCCCTTTAATTCCAGTATGCCGGAGGTGAGGGGAAGAAAAATCAATAGTTCAAAACCAGCCACAACTAGATAGTGGGTTTTAGGCCAGCCAGGAATGCATAAGACCCTATCTTAAAAACCATGGGAGACTGGTGTAGTGAAGCATGGTTTTACCTCTAGGAGATAAAGAAAGATCATATCCTGTGATTGACATAGCTTGAATTTAGGAAAACTTTACCCATGTGACCTTCTTAACTGTTATAAACTGCCCGAGGCCTGAATCAAGTTGGCCATTGCGTGAGACTTTTTAATCTGCCTCATTTATCAGCTCCATTCTCCCAGGTCCCACAAACCCTAGAGAGGTAACAGTTGGCATCCAACACACACCTGTAACCCCAGCCCTTTGGGCTGGGATGGAAGGAGGCAGGAGGATCACTATCCTGCAGTCTAGCTGAGAATACCCAAGCTATAGATTCAGGGAGAGACGCTGCCTCAAAGGAATAGGTGGAGAGCAATAGGAAACACCCAGAGCCTTTTCCGATGGCATTCACACTCAAGTACAAAAGCATACATGTGCATGTGTACACATGTAGGTGTGTATATACTCACACACACACACTCACACACACAAGCAAAAGTGTGTGAGAAAAATAAAGATTTTAAAAATGGACGTGAAAAAAATCAGAAATAAAATACAAAACACAAGAACAAATAAATGTGAACGGGTCACAGTGCACTATGGTCCTCTAATAATCCCAGAATTTGAGAGGCGGGCAGAAGATCCAGAATTTGAGGCCATCCTAGACTACAAGAAAAAACTCTCGGGTTTTGTTTTTTGTGTTGGTGTTGGTGGTAACAGTGATGACAGGTGTATGTGTAAGTGTGTGTGAGTGTGTGTGTGTGAGTATATGTATGTGAGTGTGTGTGCACAAGTATGTGTGTGAGTGTGTGCCTGTGTATGAATGTGAATGCATGTGAGTGTACGTGTATACAAGTATGTGAGTGTGACTGTGTGCCTGTGTGTGTATGTGTGTGAGTGTGTGTGCACATGAGTATGAGTATGTGTAACTGTGTGTGTATGCAAGTATGTGTGAGTGTATGACTATGTGAGTGTGAATGTCTGTGTATGTGAGTGTGTGACTGCCTGTGTGTGAGTGTATGTGTGTGTACACATGAGTATGTGAGTGTGTCTGAGTATGTGTGACTGCGTGTGTGTATGCCTTGTGAGTGTGTGAGTGTAGGTGTGTGCGCGCACATGAGTATGTGAATGTATGTGTGACTGTGTGTATGAGTGTATGCGTATGAGTATGTGTATGCTATGTGTGTGAACATGTGTGCCTTTGTGTATGTATGAGTTTGAGTGTGTGTGGGAGTGTATGTATACGTCTGAGTATATATGTGTGCGTGTGTGTTTTAAATACTGAGGAACCAGCAGGAGCAGGGATGGCAGGGGATCTCAAGCAAACTGGATGGTTTGAATCTAAACAAATGATAAAGGAACCAAAAGAATTTCTAAGAAAATAGTAGATCTGGAAGACAAAGATCCAACATGTACATGCTAGCAGCTCTGAAGCCAGTGGAGAACAAAATAAAACTTCTGATCTTCAACAACTCTTCAGTGAGGGAAAATGAACACCACACTTGGTTATATATCAAGGCATTAATCATATCTCTGGAAAAAGCAAGTGAAGCAGCCAACACCTAAAACTACTATGCTGCAAAAGGGCAAAAGAAAGCATTCATTCGGTTATCTGAATAAAGGTGTGGTCAAATCACAGGCAAGGAGAGTCAGATGAGCAGCCGACTTTGACAGCACTTCATGACCAAAAAAGACAATACAGCAAAAATACTGAGCAAAGACAGGATGGCCAAGGCTTCCTATCAGACACCTGACCTTTAGAATAAAGACTTAGACAAGCTGCCACCAACACATCCCTGGGACGGCTGCTGGGGCATTCCTTCAGAAAGAGGTGCTGGACAGAACTTCACTGGGATCTGCAGAAGCAAATATAAGTGATACTGGAGAATAGGTGAGTCCTTCTCACTGACAGAATTGATCGGAAAATGGAGAGAGCAAGTTCTGCAAACAGATACTAGCTGAGGGCAAAACTCCCGTCAAATCCCCAGCTCCTGGCACAAAAGGAACAGAGAACAGACTAGTTGCTAATTTAAATGTCACTCATAACAAAGGACTAGAAAAGAGCTTTCAGAAAAAGCAGACCAGAGCGTTAGCAAAGCTATACGTCTAAAGGTACCTGTTAGAAGAAAATTATTGTCATCAAAAATACGAACACACAGTCTATCCAGCATTCTCCTTAAAAACAAGATCTAATCTTGCTTGAACCACTCAATTAACCATTTACAGGAATGCAGGCACTGAAACATGCTAATTGTTGCAGGAATACATTCAGCATAATTCATACGTTGACAGGGCAAACACACAACCCCTTCCACAGGAGCATAAGACTGAAACCTCCCAACCCAGGCTCGCTCTTATTACAGTCAAACACTTACAAACTTGTTTATATTTCTGTATTACTTATTTTCAATAGCTGAGTACTGAATACTCCACATCATGGTAGAGGTACAATTTGTGTTCCAGTTTGAATAAAGTGTCCCTTCCCCATGTGTGGAAGGCTCGGAGGACAGTGTAATGACCAGAGATGGCACTATTATTGTTCAGAAAAAGGAATCAGTATTTTAGAGCTACATACTTAAAATATTTACAGATAAAATTGAGCTTCACAGGATGAGTGAGTGAACTGGAAAGGGGCAAGCCCAGAAGACTGGTCTTGTGGATCTGAGAGCTCACTGCTTACACTGTGTTGATCTTGAAATATCTTTGATTTAAAAAAAAAAAAAAAAAAGTTAGCCAGGTGTGATGACACATACCTGTAATCCCAGCATCCCAAGAGGTGAGGGCAGAAAGATCAGGAGTTTGAGGTATCCTTGGCTGCACACTGAGTTTGAAACCAGACTAAGTTACGTAAAACAATGTCTTCAAATGCCAGCAACAATGCAACCATAAAGTTAATGTCTGATCCTCCAAGTTGAAACAAAAATGGATGCCAAAAGGTTTTCAAACAGGTCAGGGGAACAATACAAATCAGAGATTTCCTGCGGCTTTTAAAAATGTGTTTGCTCTTTCCCACGAGTGACAATAAATTTAAACATGGTTATAACGGCTAGTTTTTATTATCAACTCAACACAACGTAGGGTCAGCCTGGGAAGAGGAGACCTGGACAGAGGACTCGTCTTGATCAGACAAGATTGGCCTGTGTACGTGTGTGAGGCTTTTCTTAAATGCCAATGGCTGTGGAAGCACACTGAGTGCTGCCATTCCTAAGCAGGTGGGTCTCAGCTGCACACAAAGGCAAGCTGAGCAAGCCAGGTAGGAGCAAGGCAGGAAGCAGCATGCATGCTCCCACGGTCTTTGCTTCAGTTCCTGTCTCCAGGTTCCTGCCTTGGCTTCCCTGGATGAGGGACTGTTAACCTGTAAGGTGAAGTCAACCTTCTTCCTCCCCAACAAACATGCTTTGTTCATGGTGTTTTTCCACAGTGATAGAAAGCAAGAACAAAGGTCTGGTTAAACACGGGACCTGAAATTCTCACCCCAAACAGTAAATCATAACTCATGACATTTCACTGGATCAAAAGGACCTGTCCAACTCAGAATAAGCATTTCAAACAACTGATTTTGTAAACCAGTAAAAATCTTTGCATGCATGCCTGAAACCAATGATTTTTATCCAAATTGCTGGATGCCATGTGTCAAGCATTCCAAGTTTCCTCCATAAAACTTTCAAGTAGGTCAGTCAGCTCAGGGGTGTTCTTCCCAGTTCCAGTAGATGCCCCTAGATGCCCCCACACGGACCAGATATCCACCATCCAAGGTCAGACAGAGAAGAGTATCTAGTCCTGATTCTCCAGTCTCAATTCTCAGTTCACTAAGTCCCATTTTAAAACAGAAGAGCTTGGAGATTATCACTTTCTGGATGTCTGAAAGGCCACTCTAAAGGCTAAGATGCAAAAAATAAATAAATAAACCATACCAGACTAGACACAACGATACGTAGAATTTCTGGGCTGCCAGTGGCTTTGCTGTATTTTGTCCAAGTACGATCTTGTGGGTTTTAATATGGTTATGCCCAGGTTTTCAGTAAGAAAAAGACAAAAGGAACGTTAACTGTGGTACAGAACCAGTCCCTCCCCCATCCTCTGAGAGCTCCAAAGAGCAGTGTATTTAGACCCCTGAAATACCTCCCTCAGTGGTGAAAGAAGAACATTCTGGTACGTTCTAGAGCAAAAGGTTCCAAAATCTTCAGACTGACAAGACACGCTGGCACACATAAGATGCCCCCAAGTCCTGAAGGTGAGGGCTGACCCAGTGTTTCAGTTCTGATTTGGGCCCAAAATAAGCACCAGCTGAATCAAGAATAGCACGTCACTAGGACCACAACCTATGGCCAGTCCTTCCTGGGAAGGCAATGGCCCCCAACACCCACAAAGTCCCACTGACCTAGTACCTATCCTGTCTCTTCCACTCCACCTTTGCAAACCATATCCTTTACCTCCCCTCTTGGTTACCTTCTCTGACTGTTATCTGCTTGTCCCTTCATTGACCAGAAGCCGCTGGTCATTACGTCTAAATTCAATGGATTTCTGTAGAACAAGCCTTCAAATTCTTTCTCTATCTTTTCCCCTTCCTGCTTTTTTGGACTCTTGAGAGGAAAAGAATTCACTAGATCATAAGCCCCAGGTCAAGGATGTTCACTGGGAAAATACCCCATCCCAGCACTTTAATAGCTATTCATATAGGATCAATTTAAAAAGAATACAACATTGAAGCTGTGCTGATCAGCAGACGGCATTGTTACTGCCATGCACTCCAGGTCAGGGGGTGCCCCAGCCAATGGCACCTCACTTGCCCAGTCCCTTTAGAAGACAGTGGTTCTAAACTGGATGATCATTTTAAATAATGTCCCTTGAAAATGCTGAAATGCAAATTAGGCAACACATTCAGATCTGAAGAAAAAACTCACAACCCCATCTACATATGCTAGCTTATTTTAAAACTCGGCCGGGGATGGAGGGGGGGGGGTCCCTTTTCTATCGAAATGGTGCTTTCTGGTTCTAGTTCAGCTGAAAATGTCCCCACTATTTTCCTGCAATAAACGTACACATTCAATGAAAATAAATACAAGAACATTCAAGGACAAATTTGTTGCTAGTTATTCTAATGCCTTCATATTAAGAAAACCAAAGCTGATCATGTGGCACATGCCTATAATCCCAGCATTTGGGGGGGGGGGTGAGGAGAAAGACCAAGAGTTTGAGGTCCACCAGGGCAGCACAGGAACTATCAGGGCTAACCTGAGCTACATGGTGAGATCTGGCGGATTCAAACAATGAAGGAAATCTCCAACGTGACATTTAGGATTGAAGTGGAAAGGCATTTAAAATATTCTATGACCTAATAACCACCTTTAAAATATCTGTCTAGTTTCTCTGCTTTTAAAATACAGTACTATTCTCTTTTTAGGGAATAGTATATACTGGCCTTGTTGAATGTCACCACCCTGAACACTTCTAATATCACCAGTACAGTTTTTCCCTTGTAATACAGGTATTTGATTCCATTCTGTGAGTACTTTGCTCCCAATAGAGACACAGTCACTGCCAAATCCATTGTGACCACCATTCCTTAGTTCTCAACACACAGAGGAATCTCTCGGTTTAAGAGTAGACTATTATTTCCAAATTACTGGTTCTCTCATAACATTTGGGAGTCTCCCCCCCAATCCTTTGAAATACCCTATGTCACCTGAGGCAAGCTGGATGATCTGCCCCACAACTGAAAGGCACAGGCAAAAGGAGATAGTTTCTCTTCTTTTTCATTTTTCTGCTGATCTTTTCTCCAAAGTGAGGTATTATTTCCAGGTGGGTGTCAAGGACCTATGCTTTCCCTTAGGTGGCAGTACTCTGCCAGCACAAACAGCCACCTGCTCTTTGTCCGGTCCAAAGGAAACTCCAAAACACAGTCCATATATCCAGAGACAAGTTCATTCCTTCATATACAGACTACTGGAGACCTAACACTCTTTCCAATATTGTTTGAGAGGGGACCCACAAGCGTGTCTAAGAGCTTTCTAATGCAGCAGTATCCACGGAATCTGAAAGAACTTGTGTGTCCCAGCCCAAGCAGAGACCTTACCAGGGTCTTGCTAAGATCAAAAGAATTCACATTTTAAAAGGGGGGGGGGCTTTTGAACCCTGTTTCTCACTAAAGATTTAAGCTGTCAATCCATGAAGAATGGGAAGTCATCTCTTGTCACTATCAGATGTTCAGGTATTTGGATTCATGGCTGGAAGTGGCTTGCCGAGGATGGTAGGGAGAAAAAGAGAGTAATTAGCTTTCATACCTGACCTGGATTTGCATGATACACACACGTAATCACATGTAAAAGTAAGATGCATACTTTTCCATTTTTAAAGTTACATCTCTGAATAGGTAATTACTTGACCAGATTTCATTTACAAAAATCTCATCGCATATGGCATTGTGAAAAATGCTTCAATTTCTGAAAATCCGGGTTATTATCCCACATTGCCCTGTACTCCACTCTCCAGAGCCTTTCTATGGGAGACTTTTGGCTACTCAACACTTTTGCTGTTCAGACAGACCTTGCCTGGATCACAGTCCACTCTTCAAGATTTATCTCAGCTCCTCAAAATGCCTTTGAACCCACCATTCTACTCAAGGAGTGAAGTCTCACCCTCCAACCCAATTGTAAGGCACATGACTAGACTGTCCACTAAGTCTCATGACACATGATGCTCCAGGGGGTCTGCCTAGCACTGATCTTCAATAGATTTCTGCTCCCTGGAGCCAGGAATCCCCGCCTTCCCCATACATTCATTCTTACATTCTTACTGACCCAAAGCGGGTGAGCCCCACTGCAGTTCCTACCACCTTATATTCCAGATCCCTGGTTGATCTAATGTGTGCCTTTGAACAATGACTGAAGAAAAGGGCAGATGGATAGGAAGGGTGGTGGGTAAGCCACACAAGGAGCAATCCACCCGGAGTCCTCATCAAGGGCAAAGGAGGAAATGCATCCTCCACCTCTGGATCCCAGTAGAGCTTTCTTGCTCTCCACAGTGCCTGTGACCCCACAGCATCCCACCCTTAGGTGACGATGGATCTCTCTAGACCTCAGGCTTCCTTAGTTCCCTTATCTTGACACTCCATTCACTGCACAGCACAATTTGCTCTGTGGTTAGATGACCTACCCCAACAGATCAATAACCTATTTTTAGGCTGTGCTTCCTCACTGGCTGTTTTCCATGGAGCCAAAATCTACCAGTCCACCTCACACATATGAGAAATCACCCCACACCAGCGCAGTAAGGAAGCAAACAGGGACAGTTATTTTCTCACTTCCAAATTATATAACAAGGACTGCAGACCATAAAAGGGCCATCGAGCCAACTGAGTTAGGCGAGATGCGACCATATCAAAATGACATTTGGCTTTCCCCCGTCTCCTGTAGAGACCCATTAATCAGCTGTGGTAGTCTTGTTCAGCTCACAAAGAATTCCCCCCCACCCCAAAAAAGACCCCAGTTTCCTTCCAGGGCCATGTATGGCCACCGGCAGCTTGTCCCATCCTTGTCACAAACTACAAATACTTAAAGACTGGCGGTCGCTAAACCTCCCTCACCTATTTCTCCAGGCTTAATGAATCCAGTTTCTTTAAGGTTGTCTTCACAGTCTTCATTTCCCAAAGTGCTCGTCAGCTGTGTCTGCGTCTCTACCCCAAACACCCATTTTATTCACATTTCCACTGGACAGTTCCTTTCCTGACATCTTTCTCATCATATGACTGGTGCACACTTAACACAGAAGTCTTTATAATCCGCCAAATCCTTTCATAATAGTCTTGAGCCAGAGTTTGAGACTTTGGGGTTTAATTTTATTTCTTACATGGACCTGACCCGAAAAAAGAATTTCATTGATATCAAGCTTTGTGTTGGTGAAATTGAGTTTCTGATAAATGCAACCCAGAGGTGACGGGTGAACAAGCCTGACACCAGGCTCTTTCCCACAAAGAGCCCACTCCCAGCCTGTCCCGTGAACCCCACACCTACCCTTACTCCCAGGCACCTACACCAGAACGCCAGCTCCCTTTCCCAAGGCTTGGTGCCTATCAGGTGATGCCAACTGGATGCCATCTTTATCCACTTCAATCTCTTGGGCACTTGCCCTTGCTTCCTGAATATATCTAACCCATAGGACTGGCTTACCATCCCTTTGTTCAATGCCACTGAAGAGCCTAAATGAATTGTCCTTTTCTCCAGCTCCCCACTAACACAGGGCAGCTCCACCAAAGCCACCTCTCCAAAGGACCTTTCACAATTTTCAGAAGGTAGATGCGATCCAAGTGCCCATCTGCTGTGAATGGAGAAACAACATACAGAGTATGCATACAATAAATAGGTTAAATACTAGTCAGCCTTCAAGGAGCAAATCCTTCCAGGTATGGTGACACCAGAGACAGAGGGACAGAGGCAAGGTAATCAAGAAGTTAAGAAGCCAGTTTGGTCAACATGGGAAGACCTGTTTGAAAAATACACACAAACAAACATGAAATTCTGGCCTTACAAAGCATAGAAGACCCCTGGGAACATTATGGTAACAAAATAAGGCAACCAGCAGAAGGTAACCGCTGAGGTCGCTCGTATAACCTATGCAGAGAACAGTCTAGAGACAGTAATAGCCTGGGTGGGGAGACGTTCTCTAATGGGTACAGGGTCTCAGTTTTGAAAGATCACGTGAGTGATAAGGCTGGTTTCTTAACAACGTGAATGCATTCTTAAAACCCTTGAACTGTACATTCCCAAGTGTTAATTAAAGTGGTCAATTGTAGTATATCCAATTTTACTTTTAAAATAAAAAATAAGATTCTCCCTTCTTTGGGGGCAAGAGAGGGGCAGTCGTCCACGCTATGCTTAATTGGACAGAAGGCAAAGCAGGTGGCCCTGGACTGGTGACCTTGTTCCCAGTCACGTCCACCTTGGCCTGGCCTTCAAGGCCTTCTTCACAATCTGGACCAAGTTCAACACTAAATACCCTTCCCCCTTTGCCTCCCTCCCTCCCTCCCTCCTTAAGACTAATCTAATCAGGACCCACAGTTCTACCTTCATACCCCACCATTCCCTTACCCTCAGCCATCTGACCAAAGATTGCATGATCCTCAAGTAAGATCTGAACATTTTGCTCCACAGTTCTCGATTCTTCCAGCTATCACAACTACAGATATTCTGCTACCCTTCTGTGGGGTTCAGTCTTATCTCAAAGTAAGATATGTGGACATCCACAGTCCCCTGGTCTCTGCTAACACACGCCCAACTAGACTTAAGGTGCCTCTCTTGGAAAACACTCCCACCCACCATGCATATGCACCCCCAGTTTACTGAGCACGGCCCTCCCACTGGAGTCCCTATCTACACTCCCTGTGAGGACACAGTGAGGAATTGATAAACTTCGTTAAACTGATCCAGTGTTCACTAGCCCTGCCTGTGTTCAAAGCACAGTCCGGTGAATGGCAGAGCCGTTAAAGCAGTGGTTTGCAGCCTTCTGTGGGTCGGAACCCAGCCAAGGGCAAGTTGGGGGGGGGGGGGGGAGACAGGGAGGTAGAGGTCCGGGAAAGTCCCTCCAGAAAGCTCCTATGGGTCTGTGTTTGAACAGCCACTTCATGTAGAGAAAAGGGCTGCAGAGACCCGAGGAGGGGCTTAGTCACCTGAATTCTCCCTCCCTAAACTTTCCTCCCAAACTCTGTATTCTCTTTGGTGGAAAGTCAAAGTAGGTGAGGTCAACTATAGAGGAAAAGCAGCATGGGGCAGATGTTGTTAAAATCTAGTCATTCAGTGAATAAACTTCATCCTAATACAAAAAAAAAGAAAGAAAAAGAAAAAGAAAAGGTAAAACCACCAGTGGAATGTGTTTTTTTAAAAAAAATACCAGTTGCACAGTTGTATTTTTTCCTGAGACTAAGCTGAAAGGGTGCTATAAAAGCCCAGCGCGGTGGAGAGCACCCACTTCCTGAGAGGGCTCCAGGCTAAGCACACCAGGTACAGAACCCTTGCAATCAGTCCCCAGCATTTGCACCTTGGTCTGGTTACCCTGGCCCACATACAAAGGGTAAGCATCTGGCACCTGATCACACAGTAGCAGGTACGTGGGCAGAATGACATGTCAATTCCAGAAACCAAGCCCTGAACTCTGATACCACCTACCCTAAATAATAACTAAACTTAAACTGTCAAAATGTCTGTCATGGCCAAAATAAAAGCTGAAGCATAAGATGATGGGAAATGATCGCACTAGAGCACGTAGTTGGAACCATCTTCCATGTTTTTTAGAAGCATCCAGTCAGCCAAACAAGCTTGCCCATGAGCTGGCTATTGGCTTAAAACTACTCAATTATTGGAGACTGAAATCTGAGGATGAACCATGCCCCCATAACGGCAGCAATCCAACCCAGGAGTCCAGAACCGCTCCCGGGTCTCTCCTTTCAACAAGATCCATGCTGAATTTGTCCTTGATTCAAACATTTCCCTACCATTGACTCCCTTCCAAGCTCTGCTCGCCCCAGAGTTGCAGTCGTGAAAATATCGACTGGTGCTGCTTGAAGCTGCATATGAAATTTTGCATATTTGGATCCCTACAAATGTCTTTTAATCCCACTTTTGGAAAAGTTACCACACATGACTAAGGCACTTCCTACACTCCTGCCCTCCAACTCTAGAGCCTAATTCATTAGGGTAAATGAGACCACGGCCCCCTGCTTCCAAGGGGTAACCCCACACCTAGCTCCAGCTGAGAATTCTGCTCTGGGCACTGTGGCTGGTTTGCCTCATTTCCTCCTGTTCTTTAATCAGCTGGAGGAAATGAGTCGAAATCCTAGGAGTAACTTCCAAGGACTGTCAACAACAGAGGCAAGAATCTATCACCAAAACAACATCTGCAGCCGTGGTGCACTACAGGGGAAAGCCCACAGAATGCTTGGCACGTTTCTGATGAGAATTTCTTCTGGGGGTGCAGTAAATGGTCACTATATGTCACCATGCTTGGCCAGAGTAAACAATTGCTAAGATCCACCAGTTATCAGGGACAAATATATAATGCTATCATCATCTTTATTTGAGAGGTACAGGGAATGGTTTTCAACTTCATTTCAGAGATAACTTAGCTTCCTTTCTGAGCAACCCTCACTAGATGGGACAAGCTATCTCCCTCAAAACCCTCAATCAATAGACTCAAATGCCCTTGCTCAAACTACACAGCAGTAAATCCTCCTTGCAAATTAACCCATTTAAATTGAAAGGACTAACCCAAACATTCTAAAACAGGTAGCCTAAAGGCCTTTTACCAGAATCCGCAGTCTTGCAGCCTCAGAACCTCAAGATGGGCTGGGTTTATCGTAAGCACTCACTAAATATTTTTGTGCGGGTCTTACTTTACAACAGATTCTGGCAAGTTGTATAAATGGATACACAGTGGGCATTATGGAGCTGAACTTCATTGATTATTATAGGAAAATAGTAGAGGCTGTGATGGACCAACCTCCTGGGGCCCCTGAGTAGAAAAACAGCAGGAAAAGGCCTCAGTATTGGCCTGGCAGACATTTGCTGATTAGAAAACCCCATGTATGTGCAAAGCAGATCCATGATATATTTCAGGCACGTTAGAAAGCGTGTTGCAAAAGCACAGCACGCATGATTTAGAACGTCATAAGAAGAAAGAATGCGTAGATGGGTGGGGAAAGTGAAATTATCTGGGACCTCTTTATTACAGAACTATCAGATTATTTCCGGTAGAATCATAAGCCAGAATGCCAGGTGCGTGAAAGACTAGGGTCCTACACCTGCAGGAGGAACAGGGAGGGTGGTCTGATTCACTGTTTCAGGACTGTCCTGTTGAGCTGTAAATGCTGTGACTGCCCCGGAAGGGGGAGGGGTTACTACAGAGCAGGCACTTGCTGGCCCTCCAAAGGAGATGACAACATAAACAAAAACACAAAACTGCTTCCTGCAAACCAGGAGAACAGTAACACACGTGTCCCGTCCGTCCCCCCCCCTCCACACCCACACCCACAGGTCCCAAGAGGCCCTTAGACAAGAAAGCAGCCTTCTGGAATTCTGAACTCCCCTGATCCTCAAGATGCAATGTATCTTCAGGTAAACTGAAGGCCCCCACCCACTCACTCCGAATTTAAACGACCTGCCCCATGGGCGCATAACCAGGAGGCAGTAGGTCTGAAAGGCGGGCCTGAAACTGGAGGGGTAGAACAAGGGTTTGTCATTACAACACACAGCCTGCCAGCAAACAGACCTTCAAATTCCCTTTGCCAAAAAGTTATGGTCAGAGCACACTAATCAGTAGGAAGATGCAAACCATTGATTCTTTTCCGTTTTTAAGGGGGAACTATGATCCTAGTGTTCCACCTTGGTCTAAAGCAGAGCAAGGTGAAAATAGAAAGATCGCAGCTAAAACGGGTCAAACTCGTCTGGAAATCTGGACACTCATTTATGATCCCTGGTGACCCTTCCCCTGGCACAGGGGTCCAGATGCATGGCCTCCCCCACAGAAAAGCTCTCCCGGGCCTTTCGAAAGCATTAGGGGAGAAAGGGGGGTGATCTGGAAAAGGCAACCAACGGTGGATTCCAAACAGGTCACAACGTTGCTGGCGGTTGGGCGCTTCATTCCAAAGCGCAGATTCTTTCTAGCCTATAGCATCAGGGTAACCTTAAAGGATTTCTGAGTTTTGTTTTGGAAACGACCAGGGAGAGACCAAAGATTCGAGGGACTAGCCAGGCGACCCGCACAGGCAGCGCACCAAGGACTCCTGGCGAAAGGGGGCAGGGCTAAGGAGGACCAGCCAGCAGATCCTCTTCCACCTGGAGATCCAAGTTCCCGTGCAGTGATAGCACGGTCTTCCTAACAGCCTGAAGAAACAAATGTTTCTTAAAGTTCACCCCTTCTCCCCCCACCCAACCTCAGGCGGCCAGAGGATGGCTATCACGTGTGTGTGTGTGGGGGGGGGGGTCCTAGAGCTCGAGATTCCCACAGAAAACGGCCACCTGCGATTCCAAGTCTCATAAACTGAGACCAGGGGGTTTCCAAAGCTGGGGCGAGCTGGCTCGTCCCTCACATTGTGCGCGCGAGGTGGCAAGGAACAGCTGCGTCCCCGCACGAGGTCCCTGCTTCCCAAGAGCTGGCGGCCAACACAGGCTGCAGCAGCTCCCCGGCGCGTGGCAGCAATGAACACCGTGCGGCTGTAGAGAGGGACGAGCCTTTAGCACGAGATTTACAAAAGGAAAAAGTCTGCAACCTAGCGGCTGCTCGCCACACGCCTGGCTCAAGTTGTCTCCATAGCCGCCACCTACAGGCTCGCGGGGTCCTGCCCCAAAGCCACACGCCGCGTGCTCCCCGTGCAAAAAAAAGGGGGGCGGGGGGACATGAAGCCCGAGAATGGTCCCCGCGGGTGGTGTCGCAAAGGACCAGAGAAACTGCGGCTGGATCACCAGTCCTATGCACAAAGAGTGCCGGCGGATGGGAAGCAGCGGCCACCGAGCAAAGAAAAGGCTCTCCAACTTTGCCCGGCGCGCGTCCGGGGACCCGTGGGCTGGTCCTCGCTGGCGCCGGTCACCCACACGCAACTTTTAACAAAAGGAACCCGCGACCGCGCCTTGCGCGGAAAGAGGACTCTCTCGGTGCGAAGCTCGAGGCCGGCCGCCCCTGCCACCCGGGCACAATCGGCACAAAAGCATCGCCAAACTCGCCCGCAGCCAGCAGCCCCGCGGCCCCGGCTCCCGGAAGACTCTCTGGGCTCCGGGTCTCCACTGCCCGCCAATGCGGGCTCCTGGGCAGGTGAGCGAGGCGAGCCACGGAGTCCCCGGGCGATAACGCACAGGCAGAGGAAAAGCCAACAGCCACCACTGTGGACGCACCTCGGCTGGTGGCACCCCTCCCGGACCCAGGATTGCGCCCATGGGGTGGAGGGTGCAATTCTCTAGTCGGCCGAGCTCTCCCACCTGTCTGGCAACGGAGCAGGACAAACAGGACGCAGAGCAGATCCCAGGCGCCGCGAGCGCCTCTCATCGCGGTGGCTGCGCTAGACTCTGAGCTCCTCTCTCCTACACAGCTCTCGCCCAAGTGCACCGAGCGCGGCAAAGCCGAGCCCCCAGAGCCACTAGCGGCGTGCGACAGCCCCTCCTCCAGCCCTCCCCCAGCGCGCGGCCACGCCCCTCCCTCCTCCCTCCCGGGTCGCACGCCCTCCGTGGCTCAGTGCTCGGGACTCTCGGGATATGCTGATCCTGGGGGCGCTGTGCCCTCTGAGACCCGGAGCACCCATAAACCCTCCATCCTGAATCATCTTCCCCCCCACCCCGCACTCTCCCTTCATCCGTGGTCCTCCAGCCTCAGGCGGCTCGCTGTCCACGCAGGTGCTGCCCGCGCTTTGTGAAGCCACGCGCGCATTAGGCACCGGCCAGCCACCTGGCAGGTGCTCCCTAGACAATAAAAGACAATCTCAGGGATCCCCCCCCCCCCAACCCCAACCCAGCATGCTGTGCTTGGCCAGTAGTGGAGCTGAGTCGGGATTGATGGGCGAAAGGATTAGGAATTTGGGTCCCCAAACATTGTTCTCCGTTCTTGCTAGTGGGGTGGGGATATTGTAGGGCCCCGCACCGCGGTGAATGGCAGAGCCCGCGTTTAAGTCATTTTTCTTGCTCAGTTTCTCCACCTGCTGCAAAACCTGTTAAGAACAGCTGGTTTCTATTGGCCAGCATGGACCTCCGCCCAATCGAGCTCCTGCTGAGACTTGTGGAAACTGGGCCATTGGAGTATGGAAAGGCTCCTTGTGAAGTAGTTAGCTTGGGAAACACAGTTTTCAAAGCCCATTCGCATTTGGGTGGCTTTTCTCTTGTGAGTTGTTTTTTTTTTTTTTTTTTTTTTTTAATCTACCCCCCCTCCCACACCCTAACCCCAACACACTCCTCGGACCTCTCTCCTGATCTGGCCAACCCTAGGGACAAGATAAAAGTAAAATAAGTATCATTTTTAAAAAAGATTTTTAAAAATATGTATGAGTGTTTTGCCTGTGCCCTATGTGTGTGACTAGAAGGCATCAGATCCCTTGAAACTGGAGTTACAAATGCTTGTGAATCATCTTGTGGGTGCTGGGAGCTCAGTGCTCTGAACATTTCTTGTTTGTAAGCAGTAACCCATCTCTCCAGCTCCTAGAGTAATTCTGTTAAAACATCTACTTAAGAGCATTTTATGGTCACTGTAGCTATTTATGGGTGGATGGTAACAATCCCCCTGTAATTTTTTTTTTATAGTTCAGTACCCCACTATCCAGGCTTACAATTAATTTGGTGAAGTGGGGAGAATAGATGTTTATTATTTTAGTTCTTAAAGTGACCCAAGATTACACACCTGATAGTGGACTTAGAGTTTGAGGCCTCATTCTAAGACTTTCTCTGGGTGTTGTGTTATCCCTACATATAGATTCGTTATTACTTTTATATTTTATGTTTCCAATACTCATGTGTATGTCAGCAAACAGCTTTCAAGAGTGTGTTCTCTCTTTCCACTGTGTAGCTCCTGGGAGTCCATCTTACATCATCGAGCTTAGTGGCAAGGGCTGAGTGGTCTCACTGGCATTCTTATAAATGGGTAAAACACCTCTACAGAGCTTAAGAGAGTAAAATAGGGCAGACATACCCACAAACACCAGATAGGTAGATAGGTAGATAGATAGATAGATAGATAGATAGATAGATAGATAGATAGATAGATAGATAATATGTAAACATATTTTAAGAATATAAAATAAAAGAATCATCAGGAAAAAATATCAACTTAAATACATAGGACCTCTTTGAGTAATCACTTACTCTGAGCAATCAAGAATAATATATCACTTCTCAGCTCTCTGACTATATTTAATATTGAAGCTGTCCTTTTGGATATTGGCAGGCCCTGTGTTGACTTAAAAATACATTTTTAAAGCTATTCACTTAAAAACTTATCAGTACTAGAGGATGATCCAGGTTTATAACTGTCTCTCCTGAAGTCATTTTATTTGTCCATTCAAAGCATTTTTTAAAGTGCCTACTAGGCAGCATGGAAGAGCTAGGCACTATTAGTAGATGTGGCCTTATTCTCACACTTCTTATAGTCCGAGGTGAGAGCGCATGCCCAGCGTCCTAGTGGATAGCTCTGGTCATGCATTTGCAGAGAGGCATCAAGACTCTTTATTCTTAGGATGGCAGAGGTAATCGATACCACTCAAACAATCCTGAATTTCTAGGATCTTGATTTACTTCTAAATCCACCTGTGGTAAGGGGGTGGGGGAGAAGCCCCATGAGTTAAAGTATTATGCCTGAGAGAGAAAAATTACAATCTTCTTCTTCAATCAACTGACATTAGAGATGATAACATCTTCAGAAGTGTGGTGAACAGAAAACATATTGCAATTTCAGGCAAGAAATTTCTAGCAGGCAAAAATAAAAGCAGAATGGAGGATTATACAGTTCTGAATTACCATTCGTATTTATCACCCAGAAAACATTATTGAATGCCCAGGATTTGCCTGTAGGCACTGAGACCTATACACAAATTAATAAGACAAAATCCCTGCCTATAGGAATTCACAGTGAAAACAGACTCTCAAATAAGAAACAGTAATATCTAAGAACAGAGCTCATGTTGAGCCAGTACACTCCAGCAAGGCCATATTGACTGGCTGGTAGAATATTGAAATCTTACTGTACTGATTTTTTTTCTAAAGCCATCCCCTAAACACATTCTAAGTGCCCCCTCCATTCTAACCCACCCCTGAGACACCTCACATCTCTCCTTAGATCCAGCAATTACAGGTTGAATGCTGAGCACAGCAGAGAGTCTCCAGTGCCTGTGCTTTTAGGGTTGTTGGCTATTTTCAATAGTACCCCCTGCCTGCTTTGTACTGCAAGAAGTGTAAGGTGATCTTAGCACAGGGCTACGGGAATGAATCCTGTTATAAATGAGCACCGTTCAGCCAAATATTTTCAAAGGTGGAACTGTTTTATTGCTCAGAGAGGATAGATGAGTCGGTTCTATACTGTATTTTGTAATAGCATAGACGTTATCATGATTACGGTTTTATATATTTTATTGTCTTTGACATTATTTTAGTGAGGGGCTATTGACTGCAGTTTGTGGGAATACATTTCAAACAGGCTTAAACAAGCAAACAAAGAAATAGAATTTATCGATGCTTACACCTGAAAGACTTGGAGATGCTTGCATTTCAGATATTCTCAAATCCAAGGACTCAAAGTTGTCAGGATTTGAAAGGTGATGGTGATTAGTAGTGTGGTTGTGTGTGTTGGATGAAGATGGTTTTGCCTGGTCCCCTCCATCCTTCATGGATCCTTTCCTGTGGTACTCTGTTGATGTTGTGTACATACAGGCAGCTAGGCTTACAGCTTCCTACTGCCAATGGAGGCACGGATTTTCTGCCGCATCAGCCTCTTCTAGAAAAGTAGTGACTGGTTGGGCGGTTAGTCTGGGAGCTCAGGAAGCAGAGGCAGGCAGATCTCTGAGTTTGAGACCAGCCTGGTCTGGTCTACAGAGTGAGTTCCAGAACAGCCAGAGCTACATAGTAAAACCCTGTCTCAAATAAATAGATAGATAAATAGATGGATGGATAAATAAATAAATAAAATAAAAATAGTGACTGAGTCTCACTGTCCAGTCTTAAGTCACTTGCTCATCCCTGAAGTCAGAGGGATAGAGGACAGCAATTGGGCTTGGGTATGGTGACAGCTCATGGGAGGCTGAATCAGATAGATCTCTATGGGTTCAAGGCCCTAGGCTGTTCTACATAGAGAGTTTCAGGACAGCCAGGGCTATGTAGAAAAACCCTGTCTTCCAATAAAATAAAGTAAAAAAAGACAGTAAGTGGCTAGGTCTGTGTCATGTGCTCATTCCCCAATGGAGCTGGGATTGGAGAGCTACTTCACCATATTAAAATAGTAAAAGATGTGTGTCCAAAGAAAAATGCAAGTCTTTCACTCGAAGGGCAAATAATGCTGCATAGATAGACCAAAGGATGTTTGAGCCCAGCATGGTAGCTCAGGCCTTTAAACCCAAAACACTGAAGGCAGAGGCAGGCCGGTGTATGAGTTCGAGGCCAGTCTGCTCTACAAAGGGGTCATAGGCCAGCTAGGGCTGCACAGTGAAAACCTTTTTTTTTTTTAAATTTTTACTATAGAACTCATACAACCAAATTTTCTAAATGGACTTCACTTTGTAACTGAGGAGGTCTTTGAACCTCTGCCTCACAAATGCTGGGATGACAGGCATGTGCCATGGCTAGCATTTTGCTTTTAATGGTGCTGATTCTAAAAGTGGACATTTATTGTAAAAGTAAACGATTTAGGAAATACTAACAATCAGAAAGAACAAACCGAAAATCAATCAAGGCATCAACACCAAACAGTTCACTTTAATGTTTTCCTCTAACATTTTCACTGGATATGTGTATTTTTCCTTTGTATAACTTAAGATCTTGCTCCATTTGTTAATTTTTAATCTATGTTTCCCATAAGTGATATGAATGTTGTTCCTTATCACTTAAGACTCCATGAAACATAACCTATAAAGGCAGAGCAATGTACAATTATATGATTGAACCACAATTCTAGACTCTCTATTTCTGTATTTTTGAATAAATTCTATCTCGCGCATTTGAGTGCTTTGCCTGTTTCTGTCTGTGTATTGCTGTGCCAGAGGAGGGCCCGCTGGAACTGTGAGCTGCCCTGTGTGTGCTGGGACCTGAACCCTCAGTCCTCGGTGCTTTAACCGCGGAGCTATTTCTCTAGCCCTCATTTCTGCATTTTCCCCAGTGTTTCCAATTACTATGAATCACTCACTGGTAATTACTCTGGTAAATTTTGCCTGCCTCTGAGTATTTTGATAGGATGATTCCTAGAAGGGGAAAGAGTTATGTACCAGAAAGCTTGGAGGGATCCATTTGTGGTCACCAGACGATTTCAGGGAAATTGAGACGCCTTCTGGGGTGCTTAGTTTCATTGATAAAAGATGAAGAACAGACTCAAAGGGAAGCTTAGGAACACTTTTATTGGGGTTTAAAAGAACCACCCCCCCCCAAGACACACCAGAGAGACAAGGTGTTAAAGAGACAGGAACGGAAAAGGGAAAAGACAAAGACCTTGCTGCCTGAAGTAAGTCAGAGTGACAACAGGCGCGACAGCAGGGTAGGGAAAGGGCCTGGAGAAAAGAAGCAAAGCCCAAAGTGTGAGGGAAACAGGTAGAAATTTTAAACAAAAGGAAGAAAGAAAAAAGAAAGGAAAAAGGAAGGAAAGAAAGAAAGAAGGAAAGAAAAAACAGTGTTTTCTGGCAGACTTAAAAAGCTACATGTCTATAACCCTGTGGGGATGGAGCTAGGAAGAGGTGAGAATTCTGGGAAGGAAAAGTACATTATCTTTAAAGGAATAATTATTCTACCTGTCTCTTTAGTGTGGCTTAAGGAGAACCAGCCTTCCTAGGGATGGTCCTGCTTTCTTGGGAATGATTCTACCTTCCTGGAGATGGTCCTGCCTTCCTAGAGCAGTTCCACTTTTGTGTGTGGTGGCCCCTTAGCCAGGTCATTGACCATGCCCAACTGGAATGTTAGGTCTCTACCCAGGCCAGAGATTTCATCGTCAAGACAAGAACTTTTCCCTAAGGGACCTTGAATGCTGCTGTGCCACGAACACCAACAGTATAAGCCTTGTCAACTTGTTACTTAATAGTCCCTGCTCTCACATCTGAAGGTCTTCTGTCCATGAAGCTAAGGGCATGCATGCATGCATGACATCACTGTGGAACACCCTGTTGACCAAACACGTCATGGTTTCTGAGGATGGTCTCCCATGCAGCTTTCACTCAGCACCGTGTTAGTTCAGTGGAAAAACAATGTCAGATGAAGCTCAGATGCAGACCTTGTGGAAGTTCCAGTGGAAGAAGGAAATCTTACTGGAGTGGCAAGAACTACATTGCTGTGTCTTCCAGTAGTCACTTCCTGGATGACATCTGAAGTCAAAGGCACACCTAGATCATACTTGCAGTGACCTCAAGAGTCTCCTTCAAAGGGGCAGCAGAAAGAAGACAAGAGGGAGAGAGACTGGGTAAACAGCGGGAGGCTTGAGACAAGAAATTGTGGAATGTGAAGAACAAGAGGTACAGCCCAGGTAGGGAAATTGAGTCTATTGGTGAGACTCTGGACCACACATAGACAAATGTCTGTAAGTCAAGAAATATGACCCTCATGCTCTGGAGGACAGTTAATAAAGGACTCTAAAGTGCCAGATGGGATAAGAGTCTGAAAAGGGAGTGAGGAAGCTCAGGGAAGGATGAGTTAAAAGGTGGCAACCTCAGTAGGAAGAAAGTTGGGAGAAGTGAAATGCATCCAGCCAGACACGCCGCCCTGGGGCTCAGCACCAGAGCAGCCACAGAGAGACAGCTGCAGCCTGGATCTGGCTGAGTTCACTCCGCTGAGAGTGTGTGACAAGGGAAGCAGAGGGCAGATGCTATCTCCTTAGGGAGTTACCCACATGGAAAGGATAGGCATATTAAATGAAAATTACAGGAAGCCATCGTTTTGGAACAGACTGTGTCGATAAACAAGACTAAAACATCAAAATGGAGTTACTTATGCTAAAAATCCAACATTACAGATGTAAGCCAGGCTGTTTGGGTGACCCTTAGGAAAAGCATAGAGAGGTGACCATCTGAGTTCCATACCTGTCATTTCAGCCATGTTAACAAAGTATCCTCTATTTACTCCAAACATCAACCTTCCACAGCCATGTTCTCCATGCTACCATTTTGACTTCCTGTCCTTACCTTGTATGAACAGTAACACTGGAATGACAAACCTAATTTTTATTTTTAACTTTCTTCGGTCTTTTTCTGTTTAGAAAACAAAACCTCCTAGCTCTTTAGAACACTTACTTGATTTTATGGACCTCTGTGTTGCTCCCATCTAGCTTTGTAAGTGAAGCTAAAAGTAAAAAAATTAAAACAGGGTCATCAAAACATTTCCATGGGAACCTGACAGAACCCACAGAAGAAAGCTGGAAGAAGTGGCATGTATCTGCAATCCCAGGACTCCTAACGTGAGACAAAAGGTGGAACAGGAGAGCCCCCCAAAGCTCATGGACCAGCTGGTCTGGCAAATGAACCAAGCAGAGAGACATTGCCTCAAAAATGCAGAAAGAACTGACTTCCTAATGGTGTCCCCTGACCTCCATATGTACATTACGGCTCATGCATGCCTGCATATAGCCCCTCTGTTACACATACACACACACACACACACACACACACACACACACACACACACACACACACACACATCATATACTCTCACACATGCAAACATTCTAGAATAAAAATGGCTTTTAGGAGGTGGAGAGATGGCTCAGAGGTTAAGAACACTGCCTGTTCTGCCAGAGATCCTGAGTTCAATTCCCAGCAACCATGTGGTGTCTCACAAACAACCATGATGAGATCTGATGCCTTCTTCGGGAATTCAGGGATATATGCAGATTGAACACTATATACATAATAGATAGATAGATAGATAGATAGATAGATAGATAGATAGATAGATAGATAGATAATTCTTTTAAAATAATAACTTTAAAGCCAACCAGGCAGGCAGATCTCTGAGTTCAAGTCTAGCCTAGTCTACAGAGTGCGTTGAGAAACCCTGTCTCAAAAAATCCAAAAGACGTAATATCAGTAACTTTTAAATAAATTGTTGTAATTCTGTCCTTTGAAGGATGAAAAAGGAGAATCCTAAGAAGTAACATGATAAACAGGAGAGGACTGGGAAAACTGAGAAGCTATAGCACAAGGACACCTCTGGGAGCACAGGGTATCAGCTGTGTCAAACCCCTCAGGAAGGTCACACAAGACAAAAGTAGAAAGCTTGACAAGCTTCGACAATCACCACCTCTAATAAGTTCACTTTGTGAATTGACTCCCTTAAACATTGAGGGCTGGTGCTCTTGTTCTCATATAAGGAAACTGAGGCATGAGATAACTTAAAATTTGCAGAAAACTTGAAACTGAATTGGACCCCTGTGCTCAACCCCTGTAACTGTGGGAAAACTGGAGGGAGTGGGTTTTGTTTTTTGTTTTTTTCTTGACAACTTCTGAGCCTCCTACCTCAGACTGCAGTATATGACATTGTGCCTGGTTTTATGACTTGTGAGTATCAAACCCAGGACTTCCTCCTATCCACCTACCCAGAGCCCACCATGGAAATTTGAGGTAGATATATAAATCTCTTCTTGCTCTACATTGAGTCTATGGAGACAGACTTTCTGGCTCTCAGGGCAAAAATGAAAGAGACATCCAAGAATGCAGCATGAGCAAGACCTTACGTTCCAACCCAAGCTCTGCCATCCACGAGAATGTCAGAAAACCGAGAGCCATATCCACCCACACTCAAAAGGTTTGAGGCAGGAGGGCTATGACTTCTAGACAAACCTGCACTAGATGCTGCCTCTGGAAAACACAAACAACCCTATCGTCATCACCACACACCCAGATAGTGCGGGCACAGTAATGAATGTTGGTCATTTCTGGGAGCTTCCTAGATTTATCTCTTATTATTTACTTTTTTATTTTTGACATGAAGTCTTACTGTGTGACCCTGACTGACCCAGAACTGGAACTCCCTATGTAGACGAGGTTTAAACACAGAGAGTTCTGACTGCCTCTGCACTCCCAGTGCTGAGATGAAAGGTGAGCATCATTGTATCCCACTCACTGCTCAAAAAGGGTTTTTTATTTTTTTCCTTTAAAAAACTGGGCATAGTAGCACAGACCTATGATCCCAGCTATTTAGGAAACCAAGTCAGGAAGACCACAAAATTAAGGATGGCCTGTGTTAGAATTTGAAAAAATTAGTGAAATGTTGTCTTAATTTTTTTTTTTTTTTTTTTTAGGTAAAATGAGGCTGGAGACTTCTTTCAGTGGTAGAGCGCTTGCCTGTCATGTGTATGGCCTGGATTTGATCCTTAGCACTGGAGAAAAGTAGATAAACAACTGTAGGGCATCTTATCTAAAACCTTGTTGTCTCTCTCCTCCAGAGAGAAGAGATATTCAGAGTTCATAAATCCCCTCAGAACATGGTTGGGACACCTCTTAGGTCATACATTTTTCTTTGGCTTCTATGAGAATTATCTGTAACCTTGTCATAGTCTCTCCACTAAGTAACAATTCTTTGAGGAAACAGCACTATAATTCAAGTGTGGCTCTCCTGAGAAAGGCTTACTCAAACAGAGTCTGTGTACCTAATAGCCACCACATGTTTGCAAGACTGAATAACAGACAAAGCATCTTGTACATTTTCTTTGAGTTTTAAAAACTTCACCAGGGTTTGCTTTGTAGCCAAAAGATCCGATGTCTTCACTATCATTATTATTTTGATAAATGCATGCAATCTAAATCTGTCAATTACACACTAAATATCATAACCTCCTCATCATTTTCTATTCTTCTCATCCAAATAAAGAAGTCACGCTGCTGTTACAGGAGTTAAAAAAGTCTACAAGTCTTGAATGGTTGAGTAAATACAAGAAGCAAATATGTATTTAACTAAGAAAGAGTCCACATTAACCAGATTTCCTGATTGCTGGGAGACAGGGTGGCACAGTTGTCTGCAAACTTTGAGCAGTTCCTCAGCCTTGCAAGTAAGCAACTCACAGTAGGGTCCACCTCTTCTTTTTAATTGGTTCACACTATTTCTCCCAAGGAAAAGACTATGCCTTAGGGTAGCACAGACCAGTCCCAGATGCTGCCACAAGGCTCATGGCTTGTCCCCAGGCTTGGGAGGTTAAAGTGACTGGGAATGGGGTCATTTATGGCCCCAGGAAAGAGAGGCAAGAGAATGGAGATAAATGGGTGAAAGATGAATAAACTTTGTGATGTTTTACATTGGTTGTGGGTGGCGTGGTTTCATAATTTATCATATAATTTATCATCTATCCTGGGACAATGGGGGGGGGGCATTCACTCTGTCCTGAGTAACAGTGATACCTGTGTTGCTTTCCTTTGCTCTGGGGACTGTTTATCTATTCTCTTTTATCTTGAAACAGAATCTTACTGTGTAGTCTTGAACTCACTTTCCTGTTCAGGCTGGTTTTCTACTCAGAATCCCCCTGCCTCGGCCTCCTGAGTATTGACATTACAGGCAGATACAATGTGGAGTTCCTATGTCAATTGTGAGCTCTCTTCTGAGATTTGAACCTCTGTGAGAACAAACACCTTGGAACTGTGGCTAAACAGACTGAGTATCTCTGACCTCTGCCTGAAGGATGCTGTGAGGAGAGAAAGTAACCCAAAAGCTCCATCCGTCCTTGACAGAGTCACCAATGTCATTGGCTTGCACAAGAAAAACAATGTCCAAAGGCATTTGACCCAAAAACCTGGCAGCCTGAGTTTGATCCTTGGAACTTGTGTAAAGGTGGAAGAAGAGAGCCAACTGATCTACATAGCTTCCTCCACCACCATCATATATTGTTCACAAACGCACATGCACACAATTTAAAAACAAAATCGGTAAAGACGATTCTAGACAGGTTTGTAGAGTACTTGATTGTCTCACTTAAACACTGACTATGACACCCATCATGACCCAAGCCTGGCATGGACTGTGATTGTGCAGGACAGACCCTCAATCCTAAGTGCTGGACAGATGGCCGAAAGGAAAGAAGAATTGGAAGTTCAGGTAGTTCTTTACTAACAAGTTCAAGGCCATCTTGGCATACATGAAACCAAGTCCAAAAGAAAAAAAGAAAATGAAGAGGGAGGGAGGGAGGGAGGGAGGGAGGGAGGGAGGGAGGGAGGGAGGGAGGGAGGGAGGGAGGGAGGGAGAAAGGAAAAAAGATTTCTATCAAAGCACAGTATAGAGTCTGTAATCTCAGCACTAGGGAGGCTAAGACAGTGTCACTGGGAAAATCAGGATTCCCTCCCGGGTTCTTAGTCTCACTGATAAAAGAATTTAAGGACAAATTTAAGTAGAAAGTCGAGGACAATCTTATTTAAGCTTAGAAACAAAAGAACACACAAGCAAAAACATCCCAGAGTAAGCAAATGGTACATTTTCCAGAAGAGGAGAAAGAGAAAAGTGTAGTGATATATTATATATTTGTCTGCAATATCAGAAAACAGACACCCACAGCTAAACCAAGCCATGAAGGTCAGGAAGTGGTGATTCATGCCTTTAATCCCATCACTAGGGAGACAGAGATCCGCCTGGACCTCTGTGAGTTCAAAGCCTAATAACCAGACAGTGGTAGTGCATGCACTTGGGAGGCAGAAGCAGGAGGATCTCTGTGAGTTTGAAGTCAGCTTTGTCTACAAAGAAATTCCAGGATAGCCAGGACTGTTACACAGAAAACCCTGTCTCAAAAAAAACCCAAAAAACACAGCCCAAAAGCAGCAGATTTTATTAAATATACAAATATCACCACATATCCCCTTTTATGTCAAAAATAAAAAGGTTATAACTAATATAAGAAAAACTACATACAATAGCTACAATAACCATATACAATATATAAGCAATATTACATCAGTAATGTTCGGTCCAGGAACAATTGACCAATTCAAAGAAAATATTCCATTATTTATCTAACTTGTATGACTAATTGAAGATTATATTTTGATGTCTCTAGAACTTAGACACTTTAACCTCTTTTCTTTTCTAAAACTGTCACTGGAAAACTATAACTTCCTTATCGCCAATTCCCTGAGAGACCCAAGAAGGAAATAATACTAGCTAAGTAAATAGGAAGTGCAAGCAAACAACTTCCAAATAGTGTGAAAAATGAAACAGCTGGCTGCCTGGACAGTCACCCAAGGTTCCTCTACAGTGTTGGAACATCTGTCTTCAGACTACAGGCCTAGCATATCTAACACACTTCTCAGTGAAGCAGGATATTCTTAAAGACCTTCCTATCTTGTCCTGGCAAGGTTCAGCAGTTCTTTCTTGTGTGCCCTGCTTGTCCATTTTGGACAAAGACTGTCAGCAGTTGAGTCAGGGCACTTTCTTGCCCAGCAGCTAATTTTTGCCACAATGAAAGTCGGCTCCATATGGAGTTTCTTCGATGTCCATCATTTTCTCTGAAGTAGATTGGTGCTGCCAGGAGTGGAGATGTCTCATTGTCATAAAAACAAACAACAGAAAAGGGTCAGCCATTTGAGTTAGGCAGGCAGAAGGAAGTCAGTCACACAGCAGAAAAGCATCCACAAAATAGAGGGGAGATTTGGAGAAAATGAAATCCCAAGTATTAGGGAAAGCTTAGAACAGTGAGGAAGGGCCAGTGCTGGAGAGGAGACACCGCTATTAAGAACACTGGATGCTCTTCCAGATGGACTTGGGTTCAGTTCCCAGCACCCACATGACATGTCACAACTCTGTGTTCCAAGGTATCAGACATACCTGCAGGCAAAACACTAATGTAATAAAATAAAAATAAATTATTTTAAAGAAAGAAAGAAAGAAAGAAAGAAGGAAAGAAAGGAAGGAAGGAAGGAAGAAAGAAAGGAAGGAAGGAAGGAAGAAAGAAAAGAGAGAAATCCCAGCATTTGGGATTAAATATCTCTTGAGCATGGATGGCCCTG
The DNA here is from genome assembly GCA_033318265.1 of Phyllotis vaccarum. Lineage (NCBI taxonomy): Eukaryota > Metazoa > Chordata > Mammalia > Rodentia > Cricetidae > Phyllotis > Phyllotis vaccarum. The sequence continues at coordinate 97,467,130 of JARWLC010000001.1, forward strand.
CTTTCCTGAGGGCTGGATGGTTCTGCTCTCCTGAGGGATGGTCCTTTAGGCAAGTCATTGACCTGCCCAACTAGAATATTGGGTCACCACCTAGGCCAGAGAGTTCATTCTCTAAACCAGAGGGAAGCAGTTTTCCCTTAATAGGCCTTTATTGCTATTCCATCTGCAGGAGAACTGTTGGATGATCAAAGCCAGCCTGGGCTTCACAGAAAGACTGTTTCCAAAAAATGACAACTCCAAAAAAAATAATTCCTGATCCAAATTTTCATTATTATAATAATGACATATAGTAATGGTTATGTGTTATTCTTTGTGACATAATCATCAGAGAGGCTCGCCTATTACCGTCACCCCAGGACTTGTTAACAGGTCATAACTGTTATGGATATAATCCTGCTGATATTTCCTGAGTAATTATGAAGTTCCATGTACAGATCCACTGCCTACACTCCAAGAGTTCTCCTTCATACATCACACATTTCTTTCAGGTAGATCAGTTAGTCACCTATGGTTAACAAGGCAAGGAAGACACTCATTCACAGGTTGCCTATTTAGGCAGTGACAGCAGTCTTGGGAGCCTGATAGCCTAAATGCCGCTATGTGGGCTGCCCATCTCTGCACCGTCATTTGGTTTCCAGCTTTACACATAACTGCAAAGCAAAAGGGCAGGACCACTTTGAAGCACCACCCCTGCATCCTCCACAGTATCATTCTCTGGAGGAGAAAAGTTCCATATTTGCTTACTACGAAACAACTATTTTATTTTAATTTGTAACAAATGAAACAATTTGAACCTTGAAATCATTTGATTCAAATTGATAATTTTGAGCAGAGTTATTTGTTTTGAGATAGGGTCTCACTATGTAGCCAACTATGGCTGTGGGATATTTACAAATGTAATAAAAATGGACAGATCTACTTCCTCCTGTCTTTATATATATATAAAATATATATAATATATATATATAATATATATATATATTATATATATATATATATATATAGAGAGAGAGAGAGTTTTGTGTAGCAGTCTTGGCTGTCTTGGAACTTGTTTTGAAGACCAGGTTGGCTTTGAACTCACAGAGATTATTTTGCCTCTGCTTCCTAAGTGTTGAGACTAACAATGTGAGCCAGGGCTTTATGCCTGTCCTATATATATATATATATATATATATAAATTTACTCAGTTAAGGCGTGGCATCACCATTGCCTGCCTGGGAGCCTAGAACTCCTTCTGTAAACTAAGATGACCTCAAACTCAGATTGGATTAAGTGCCTGGGTCACCACTCCTAGGATATTCCCTGTGCTGGGATTAAAGGTGTGAGTTACCACTGTCTGATCCTCCTAGAATGACTGTGGATAGATTCCTCTCATATCTCAGACTGGTTTTTATTATATTTGAAAATATCCCCACATATGGCTGTCCTGAAACTCACTATATAGAACAGGCTGGCCTCACACTCACAGAGATCCACCTGCCTCTGCCTCCCAGTGCTGAAGTTAAAGGCATGAGCCACCATACTATCAGCTTTTTTTAAATTTATTTTTGGTTTTAGATTAGTATTTTATGTGTATGAGTGTTTTGTCTGAATATCTAAATACCACATATGCTCCCGATGCCCAAGGAGGTCAGAAGAAGGTGTCGGAGCCCCTGGAATTGAAATTACAGATGGCTATGACCTCCTATGTGTGTCCTGGCTGGAGCTCCGTCCCTCTCCAAGAGCAACAAGAGCCCTTAACAACCCTTGAACCATCTCTCCAGACTCCAAAACTTTTATTTGTTTGTTTGTTTTTGCTTTTAAAATGTTGCATCCTGGTCAAAATCAACATATGGGAGAAAGGGTTGGTGTTGGCTCACAGTTTGAAGGTACAATCCATCATAGCGGGAATGTCAGGACAGAAGAATTTGAGGAGGCTGGTCATGCTGCACATCTGTCAAGAGGCAGACTGGTCTTGGCTTACTATCTCCTTTTCATTCAGTCCTGGATCCCAGCCCACATCAGTTAAATCTCCCTGGAAACACCCTCAAATACCTGCCCTGGGATCTGTCTCCTAGGTTATTTTAAATCCTGTCAAATTTAAAGTCAAGATTAGCTATCCTGGTGTGATAATAACATGATACTAACATTATAACCAGAGACCCGAGAATCACTTCAAATTTTTCCAGTGGAAGGGAGACAAGAGAAGGAAGTGCAGAAAGAGAGGATTGTGGATAAAGCAAAATTAGCCAAGTGGTGTTGAAGCTGAGTGGGAGGCTTTGGGGGACATTATATAATGTGAATGTTTACCTTTATCCAAAATATATGGTTTGGGGGGTTTTAAAATTGTGGTTTTTTGACCAAATGGAGAAAACCATGGGAACAACCAGATGTGGGCAGCTAAATCTATGCTTGGTACTCAAGCCCTCCTGCATGCTCCAGGTCCAGAATCATCCTGTCTGAAAAGTAGAGGTTTGCCCTTGACACTCTCTGAGGTTCCACTCAGCTCTAAAATTTTAGTAATCCTTATCTAAGGGAAAATAGCTAAAAGGAAGATGTGTTGACCAACGAACTCTACACTGGCCAGCTGTGTCTTTTGAAGAGCTGTGGGTTTATCCATACAGGATGAAAAAAGGTAAGGAAGGAAGGAAAGAAGGAAGGGAGGGAGGGAGGGAGGGAGAGAGGGAGGAAATGAAATGACTATGCTTGCTTCAGCAGCATAGATACTACAGTTGGAACAGTACAGAGAAAGTTAGCATGGTCTCTGAGCAAATTCATTGTGTTCCATATCTTAAAGTATCTCTCTCATGTCTGTACTTAGTGGCCTCAGTAACAGATCACATGGACCAGTCATTAAAATCCAGTAAGCCTTTATCTGCTAAGAAGAAGAAAAGAAAAAATTATGGTAGAATTGAAGCTAGATAAACAATTAATTTTATCTCCTCCTTCATGACTCATGTATCTGCCTGCACTGCGTGCTTCCTTGTCATCTAATATTACCCTTTATTGGTCTCTTTTCTAAATGCTAAAATATACCCATGCTTTCATCCTGTTTATATATAAACATCTATATATCATATGGAGGATCCACATATGTAGAGAGTTTGTTTTCTCTTCTTCTGAGTTTCTGGGTAATCTTACACTTTAAATCTGTCCATTTTTCTGTAGACTTTGTTTGCTATACAGCTGAATAATATCCCATTTTGTATATGCGCCACATTTTCATGACCCATTCATCTGTTTATAGACACCAAGGATGGATCCATTTCCCTGCTGTCATAAATAGAGCAGCAACAAACATGGATGTGAAAATATCTCTATGGTCAAATATAGAGTTCTCTGGGTATGTACCCAGGAATAAAGTAGCTGGGCTCATTAGTATTTTTTTCCCATATTAAAAATGTAATTAGCAGTGAAAGTATAAAACCCTAGGAAAATTCCATGGCTTCAGAATGATCATTCTCACTGCACAGAAGTTCACTGAGATGCAGTGTGGGATTGGGCAAGTGTGTGTTTGCGAGGCTACTGCAGTTTAGCTGTGTGGTGTTTTTATTTGTGAGTTCATCTTTGAAGAAGAGTCGTGGAAACCACACCTTCCTCTGTCTTTCCCTCTTTATACTTGGACCACTTACTTACTTTTATTTCTTTGCTCTGATAGCAACATAATTTGGGGCCTCATTCAGCCCCCTACTACCTCTCAGGTTCTTCTTTGTAAAGCAGGGTGAACATAGGGTATTAACCTCCTCCTAAGGCTACAGTGACAATCACATGCAGAAAATTATTCATACAGAGTGAGGAGAGCTAGCTGTGTCTAGCATATACTAAGCACTCGGTCCATGACAGATATGTGTTTTCCTAACTCCATTTAATAGCTGTGAAAACTAATTGTCACTCAGTGAGGATAAGTGGTTTGGCTAAAGCCTATTTGTTTTAATAAACAGTTATGCAGACATTTAAGTGCAAGTTTCTGACTGTGAACCCAGCCCTCTTTTCTGCTCCAATTGTCCTCAGAGGGCATTGTTACAAAAAAGCAAGAAAGGTTGACAGATTAAGCTAAGCAGTGATGTAGGAGGATCTGGTAGCACTTGAAGAGTCCAACAGCACCAAAAAAAAAAAAATAAGTTAATGTTTGTCATTAACACAAAAACTTTAGTCTGTATCGCAGACTGCAGCTCCAGGGTCATGGAGCCAGCGGCCTCTCTCCCAGACAGCTTGGAGCCTAGCACAGAACAGTTGGAGAACACTGGGTGACTGGGAGGTAAATTACACCAGCCAGGAAGAGCCAGCCCAGCTCAGGGAAGGGGACTGGGGTGTTCTTTTGTTTGCACACCGAGAAGCTTAGTGACTGAGCACACTGGGCTCCTTGCAACAATCTCTACTTTCTGAATACACTGACCTCGGGTGACCAAGAACTATTTTTTTTTTTTAAATGAAGCTTGTGGTGAGCAATTTTCTCCCTATCTCTATCACCGGCAGAATCTCTTCTTCTCTGTAGCCTTCATCTATCCTCTCAAGATTTATTTTATTAGTATGTTTAGAGATTGTCTATGGCTGGTAAATAAGAATGATAAGTTTGCCTGCATGAAGACTAAGTATGTTTAAGGGCATGCATTGTTAAAATCAAAAAAGAGTTCACATAAGCATGTGTAGGATGATTTAAATGGGCTCGGATCTTAAGTTGAATGCTACAGAGCTGTGGGGGAGTCAACAGGCTTTGACTAGAGATAGAAGAATCCCACATTTCTATGTGGTCATTGAAGGGAGGGCACTAAGCCATTGCCCCTCTTTGGCTGAGAGGATGAAACTGGGGCTGGAGTGTGGGTAGGGAAGTTCATTTCTAGTATGCACCTTGCCTTGAATTTACTATGTAGATTACCAGACTAGACTTCAGCTCTCCATGCTCCTGCCTTAGCCTCCCAAGTGCTAAGTTTATAGGTGTGTATCACCAGTTACCATTCATCTGATCTTTAAGTGCAGGGGCCTGTCCTAGGTGAGGTTTCAAGGCAGAACCTGAAGGCAGCAGACTTAGGCAGATGCCATAAAGTAAGACCGCTCAGTCTGTTCTCTAATACTACCTACTACCACACATCCATTGGTGGCACCACCCACAGTGAGCTGGGACCTCCTACATTAGTCATTAACCAAGCAAATATCCTCCCAGACTCGTCTATGGGCCAATCTGATGGAGGCAATTTCTCAATTGAGATTCCTTCTTCCCAGATATGTCTAGATTTATATCAAATCGACACAAAAATCAACCAGCCACACAAAAAATATTGCTGAGCCCTGAAGGCTGGATTAGGGGTTCCTAGGATCTTTTGAATGTATGTACCTTTGGCTCATTTGGTCTCCTAATCTCCCCCCCCCCCCCCAACAACAGGAGAATAAACTCTGCTCTGCACTGTGATTTTGCACTGTGACCTCCTTTCTGTCACAGGCCCATTACAATAGAGGCTCATCACTATCTGTTAAACGAATGAATGAGAGTTCCCATGAGTGGGGGAGGGTCGGATTCTCCTTCAAAATATAGGCCCTGGTTAGAGCCACGACAGGGCAGAATTTTACAGATGTACCCATGTAAAGGTTCAAGGGCAGCACGAGCTGAAAGCAAATCAGAAACTTCTTCGTGTTGTGTTCAAAGCCCACTAACAGTTCGACATGTATTAAATGTTAATGAGCAGCTATCTGGGTCAGTGGGTTAAGTAATAACTGTGGAGGAAGGTGAGAGGTGAAGAAATACACGGAAATTACATTCGAGGAGGGCTTGGCTCACCAGAGCGAAACTTGTATAATAGCATGCCTGTGATTTAACCAGGATATCTTTTTCCCGTCCTCACACAGCCAGCTCCATGTGGAGACAACATCCTCTTTACTCAGGCAGCTGCTGCAGGACTTGGTGAAACTTGGGAAATATTGAGTAGCCTCCAAAAGGTTGCACACAGGTCACTGTCTTCGCACAAAAGAAGGAGCGAAAATCACTGTGTTTAGAGAAGTGTTTGGGAGCTGATTACACTTTTCGGGCCCTTCTTTCTCTCTCCCTCTTGTATCTGACGTTTTTTTCCCTCTCACATTCTTATGAGGTCCAACAAAAGGAACAAAGGTTTCTGTGAGCACAAAATTGCTGCTCCTGAAAACAGTACCAAGGACAATGACAGTAACAGCTTTTTTTTTTTTTTTTTTTTTGAGCACTTACTATGCACCAGATCAATTCCCTTTTTTTCTTTTCCCCCCTTGGCTATTGGAAACAGAGTTTTGCTCTGTAGCCCTGGCTGTCATGGAATTTGCTCTGTAGATCAGGCTGGACTTGAACTCAGGGAGACCTGACTGCCTCCTCTCCTGCTGGGATTAGAGAGGCCTGTGCTACCACTACCTGGCTCCCAAAGTCAGAAGTTTGGTAGGGGAATGGTTTTGTCCACCAGTGGGACTTTTGACGAATACATCTGGGGCATTTGAATTGTGAGGAATAGAAGAGGGGGAATTGGGAATTGATATAGCCATTGAGTGGGTAAACCAGGGGCTCAGCTTTCTCTAAAGCACAGGACAACCAACTATTGTAAAGATTGTCGGGCTCCAACTCCATTAGTTTCAAAGTTGATGAAGCCTGCTGTTGGTGAATTACCTAATCTCTCTCTTTCTCTCTCTCTCTGTTTCTGTCTCTCTCTCACACACACACACATGCACACACGCCTTGAAGATTATACCTTTTATTTGCAGATGTGGAAACTGAGGCACAAGGTCAGTGCCTTCCTCTGAACCTCATAACAGCATAGTATTCTCCAGTCCAAACCTGTCTGACTCCAGAGCCCTTACACTAGGTGTGGACTATGAGTAAACACAGCAAGGTGACCCCTGACCAGGCATTGCTTTTCACATCAAATAACAGACCTGTTCACAAAACATCCCTTGTGTGTGCCAATGTCCCCTTCTAGGGAGTGGGAAGCAGATGACTTCAACTCTACCCTCTTGCTCTATTACATTTTTTTCTGCCCCTGTAAAAAACAAATAAATAGAAATTAAACTTTAAAGTAAAAATGTCATCTCTGTGGCACCCTTCCCAACTAAGACATCTTAACATTGGATTATTTTTTATTAAGATAATACTGATCTATAATTGTGAATAGTAATATTTAATAAAAATATTCATAAAGGAGTTTGTGAGTAGTTCTCCAGAATAATAAAAGTATTAGCAAGATAATGAAATATCAAGTTTCAAGTTCAGCCTTTCCTTTGCTGTGCATGTTTTGTGCTGTCCTGTGTTTAGTGGAAAGTTGAACAGTGCCCATGGGCCTGGCCCATTCACTCAACACCTATATCTCTTCTCCATGCCCCCTTCTCTCCAGGCCCTGACAATTCAAAATGTCCCAGGGCATTGCCAAATTCCAATGCTTTCTCCAGCTATGCATACTGGTGGCAGAATGCTTTTCACATTATGTGAAATTCAATGAAACAGTCCTATACCTCTTTTAAGCTGCCATTTTGCCTATTCATAGGAATTGAACAGCTAAGTGGTGTCTCTGTCAGAGCAGCATACTAACCCCAGTGAAAAGGTACTTCACACAATTTGATTTTATTTTCTACTGGGGAGCTCTCTTTTCCCTTCAGAGGCCCCAAAGGGTAGTCATTGGTAGACATTACCCCCAAATCACCTGTTTCCGGTCAGGCTGAAACAGGTTCTGTATCTAATGAATCAACTTGAGCAGTACGGAGACTATCAGGATGTGAACACAGTCAGTGAGTCATACTCCATTTGCTGCCCCATAGCCTGTCCTAACTAGATTTCTTACTTAGTTCTACATTTTACTTAATATTTTCCATTCTGTACTCAAGAGGCAGAGGCAGGTAGACCACTGTGAGTTTGAAGCCAACCTGGCCTACACAGAAGTTTCCAGGACAGCCCTATATAGTGAGACCTTATCTCAATACACACACACACACACACACACACACACACACACACACACACACACACACATGCATGTGTCTCATGCAATCCTTAAACAAATGTGGTTAGTTTTTGATATGTGATTTAACAATTAAGTATAGAGTTAAATAATACATTTCCTTTTCTTGTCTCTGTTTTGAGATGGGGTCAGTGCAACTCTTTAGGTAGCTGAGAATTACCTTTAACAACCTTCTCTTGTTTTTGTGTTTTGAGAGGAGGTTGAACTATGTAACTCTGACTGGCCTCAAACTCAAAGCTAGTCATCTGTTTCTGCCTCTACTCCCAGATGCTAAGATTAACAGCTTGAGCTACAATCCCCTCAGCATACTTTAGACTTCTTTGGGGGGGGGGGGGGAATGACATAGGGTTTCTCTGTAAAACTGTTCTGGCTGTCCTGCAGACCAGACTGACCTTGAACTCATAGAGATCTGCCTCTTTTTCTTTTTTTTTTTTTTTTGTAGCCTTCTTATCTACCTCCATTTACCTCCTCAATGCTAAAACTACAGATGTGCATCAACACATTTAGTTTTATACAGTGTTGGTGACAGAACCCGTGCATGGAGGAGACACAAGGCTACCCAAACTGAGCTATGCCCCAACCTTATAAATTCCATTGGGAAATAGTAACAATTTGAGGATTAGAATTAGAGCAGAGTGGTTAAACCTGGTATGACCTACCTGGTATGACCCAGGTCCCAAGTTCAATTCACTTGCACGTAACCCCCAACAGCATATTTACCCCTTCAATTAAAGAAGAAAGAATGAAAAATCACTTTCCTGGGAAGTGTATTGTTCAAGCCTACCCCTAAGTTAACATTCAAAAATACCATTAAACAAAATACAAATTAATTAATATTTTGCATTTTGTAAGATCAAAGATAATGACAAACCCAGATTAGAAGCCTCAAAATGAACAATTCTTCCTCTCTCTTTACCCCAGTCTTCTCCACCTCTCTAGTGAAGGCTGGACGCTGTGGTGACAGTGACCTGACTAGAAGAAAAATATGAGAATTCTGATGCTTCACTCAATAGCTTTAAACAGTTCACTCTTATCTAAAGATAATATATGACTGCCTTGGAGTCCTTGGTGCTTGGAACCTTTCTGATTTGCCTGTAGCATGGCTAGAAGCCTCATTTCTTGCTAATTCTTGCTTCTTTTAATTTCTCTCATCTACCATGAAGTTTTAATACCACCTGGATCATGTGGTATTAATTGCCAAACGCATTTGTGTAAATATTCTTGACTATGTCACCCCTCAGCTCTATCAGCTTTTTCCAGCCCCAATCACAATGACATCATACCCAATTCTCCATAGCACATTGCTTATCTTTCAACAACAATTTATTTTTAAAACATCCAGATTCCACCTCGGAGATGGCTCAGTGTGTGAACATGCTAATACTCAAGCCTGACTACCTGAATTTGATTACTCCAAACCTATGTAAAAAGCTGGACACAGTGGTGCAATTCTGTAATCACAGCACTTCTAAAGAGAGATGCAAAATGGAGAGAGAATCATCTGGAAACTTGTGGGCTAGACTAGAGCACACAGTACAGCAGCGGAAACAAGAAAGACTGTGCCTCAACCTGGAAGTGAGAACCATCCAGAAAGTTGTCTTCTGACTTCACACTTGTGTGGTATGCTTACATTTATGTGTAAGCACACACACATAACTACACACACACACACACACACACACACACACACACACAAATGCATTTTAAAATTACACTGGATATTTTCCTCACACATAGATATTTAAACATCCTTTGCTATTTTATAAAGTAAAATTTTACGTATCTTTTCAAACACAGAATCATGGAGTGGGGAAGATGCATCAGTAATTTAAAACACTTGCCATTTTCCCAGAAGACCAGAGTTTGCTTCCCAGTTCCCACACCAGGCAGCTCATAACCTCCTGTGACTCCAGTTACCTCTTCAGGCCTCCATGGCACTTACACATGCATGTCATACACATATACACAAACACACATATACACAAAAATATAACCTTTAAAAAAAAAAAAGAAGAAGAAGCTGAATGTAGTAGGAGGTTTCTGGCCCTGACTTTTGGGCCTAGCCTCCAGATTTTGGCTCGCAAACCCGTAGACCCGCAGACCCGCAGACCCGCAGACCCACAGTCCCACAGAGACACACAGATGCTTTCGATAGTTTTCAGCTGATCAGCCTAAGGCTCAGGCATATAACTTGCTAGCTCTTTACCCTTAAACTAACCCATAACTCTTATCTTGTTCAGCCATGTACCTTTTCTTAGAGCAGCATAGTTGTCCTCTGCTTCTTCCAGCTTCTCTCTGGCATTCTGCCCTGTGCTTCCTGTTCTCAGAGTTTTCTTAGTCTGGTAGCCCCGCCCACACTTCCTGCCTGCCTTTGGCCAATCAGTGCTTTTTATTAAACCAGTGGGTGGGACAATTATTTACAATGAAACAACACAATCCCCCTATAGCTGAAGAGATGGTTAAGCACCTGAACTGTTGTTCTTCTAGAGGACCTGAGTTCAATTCCCAGCACCCACATAGCATCTATAACTACATTTTCAAGAGATCCGATGCCTTCTTCTGGCCTCCATAAGCATTAGACACACAGTAGTGCAAAGACATATACGCAGGCAAATACCTGTACAGATAAAATAAAATAAGAATTTTAAAACAATATAACATCAGCCCAACAGTGTGGTGCATATCTTTAATTCTAGCACTTGGGAGGCAGAGGCAGGTGGATCTCTCAGTTCAAGGCCAGCCTGGTCTACAGAGTGAGTTTCAGGACAGTCAGGGCTACACAGAGAAACTCTTATCTCAAAAAACCAAAGCAAACTAAACCAAAACCCAAAATTATAGTTCCACAAACATTTTGGTTTGACTTAGTGATCACTGGAATATGCTTTTGACCTTGAGAAGCCCAGAATCCTGTCTGTACTGGCCATTCTTGGCATTTTGCCTAAGAGTAAGGAAGGAATTCAGAGAGAAGTGTTATGATAAATCCCTTCTGATTTGATCAGTGTTCTGGTTAGTCTAGTTAACAAGACACAGCCAAGAGTCAGTCATTTGAGAGAAGTTTCAATTGAGAAACTGTATAAATTAGGGCAGTGTGTGGACACATCTGTGAGAGGTTATCTTGATTATTTGTATAAGAGTGCCCAGCCCACTGTAGCCATCACCATCCCATGGCAGGTGGTCCTGAGATGTATAAGAAAGCTAAGCATGAGCTAATGAATGAGCCGGAAAGCAAGCCAGTGAGCAGCATCCCTCTGTTTCCTGCCTTCATGTTCCTGCCTTGATTCCTTACCCGTTTTTCTTCAGTGATGGATTGTGGCCTGGAAATGTAAGCTGAATAAATCCTTTTCTCCCTAAGTTGCTTCAGGTCACAGTGTTTTATCATGGAATGGATCTAGCACTATCAATCCCTTTGATAGCTGTGAAGCTGGATTCATTCACAAACAGCTTTCTCATTTCTAGAGCATTCAGAACTCAAATCCCTCATCCTTAGCCATCCCACCACAAGGCTTATAACCCTACTGAAAAATTTCTTATTTTTTTGTTTTACCTGAAAATCCATTTATTTTCAAAACCTTAGCTGCACAGTGATTATTATATTGGACTTGGTGCTATATAATTTCATATGATGTGCACAAACCTGGTAATTTAGCCACGTTTTTACTCTTGCGTAACTGCATGTATCCAATTGCACAAAGATGCATGATGGCCCACTATTGTATTAGAGATTTGTAAACTTTGAGATTTCCCGGGCTTTGGGTTTTTTTCTGAAGAAGCAGACATCATATCCCTTCTGTCTACTCCAGCAGAACTGGCTTTTCTGATCAAAGATTAAGCAAGAACAGAAGCTACAGAGCATGCCAGCTAGTACCAGCTTGGTTAAAAAGATCTCAGCCCTCTACACAACCCAAAGAACTAAGAAATACTTGTTGTATATAATTAAGTAATGCTTGAAGTGTATTTTATGGTGTGGTACTTTTGTTTATGTTGCATTTGTTTTAACTCTGTGAAGCCGTGTTACTGTGCCTGTCTAAAAACACCTGATGGTCTAGTAAATAGAAAGGATAGGCAGGGCTGGCAGGCAAAGAGAATATATAGGAGAGAGAAATCTGAGGAAAGAAAAGATCTAGGAGCCAGAGAAGAGGACCTGCCACACAGCCATCCATGGAATAAAAGTAAGATTACAGAAGTAAGAGAAAAATAAAAGCCTAGGGGCAAAAGGTAGATGAACTAATTTAAGTAACGCTGGCAAGAAACAAGCCAAGCTAAGGCTGAGTATTTATAATTAAGAATAAGCCTCCGTGTATGGTTTATTTGGGAGCTGGGTGGTAGGCCAGCTAAAAGAGCAAAGAGTAAATAGTTTTTTTTTAAAAAAAAAAAAACAACAAATAACAACAAATGCTAGCCCTGAACATTACCTTGGAACAAGAGTCAACAGCTCCAACAACTTCAGACACCAAACAGGAAACATGGATGCATGAGCAGGCTTGTGGCATTTCAATATAAGAACCCCCCACTCATGGTCTATTTTAAAGGAGTGAATAATGCTTTACTAAGTGACAGTCACTGGAAAAAATGGGAAGTCAAGTCTTGGCAAGAACTTACAACTTTCTGGGAGAAGATGAAACATCTGGATTTTCAAAAGTGAAATATTCTAATTTTGAACCTAATTGTAATTCACATTCAAACATCATCTAAAATCAGGTAAATCAATTGGCATGTTGGGCGGGGCCTGGGGTCATCAGTGTGTAGGCCTCATATGAGCTATTTCATCTGTCTCATCACCATCATTTTATGGATGCAACATAATGATGAAATTGATTTAACTCAACCAGTTGCAAGAACATACCTGGAACCCAAGTTTTCTGATTCCCAGTTCTTCTTAAGACCACATACCCTAGATTATACACAGAGTCTGAGATGTTTGGAATAGAAGAAGCACACTGGCCTGAGGATGGGAGGCTCTTTTCAGGGTACTCAGATTCTAGTCTCACTTGAGTGTGACAAAAAAGATGCCCTGTCCATTACAAGTAGAAATCATGTGTCTAAAATTCCCAAGAACCAGGCAATTAGCTCCCTAATTTTACTGATCAGATATACCTAAGGAGCCTTACAATATATGGATGTTTAGAATCCAAATGAGGACCATGTGATGAGAAGCACCAAGGACACCAATAGTTTTAGTGAACTATGGCACATGCCTTTAACTCCAATACTGTGGAGGCAGAAACAGGCAGATCTCTGTGCTTGAGGCCAGTCTGGTCTACACAGTAAGTTTCAAAACAGCCAGAGCTACATAATAAGATCCTGTTTCAAAAACAAACAAATAAAAACTGATTATTTCCTATGGGCTAAGGATGTAGTTCAGTTGGTAGAGAGCTTGCTTAGCATGGAGGAAGCCCTGGATCCCATACCCAGTACCACATCAGCCTGGTAATGATATATGCCTGTAATGCTAACACTTGGGAGGTAGAAAGCAGGAAAATTAATAGTTCAAAGTCATCCTAAGCTACATAACAAACTTAAGGCTAAGCTGGGATACAGACATCCACATGTGGTGGCACATATCTTTAGTTTCAGCACTTGAAAGACAGAGGCAGTTGGATCTCCATGAATTTGACACCAGCCTGGTTGATGCCATACTGAATTCTAGGCCAGCCAGCTACAGCTCTATAAGGAGACACTTCCTTTAAAGACTAACACATAAACAAAAACAAAAAAAGAAAAAGAAAATGATTTTTCCAATTCCCATATTCTTGTTTCTCACACTTTGAAAGGAAAAAAAAAAAAAAGGGCTAATGGGACGGCTCTGCGGGTAAAGGTGCTTGCTGCCTCATGACCTGAGTTCAATTCCCAGACCCCACATTTTGAAAGGAGAGCATTGACTCCTACAAGTTGTTCTATGACCCTGTGTGCCTGCCATGCCACGCAAGTTCCCCTTTCACACCTGTGCATGCATGCACACACACGCACACTCACACACACATGTATATGTATTCAACTTACACACTCACGCACACACACAAACACACAAATGCACACACATGCACACTCATTCACACACATGTATATGTATGCAACTTACACACTCACGCACACAAACACACAAATGCACACACACATATATGCACACACGCACACTCATTCACACACATGTATATGTATGCAACTTACACACTCACGCACACACACAAACACACAAATGCACACACGTGCACACACACGCAATAAAGAAAAGACTTAAAAAGTAGTGAGCAAACTCTGTTGAGGTAAAACTTCTGGTTTCCAGTAGAACTAAGAATGAGATATTTTTATTCAAGCATGAACCTGAACAGCTGCTAAGAACTACTTAATTAAATCATGAATGACAAATTCCTCATAAATTATACTTAAACATTTTATAATTTTGATAGTTCTTTTTTTTTTTACTATAATTTGTAAACATTTAAGTGGAAGCTATGAATTAGGTTTCAAAATAGATGAGTAATTTTAGACTGTGACATCCATTTTCACAGCATTCCAGTTTATTTTAAGGGACAATTAGTACTTATAAAAATGTATCTAATTGCTAGGCTAAATATGTTTTTATCCTCATCAGGTCTATTTTTTTCCCTACAGTGACCAAAACAAGTGAATAGAGGCAAAAGGCAAAGAGCTTACAATAAACTTAATTATCATTTTGAAATTGATGCAAATTTGCTTGGGAGCAAACTCACTTCTGATATTCACCCTGCTATCCACAAAGCTAGAGTATTTCCTGATGAAGAATAACTTTAACTCTTCTCTAGAAGCCATAAACAATTTGCTTTTATACTGGGGGGAGGGTGTTTTCAAATATCCCCAAACTCAAATTTCCATGATGATAATGGGATGATGATGGTGACGGTGAGGATAACGGCAGGAATAGTAATGAGGTTGAGGAGGAGAATGTGAGAATGATGTGGTTGATGGTGGGGATGATGGACTTGACAGATGATGGAGGGGGTGTGGCAGGAATGATGATGAGGGTGGGGATGAGGGGCTTGATTGGGATAATGACAGAGGTGATGAATTTCTGATTATAGATATGAGAAGAAGGATGAGGAGGAGATAATGAGGATGAAGATGGGGTGAATATGTGGGTGATGGAGATGATGCTGAAGGTGATAGTGGGAATGATGCAGGTGATAAAAGGGAATGATGGATTTGGTTGAGATGATGAAGAGGTGATGATGTGGCAGGGATAATGATGATAGCGAGGATGGTGCAGATGATAGTGGGGATGATGGACTTGATTGGGATGATGATACATAGGCTGCCATGATACCCCAGCCATTCCTCAGCCACTAGACATATTTCATCAGACACCAGCTATTTGCTAAGGATACAGTCCTGGATAAGATTCAAATATTGCCATTGTTTACACTTTTCTTAAGAAATTAACAGTGTGATGTTGTTGAATAATTATGAACTGATGGTCCTGAGAGGAAGAAGTTAGCTTAGTGTCTTACTCCATGTCCAGACTTCAACATCGAAGATATCTAGAGCTAGTCATTTCCATTCCTGCCACTGCGTGAGGGGACCACTTAGCTTTTTAACAAGTCTCTGAAGGACTTCTCCAGTTTGGAACCATCTCAGTTTTGCACAAATATTTTCTGAGTTGATTCTTCATTTATGAGATCCTTTTAGATAGAATTCTCTACTTATCTAGCTTTTAAAAATCCCCCACTAGGCTTGTCTGGTGGCACAAGCCTTTAATCCCAGAACTTGGGAGACAGAGGCAGATGGATCTCTATGAGTTTGAGGTCAGCCTGATCTACATAGTAGGTTCCAAGACAGCAAGGCTACATAAGTAAGATACATTCTCAAAAAATCATTTCCACTAAAATTTTTAGGATGACTGTAGCATAATGGTATTAACCTCCTAACACAATGTGTTAGAGGTAATGGAGGCTGTGGATGGAGCTCAGTGGCAGAGCACTTGTTTAGAATATATACAAAGTCCTGAGTTTGATCTCCAACATCAAAATAAAGTTAAAAAAATATTTCTCCAAATAAAGAGGAAGAAAAGAAGGGAAAGAGGGGTAGAGGGAGGGAGGGAGGGAGGGAGGGAGGGAGGGAGGGAGGGAGGGAGGGAGGGAGGGAGGGAGGAAAGAAAAAGCCAAACTCAACAGGGAGGAGATGGGAGGAATTGTCTGGCACCCCAGCCCACCCATCATATGGCAGCATGGCCTTGACACAGCTAGATCCTGACTTCTCAAGAAAAGTGGACTGTGGTGTGTTTATATGAAGCCTTTCAGCATCAAATCCCAGAAACTGGCTTAAGACAAATTATACTATCACCCGGGTTAAACAATACACTTCTGTGAGACTCTTAGAACTGACAACCCGAGACTTTGCAAACTGTAGGGACCAGGACACTGTGGGTTTGTGGTCATAGCACTAAGTCAATTTAGATATTTCTATCTGGGAAGCTTTACTATGGCAGCTGATACTTAGGTGACACTTGCCATATGCCAAGCAATGGTGTTGACAATGAAGAGATGGCAATGTCAGAACAGAACAGATGATGTGTACACTCATAAAGGATGAGACGGCAGTGTGAGGAACTGACTCCCCATCCTCCATGGATACAGGGAATTGAATGAGGATGTATACATTTGTGCCCATGGAATTCATAAAGGATAAGACAACAGAGTGTGAGGAACTGACCCCCCATCCCCCATGGATATAAGGAATTGAATGAGGGAGAAAAAAGCAAATCTGAAACTAGATGCTTTTTATACTTCAGCATGTCATAACAGTTTTATGAAATTGTAGCTTGAAGACTAGCAAGATAGCTCAGTAGGTAAAGGTGATTGTGCTCCAAACCCATATGGTGAAAAGATAGAACTGGCTATCAATTAGTAGTTCTCTGATCTCTGTATGTGTGCCACAGCATACACACACATACACACACATATACACATACACACACATATACACATACATACACACATACACACACATAAACATACACACATACACACACATATACACATACACACATATACACACACATACACACACATACACACACACACAAGAGGCAAATAAATAAACATTTTTAAAAAGTAAATTAATTAAAATGTGCAATCCAGGCATCATGCTGGGATCCCACCATTTGGGAAATGGAGGATCACCATAGGCAAGAGGTTCTGGAGTTCAAGCTCTTCTTTGATAGGCAGTTTGAGGACATCATGAGAACTTATGTCAAAGAAACAAGAACAACAACAAAGCACTAAAGCAGAGATGACTGACAAGAAGAAGAGCCTGGCTAGTGGCCATCACGGACTATATAACAAGACCCGGTTTCACAAACAAAAGTTTTATGTAGGATGGTCAGGAAGTGATCTGTGAGGAAGCCATGTTTAAGCTGAGAGAAGAGAGACATTGAAAAGAAGGAGGGGGCATAGAGAGTATTTCTAAGTAGGCCAGAATATGATAAGGTTTTCATAGGTTTCTTACAAAATAGAAACAAAATAGTTGGGGCTACATGGTAAGAATGGGAGGGGAGGCATTCCCTAAGTATAGAAGTTACTAAAGCATGTTACTCAAGGGAGGCATGATCTAAGCTGTACAGTTTGAAAATCATCCTGACTGCTGTGTATACAGAATGCACCTAGGAGGCAAGCCAGTCCTGACCAAGGCAGGTAGAGCAAGCAGGCAGTCACTGTAGGGCGGAACCTCAGGGAAGGTGATGGTTGACTCTCCCACAATGATGGTATTCAAGGGAGAAGACAGATAGAGATTATAGACCAAATGCTCTGGGGTTTCCCTTCAAGTCCCATGATTCTGTTTGCTCATTCTTAAGTTTATTCTAGAAAACCCACAAAGTTGCAAAGCCGTCTATATAACTCCTGATAGGAAATTTGGGGCTGAAAGGGGACCTTAGACTTCAGGAACAATTCTGTGGACTGACGTTCATTGAGTGTAAGTTCACAGAGATGAAGGTAAAGGGTGTGAGGTTGTGTGCTAAGCATCTCTTTTAATGCCAAGTATTTGAGTCACCAAGACTTCTTTGAATTCTGAGAGCTATGAGCATGTCTTATCAAAATACTCAGTGTATTTGCTCAGTTGCTTTCTTGCAGAAGAAAAAAAATCCTAACACCATACTTAAACAAGTTTTACTGTGACCCTTAACCCAAAATAAACAAATGAGGGGTTAGCCTTCAAGAACATGAATCCAAAGAACTGACTAGCTCTGACTTGAGATGGCTGAGAGCTATTTATGTTTTTACCCTACATGATAAGACACCGCTAAAGCCAGCCTGGCCCAGTGGAGCAGTGTCCCCAACAAACTGGGCCTGGAAATAACACACATTTGAACAGTCAATCGAATGGAGCATGAAATGCTTCTTTAACTTGACTCCCAAAAGGAAACACGACAGGGAAGAAAGAAAGTTGAGGTAGAGGTCTTAGCCTGGAACCAGAACTCTCTGTGGGGAGTGTTCTCCCAATCTGATCTGATGTGGAATGTTTTTCTGTACACTGTGAATACGCTTATTACCACTGGTTAATAAAGAGGCTGTTTTGGCCTACCACAAGGCAGCTTAGAGGCAGGCAGGAGATCCAAGCATAGATAAATGAGGAGGGTGGAGTTAGAGTCAGAGAAACAGATCCAGCTGCTCAAGAAGTAAAATGTAAAAGTACTAGCAGCCACTAGCCACATTGCAAGACATAGATTAATAGAAATGGGTTGAGCAAAGTTGTAAGAGCTAGTCTATAATGAGCCTGAGCCATAGGCCAAACAGTTTGCAATTAATATAAGCCTCTCAATAATTTTTTTATGAGCTGCTGTGGGACCACGGCTGGGAAGATTCTCTGGACCTCTGGCCTGGACAGGTCAGAAACTTCTGACTACACGGATCCGAAGTCGTCCCAAGATGTAGAGTCCCAGCTTCACCCCATCATTGTACCTTCTGCACTTCTTCCCAGCCTAGGCTTGCCACTGGCATGGACAGAAAATGACATGGGTGACCCCTAACAAAATCAAAGCATAGATTTGCATGGGTGGGGTTTTCAGCATCTCCTTGATTTTAACTGTCCATCTGTAAAGAGACGTAGGAAAAGATCGTATGATACATAAGGTCTTCAGCCAGTAGACAGGCTTGCTGGCACATGCTGGCACTTGAAAGTCAGAGGCAGGGGGATCAAGTGCTTCCGGTCATCTTCTGCTACACAATAAGTTTGAGCTAGCCTGTCTCAAAAAACAAAAGCAAACAACCAAAACCAGGTTTGGTAACAGCTCAATGGGTAAGGTGCTTGCCAATAAGCCTGGCAATCTGAATTTAATGCATAGAACCTGCATATTTGGAAGGAGAGAAGTAACCCCAAGCTGTCCTCTGACCTCCACATACATGCATAGACTCATGTTATAAAATTTTACTTAAAACAAACAAGCAAACTGTTCAGCCAGGTATTGCCGCAAATGTGAGAAGCCCTAGGCTCAGCTCTTAGTACTAAAATAAAACAAAACAGGAAACAGTTTTGAAGGTATCAGTGCTCAGTGTTTTGGGGTCCATTGGCCGGACTGTACACTTGTGGGAAAGGAATCCAATCACCTGGAAGCAGATGCAAATGAAGAGACTAGTGTCTCACAGGAGCTTGAAGGACACATCCCAGTGTCCCAAAACCTCCTACTAGGCCCTTCTTAAGGTTTCCACTACTCAGTAGAGTCCAGTGAGGGCTGAGCTTGGGATGCTGGGCCTTTGGGGATGGTCCAGATTCATGCAGCTAGCACAATGATCTTAGGGAAACCCCTGCTGCCCCTCTGGAAACTATTCATTCTCTCATGGGGTGCCTCCTGTCTTGCTCATGGTTGTACCTCATCCCACTTCCTGAGACCAAGGAGATGCTCTTTGAGAGTTTTAAATCTCCTAGAGAAGCACAGCAGGGATGGTCATGACATCACCACCCCCTTCAAGGTCAAAGTCCTTCATTCCCATTCAGAGGTAGTTGCACTCGGACTTCCTTGGGTTTGGGATCAGGATGGGAAGTGAAACAATCCAGACCTGATGGGATGAAAATAGTATGTATCCATCCCCATTTGGTGTCGGGACCCCAATATTTGTCTGTTTGTCTTTGTTTTTGTTTGTTTATTTTGAGAAAGTGTCTGTTGTACCTCTGATTTGCATCTGGCCATGAGGTGAACTGGCTTCTCTCCGACATGTTCCCACATGATATCTGCCTGGCCAACAGCCCAGGAAACATGAGGATGATGGATTGGAAACTAAAACTTCCCAAACTAGGAGCCTGTTTGTTTTCTAGAATTGAGCATTGAACCCAGGACCCACACCCAGACGAGTGCTCTACCCCAGCTATATCTGAGCTCTCTTTTTATTTTGCTTAAGTTTAAATTTTTTGTTAGGTTTTTTAAAATTAATTAATTTATTTACTGAGACAGTTTCTCTGTGTAACTGCCTTGGCTGTCCTGGAACTCAATTTGTAGACCAGACTGGCCTAGAGATCTACCTGTCTCTGCATCTCCAGTGCTGGGATTGAAGATGCACATCATCACCATCTAGCTTTAATTTTTTTTAATATAAAGGTATTTATTTATTTTATTTTATGTGTATGAGTATTTACCTACGCGTATGTATATGTACCACACATGTGCCTGCTGTCCACTGAGGTCAGGGTGTTGGATCCATTGAAACCATTATGTGGGTGCTGGGAACTGAACTTGTGTCCTCTCCAAGAGCAACAAGAGATCTTAACCACTGAGCCATCTCTGTAACTCCAATTTTTAATGTTTTGAAACAAAGATTCACTTAGTTGTTCAGGCTGACCTTGACCTGTGATCCGTCTGCCTGAACCTTCATTAGCGTGACATCTAGCTGAACTGTCTTTTTAAGAGGAGAGCCCTGAATTTACTATGTATCCGAGGACGACCTTGAACTTTTGATCCTCTTGCTCCCACCTCAGAAGTGCCAGGATTACCTACCTGTGTCTCACCACACTCCACTGATCCCTCGTTTAACAAGATAAAATGAATGCTAGGTTCTAGTTTCCTTTCGGTTGCTGTGGGAAACACTGACCAAAAGCAACATGAGGAAGGAAAAGTTTACTTGGCTTATACTTCCAGTCACAGTCGGTCACTGAAGGAAGCCAGGACTTTGAAGCATAACCCATGGAGGAATGCTGCTTGCTCCCTGTCTTGCTCTCTGGCTCATGCTCAACCAGCTTTCTTATACAGCCCAGACCATGTGTGTAGAGATGGAGCCACCCACAGTGGGCTGTGCCCCCTTACACCAATCACTAGTCTTTCACATCTGATCTGAGGACTGTCTGGAAAGCTTCCCTCTTCCCAGATGACTGTAGTTGTGTAGTTGACAATAATATAAAACGCATCAGCACAGGCCTTGACATGTGATAAAGAGGTAACATTTAAACCCAATCGATCCCTCATTAAAGCTTTCTATGTTCTTTATAGACTCACTTTTACTTTATTTTACTTTTTCTGAGACTGGGTTTCTCTGTGTAGCCCTGGCTGTCCTGAAACTTGCTCTGTAGACCAGGCTGGCCTCAAACTCAGAGATCCACCTGCCTCTGCCTCCCAGGCACTGGGATCAAAGGTGTGCACCACCATACCCAGCTAGGGTTTAGGGATTTTGAGGAGGTGGAATGGTTGAAGCAAGGTCTCACTAAGTAGTCTAGGTTAACCTCGAACTCACAACTTTCCTTTCTTGGATCACAAGTGTGAACCACTGCCACTACACTTAGCTGGAGAGGTAGGCCGGGATTAGTCTCCTTCTGGAGTTTGGTCACAGTCACAGCAATGCAATCGGTTGATCTTCCTTCTGTGCATCTCTCCCCCCACAGTCAGACATCAAAGTGGGGAAAAGAACTTTAGGCAGAAACAATACAATGTTTGGTGACTTAAATATGACAGAAACCAAAAAGGAAGAAAAGGTGTGGAGAGGCACTTCAGTAAGGATGAGGAGAGTAGGCAGGCAGTGGAGGCAACGAGGCTGAGGCAGGCAGATCTCTGTGGGTTTGAGGTTAACCTCGTCTAAAGAGTGAGTTCCAGGGCTACACAGGGGCTACACAGGGGAACCCTGTATTGAAAACAAAACAAGAAAGACTGAATAGGGTAGGGTGGGGAGGGGAGGGTGGGGTGGGGACAAGTCCATATTCTAACAGGGCCCACTCGTTCAATATAGGAGCGTTTGAAGAACATGTAAGATCAACTCAGGAAAAAGAAAACTCAGCAGTCACGACCCCATTCTTCTATTGATTATAGTTTCAGCTTATTTGGACGTAACCACAACCTAACTGAGGAACATCTGTATTCATCTGGCATGTTTATGAAGGGCATGGACTCTGGACCTGGACATATTCTAGAGCACAGAGATGGCCTCTGCCACTGTCACTGGGTAGCTGTATAACCTTAGGAAAATCTCTGGATATCTCCGTGCCTCAGCTGTGAAGTGGAAATAGCAGCCCTAATAAGGACAGAATTTAATGGCCCACTGTATATTTCAGTTAATTATTGAACAAATGTTAGGTATAAATCATTTCATTCAACTGTCTCATATTCTAATAGAATAGAGTTACAAAATTGTTCTCATGATGATTGAGAAACCCCCAGACACATACAGGTAGCCATTAAAGCAGAGAGAAGGGTGACCCGGAAAATGAAGGCATCTGGTGCACACTGGCCCTGACTCCTGGCCTCAAGACTTTGAGGATTTACTGAGCTGTGTGCTTTCTCCCCCCCCCCCCACCCCGTGTGTGTGTGTGTGTGTGTGTGTGTGTGTGTGTGTGTGTGTGTGTGTGTGTAGATCAGATGACAAATTTGTGGGGTCTATTTTCTCTTCTCTATCTACCTTGATGTGGGTTCCCAAGATCAAACTCCAGGCTTTCAAAGCAAGCACCTTAACCTGCTAGTTCCCATTTTATAAAGGGGGGGGGGGCACAAAAAAACAATGTGAGCATTGGGTTTTTCTCCTTTAGTCCATTTATTTATTATTCAGGGAGATTCACTTAGTGTGTCTCAAGCTTTGCATTTACAAAGTGTTTTGTAATCACTGTGAGATTTAACCAATTAATATGTATTACTCAAAATAGCCCAGGGAAGTTATCTGAAGTTCTTGAGTACTTGAGATAAGTATTACAAAGTCAAGGTCACAACAGGAGTTGATGGAAGCATTAGTAAAGGAATTTACAGCCCAGGAGCTTTGGGTCTTTTCTGTCTGCTCTCATCTACTTATCGCCATCAAAAACAAACAGGGTTTGTTTATTTGGAAGCAAGGCAGCTGGACTGAACAGTGCTCTGTAGAGCAGTTTGCAGACATCGCCTTGGTAAAAGGCTGCTTAGCAGCAGGTTGGGTGGGGGTGGAGGGGGCGATCGATCCTGAGGTTGGGAGCCATGAAAATACTGGGATAAGAGCAAGGGTTTCTGAAAACACCTTTTAAAGGAGCGCCTAAAACAATGACTCTCTGGGGAAGGAGGGCCCTTTAAGAAAGGCGGAGCCCACTTCTCACCCAGTGAAAGACTTAATCTCTGGCAAGATTCTGAGGCTCTGGGAGGCAAAAGAAAGATGCACCTGTCTCGCCCGGGAAGGGTACAAAGGTCAGCCTTCCACCCCACCCCATCCCACTCGGGTCACGAACTGACTCCGGGGGAGGGGTGGGTTGCCCTGCCAGCAAGCTGACTCTGGGTAACAGCCCCCTCATTAGAGCAGAGTGGGTCGCTGCTCAGGTACATGCCTGGGGAGCAAGAGTCCCTTTTATAGGCTAGAACCCTGCTAGCTTTTCCAGGCAAATAAGTCCAAATCCCCGTCTTGATAAACGCTGCACCTGCTGATGGACAGCTGGGTCGCTTTGAATACAACAGCTCCCAGACAGAAAAACAGAAGGCAAAGCCAAGTGTTACCCGAATTGCTGAAAGCACATGGATGCCAACGCTGAGGTACCAAAAGAGAGAGTCATCTTACATACAGCAGAGCAGCCAGCTCATCCAAAGACCACCCTGCTAGGGCTAATGAGGTACATTTGGGGTGGTGGTGATGGAGCACTTGAAAAGGTGAACCTTTTACCTCTTGTATGTTGCATTCAGGCATGGGTTTAACGTGCAAGCTCTCAGCTTTCTAAAAGGACACTATTTCTGAGTGATTGTTGCAAAACTGTATCAATTGGTAAAGGCTCGCCTGACCCTTGGCCCTTGACCTCAGCACAGGTGCCTCTCGCGAAAGGCCTCAGGGCACTTTCTCATAAAACAGATATGTTTGCATAACACAGAAGGCTGAACATACAGGAAATGCTACAAATATACCTTTTCATTCCAAAAAAATAAAAGCAAGGGGTTTAGAAGGAAGTGCTGGAGCCCTTGACTTTGTAAAGAAACAGCCTAACCACCCTCCTTCCTGTGGAGAGCACTACTTCCAGAGAGGCCTCATTTCTCTCCCTGTATGCTTTCTTAGCACCAACAGAACAGAATTCAGGTTCATGCATAGGTCATTGCCCCTCTTTAACTGTGCCAGCACACACGGCTTCTGAGAACGCTGATTCCCCTTGTTGTGGCAAATTGGGAAGGTGTGCCCAGGGTCTATGGCCCCTTCGCCAGCATTAAGAAAGGCGGAGAAGGTTCTCTTGAACCCTACCAATTACCAACCAGGCCTTTCTATCTGGCAGGAAACAGCGAGGCAGTTATTCCAAAGGTGAAGACCCTCTCTGCTGTGAACACCCAGAGTTCCCATTTCAAATTTGACAGACATCAACAAAGAGCATCCTGGCATGTCTTAACAGTTGCCAAGGGATGAAGGGTGATTAGACAGATGCCAGGACCCCGCTGTTCCCCAGCTCCACTAAGGTCAGGGTAAGGAACATTTTATATCAGCTGGAAGGGGTGACTGGAGTGATAGCCTAGACATCAGGAGAGAAAGTGTTGAGTCAGAGAGCAGAGCCAAGCACCCCAGAGCAGCAAACACTACACAAAGCTGTGGATTCTACTGACTCCACTGAGCTCACTCCTGAACACTCCTCAGAGACGGGCACGTGTGACCCTCCCTCAGGAGTCCTTATAGGCCTTTGTTCCCTAAAGTGTCACAGCCATGCAAATGCTTTACTGAGGGTGACCCAGTGCCAGGCACCAAGGAGCTCCTATTTCGGAAGAGAAAGGGACTCAGGCTAAGGAGGCCCTTGGGGGGTGGGGGGGGGCAACAGATAGAGTGAACTTGTTAGCCTTTAGACATTACCTGGCGGGCTCCCTTGGGGACCCGGCAGGATGCATTTGCTAACATTCAGGCACATACCTGGATAGCCCAGGTCCTAAGGCAGTAGTCTGTGCACGTGCGCTGCTTGGATGCGTAATCTCTATACGCATGCGCCAAATCACTTATTAAAGACAAACCCCTTCCCCTCTCTTCCCAGGAGGTTATGTCTGCACCTTCTCTCTGTCCCCTTCCTCTTCTCTTCCTCTCTTCTCTCTTCTCCTCAGAAGCACATTCTGTGTCGCCTCCTCCCCCTCCCCCCAATACATTCTCCACGTGAATTCCATCCTATGGCATGACTTTCTAGGGTCCCGTAGCTCCAACCCGCCAAGGCTGCCTTTCTGACGGGTTTTTTTTTTGTTGTTTTTTTTGTTTTTTTTTATAACAGAACTTAATGTGGAATATAAAAATCTGCCTCCAGCTTCGGCCTGGAGGTTGAATGCATGTACTTATTGACACTTCTTATTAGTTTATTCCATCATCAAATATTTCTTGAGTGCTGTCTGTATTCCAGGCACACTCTAGGTTCTGGATAAGGTGAGATACACACAACAGACACATTCCCTGCCTTCCCGGGGAAGAAAACAGACGAACAATAAATATGTAATGTGTCAGGCAGTGATAAATATTGGGAGGAGAGATAAAGTGAGATAAGAGGTATATAAGAGGGTATTCATTCATTCATGAAGACTAATCAGGGGCAGCCACTGCCGTAAAGTGACATTTGAACAGGTGAGACATTTGAAAATCAAGACACAAGCCAAGCTGCTATGTGGTGAGGAAGCACTGTGGGTACAGGAGTTGGGGTGGGGGGGGGGGGTAGGGACAGACACTACAATTAGTGTGAATTCCCAGTGGTAAAGCAGGTACAGCCAGGAAGCCACTCACTGTTACCAGATTGAAGCAGGAAGGAGAAAGTGGAGGCAGACCTCTTTGGGAAACAGGAAGGTGCTGCAGAGATTTGAGCAAGCAGTGACAGGATATGAGAGACCTTTAAAAGGAGAGGTCTGGCTGCTGTGTGGAGAATTAGCTGTTGAGGGGGCAAGTGTCAGGGTGGGCAGAAAACCACTCCAAGTCAGAGAGTCAACCCTGCCCTGGACTTAGGATGGCAGGGGTGGGGTGGGGGGTGAGAAATGGTTTGATGGGGGAATATACTTCTTTTAGGTTAAATTTTAAATGTATATCCTTTTATTGACGCGTTGTGACAAAATGCCTTGGCCAAGACAACTTACAGAAGAATTTATTTGGGCCTGAATTGTGCCGAATAAGGACATTTTAATACAAGGATACACTGTATGTTCATCACACTCCCAGCTTGCTCCTATCTTTCTACTTCCGCCTCCCCCCCCCACTTCCTGTTAGTCTCCTTAGATTTACTTATACTTTTACATTTTGTGTTCATTTATGACTTCATGACTGTATATAAAGTCTAGGGACCAGCGACGAGAAAACATACACTCACTACTTGTCTTTCCAAGCCTGATTTAATTTACTTAACATGATTATCCCTAGTGGCATCCATTTTCCTACAGACATCACCTCATTCTTCTTCATGGCTGAAAAATAACTCTGCTGTGTATATGTGTTACACATCTGTATCCTCTATATTTGCACATCTAAGTTGACCCCATTAGCTATGGAAACATGCTGTGATAACACACAGATGTGCAAGCGTCTCTGGGACATGTTGACTTGGAGTTCTATGAGTCGTTACTACAGATGGCTCCTATGGTGGATTTATTTGTGGGGTTTGGAGGAACCTCCACCCTGATTTCCACAGCAGTTGTATGATTCACACCTCTACTTGAGTGTATAATGGTTCCCTGGCTTCCATATCCCTTATAGTATTTGCTATTTGTGTCCTTCATGATAGCTGTCCTGATTGAGGTAAGAAAGACCTCAGTGGCATTTTCATCTGCATTTCCCTCATGACTAGCAAGATTAACGGGTTTTCACGCTTATTTGCCATTTGTGTTTATCTTTCGAAAATATTTTGTTGTTTTATTAGCCTGCTTACTGATTTCTTGTGACTTAAGGTTTATTATTGTGAGTATTAGTAATGGTACTCACCTTTCTGCTGCTGTGATGAAGCACCGTGGTCAAGACAGCCAATAAATAGAAGAATTTATTTGGGCTTATGGTTCCAGAATGGTAAGTCTGTCCTAACGGTGAATGGGGTGCAGCCACGAGCATGGGTGGCAGAAATAGGAAACAGAGGGCCTACATTTTGAACCCCAAGCACAAAGTCCATAGGGGATGGTGAGAGGCTCTGAAATCTCAAAGCCTGTCCTTATGATCTTCCTTCACCAATATTACAACTCCCAAAACTTCCCAAATAGCACTACCAGCTGTGAACCAAGCCTTCAAATGCCTAAGTGTGGGGATATCTCATCGAAAGCACTGTATTGTTTATTTTTTTAATTTTGTTCTTCTTTTTCTTTTTCTGAGAAGGTCTTACTGTGTATCCCCTGGAATGTGCTGTGTAGACCAAGCTAGGATTGAGCTCACTGAGATCTACCTGACTCTGTCTCCCAAGTATGGGATTAAAGGTGTTGGGCACCACACCTGGCCCCACTGTTACTCAGTTTTTGAGTTTTCTTGTATATTCTCATATAAAACTTTGATGTAAAGCTAGCAAAGATGTCTCTCACATTCTGTAGGGTGTCTCTTCATAGCATGTTTCTTTTACAGTGCAGAACCTTTTTGATTCCATGAACTCAGCCTTAGGATGTATTTGATGACAGTGTACAGAGGTCTGTGAGTATAGGAAGATGATGGTCTTAGATTCTCTTCCTGCTGATCTGCTAAAACACTCTGACCAAAGCTTTAGTTCACACTCTCAGGTACAGTTTATCATGGTGGTGAAGTCCAGGTGGAATCTCCTGCTCATATCACATCTACGACCATGAACACAGAGAGATCAACCTATGGTAGTGCTCAGTTCCTCTTTTCCATTTTTATACACCCAGAATCCCCTTCTCAGGGAATGGTGCTGGTCACAGTGAAGACAGGTCTTTACACGTCCCAATGATCTCCCTTCAGGCAGAGACCCATTTCCCAGGTGACTGACTATATTCTATAAAACTGACAACTAAGACTAACTACTACAAGTAGGTGAAGGGGGAAGAGAGCAAATAAGAGGAAGGACATTCCAAGGTTGACAATCTAACTGGTGGAAAGGGAAGGTCATTTCCTGAGGGGAGAAGGGCAAAAAGGTTCGTTCTGTGTGGACAAGTTAAGTGGTGCCTAGTAGACCCAAGAACAAATGTCACATTAGCAGTAGATAACTCCAGTCCTGTCTGGACTTCAGTGATGCTGGTAGCCTTGACCAAGGAATTATCAGAGTGGGGTTAAAGATGGTGGGAGTATAGATGGTGAAAGGAAGTGGATGGAGACAGGCTTGGGGGAGGGGGTCTTCCAGCATGTGGGAATCAGGAACAGGCTCTTCCAGTGCCCAAAGCAAAAGCCTGATAGTAAAACTCCCGACTCAGTAGTAAACATCACTTACAGGGTCACAATAATCCAGCTGTTAATGAGTATCTGAACCCCAAACTTTCCGTGTTATTATGTTAGAGTGTTATTATGTCCGAAAAAAGAAAGAGGAGGAATAGGTAGGAACCTGAGAGCAGAAGCTGATGTAAAAGCCATGGAGGAATGTTACTAACCATTTGTTGCCTGTGGTTTGCTCAGTTTCCTTATAGCCCCAAGGGTAGCACTGCCCACAATAATGTGGGCCCTCCCACATTAACCATAATCAAGAAAATGGGGTAGGGGAGGTCTCTCAATTGAGGTTTACTCTACCCAAATAACTCTATCTTGTTTCAAGTTGATATAAAACTAATTAACACAATTCCCCTTGTCAAAATAAACATACAAACACATCTTATTATTCTATAACTTTTTCTTTCTTGCCCATCCCCAAGATCTCATATTAATATGTAATATAAAACATTCCAACTGTTTAAGTCCCCCAGTCTTTACAAATTCGAACACTATAGAAGTCCAGTTTCTTTAAGATATACCATCTCTTTCAAAGGTCAAGTATCTCCAAAATATCCCAGATCTCTGTAGAATTAAAAGTGTCTATAAAATTCCAAAGTCTTTCAGTTGTGGGCACCTATAAAATCAAAATACAAGTAAAGTACTTGTTGAATTTTTTTTTTAAACTCTTTAGTCTTTAGGGGCCCGCCATCCAACTTCTGAATAAATAAATAGTGAGGAGACTCATTATTACTTATAAATGTCTGGTCTTAGCTTGGCTTGTTTCTAGCCAGCTTTTCCTAACTTAAATTATCCATTTACCTTTTGCCTCTGGGCCTTTATCTTTATCTATTCTATACTTTACTTCTGACTCTGTGGCTTGCTGTGTAGATGGGTGGCTGGCCCCTGATGTCTTCCTCTTCCTCATTTTCTTTTCAATCTCTCTTCTCAGTGTCCTCCTATTCATTCTCTCTGCACACCAGCCCCATGCATCCTTTCTTCTGCTCTGCTATTAGCCATTGAGCTCATTATTAGGCCAATCAGGTGCTTTCGTTAGGCAAAGTAACACAGCTTCACAGAGTTAAACTAATGCAACATAAAAGAATACAAGACATCTCTGCATCATTAAACAAATGTTCAACATTACATTTGCATAAACTAATGTAATACACCTTAAAATAATACTTTCTTATTTCAAAAGGGAAAAACCAGAGCACAGCCATGATTTAACAAAGCAAAACTCAGTTTGAAAGATGAAAATAATTTTGC
Organism: Phyllotis vaccarum; assembly: GCA_033318265.1. Taxonomy (NCBI): domain Eukaryota; kingdom Metazoa; phylum Chordata; class Mammalia; order Rodentia; family Cricetidae; genus Phyllotis; species Phyllotis vaccarum. Next base: position 97,497,047 of record JARWLC010000001.1, read on the forward strand.
GTTGGTTTGAATAAGAATGGCTCCATAGGCTTATATATTTGGTGCCCAGTTGGTGGAACTTGGTTCCCACTTGGTAGAACTGCTTGGGAAGGCTTAGGCAGTGTGGCCTTGTTGGAGGAGGTGTGTCACTGAGGACAGGCTTTGATGTTTCAAATAACCCAATGTCTCTCTCCCTCTCTCTGTCTCCTACCCGAGGATCAAATATGAGTCCTCTGCTACTGCTCCAGACCATGCCTGACTGCCGGCTGCCTGCTCCCCATCCCTGATAGTATGGACTCTGAACCTCTGAAACCATCAACCCTAAATTAAATGCTTTCTTCTATAAGTTGCCTTGGCCATGAAGTTTTATCTCAGCAATAGTAACAAAGACAGAAGTTGGTACCAGAGGACTATTGCTGTGGTAGACCTGATCATACTGGTTTGGGGAAGGAACTTGGCCGACTTTGGGATTTTGGACTAGGAAAGAAAGCAGTTAAACGCTGTAAATAGGATTAACTGGCCATCCAGGTATGAGCTTGAGAACAATGTGGATTGTGGAGGCTGGCTCAAGAGGCATCAGAGTAGAATGATATTATCAACTGAGCTAGAGGCTATGCAGATATTTTGGCAAATAATGTGCCTGCTTTCTACCCTTGTCCTAAAAATCTGCCTAAGAATAAATTGCAAAGTATTTCAAAATAGCCTAAAATTGACTCTGTTGCACACACACACACACACACACACACACACACACACACACACACACACACACACACACTCGCAAGCGCACTGATCTGGAGGTCAGAGAACAGCTTTCAGGAGCCAGTTCTCTCCTTCTATCCTATGGGTGTCCGGGATTAAATTTAAGTCATCAAGCCTAATGCCAGGTGTCTTTACCCACTGAGCCATCTTACTGGCCCTTTGGTTTAGTTTTTATTTTCCCTATCGTTCATTTCATTCACTCCTTCACTTGTGAGACAGGGTCTTATTGTATCCCAGGTTGGCATAGAAATCATTATGCAACCCGCCTTGAACTACTGATGCTTCTGATTCAGTTTGGGATCACAGGTGTGAGCCATCACACTCAACATCTTCTATTTTAATTTCTCATTTCATTTTCAATTTTAGTAAACCTGGTCGGTGCCTAGCATAGGGAAGTAAATGCCGGCAAGTAATAAAGCTTCAATGGGGGAGACATACATTACCAGTGCCCTGTGTTTCTTATAATGCCTGCGCTTCATTCCTGTTTTCTGGGCAGCTGTATCAGAGGAGGTACACAGAGTCCACTTAGCTTGGTCTTAGCAGTTTTGAGTCTTGCTGAGATCTTGGGCATCAGAGACGTACCAGTCTGAGTTTGTGAGGCACTCTGAAACCAGAACGAAAATGTAGCCTCAAGGGATGACAGCCATGCTACCCTCATAGTGAATGTGCTTCATTGTCCCCACCAAGCTCCACTGTCTCCTGGGACTTCACTTCAAACACGAGTTCTAAGATAAAAGTATGAAAGATTTCAAGACTAGAAGCAGAGCAGGAAAGGAAACCTGCAACTCTTTCGAGCAAGGGACTTCTGTGAGGATGCAGGTTTCATGCCAATGGTTCTGTAGGACTCTTATTAAACCCACAGTCCAGAGTTCAAGGGGCTGGAGAGCATTACTGTTTGCTGTCAGACTTCCAACATGCATAAACATAAGGGAGGTCAGAAAAATCAATTCCAAATGCCAGTTGGGTAAATATGTAGCAAGCCCTCTTTCTTTTCTCTGTCTCTGTCTTTCTCTGTCTTTCTCTTTCTCTCATGAAGGTATCACTCAACTTCTTCTTCTTCTTCTTCTTCTTCTTCTTCTTCTTCTTCTTCTTCTTCTTCTTCTTCTTCTTCTTCTTCTTCTTCTTCTTCTTCTAAATGATAGTTTGTTGATTATTTATGCATGGGCATGTGTCTACTTTTAAACACGCATGCAGGTACTCTCAGAGGTCAAAAGAATGTCTGATGTCCTAGAGCTGGAGTTACAGGCAGTTGTGAGCCACTGTGCCTAGGTGCTGGGAATTGAGCTCTGACCCCCTGCAAGAGCACATGCTTTTTAACTGCGAAGTCATCTCTTGGGCCCTTCCTCTCTTCCTCTTGGGGTCCCCCCCCCCCTTCACTAGCTCTTTCCAAAAGGAAAGTACATTTTAAGCCGGTTCCCATTGTCTTCTAATGAACTCTGCATGTCTGTCTTCCTCCTGTTCAGCTTGCAATTTTCCTGTCTAGCTGGATCAGAACACTGTCTCAGGCCCAGTGGCTCTTACAACAGAGCTCACATGTTGCAGTTTCGGAGGCTTCCAAGTCCAAGGTTAAGGAGATGGCAGATTTGGTGTCTGCTGGGGCCTGTTCTGCATAGACAGCTGTCTTCTCATTGTAACTTCACAGGACAAAAGGATAAAGGGCCTCTCTGGGGTCTTTTTCAAAGGAGCATTAATTCCTTGAGAGGTAATCACCTCCCAAGGGCTTCATCTCTTGCCTTTGTCATCTTGGGGTTAGAGTTTCAACACTACAGGGGATACAAACATGCAGATCAGAGCATCTCCTTTGACAAGCCTAAGTCAGCTTCCCTGCTGTCCTTTAAAAGCCCCTCCTGATGTCATGTCCAGGCTCAATCTCAACCCTCAAAACACTCCTGCAACCAGACCAGCCTCCTCACTGGGTTTGGTTGCCTTTAGTTTATTCTATCTGCGTTGCTTCTATCTCTTCAATAGGTCACTGTGCTTGTGCTAAGAATTCTCTTATTCTTTGACGCTGTGCATCACAGTTCAGGCTGCTGCTGTGCAGGCTGTGTTCAGTAAATGACTGGAGAAGTGAACGAACAGAAGTAAATAAAACAGAATGAAGAGTGAGGGTCAGATTTCTATCTATCTATCTATCTATCTATCTATCTATCTATCTATCTATCTATCTATCTATCTATTCATTCTTCTCTCTACCTACCTACGTACGTATGTACATACTCATATATGTATGTATGTATGTATGTATGTACGTATATATGTATCTGTCTGTCCATCCATCTACCCATCCATCCATCTATATTATCCATTCATCTATCAATGTATCTATCTATCATCTATTTATCCATATCTATATCTATCTTCCTACCTTCCTATGTATCTATCATTTATCTTTCTATTATATACCTGTCTACCTACCTACCTACCTACCTACCTACCTACCTACCTCCCTCCCTCCCTCCCTCCCTCCCTACCTACCTACCTACCTACCTACCTACCTACCTACCTACCTACCTATCTATCTATCTATCTATCTATCTATCTATCTATCTATCTATCTATCTATCTATCTATCTATCCTTCTACCTACCTACCTACCCACCTACCCTATCTATCTATCTATCTATCTATCTATCTATCTATCTATCTATCTATCTATCTATCTATCCTTCTACCTACCTACCTACCCACCTACCTATCTATCTACCTACTTATTTACTTATTTTGTTATATAGAGAGGGTCTTACTACGTGGCCCACTTTGGCTTGGAACTCCATGTGTAACTGAGGCCATTCTCCAACCTGTGATCCTCCTGCCTCAGTCTGCAAGGTGCCGGGGATCGTAGATGTATGTCTCCACATCTGGCTCTATTATGGCTCTGCTGAGCACATATTTGACAAACTGTGAATATATTCTTTCTGGCATCTTTTACCATTTGTTAAACTAAGACATTTATAGTATGTCTTTACATTGACCATGACAAATCACATTGTGGCCACCACTGTTAGAATTTCTTGGAATAGTAGAACTGTAGTAGTGCCCAGTTCAGACTCTTTTCTTGCAATTTCCATGAGGATAGTGGAAACACAACTTAATTTTAAAGCACTCCTATATAATATTATGACCTTAATACAAAAAATACCCTACTGATCCTAAACAAGTGTATGTGTGTTATAGTGGGTCTTGAAAAAAGATCTGCGTACCCGAAAATAAAAGATGCCCTAATACATGGGGAAATACCAGCTTCAGTTTTATTTGTGACTCACCAGGATCTCCAAGTCTAGACCCTGACTGAGTACATCTTAGTTTAACAACTGGTTCAAATGCAAAATGACTGTAAATTTAGATAGGCTTTGGTGGCATGGACATGACAGGAAAAAAATTACATAAAATTGGTCTTTCTGTTAGCTCTCTAGGAGAGATAGATGGCTCACTGAAATGGCCTGCTTGCGTGTAAAGCATTGATGGAGTGCTTGAGCTGAGCTGGCTTCACCTGCTACCCAGCCTCCAAGTGCTCGGCTCAGCCCATCTGAACAATGCTGATTCACCCCTGACATGAATCCTCCAAAGAAGAGCATGCCATGAATGAATAAGGGAAATGATGGAGACACTGAGTTATCTGGCGTCAGATGTCTTGCAGGACTTGATATGTGCACTTTGAATTTATGGTCAAGAGACACTGGGGCTCCAAAAGTTAACTGACTAGTTCTAGGTCATATAGCTAGCAAGTACGAGGACAGCCTGAATTCAAACCTATCATCTGTTAGAACAGTGAGCTTTACACTATCCAGCCCTTATCTTTCTTTCTTTTTATTAAAGGTTGGTTTTTTGTTTTGTTTTATATTTCTGGGGTGTGTGTGTGTGTGTGTGTGTGTGTGTGTGTGAGAGAGAGAGAGAGAGAGAGAGAGAGAGAGAGAGAGAGAGAGAGAGAGAGAGAGAGAGAGTGAACTTGCCAGCATCATATTCATGCTTGATGCCTAAGGAGGCCAGAAGTCATTAGATTCCCAGGAACTGGAGTTGCAGACATTTGCTAGCTACTACATGAGTGTTGGAAACTGAACCCAAGTCCTTTGCAAGAATAGTGAGTGCTCTTAACTACTCAGACATATCTCCAGCCCTATATCTTATCTTTTTAAAGAGAATTGTTATTATTGTGTGCATGTGTATGATGTATGGGTATGAGTGTGGTCCAGTGCATGCCACAGTGCATGCACAGAGGTCAGAGGACAGCTTTTGAGACTTCATTCTCTCCTTTCACTGTGGGTTCTGGGGACCTAACAACTCAGGTCACCAGGCTTATACACCAAGCACAGTTACCCATTGAGCCATTTTACCAACCTAATACTTGTCTTTTACTCATAGACAGGGGTTGTTGGAACTCAGAAGGATTTTGAAAAGACTGCTGTATTTTGCTCATGTAACAAGTGATACAGGTGCAGAGGCACCAGTGAACCAACCGAGCTGCCAACATTCACACCATACAAATGATAAAATGGATCATAACCCCATCATGTTGAATGTGTACAGGGTGATAGTTATAGCTCTGTAGCAGACACCACAGCTCTTCATCTATAATAGAATGTCTCTATTCTTCCCAGGAACACAACAGATAAGCATCCCATCCCCTCTTAGAGCTATGTGAATTAATGGAGGAGTGAAATTGATACCACTGCTTCTACACTAGTAAATGATCTTGGAAGCTACACATTAAAGGTGACAGATCTGCCATATCCTCACACCTAATACATCAAAAATTTCCTACCCCACTCTACCAGGCCTGAATAGCTCTGGGCGAGCAGCATGCAAGCAAGAAATAACCTTGTGTAACATTATGTCATAACCTGATTCAATTTATATGTTATTGCAGCCTATTCTAGTGCATCCTAACAATACAGGATCAAATACTTCCACACTTGAGTGATGCCCCTGTGGTGTGGCATTGTTCCCTATATAGAAGTTTCTATCCCACCAGCAACTCCCAAATACCTGGCAGCCACTTCTCAAATTAACACTCAGAGGCTTACTATTTATTTATAAATGATCAGCCAGTAGCTCAGGCTTATTGCTAATTGGCTCTTACACTTAAATTAACCCATAATTTTTATATGTTTATATACCACATGGCTTGGTACCTTTTTTTGGTATGGCATTCTCATCTTGCTTACTTTGCATCTGGCTGGTGACTCCTGACTCTGCCTTTCTCCTTCCCATAATCTTTAGCCTGGTCACCCAACCTGTATTTTCTGCCAACCAGCATTTCATTAAATCAATTCCAGTGACAAATCTTCACAGTGTATAAGAGAATTATTCCACAGCACATAACTATAGATGGCATGCAGGTGGGTTGAAGTATCAAGGAGGGAAAGGTCTGTGGTCTGAGATTTGAGTCTTGGATGGCTAGTGGTGACATGTTCCCTGGATTTCACAGAGTAGCACAGTTGTACTTTGCATTAGAAGGTTAGAGTTTATGCTGCCAGCTGGCCATTTATTTCCTCTCACGTGCAAGAAGGACATCAACACCTCTGCCAGTTACTCTCCGGTACCACAATTATACTTAGCCCAAGAAGAGAGCAGAATCTTATAAAATTGGTATTCTGCTCGAGTTTGGGTCTAGACTAAAGATAGCTCACATCCTTTACTGGAAGTCATGTCAGACTTCTTGGTAGGTGTTTTGAGTATCATACTTGAATTTTGTTCACAGAAGTCAAATTTAGACTTTAGTTCCCCATTTTAGTCAGACTATGAGAAGGGGAAGCAAATAAACCAGGATATTCCTAATTTAATATGGAAGTCTATTCTTTCTGAGGTACTAATAAATAAGTAAATGTTATCGGACAGTGCGTATGTCAGTGTTGTGTTGCTGTGAAGAGACACCATTACCATGGCAACTCTTATAAAAGAAAGCATTTAACTGGGGCTTGCTTACAGTTTCAGAGGTTTAATCCATTGTCATCATGATGGGGAGCATGGTAGCACACAGGCAGACACGGTGCTAGATAGGTAGCTGAGATCTGTAAGCAACAAAAAGAGAGAGAGAGGCGGGGGGAGGGGAGAGATACACTGGGTCTGGCATGGGCTTTTGAAACCTCAAAGCCCACTTCCAGTGACACACTTCTTCCATACTTCCTCCAAAAAGGCCACACCTCCTAATCCTTCTCAAGTAGTGCCATTCCCTAATGACTAAGTCTTCATATATGAGCTTTTGGGGGACATTCTTATTCAAGCCATCACAGGGTACTTGAACAAATAAATTGGGAAGTGCTGAGTTGGAGGACATTCTGCCCACACAATCTGTGCATGGTGAGTCATTTCAACTCCATACATAGTGACACAGTTGGCATTTTCTACAAGAAATAGCAATGGCATGCAGTTGATTTGAGGACCTTTTAATCTGTGATGACATCTTCTGGAGAAAAATGAAGCAGGATTATTCTTCCACGAACCCAATAGATACACACGGTGTCTTCAGAAACCTCCTATCTTGGCTGACACAATTCTGTTTCTCTGCCCTTTTCTTCATCATATCTAGTTTCTTTCTCATGTCAGCCCAAAACTTGCAGTTAGTAAGACGAAAGTCTGGCAGTTATCTGGCTTTGTTCTCTTTTTTATTAAAAAAAAATATTTAGTTTTGTGTGTGTGTATGTGTATGTACACTTGAGTGTAGTTTCCATAGAAGTAAGAAGAGGGTGTCAGACTCTCTGGTGCTGGAGTTATAGACAGTTGGGATCGGCTTGATATGGAGGTGTGTATGCTGGAATTGAACTGAAGTTCCTCTGGAGGAGCAGTCAATGCTCATAACCACTGAGGCATTTCTCTAGCCTCTGGATTTTTTCCTCTCATAGTAAACATTTAAAGATCACTATTGGTCCTTTTTCAAGCCCTTTGCAGACTCAACACCACCTCAATCCTAAGTAGGTCAAGGGTGCCATGTTTTCAACTATTTGCAGTGCTGTGTCGTCCTGTGTCGCGTGTCGTGTCTGTCCCCGTGTCAGTCCATCATCCCCCCCCCCCCGTTGTGTTTAAGTTGTTTCAGGTTCGGATCCGCAGACCTGCAGTCTCACAGAGACACATAGATGCTTACATTAATTTTATGTTGACTGTCCTAGGGCTCTGGCATTTTGCTAGCTAGCTCTTGCTCTTAAATTAACCCATGATTCTTAATCCTGTTCAGCCATGTGGCTCGGTACCTTTTCTCAGAGCAGCATTGTTATCCTCTGTATCTGCTGGCTTCTCCGCATCTCTTCCCTGTTCTTCCTGTTCCCAGAGTTTTCCTAGTCTGGCAGCCCCGCCCACACTTCTTGTCTGCCTTCAGCCAATCAGCATTTTTATTAAATCAGTAGGAGGGGCAAATATTTACAACGTAACAACATAATCCCACTACATAGTTATCTTAAATCCTGGGAGTTATCTCAAATTGTGGTTTTTATTGCCTGACCCTTCAGACTTTCCATTGCCTTTCATGTGCTGCTTTGAAGTATAAATTCTTGGTAGAGAATACAGCATGTAGTTATTTCTGAGTTTGTCTGACCACAGGGAACTAACATTTCACAGAATACACTTGAAGTCAGTGTATGTAGAGTTTAATCTTTCTTTGTTTTAGGTCAGAAGTGGTGGTCCTGCCTCTCCTCCACCCACCTTCCTTCTCAGCCACACTCCAGCCATCCCTGACTTCCCAGCAGGGCCCTCTTGCCAAGCTTTCCCAGTCTGCTTCTTATGACTGATCTGGGAAGCTAGACAGTGTTGCCCATGTTCACTGGCAGAACCCACCAGTCCTCATCTTCACCTCAGACTGTCCATAACTACTTTCACTCAGCTCTGCTTGGTAGGACTGTTGCTATTGAGTCTCAAGCTACACAAAAGCCAAACAGAATGGAGTCTGCATCCTCCACGGACTCATGGACAACAGCAGGGGATGAGCCAGAAGGAAATCTGAGGTCACTGTTCACCATGGTTATGCCTTCACCGAGGCAATGTCCCCCTGTTTCTTAATCTTTACACCTCTTTTCTCTTTATTGTCTCTATCTTCTCCTTTCTCTTTCTATTCTCTGTCTGTCCATACAACCTGCTTTGTGTGTATCACTGGTCTCAGCAAGGCTGAGTTGTTTAAGCAACCATTGTTTATTTCCCAGTCTAGAGTCTGGGTCATCTAAGACAGAGGTGTTGGCAGACTTAATTTCTGTAGATGACCCACTCAGCTTACAGATGACCGACTTCTGCACTATCTTCACACAGGGAGAGAAATCTTTGTGGTGTCTTTATGGGTCGCTTATCCTGTTTTAAGGTTTCCAGCTTCATGATAGACTCTCCCCTAACTTCCACCTCCTATAAACTTTACTTCAGGAGAGAGGCTTCAACATGGTCCCCAGAAGTCATGGCAAATCCTTGTTCTCTTTTTTATAAAAAAAAAATTTATTTTTAGTTTTGTGTGTGTGTATGTACACTTGAGTGTAGTTTCCATAGGAGTAAGAAGAGGGTGTCAGACTCTTTGGTTTTGTCTCTGTCTGTGCTTCCCCCTTTGGGTATTCCTACGCATCACTGGTTGTCCTAAAATATGCTATGTAAATTAGACTGACCTTGAACTCACAGAACTCTATCTGCCTCTGTCTCCTGAGTGCTATGACTGAGGTATGAACTATCATGCCAGTTCAACAATCATCCTCTTTTCCCTTTTAAAAAAATTCTGTTTTATCATGTACAAATCATATTCAAATAAAGCACCAACTCTAAAAGCAAGACAGCAAGCCATAGTTTTCCTTTCTTTCTCTCTCTCTCTCTCTCTCTCTCTCTCTTTTTTTTTTTAACGCATATATGTTGTTCTGTTTTTGTGTGCACCCCTGTCTGTGCATGATGTGAATGCCTAGTGCTAGTGGAGGGAACAGGGAATTTGATCTCCTAGGACTAGAGTTATAGATGGTTGGAAGTCACCATGTGGATACTGAGAATCAAAAACTTCTCTGGAAAATCAGCCAGTGCTCTTAACCACCGAGTCATTACCCCAACCCTAAGCCCTGTCTTTCCTGTGAGCTCTCAAGAGGATATAAGGCGTTGTCTCTAAAAGAAAGAATTCTCTTTTCAGAAAGGGTATGTGTATAACCTAAGTCCATGGAACTTTACCATCCGAAACTATATTCCTTGCTTTAACCCCTGACTATGGTTTCTTGGGTCCAGAAGGCCTAAGTATGGATGGGTTTTTGACACTCACTCAACTTCTGTCTTCTTATTCTACAATGAATGGGTGAAGGCTTGCTACATCCTTGGGGATGATGTTGGTAGATACTGATCTTATTCTGAATGTGCTTATTTACCTTGATAATAGTTCTCATCCTAGACCACAGCCTTCTGGTTCTTCCCATGTTTCAAGTAATGAAGACACTCAGTGAGACCCCCAAGAATTCCCTTTCTTTTCTGGGAGGCTGGTTTCTGTTTCCAGGTCATTTAGCACACTGAGCTTCCACACAATCTCTTTGGGTCTCTCCTCCACCTCTACCCCCATGGCCTCCACTGTTCTCTTAGGAAGGGGAACTGCCTTATCAGGGTCTGTAGCCAACCCTATCTCAACCAAGTTTTGCCACATAGACTTGGTGTAGTACCAGTCGTGTTGGATGTGAGAACATTCAATCCATAGAATGGATGACCATTTTGGTTCAGATGCTCTCACTTGACAACTCTGTTTCCTTTGGCTATGGGTGCCACTGATGGCCACATCAGCAGCTCAAACCCTGCCTCACTTTCAGAGCCTTGTATTAACAGACTCCCTGAATCATCTTTCTTAAAAGCTAACTTCAAATACCTAACTTTTCCAAAGTGGACTTATACCCGCTGCCTCTTTTCCACCTACTGGTCACCTCTTAATCTACTGCAGTCTGTCTCAAGCACCATGAAAGTCATTGCCTTTGAGTAGCAGATCCATTCAAGTAATACAATGTTACATACAAGTAATACAATAATTTTATTTAGAGCCAAGTGGTGGTGGCACATGCCATTAATCCCAACACTTGGGAGGCGATTTATCTCTGAGTTTGAGACCACTCTGCAGGACAAGTTCCAGGACATCCAGGAATACACAGAGAAACCCTGCCTCAATCAATCAATCAATCATCAATCAATCAATCAACCAACCAATTTAAGTATGATTGGTATATTAAATATAAACATAATATTTGGCAACAATACTACACATTTTATTGATCGGGCAGGCCGGTGCATTAAATTTCCAGGCACTACCTCCTCAATTTTTGCAGTCCTCTAAAGATGGACGGCAATGACTCCCAGGAAGCCACAGCTTAGCAGCCACACAATTTCCCAAGGAGGATGGAGAGATTCACTACGATTTTCATGAGTTGGTTATAATCCCAGCTATTTCACTTCCTAGTCAAGCTCTGACATTAGGTAAGTGATGTTACCTCATCCCTCATTTGTAAAATGTTATGAAAAGATTGCATGTCTCATAAGGACACCAAGAATAGCAAAAGCAGTCATAGTGGACGAGGCACCCATGCAGGATCTGGTGCATAGTTGGCCGTGAAAACACAGGGCTCTCCAAATACCACTCTGTAACCTACTTCATCCGTCCATAAGGACATACCAACACCAGCCCACTGTTTAAATGGCACTAGTTTCAGTGAAGGGGGAAAGACTTGGGCACATGAATCCCATGCAGTCTCGGGCTGAAGAAGCAGACTGTTGTGAGCCTCCTTGACATCAATCCCCTGTGTTTTGCAAGTGAGCTTGCTCTTTCCTCTGTAACGCAGAATTTTCATTTCTTACCCTTTTTGTCTTGTGATACAGACCAAAGGTATTTTTTTTTCTAATTTTCATGTATTTTTTTTCTCATTGAGTGACATCTATTGACCAGTGCCAATCACAGGCACACCTGTTCTTGGCCTCTGACCATGAAGCTTCTCTAGAGAAACCAAGACGCCCTATCAGTTCAGTCTGTGACTTCCTTGCTTCGAGAAATTCTGAATTATATGACAAGGCTTCCTTTGGGGGGGTCCCTGAGGGTCCCCTCACTCTTTCTTCACAGCAGACACATTTTCCACCACTGGTGAACGTCTTTGCTTACCCCAGCATTGTTCCCAAATCCCTCTGGAGGCTCAAATCTGACCTGTGGAACACTTTGTTTGGAATGCAAAGCTTCTAAATTGGATGGAGCTAATATTTCAAATATGCTATTCCACATGAAATTGCAGAGCTTGCAATGTTGGGTGCCTTGGCATCAAAATCCTTAACTGGCTGAAGCCAAATGATCGTGCTTTTTATAGCCCCCTTCCCTTCTTGTTCTCCTAAAACCAAGACGCAGCCTTCACTGGATAAGGACACTGTGTTAAGTGGGCTTCAGGACCTATACTCCCTGTTTGAGCACCTTCCAGAGCGGGAAATTTTAAACTGTACTGCCATTCTGGGGGCAGGAGGAACCCATGGTCAGGTTCTCGAATGCCTCTCTGCTCTAACATCATTTCCCATGCTTCTCTCTTGGCTCTTGCAGACCCTCCTATCTTCCGCAAGATGTTCTACCTTCCTCTCTCTTGGTCCACCACATAGCTCACAGTGCTCCTGATGGCCTCTGGTGAGCAGAAAGGCTGCCCGCCGAATACTTCAAATCCTCACCTTAGTCAGTCAAATTCAGGGACCCTGATGATACACTGCCTCTAGAAACATTTGCAGATGACATTATCTCCAGCATTTGGAGATGGATTTCAATGTCTTTCGTATTTATTTGATACATCCAGTCTTTTACAATGTAAATCGTGTATCTTTGCAAAATTTGATGTCCTGTTAAAAGGCCAAGCGGTATGGAGAGAGGAGGACAGCAGGAAATTGAGATGGCTAAAGTGTTACAGGGGCTTCCAACTTCACACAATTTGATTCCCCTAATTTACCTATGAAAATGGTTGTGACTGGGGTTGGTATATATTCCTTCTATGATTGTATCATAGAGCTGTTACCCCTGTGAGCCTGTGGATGAGATGTGAAGAAAATGGGCTTTAGGAATTCTGCAACATCATAGCCAGGCCTCTAGAGAAGTGTCCAGATCTGAGTATGAGACCCATGCTTCCCTTCTGGGCATGTAAATGTCAGGAGGTGTGAGGGTGTCAATGAGTCTGCAGGTATGGAAGGATTGCAGAGACAGTACAGAGAAGAAAGGCTTCCTCTCCCTGAACATAGCCACAAAGGAAATGTCTAGATGAATTCAGATCTTTAGGAGTCAGTTTAAGGTGGCTCCCTTCTGGTCACCTCATAGGCTTCCACCATCCAGAGCAAACAAAAGCCAGGGAGCAGGCTTTGTGATTGCATCGCACTGTGTGCTGGTGGGTTCATCAGCTTTATGCAAATAGGTTTGAGCCTGCCACAAATGATATTTTTTCCTGTTGTGCACCATGCTGGCAGGCCTGAGTCCTGATCTCATTACCTCGTGGATACTCAAAACCGTCTATTTGAAAACATCTATTGTGTGGTCTCAGAAATTGCCTCCAGGCAAAACTGCCACCAGGATAGCAATTTGCATGTTCTCATTTCTCCCTGCTGACCCAGCTGTGAAAGGGGACAGCTGGGGACTGCTCCTGGCTTCCAGTAGAGAAAGCGAAGGGCTTCTTAGGTGGAAGCATCAGATATTTTTTTCAGTCTCTTATTTTGGACTTTGCTTGGTCAGCTAGGAGGCCCTTAATAGTCCGGACTCTCCCAAAGGACTCTCAGACTCTGTGGGGTTGAAACTTTTCTGTCTTGGATTGTCCTTATTTTGTCTCCAATGAAGACTTCTTTCCAATTTCTCTTTTGCTAACTATACCTCTCCTACTAATCCTTCTCTGGTCCACTTGCCTCCACCCATGTGAGCTGGAGACTCCCCTTGTGTTCTCCTATTCACTTCATGTATGATGCACAAGACTGGTTGGATGCTAGGACAGTGCACTTAGAATGGGCGTTCATGTATGTGTGCACTTGTGTGTGTGTCTTCTTGAGTGCGAGTGAGTGTGTTTGCACATTCGTATGTGAGCACTAACAAAGGTTTGAGTCATCAAGTCATGAAGGCTTGGCTCCTGTCCTCTGCCAAGCCTGGTCTCCTAGGAGACAGATTTGTAGAGATACCAAAATAAAAACCAGGACAAGTACAGTCATAACGGACCGTGGAAGAGACCCAAAGAGTTCACAAGAGGCAGGGAGGTGGGAGAGGTAAAGATGAGGCAGCATGAAGGAAGTTTGTCAAAGGTAGCATGAAGTGGAGTTTGGAAGGGTGAAATGGAGTTTCCTAGCTAGGCAAGTGGGAAAGTGTGCTTCAAACAGAAATAACAGCATCATGAGTTCACAGGACATTTATTGAGCAACTGCTATGTTCCAGGGATCACTTCAAGTCTTCTCTCATTGGAGTTTACCTGCTGGGTAAAAAAGGCAAATAATCATGAATTTTCAAAATTAATGTGGCCAGGTGTGGTGGTGCATGCCTTTAATCCCAGCACTCAGAAGACAGAGGCAGGTGGATCTCTTGAGTTCAAGGCCAGCCTGATCTACCTAGTGAGTTCCAGGCAGCTAGGGCTGCACAGAGACAACCCTTCTCAAAAAAAAACCAAAAAACAAAAAACAAAAAAAAAAAACCCAAACATGAACAAACAGGCAAACAAAATTAGCACAAAGCTGAGTACCTGGGATCTCTGAGTTCTGGAGGCAGAGGTAAGATTGCTAAGTCCAAGGCCAGCCTGGGCAACACAGTAAAAGTCTATCTCCAAAAACAATAAAATAAAACCCAAACAAATCTGAAAATCCCAAATCAAAAGCAAGTTGTTAAGAATTGTGTGTCTGTGTGTGTGTGTGCATGTTTTAAAACATCATAAGAAGAAAGAATGCGTAGATGGGTGGGGAAAGTGAAATTATCTGGGACCTCTTTATTACAGAACTATCAGGTTATTTCCGGTAGAATCATAAGCCAGAATGCCAGGTGCATGAAAGACTAGGGTCCTACACCAGCAGGAACGGGGGTAGGGGGGGTGGGGGGGGTGAGGGGGTGGTCTGATTCACTGTTTCAGGACTGTCCTGTTGAGCTGTAAATGCTGTCAATGCCCCGGAAGGGGGAGGGGTTACTACGGAGGAAGGCCAAGCTGTGCACAAGGTAAGGGGTAGGCAATAAGAAATAGATCTGACAGCTCTTTGTGAAGTAAAGCCAAAAGTGTTTTGCCATTTTCTGGACACAGGGGCTAAATAAAGGGAAACACTTGGTTTTTGTCTCGGTTTGGACCCCAAGGACTGAGTATGGTGGTGAGGCTGGAAATGATGTGAGAGGTCAGGTGCAGAGAGAGAAGAGCTTCCACAAGGCCCCTCAGGGAAGCATTGTGTTCCCTACTGTGCATCCTGTAAGGATGTGACCAGGGCACTCAAGAAAACCAATGTTTCTGGACATTTCCACATAGCAAGCACCATGCCGGGTGCCTAAACATGTGTTTTCACTTGAAACACCTGAGAAGTAGGTATTCCTGCGTATTTTATTATAAGACAGAAGTGGACATCAGTGATGGCTGATGGGTAAGAAAGTTGACAGTGAGAAATTCAGACTCAGCCTCCTGTGGTTCCATAATCCTGATGTGAATCAATCAGTCGAAGCAGGATATGAAATGCTACTCATTTAGTGTCACCTTAGTGGGGTGTCCTCCTTCTGAGCTCTTTCCCACTAGGTAGTAGACCTGTGGGGCCAAAGGTCGGGCTTATTCTTTTGCGAACTTGGCCTGTCACAAATGGAGTGATACTGGGCACACTTGAAAATTTGGGAAAGTCTGTCTGCTGCTTGGTCTTTGCTTCAGTCATTATCATACATGTCAACTCATGTCACATGAGTTCTCGTCAGCCAGTCTCTGATGTGACTGGTTCGTGTTACTACCCTTAGGTTCTCACTACACTCATTGCTTCTCAGGGCCACGTCTGTTTCCCAAAGCTACTGGAATAAATCGTCATGCACTTGGTGGCTCGAGAGAAGAGGAAAGGATTCCTCTTGAAGTTCTGGTGAGGGCAAGACTGTCCTCTCTGCAGCTTCTGAGAGAGAGTCTGGTCTATGCCTCTTAGTTTTTGGAGGCTTCTGTCATTCTTTGGCTTCCAGATACATCATTCCAAACTCTGTATCCATATAGGTGCCATCCCCCCATTCTCTGGCCCTGAAGACACTCTTGTTCTTTTATAAGGACACTGACCATTCTGTTTTGAGCCTTTTCTGTATTTAGGGTGTTGTTCTCTCAAGATCTCTAACTCAGGGGTATCTTCAGAGACTCTCATTGCAAATAAGGTCATATTGGGAGGTTCTTACTCTGAGATTCTCACTACACATGTCTTACTACACTTACTCCAGACTCCTTGCAACAGTGAGATAGGTAGAGCCTCAGTTTTATATAATTTGAGAGGAAGAAACTTAGGCAGGGAGGATGAGAGCCATGCCTATGTGATTATTTTGATTATTTTGGAAGATAGTAGAACCAAAATTCAAATTCAGGAAGCCAGTTTCTAAGACTGTAGTGGGTCATCATTCCATCCAATGACCCTGGGCTACCTGGCTGGATATAGGTGGCGCTTCTTGCCTGCCTAGGTGACCTTTTAAAAGGGAAGAGTAAGGGGGTTATGCTCCCTTTTGACTGGACATGGAAGGTTTCCAACACACAGTTCGCTGACCTGGTCTGGAGCTTTCCCCATTCTTCCCTGGGAGACAAAGAGGCAAGGGCATCGATTCACTCTGTATTCTTAAATGTGTGGTCCCCATTTCACCCCTAAATAAATCAGTCTTCTTCCCAGACATCTGTAAATTTCTCACTTTCTAAGACCTTTCTTAACACCCGTGCTTTTCAAGGCAGAAGCCATGACTGAATTTACTGGAACTTCTCCAGCTCCCTCTAACCATCAGTAGAAGCTCATGACATGGTGATAATCAAGAAATTTCACACATCCTTCCTCGTCAGTTAAGAGACTGTGTTCTCCCCATGTAGAAGGGGACAGAGCTGTGGGATAGGCCCTGGATGGAAGGGGAGCTTGGGTTGTCCTTAGCTTGCAGCAAAGAAACAGCCATGAGTTTAGTCCAAACATCATAGCATCCCTGTCTAAAATATTCTGGTAACCACAGCCACTCATGCTCAGTCTGTGGCTTGCTGGGCTCCATTTGCCCAGTGATGAGTATGGATCTGGATCCTGGCAGGTTAAAAAGCAAAAGGGTGGTGGTGGGAAGACCATTTCTCCCTGCTTCCAGGGAAAACCACTGGATTTCATGAATGACTTCTTTCAGCCCCAGTCCCTGACCTGTTTTGAGTCCCACAGAGACCTTCAGGCAGTATGCTCTGCTCTGCTCACTTTGAGCCCTGTCACTCCAGAAAGCTAGGCTGTCTCCTGCATTTTGCTCCTCAGCGCTGAGTTGCAGGAGCCCTTGATGCTGCCCTCAGCCCAGCTATTTCACATCCCCTAACATCTGGGAGCTTCTCTCAACATCTCGTACTTGCTAGTACATTAAATCTCTAAATGCCCTGGGTCTGAGTCTGGCAACATTTTTTTTAAAAAAGCTGTTTGGGGTTGGGTAGGTAATGCAAGGATCATGGTGTGAAAGTCTATAGCATTCTGTCACAGGTAGCCGGCTCATTCAGCTCATTCTGCGGCTGGCTCACTTGGCTTGCTTCTTCCCATTCTAGAATCTCAGGCTTAGTGACAGTCTGAGTGTGACAAGTATGATTATTTAGGAAGGTGTTTTTATAGGTCCAGATTAAATCCAGAAATGTATATGAAATAGTATTTAGAGAATGTAACACTTTTTGTAAGTGTATTATGTTTATGAGTTTACTGAATTTTTTTGATAAAGAAATATTATCAGAATAAACAGACACCTAAAGAGAATTCTTTGGGGAACAAGGGAATAAACTGAGGAAGACAAGGCCGGAAGCCAGAGTCCTCCCAATGTGCTTGTATCACAGTGTTTGGGCTTTAGAATGATTTAAATGGTTTAGATTTTAAAGAATTCTGTAAAGTAAATTCCTAAAACAATAAAGCAACCAGAGACAGATGATCTTAATCTGATAGCTAGTTGGTGACTGAAAGCAGAGCAGACAGCTACTTCAAATATATTAACCAAGTTCCCTGAAATGCCCAGGACTGCTTGTCATGCATCCTTGAACTAGGCAAAGCTCTCATTCCTGAATGACCCGGGACAGTTGGCTTCCCTAACAGATCATCCATTTCACAGTTTGATCCTGAAAACCTCTGAGGAACATGCTAATGACGAGATAACAACATAGAGATGTCTAGCTGCACTCAGCACCATTCATGGGACTTCATGGTTTCAGATTACTGTTATCCTATGAGTATCCTATAGTGTAAGAGAAACGTGCAAACATGTTTGGGAACCAAGGCTTGTTATGTCAAAAAAAGATAAAGAAGTTCTGGGAATCTTGAAGCCACCATTATGAACTCATGATAGGACATGTGTGTCCTCCCTTAAGTCACTGAAAAGCCCAGAACCAAGGTGACCTCTCAGTCGTGACTTAGCTTTTAGAACACAGTCTCCAAGTACTCTCTCCCGTTTAAAAAGGCCGAAGTTCCTCAGAGAAATGGCTTCTTTCACATTCAGGGCAAGAATATCCATGATGACGCTGGACTCTTACAGTTCCCATAGCAAGGGAGCCATCAAGGACCGGTAGTCATGATAAAAGGACTCCACATTCATTTTGGAGATGCTGACACTGGTCAGACACAGGCAATTTGAACACCAAAAGGAATAATGGAAGGCAACAGATTGAAATTACTGAGGTTACAAAGATGACGAGGGTATAAGAAGTGAGCAACCAAAGCGTTGTTTCTTTGGTAACACCTCAGGGGAGCAAACCATTACTTTGGGGACAAAAGGTGCAGCGTCAACAGTCTTTTATGCTGCTGCTGCTGCCCTTTCTGCATTAACCAAATAGTTGATGAGAAAAGGCGCTTTCTGGAAGGATTACGTCTTCTAAATTCACAAGGAGTAAAGGGAACATCACTTTGACATCTCTCATACTGGATCCAGGCAGTAATGGTTCATTGGTGACTGAGCCCATTGGGCATTTGTTTATTTTACTTTATTTTGTCCAAAACAGAGTTTTTCTGAGTAAGAGCTCTGGCTGTCCTGGAGCATAATTTGCAGAGCAGGTTGCCTTCAGATTCGCAGAGATTTGCCTTCCTCTGCCTGCCTCCTAAGTGCTGGGATTAAAGGCATGTGCCATCACCACCCGCTGCTACTGGTCAATTTTTAAAACAACATAGCAAACTCAAACATGCATAAAAGTTGCAAGTGCAATATAATACTTCTTTTGCTCTTTAAAAGTAAGTTTTTAATTTCAATTTTATGTGTATAGATGTTTTTCTGCATGTGACTATGCATCACTTAGGTGTCTGGTGCCCAGAAAGGCCAGAGGAGGGTGTGGGATTCCCCTGAACTGGAGTTACAGCTATCATGTGGGTACTGTATTGTGGGCACTGCAAATCAAAGCAGAGCCCTCTGGAAGAATGGCTGGGGCTCTTAAGTGCTTAGTCATCATTTCAGCCCTTTAAAAAATCATTTGCTTGTGTGATGCCCATCACTTGTAAATACTCGAGGGTATTTCCTACAAACACAAGCATAATTCTATTAAGCTACAGTAAGGCCATTTAAATCAGGAAATTACCATTTATACATCACTGTGGAGAAAAAACAAGGGTCTGCTTCCTATGCATCTATACCAGCTGACTGGCCTATCTGGAGTTTTGTGGATAGGGAAGACCTGAGACTTCTGGGCCTGAGACAGGGGTTTTATCATTGACTTCCTAGCAAGGGGGAATGAACAGCAGATCTGTACAGCCCTTTCCTGTAGCCCTAACTGTAAACTTGAGGCTGGGTAATTCACAAAGGGAAGGCGCACAGGTTTTGAGCTGGCAAGTTTAAGAGCAGGGCACCTCCTACTGCTTTCCCTCCTAGACATGCAGAACAGAGAAAACACATGAGGGGCCTTGCTTTTGAATAACCAGTGGTTCTCACAAGAAAAGCAGTAAGCCTTCTTAATGACAGCCACCCCTTAACTCCCCCAACCCCAACTTCCCTTGGAGATGGGGCTTTTCTGTGTAGCCCTGGCTATGCTGGAACTCAATTTGTTAACCAGGCTGGCCTTGAACTCATAGAGATCCACCTGCCTCTTTCTCCCAAGTACTGGGATTACACGTACACACACACACACACACACACACACACACACACACACACACACACACACATACACACACACACACACACACACACACACACACGGAAGAGGGGAGGGTCAGGGCACACACAGAAGGAACTCGAAGCTTTGGGAACCTACGCTTTAGGATGAACAGTAGGCATATCTTCTCTTGCGTAAAGGAGAGATTACTTCTAGGTCTAAGCTAAAAATCACATTGCTCTTTGCTCCAGGGTAATCAATGTCTCTCACTTCCAACACTGCTCATAATGTAGGCATTCCTGAAAATCCAGTCTGGAGCAAGGACCACGAAGACCTCAATTTTCAGGCTGTGTATAATTGTGGGAAACCCAGGGGTGACAGTTTCCCAGTCTAGCTGTATGGGTAGATGTTTCTTTTGGGGGTTCCAGAGCTGTGTCTCCTAGGAGATGTAAAGGCTAGCTATCTGGTATTTGGGAGTGCAAAGCATTGGAGAGAGTGTTCCTGGTAGGGACTAGCATGGATGAAGAAAAGTCCAGCGTCCCCGGAGAGCTGAGAAAAGACTCAGAGTTCAGGGTAGTTAGAACACACCGCTGCTGCAGGGCAAGGAGCGAAACTGATTCTAGCTGAGGTCAGAGGGACAGGCTGATCTTGCAGGACCTTCCAGGCCACAAGATGTCGTTGGAACTTGATCCCAAGTCCTCACAATGGTTTAAGCCGGGGAGTAGAGTGATCAGATGTGAGCTTTAAAAAAGCCACTCAGCTGCAGCTGTTCGTAGACTGGATCCTGCCCAAGGTTAATTTTTTCCACTTGACTTCCTGTAATCAGGTTCAGGAAGATGGGATGTTTTGAAATTCTGCCACTGGATAATTGCGACTGACGTTGATGACGAACAGTCACCGGGGCCAATCTTGTCGCTCCTTTCTCTGTCCCACCCCCCCCCCCCCCAGCATTTTGGTCTAGGTGCCCACAGCTCTAATGACAGTGCAGAAATACACGAGAGAGAAAAGGCCATGATTAGTTCCTTACACTCAGGTCAATTCACTGAAGGTCATTCTCCGAGTGATGGACTGGAATTTTCAAGTTTATCGGCCTTGTCTATCAATTGGTTTCTTTTAATTGTTCATAACATTCACATTAATTTGTTGGAGTTGGAATTATTTTTAGATTTTTATAGAATTTCGAAAACTATTAGTTGACAAATTTAAACGTTTACTTTGGCCTAATTTTCGCTTTAATTTAGCTTCTGTTTGGTGTAGCTGTTTCTTGGGGCTAACCTATTCAATATACTTAGATTTTTGTCTTATTTTAGGACGATGGCTTTAAGGAATGAGTCTCATTCACATTAGAACACATGTACTTCAGATGAGAGAATTTGTGAATGGCAGAGCAGGCATCTCTCCCAATGTATTTCATTCCTGTTTGATGCCTTTTATGTATCTCTTAACTCAGAGTTGTTAACCAGCTAGTTTAAATAAATATTTTCATGTATTTTGAGCAGTTGAGAAGGGATTAGTGTCTGAAATTTGATTTTTAGGCATAATTGAAATTCCATTGAATTGAATTCCATATCAGCTACAAAACAGCCGGGTGAGCCAGAGACAGCACAGTGGTGCTGAGCTCCATAGCATGTGTGTACTCCTTAACAGAGTCTGGAAATTGTTCATATAACATGATTGCTATCAATTTCTTTCCTCTTCTTCCTCCTCCTCTTACAGTGCTGGAGATGGAACTCTGGACCTTGCACCTGCTAGAGGAACACTCTTATATTCCCAGCCCCTAGTTACCACAACAAGTTTTGGAATTAATTATATTTGACTTTGGTCCTTATGGAGAAAGTTGAGCTGGTCATATTTGTTCGTGACATTACAATGCTTCTCTCATGATCTCACATTCTTTTCTCATTCCCAGACCACACAACTGCTTCTTGTCTTCACAGGAACTCACTTCAGTGCGCTTGCTGCATGCCCTTAAAATACGTGCACGCTTTCAACAGTGCTATGCATTTGTTCTTAATTTACACACATGAAATGACATCATGAATAGCTTTCTGTTATCTGCTCTGTGTTTTAAGGAACCATCCACGTCAACATTTGTTCTTGTAGCCCATGGCACTATAGGCCGCTGTTCTTACTGTCACCTAGCAATAGTCTCCTAGGCTGTCTCCAGCTTGCCTCTCCCACAAAGCCCTTTGCAAAGGCGCATTCTCCATGTGTCTCTTACAGAGGGACTCAGATAATTTCTCTGGGATATATGTCTGGGAGGTAGATTGCTCTGTTGTCTGGTACATGCACATGCAATGTCACTGATTACACCATCTTTCTTTTCTGATTGCCTGACCAACTTACGTAATTACCAGGAAGAGAGCTGGATTAAGCTCAAGACAGTGAGATCAAACTTCAGGGAAAGCCAAAAATAAATCACAGTAATCAATAAATCAAGGTAAAAAATTTGTTAGTGCACTATTTGACAACTTAATATTAATTTAAAAATCCATATTAAACAATAATATCCAATTTAAATTTTTAAATTTTATTCATTTTTTGACAGGGTCTCACTGTGTTGCTTTGGTTGTCATTATGTAGCTCTGGAACTCACTGTGTAGCTCTGCCTGCCTCTGCCACCTGAGTATGGGGATTAAAGGTGTTCCCTATCATGCATAGCCAAAAAAATATCTAATTTTTGATGAGTGAAAAAACTTCTTAGGATGTGGAAAGGTTTTAAGAGATGGTGAACATGCTTATGGCTTTGATGATGGTGAAGATGATGTGAATATGTACATATATCTAACCTCGCCATATTGCAAACTTTAATTATGTAAAGCACTTTGTATGCCAATCACATTGTAATAAAGCTAGAAAACAAACATTTTAAACACAGATGGTATCAAACCCTTTACTTGCACTGACTTCCTGACTTCCCTTCAGAAATGAAGACCTGTTTCTCCCATTGCTGGCCAGAGTTTTCAGGGTGTATTCTCTTGGTCCCACCCAGCAAGAACATGCTCCATTATAATTCTCTGCATAGCATTTACGATCTTATGATGTGGGAGTTATTTCTTTCTTTTCTTTCTCTCTATTCAGAGAGACTATAAAACCAATGACAGTAGAGATTCAATCTAGCATATTAAACACACACTCGTGTGCACATATGCGAGAGAGAGAGAGAGAGAGAGAGAGAGAGAGAGAGAGAGAGAGAGAGAGAGAGAGAGAGAGAGAACACTGTTAGAGCCATGCTACTTAGATTAAGCCACGTGCAGCCATACCTAAGGCTACTGGCATTTTCACCAGGAATGTAAGGTCAAAAGGAGACCAGCAAGCCTTCTAATTTGGAATTCCATATGCTAGACCCTAGAGCAGTACTGCCCAATAGAAATATAATGTAAGTCACATATTTAATATTAAATTTGCTAGCAGCCACTTTTTCAGAAAGTTAAAAGAAACAGATGAAATTAGTTTTTTAATATATTTTGTTTAACCCAATATATACAAAGTGTTATTTTTGACATGTAACTAATATAAAATTATTAATGAGATATTTTACATTTTGTTTATCCCTGCTTTGTACTAAGTCTAAATTCGGTGTGCAGCTTAAACTCAGAATGTCTTGATTTACTGTTTTTGAAGCCAAGCCAGTGACCACACAGGAGCGGCACCATATTGTTGTATACAGCTCTAGAGTCAAGCCTGAGCTTGATTCCCTTCAAGGTTGTGTGAATCAGCGTAGAGGGAATCTAATGTTCCTTTTCCTTGGTGAAGTGATGGCTTTTGAGAAGCTCGAATATTTAAAATGACTTTCATGGGTAAAGTGAAAGTTATTGAAGAATTATGGATTGGCTGATAGATGGCAGAGACACTTCTCACTCCAGTATTTACAGAACATAAACAACAGGAGAGCAATGCCCAACCATTGCCTTCAGAGGATGTCACAGTTTCTTTATGGGTTAGGTTTACCTACTAAGAAATCCTGTGTCAGAAATTTGCTCTCCATTTTGGTGATGTTAAGAGGTGATGTCTAGTGGGAAGGAGGTTGTTCAGTCATTAGAGGGTACACTCTCAGAAGGGACTAGTGCAGTGAGACCCCAGTCTCTCTCTGCCTTCTTGCCTCATCGCTTGACACATAATCTTGTCATAATGCCATATGCCATGATTTGATGCAACCGAAATGCTCTTCTTCAAGATGGCATCACGCCATTTAGACTATCAGCTTCCAAAATGGTGAGCTAAATAACCTTCTTCTAAAAATTATATTACCCAGCCTCTCCTTCTCATTCCAACAATGGAATGATAGAGGATTTGTAGTTGTTTACTGTTACCTCTAAGGTTAACTGAATACCTCCTCTGAAAAATGACTTGTCTTGACTGACAGATGCCACTGGCCATCTACACACAGAGAGCCCCCAGTGGACACCTGATGTAAGGGACAAAATGAACCTGTTTGTGTTTCCTTATAAGTTGCTATTTTTAAAATAAATTCTGTATGTACAACAGACTCTGTCTTCTGAGGCTGGCAGTACTAAGACTCGGGGAGTTACTGGCTGTCACCCTTCCCAGCTTCCTCAGCACTGATTATCTAGCCAAATGAACTAGGGAGTTTTTTTTACATTATCAATGTGCTCCAAGGATTTTCCAGCAATGCCAGTCCTTTGGCCAGTGTCTCAGCCTTTGGCTCCCATTGAGCCATCTGCAAAGGTCTTCTCTGTTATAATTATTTTCATGTGAACATGCATATCACATAGTAATTATATCCGTCTGTGTCACTCAGCAAACTGTTAACTCCTCCAAGGAGAAGGCTCTGGTCTTTTCATCAGTACACACAAATCCATGCTTTGCTCTCAACATGCTTTTAGTAATAATTTCCTGGATGAATGAACTAATGAACCACAAAATATATGCCATTTAGTGCCAAGGAAGCTCAACATGGAAGGGAGCTATGAGATGTTCCCTGCCTCGGTGCCTTGTAATCGAAGGAAGGCAATCAGCAGACGTGGAGAGGCAGAGATGGCCCGAGGTGACTGAGAAACACAAGCATTGGTGGCTGTTTTCTTAATTTCTCGATTAATGAGACTTGTGAGTTTATTTTATTCTATTTTCCTTTTGTTCTTTAATCTATCATCTCACTTCATTTAGCTAATTCAGTCCTTTCCATCTCTGGGTTGACTAACTGTGGAACTTGGCTATGATTGCCTTTATTAGTTTGCTAATGACTTTGCTGAATTTAGGAGTCATTAATTGCTTGTTAATGTTTCCAAGTTTGACAAACAAATGCAAATTTTTCCCTTCACTCAAAATTTGATCTAAAAATTAATTATATTACCTTTTTGCTTTAGGGCACACACACACACACACACACACACACACACACACACGCAAAACCGAAAGGTATGCCTTACTTTACATCAAGTGATTCCTTTCTCTACAAGCTAAAGAAGGGCACTCACACTTTGCATCTGGGTAATTCCATATGTAATTTGAATTAGCTTTTCTTTTTAGATACGTTGGTTGCCAAGAGCATCTTGCTGTGTCTTCTATGTCTACTCACAGTCTGTCACTCCAGCTAGGGCTTTAAGCTTTTAACTCCCTCCTAAGACCTGGCTCTAAAGCTAGATAGACACTTTTATCAATATATTATTAATTAAAAAAAATTTATGTTGGATAGTGGTGGTGGTGCATGCCTTTAATCCCAGCTCTTAGGAGGCAGAAGCAGGTGGATCTCTGTGAGTTCAAGGCCAGGCTGGTATAGAAAGTGAGTCTTGGACAACCAGGGCTACACAGAGAAACCCTGTCTCAAAAACCCAATATATTTGTGTCTGTGTGTGTGTGTATGTGTGTGTGTGTGTGTGTGTATGTTATGTGTATGCGTATGTGGGGTGCTCATGGAATCCAGAAGTGGATTGGAGGCACTGACATCCAAGAACCCACTGGATGTGGGTGCTGAGAGCAGACCTCTGATCATCTGTAAGGGCAGCAATTGAGCTTAACTTTTGAGCCCCCTTTCTGGCCAACTTTAGAAATTTTGTTACATGCTTTGCTTTTGCAAAAGTGCATGTTCCATTCCACTTCCCTACTCTTTCAGCTTCACGTTAGCTCCTTCAGAGTCCTGAAAGACGCTCTTTTCTTGTTGCAATCATTCCTGATACTCCAATGTATCTTACTCAAGAAGAGGTAACTCAGTTCCAAGGACTTCCAGTTCCATGAAATATATGAAAGCCGAACGTAGACAAATGAGCTTTATTAGGAGGCTGATAGTTTTAAATCTTAAGGCTTCTGGTGTGCCATTAGAAGCCTTGTGGCAAAGGGTTTCTTCAAATTGTGATGCTGAATAGGTCTTGTGAGTGAAGAGCATGTGAATTTTTGAAATAGGCAGCTCATAAAATTCCATGAAATTGCTCTAATGTTTAAAGCCAAGAACCTACAAAGCATCAAACGTGCAGAGAAGGAGGTAAATGATTAGCAAACTGTAAACCTTCATGTTTATTCAATGAGACAAAGATGTGAATTACGGTTTGCTCATCAGGTTCTCTGTGTTGATTGGAATTTAAAATAAAGTTCGGCTGGATCTAGTTCTTTGGTTGGAAGTAGGGGCTTCTGTAGATCGATCCTTATCCTTTGCAATAATAGGATCATGGACTTAACTCAGGGATAAACCTTGGGTGCTAGCTGGTCATCAGTCCAGAATCTCATGGAAGAAAATCCTTCACAGAATCCATAAATGTTTGATTCTATTTTTTTTCCAAATATTTATAAACAAAAAAATCCCAAGGCTTTTCAAACATACATATATTTGTATGAATGTATCTCAATGTTTACTGGGATAAACATTGTGTTATATTTAACACACTGTGGACAGTTGATGTGTTATGTAACCTGGGATAGTCAATTGTGTAGATATTGGGATGACATACATACCATGTCTGTGAGTGTGTTGGAGTTTTATGGAAACATGCCATTGATTATAAACCTTATTCACCCTTATTCAGCTAAATGGCAAAGATGAACAATTGTCATTTGTTTATAGAGAGGGTGTCTACATAAGCATCAGACAGGGTTCAGCTGCTGGTGAGAGCCTGTGGCCATGATACATTCATCAGGTCTTCAAAGGAAGAACATTCCCACTTACTGCATGTTTACTATGCACTGGAAACAATCCTAACTAAATATTGGCTATTTGATTATTTAATAATGTTGTCACACTCATAGTGCTTTTAAGAGGATTATGAGAGAGGCTTCACAGGAACCACTGAGAATGGTACTTGGCACACAAGAAGCACTTAGTCTGTAGTGGTGTGGGAGATTATGTTGTTACATTGTAAATAATTGTTCCACCCACTGGTTTAATAAAAAGCGCTGATTGGCCAAAGGCAGGCAGGAAGTGTGGGCGTGGCTACCAGACTAAGAAAACTCTGAGAACAGGAAGCACAGAGCAGAATGCCAGAGAGAAGCCGGAAGAAGCAGAGGATAACTATGCTTCTCTAAGAAAAGGTATTGAGCCTCATGGCTAGACAAGATAAGAGACATGGGTTAGTTTAAGGGTAAAGAGTTAGCAAGTGATATGCGTGGGCCTTAGGTCGATCAGCCTAAAACTATTGAAAGCATCTGTGTGTCTCTGTGGGACTGCAGGACTGTGGTTAGGCCTGAAAGCCCGGGCCAGAAACCTCATACTACGTAGTGGTTATTGTCAATTGATGCAAACATTCTTGTGAGGGATACTCTTCACTCATACTATATTATCATTAATTTACCTTTAAAATACTTTATAAGGTTTTAATTTTAATTTCTATCCTAGGGGCAAATGGCTAACACTTTTAACTCCTTAATCTAAAACATTTAAAGGGTTAATTAGGATTTTAAAGAGACTCCCTCACAGTTCAAACTCCATGATCTTTATTATTGATTAACACCAAAGGTTATTCCAGTTAGTGGGATGAATATAGAAATTACAACTTATTGGAGGAACATCAGTCAAAAGGTAACAAATTGACTGGAGCGAGTGAATAAGCACTTTTGACCCGGAACATGTACCAGACTAGAGCGCTAGTCAACTTTCAAATATCAAAAGCCTACACCCTTCAAATGAAAACCCTTACTTAGGACTCTAGTTCCTTCAAGATGGAATACATTAATAGAGGGTTATGTCACCCACCTTAGAAGACAATTAGCTGAATTCTTTCACCAAACTGTGCCTGTATCTGTCTGAAATGGGTCTTACATAGGCGTTGTTTTTTAAGGTATTGATAAAGGTAGACAGAGACAGATGGCATCCCATTCATCTAACATCGGACAAGACTAGGTGACTCTTCAGTCATACCTTGTAGAACCTGGTCATTGCCATACACTAGTATGGTCAAGATGGCATAGAATCTTTGGAAGGTTATCTCTGTCCTCCCAAAAGAATTTAGGAATTTTTAAGACTTCAAAATAATGACATTGAGATTAAAAGATGTTGCTAATATTGCTTATGGTCAAATTGCTAGCAAATTGGTGGAGTTAGGCTGCTCAATACCAGCAGGCTTCACTGAGTCCCAGAAAGAGCATTTTCATGGGGGAAATAACCAGCATGTGATGATCATATCACCGTGTAGATCATGTGGGCAGTTTGGTAAGGTCTTGGCTCTTCTATTTGGCTTCTGCATCATGATAAAGCAGCATGTGGAGGTGAGATGTTGTTCATGACTCAAACCAAGTATCATGGTGATCTTGCTCCGAGTTTGTCCAATTTTACAACGTCCAGAGATACAAAAGAGACTGAAAACGCAGTTGTCAATCCAAATAAACTAAATATGTCATTTTCATTAAATAATATATGTCACTCATAACTTTAGATAGTTTTTCTATCATCAATAAAGCTCATTGTTCTTGTGGATAATTTTATGAGAAAGTATGACACATTTAAAATTATATGAAGTGTTTGTTTGTGTAATAATTTAAAGTTTATATCAACAGTATAAATTTTTATTTAACAAAATGGATCTGTTCCACAAAACAGTTTGAGAAGCATAGAACTTGATCCTTTTGGAAGGTGGGAAAACATCTGCTCTGGTTTCCCAGCTTTTGTGGTGATATCAGTGGAGTAGGTTTGATAAATTACTTAATCTTCCTGAACTTCGGCTTAATAATGTGCTAAATAGATAGTATTATAAAGCCCAAACCTTCTTGTGAGTATTAAATGCACTCAGGTCTTGAAGTATCCATCACAATGCCCATCATGATTCAATTAATATTGTTCACTTCATCACTATTTTTCAGGTCCATGCACCACCTGAAGGAACAATGTCGTCTCTGTTGAATTATGATCGCTAAGATTTCTTAAGTGATTCCAGTAATGTAGAGGTTACTTCCTATCCCATTGAGTCTGTATCTATGTGAGCTACTTTCGTATTACTGTGACCAACATTCATGAGAGAGGCAGCTTAAGGAAAAATTATTGTGGCTCAGCATCAGAGATACCAGTCCTTTGTGCCACAGAAGGCATCATTATGAGAAAGTGGGGAGGCAACTTCCCACCACTTGGCAAATGAGGAAGTAGAGTGTGGGCCAGAAACAGAAGTGGATACCACCCCAGTGGACCTACTTCTGCCAGCTAGTCCTGAGGTTCCATGCCTCTCAAAGTGGCTCCACTGGCTGCAGACCATGTGTTCAAACATGCAAATCTGGGTGGGGACATTTACATTTAAGCAATAGTATTGTGTCTTTGGCCCCATACTCTTGGCCCCATAACACAAATGCATCTAGTCCAGCTTTCAATGGTCCCTAGAGTGTTTGAAATTTCTTCTAATACTCCAGGTAAACTTTGAGCTGCGAGTCTCTGTAAAATAAAGCAGGTAAGTTACATACTTCCGATATACAATGGCACAGAGTAAGCATTCACATTACAAGATGGAGGACTGGAAGCGCTGTCTGAACTACAGCAACCCTTAAATCCAGCAGGGCAAACAGTGAACCTTGCAGCTACATACTCAACATCTGAGGCTGGCAGTGCAATAGTGTGAGTTTCAATGGGCTTGGTGGCTCCACTTCTATGACCCCGCTGCCTACAGTAAGGATGGACACTCTCTTACACTTATTCTATTCAGTGTCTGGCGCTTTCCTTGGCAGACATCTCACATTCTTAGCATCTTCAGCACTTAGAAGTTCCCACAGCAATGTAGACTTCACCTTTTCAGCTTCATTCAGTGTAGGCTATCCAACCCTATTGTATATTGCCTGACCCCATTAACCTGTTTTTGTTTTGTTTTGGAACTTTGGTACACGCTTTATTATTCTGTATTTTTTGCATTCAACATGCCTATTAAATTAATATGCCATGTTTCTAGCTAACGGCATATGCAGAACCCTTTTGGCTACAGCTGCAGAGGCCTCTAAGTACCCATGTAGCTGAATTATGAGAAACATTTTTCTAGACAACCAAATCATGGCAAGGCACTCTACAAGATATACTTTCTCAAACACTATTTTTAAATGACAATCTTCTGCAATGGAGTTGCATTTTAGGCTCTAAGGCCTTCATTGATTGGGGTTTTGGCCTCAACACATATTTTTCTATTGTCAGAGCACAAAGTACCTAGTTTCTACTGTAATCATTACTTGTCTATATTTATTATTTTATGCAAATGAGTGTTATATTTGCATATATGTATATGCAGCATATGTATACCTGGTACCCATGTAGGTCAAAAGAGGGCATCAGATTCCCTAAAACAGAACTAACAGATGGTCATGACATCAGATTCCCTAAAACAGAACTAACAGATGGCCATGAGTTATCATGTGGACGCTAGAAACTGAACCTTGGTTCTCTGTAATGGCAACAAGTCCTCTCAACCACTGAGCCATCTTTAAAGGGTTATTTTTAGTGGTCCAAGTTTCTTAAAAATTGCAGCTGCTTTGTCCTTGCCTACTTTATCCACAGCTTCAAAAGTGTTCATACTTCTTTTCATACTACATAGAATAAATATGTCTTTACAAATATCTTTCTGCTCTGCTTTATGTTCTGAACTCTGACTGTAAATCTGACTAAAAGCAGTTAGAATTTTATGTTCTAAATATTTCATTGCCTTAAATTTTCTCTGTCTAACTCAGCAATGCTCCAATATCTAGAATAGTAACGAAATATAGCTGTATTTTATTCTAGACTATAGCTGAGATGGGCCCTAGCCCAGCTTTCTAGAAGATCCTTGTTCTTTTTGAGATCTTCTGAGAACAGTCATGACCTTGTGAGTCTCCATGTGCACAGCCATGGCCATCTGAGTCCTTGTAGGCACAGCCATGACCTTCTGAGTCCCCCTGAGCACAGTCATGGCCATCTGAGTTCTCATGAGTACAGTCATGACCTTCTGAGTTCTTGTGGGCACAGTTATGACCTTCTGAGTGCTCCTGAGCACAGTAATGGCCATTTGAATCTCCATGAACACAGCCATGGCCACATGAGTCCTCACGAGCACAGTCATGGCCATCTGAGTCCCTATGAGCACAGCCATGGCCATCTGAGTCCCTGTGGGCACAGCCATGGCCATCTGAGTCCTTGTGGGCACAGCCATGGTCATATGAGTCCCCATGAGCACAGCCATGGCCATCTGAGTCCCCGTGAGCACAGCCATGACCATCTGAGTCCCCGTGGGCACAGCCATGGTCATCTGAGTCCCCGTGAGCACAGCCATGGCCATCTGAGTCCCCGTGAGCACAGTCATGGCCATCTGAGTCCTTGTGGGCACAGCCATGGCCATCTGAGTCCTTGTGGGCACAGCCATGGCTGTCTGAGTCCCTGTGAGCACAGTCATGGCCATCTGAGTCCCCGTGAGCACAGCCATGACCATCTGAGTCCTTGTGGGCACAGCCATGGCCGTCTGAGTCCCCGTGAGCACAGTCATGTCCATCTGAGTCCTTGTGGGCACAGCCATGGCTGTCTGAGTCCCTGTGAGCACAGTCATGGCCATCTGAGTCCCCGTGAGCACAGCCATGACCATCTGAGTCCTTGTGGGCACAGCCATGGCTGTCTGAGTCCCCGTGAGCACAGTCATGTCCATCTGAGTCCTTGTGGGCACAGCCATGGCTGTCTGAGTCCCCGTGAGCACAGTCATGGCCATCTGAGTCCTTGTGGGCACAGCCATGGCTGTCTGAGTCCCCGTGGGCACAGTCATGGCCATCTGAGTCCTTGTGGGCACAGCCATGGCTGTCTGAGTCCCTGTGAGTACAACAATCATGAGCACAGTCTTTATTGTCATGACTTCTTTCAGCATCTGATCCTCTGAATCACTACTAGAATTGCTTACTAAAGTTAACTTACATAATCCTAGGGCTTCTCTAGCGCTCACTCTCACTCATCCACATTTCTCCTGAAAACCTGTTCTGACGGCTTATAAGCCATAGCAACTGCCTCATTTCTTGATATCAATTTTCTGTATTACTTTATATTACTTAGATCAAAATACCTATCAGCACCTTCAGAAAATAAAGGTTTCATGGTTGACAGTTTCAAAGGATATCAGTTCACTACAGCAGGGAAGCTATGGCCTGTATATGTATGTGTGTGCACGCATGTATGCATGTATGCATGCACGCATGCCTGTGTCAGCATGCATGTGCATGTGTGCATGCATGTGTATGTATGTGAAATTTTTTCACATCTTAGTGAACTCGGAAGTAGAAATCCCAGATCAGAAGCAGAAGTATAGTTCATTTTCATAGATGGCTCCCAGTGACATGCATTCACTATGTAGACCACATTCACATAAGTTTCTCTGCCTCACTAAACAATGCCATCCTTGGTGACCAAGTGTTCAAATAGGAGCCCATGGGAAACATTCTCCATCCAAACTACAAGATCAACCCTGGAAAACATCTACCTGCTACCAGTTTATTTTTGATTGTCCACAAAGCACTTCTCTAGCTTTAAAAAAATGACATTGGCTTCTACTGTCTGATCATACCAAGCAACTTATATCACATTTACTTGGGATGTCAACCGGCTTCAAACCCAACTAAGTTGAGTGATTATATCCTTATGAGCAGAGGACTCAGAAGATGTGACCAGCCACTAAGTGATTCTCTAGGGAGTCAGGCAAATCTTTCCTCTGTGATGATAGACACTGTTTGTCCCTCAGAACCTTGAATAAATGTAAATTGTCCAGAAATAATTAGCATTTTAGTGACTGCTGCTATACTCTATCCTGTTATGGGCTCTGAGCACAGTTCTCATCCTTCCCATTTCATGACTGAAGAACTGAGGCCCGACAGGTCTTTCCCTTACAAAAGACTTTTAGTGGCAAAAGCAAGTTTCCAACCCAGGCTGGTGAATCCAGAGCCTGTGCTCTTATCTCAACTGTCGTGAGTCACTTGAGTCTTAATCACATTTCCTGGTCACTAACTTCAGCCTCAAAGAGTAGCAACTATCTCTGAATTGGTTGTTACTTTCCAAATATACTGAAAATAATTTTACTTCCTAAGTTTGGCCACTCTGAAGCTTTAAATGATATTTTTTCTATCTTGAAATTGTTGCAGCCAATGAGGTTCAGAACCCAAATCTGCACTTGGAATATGAAAAAAGAAATCATGACCCGTGGAAAGAAAATTTTTTGCAGTGTGGTCAGATGACACATCTTTGTCCTAGAACATCAAACAGGCCTTTGCCCTCCGCAGCCTAAGTGGGATGCATCCTTTAAAATGTTTCAATCATTCCTATTTTCAGAAAGAAAGAATTGGACGTGGTGGTGTAGAGTATGGCTCAGAAACCCTGCTGCAGGTTTGAATCTCAGTCTTGACTTTGAATCTTTGGTTTTGGCTAAGTGCTCATGCCAAGTGCTTTAAAAATATTTTCTCTCCTTCCTTTCACTGTAGAAAGACAGTAGAACTAAAGGTCTGTGCCATGAGCTACATCTCCTCAGACTACACCTCAGCATATATGCAAATTAACTGTATTCTGCGTGGGAAGGAGGAGAATGAGTGTGTGGTTACTTAATATTTGAAGAACTCAACTAGGAATCTCGTATTGCCTTCCAGAGTTATCCGTAAAGTACATGCAGGGTTGATTCAGTCATGAAGAGTATTGACTGCTTTTCTAGATCTGGGTTCAATTCCCAGCACCCATATGATGGCTCAGAACCATCACTATTTCCAGTTCTGTGGGTTCTCTTCTGGCCCAGGCAGGCACAGCATGCATGTGGTGTACAGACATACATGCAGACAAAAGACTCATTTCCATGCAATAAAAAATAAGTTAAAATCTATCCTACAAAGTACATAATAGAAAGGCTATTAACTGGTATAGGTATATTATGCAATATTTTCCCTTAGTGACATTGGTGTTATTCAAGATACATCATCATCTGGAAGGGGACAACTGAACCCCACTATCCCCGCTGGATGGAGAACCTGGCACCTTCAGAACTGAAGCTCTCCTCTGAGCTTTTTGGTCCTGTGCTGGCCTCTTGGTTCACAAAGAGTTCATGTGTCCCTATGAAACACTGGTTATTGGGCTAGTCAGAATGCCAGGGAAAGCTTTTGAGTGAGTTTTTTAGGCAAGTTGTGGTCAAGAAGCTTAGGGATAAGGAGTGGACTTTTCTAAGCTTACAAGACTGTATGCCTGGGTTTGTGCCTACCTGATAGCAAATGTTTATACTCAAAGGCACTGGCCTAGGAGTGCTCTCTCTATACACCCCCCCACACACACACATACTAGGTGGTATTTTGGAGGAGGCTGGAGAAGAGGGATTCGTGGCTTTTATCCACCCCATTTGTTAGAGGTGACTCATGCTTACAAGAATAACCAGTGACTGTACAGTGGCCAAATCAGCTCTGGTCAGTTCTCAGCAAAGAGCGGTCTCTGTGAACAGTTAAGGACACGGGTTGATACTATCTTCTTCCTCATCTCTGAGTCCTGTCATCCCTGCCAGAGGATGAGATGAGATAGGTGCTCAACTATTTCATGTGTTTCTTCAACGGGTATTTACTGAGTGCCAGGTACGGGCTTGGGGGTTATCTAGCAGTGTATAGAATGCTATCCATCCCTGCTCACTTTCCAGAGATAACAAAGAAGAGAAATGACTGGTGTCTTTCTTGACCTACCAGTCTTGCCTTAGCTTCAGAAAGCTATATGGAGGTGGAAATGGGAGCTAGCTTAGGGAAGATACTTCCTCATGAGAAGATAGACAGGGAGATAGGATGCTTCAGATCCACCATTCAATGCACTTGTGTAACAAGCAAACAAGCAAAAAAAAAAAAAAAACTAAAGCAACCAACTGCCCTGTGGTGAGTCTCATGGTCATATCATACGTGTCATGAACAAAGGGAACTACCTACATTGTGCTTTCCACTTCCACAGGACCGCTGTCACCTGTGGATTTTTGGGTCCCCCATCCCCACCCCGTGGTGTCGTTACTGCTCTCTGCAAAGCTAGATCCTAGGTGAGTAAAAGAACTCAAATTATATATTCTCTGATGCTCAGACAAGTAGAGCCCGCCCAGCAGAGCCTGACATGAGCAGCCTGGGGTTTCTTTCTTTTACTCATAGTACTTGGCAGTTTCTGCCTTCCTTGCCTCCGTCTGCAGCCTGCCCAGCTGGCCTCCCTCTGCTTTCCTTGTACATGAACCTCTTTTGTCCCAGACACAGTCTACTTCCTACTTCTTTCCTTCATTGTTATATGGTGTTCCCTCCCCACACTCCTGATAGACTAGGATTGTACCTTTGTCTATTTTTTAATCCCATCTCCTTTTCCCTTTAATAACTACATTCACCTTCATCTAGTAAGAGAAACATTAGAAGTCAGGTAGGGTTTAAATGTATTCACTAGGAAAAGAGTCTTTTTGGTGTTAATCAAAGAACAGTTGACATTTGCTTTAGAAAATATATGACCTAAAATTCTCAATTTAAGAAACATTAATTATTCTCTGATTATTCTCATCACAAAAGCATTATATTGTTAGTGGCGAAAGTATTGTATGAATAAAAGAAAGACCTAGTGAGATGCATTGCTTTGGATGATGAGGCCCTGGAATGCTTTAAAAGAAAGTGCATTTCAGCTTATTTTACTTACAAATGTGGGGACAATACATACATTTTTGAAGCTTATCACATCAATATGATATTGGAATATAAAGGCAAAAAAATGTAAGCAATATTTTTGTATGGTACAATCTCTTTGGGATCATCAGTGTCTCATATGAAAATTGTGAGCTATCCTAAGGTATTGATGAAAAGAAACTTCACCCTTGATAGTTGTCTTTCATAATCAAATATTTATCCAGCTGCCACATATTTCTGGGGTGAGTTCTGGGAAGGAGAGATAAAGAGAAAGAAAGGAAGGAAGGAAGGAATTGAGACAGACAGATAGATAGATAGATAGATAGATAGATAGATAGATAGATAGATAGATGACAGGTAGATAGATATGTGGATGGATGGTAAATAGAAGATAGGTAGTTAGGTAGATAGATAGATAGATAGATAGATAGACAGACAGACAGACAGACAGACAGATAGATAGATAGATAGATGAGAATAAGCCCAGTTTTAATTCTCAGCATCATTAAGTCTATCTCCAAAGAGAAACCAGGTGTGTAAAAAATGATTTCAAAAGAACAATAGTTCCATGAGGAGGATGTATCTGGAACCACCTGAGAGGTGTGAGTGCACAGGTGCACGCCTGTCCTGAAGAAGAATGATTGGCAGCCTAGGATGACGTTCACACCATGATAGTGTCTAAAGCATCTTAATTACTGCAAATAGCTTTTGCCTCTTACCTCCTTGTTTGCTCTATATGCCTCTTCTTTCTAATTCAAATCATTTATGTACATGGCAACAGATTGCAATACTTCAGAAATACACAATGATGCCACAGCAGATCTGGAGGTCATGTGTGTGCCACAGAAAATGAGCATCCTCTGATGGTTCTCACCAGTATGTGTGTTTCTATTATTCTCTCCTTGGTTATTATGGCTGGTTTAGAGTTAAAAAGAGATCTTTTCCTCCAGAATGAAGAGGTTTTGCTTCTCCAGAGTAAGAAAGACCAAATGTCACTCAAAGACACACGTGTGCATACATGCACAAGACACACAAGACTAGGTTTCTAAAAAATAAACCTTATATGTGGTCAAACATGCAACGTATATTCTTTTTCATTGGCTGCTTTGTCAGCCTGTGGATTAAGTGCATAGATGAGTCAACATGTTAGAAATAATAACTCTCCATCAGCTACCAAGTGGTGAGCACTAACTTCCTGTAGTTCTGACAGCGTTAAGCAAACCGGCTTGATGCGGACCCTACCCAGCAGGCAGTTGTCTCGGATTTGACTCTCCTACTTTTAATTTACTGTAACATCCTTCTCTCAAACCTGTTGGTTAGTACACCTGGAAGTCTTCATCCTGGATATTGGAAAAGAGAACTCATAGGCACCAAAAGAGTCTTAGAAGAATCTCACAAATTTGATTCTAATTTAAAAATATATGTTAAAATCTTAGTTTAATGCTAAAATCAATGTTTAAAAACTGGAAGCGAAGGAATGGATGGGGGTGGGGGGAAATGCTGCTTCAAAGCATTTTAAAATGCTTGAGCTAGCTTAATCTGAAAACATGAGAGTCACTTTAAATAGTTTCAACACACAAAGAAATGAACCTGCACAATCAGAGTCTGTATTCATGCTACAATCAAGTCCTTTAAGATCCCCAAATTATTTTGAGATGAGACCCATCAATAAAAAGTAATGTACCCTACAGGACACATCTATAAGGAAAGATATCCATATGCTGTTGCTATCTCTGAGCTGGATTATCAACGATCATTAACCTTTTTTGTATTCTTCACAATTTCTAACAAAATTCTATGTTACTTTTCCCTCAATCAAAATAAGATATTCTATTATAAAATGTACAATACGTGTCCAGTTATGCAATGTAAATAGTAGATTTATAATGAGTGCAAAATACTCCACCTTTACTTCATGACTAAGAAATTATGGGTTTGGTAGCCAGCATCAATCTCTGTGATGAAAATGCAATACCGAGTTGACGGATTACATTAGAAACATCTGCTCCACATGATCTGCAACAGTTGAAATATTCCCACTAGATCACTCTTTCTGGATAACTGTTGCTTTCTCATTAGGTACAGGATACCAAGGGTGTTCTCTGTAGTCACTGTGCTATTTTGTTGGGAGACAGATCACTAAGTACAGGTTCCATTAACCTGATTGTGCAAACATATCCAGGGGCTGATCCAGGGAACAGTTCTATTTGGTTCAGCTTGTGTGGAATCATTAAATATGAGATAGTCAACAGTCCTGTTTTAAAATATGAAAATCTGAAATTTCAGGTATCTTCAAGAAAATTAAAACTGGGGCCTAGGGAGGTAGTTCAGTCAGAAAAGGGCTTACTGTGTAAGTGTGAGGACTCGATTTCAGTGCCTGATACCCTTATAAAAAGCTGGGCATGGCGATGAGTGAGAAACGAGGATCTCTGGGTCTTGCTAGTCAACCTGCTTAACTTGATTGGTAGGCCCCAGATTCTTGTGAGAAATTCTTGCCAAAAAACAGAAACAACACCTGAGATTGAGCTCTGGCTTCAACAACTCACATGCATGCACACACACCTAAGCACACACATCTGCACATACACACTCAAAACTGGAATACAACCAGGTGTGGTGGTGCACGCCTTTAATTCCAGCACTCGGGAGACAGAGGCAGGTAGATCTCTGTGAGTTTGAGATTATCCTGGTCTACAAAGAGAGCTGCAGGACAGCCAGAGTTATAACATGGAAAAACCATGTCTGAAAAAGCCAAGCAAAAAGAACCAAACAATAAAACAAAGCAGCAAAACTGGAATACTTTCTAAGGAGCCGTCAACTGCGTCTGTGTTGGTCTTTGATGCCTCATTTTATTCCACTTTTAGTTGATTATATCAGCCTGTGACCCTCAGCAAGACCCCCTTGCCTACCGCAGCATAAATAGCTAGCTTTGCTCATCTGAATTCTCCTAGAGGAAACTATCCATCAAGGAATAAATAAGCGAACATATTATGGCACATGATGGAATATTATTCAGCCATAAAAAATGAATGAAATGCTAAAACATGCCATAACAGGGATGAATCTCAGATGTATTGTGCTAAGTGAAAAGAGCTGGGGAGAAAGCTCATATTTTATGTATAATTCCTTTTTTTTGGTAAAATATCCAAAAAAGGCAAATCCACAGAAATAGAAAGTGGGTTGATGGTTGAAAGGAGCTTAGGAAAATGGATAGAGGAATAATTGCCTAATGGCTACAGGAGGGCAGTGATGAAAATCCAGAGGCAATGCTTTAAATGGCGTTGTAAACACAGAAATATCATGAAATTGTTCACTTTAAGGTGGTTAATTTTATGCTTTGACTTTTACCTCAATTAAAAAAAAAAGTTGTCACAAAATTCTGTGTGACCAGAGTACTAAAGCCACATGAAAGTCATTAGAAAGAATAGGAAATGTTGGGCTATGTGAAGTGAGGACAGTGCAGCTCCCGGAACAGGGTCATGAGTGTTCAGTGTGGGGTCATCAGCATGAGTCAAGGTCCTGACAACTTCTTCCTCACTAGGACAGTTCGGCTAATGTCCTCGGGCAGTGAGTGAAGGCGAGGACTGAGCCTTTCCGTCTATAGCAGTCACATGCATTAGATAAACTTAAAAATAACCCTCCGTATTTTATGGCTGCCTGTCTCCATGCAGGGAAAACACTGTGCTGCATTCAAGACATCAAAGAAATATCATCAAATGTGTGCAGATGACCCTAGGTTTATGAATTTTTGTTAAGGCTATTCATGGTGTCTGTAGAGGAGGCGTTTATTGTTGGTGACAACCCCGGATGCCATGGTCCTGACACTTAACCATGCTCATTACTGCTTTCTTATGTCCAAAACTTCAAGATAGAGGAAAGGGGGGTTTAGAGGCTAAGAATAGATGTCTCTTGTTGGCAGGAGCTGGGGAGGGAAGCATGCCTGCGGAAAAGCCCTAATGCCAGATGTCTGGAGACATCCGCAAAGGAAGTGGAGGGAGAAGAGAGACAGGAAGGACCGATACATCAGTAAGGAAGGGGAGGACAATGGAAGCATGCATGGCTGGAATCCTACCGCAGGGAAAGGGTGGGAGCTGATGGTATACCCGGTACTCAGGCAGGAGGTCTAAGAGTTCGAAGCCAGCCCCAATTACGTAGTAGAAACTTCTCTCAAGCAAACAAGCATTTCCCCAAATGGGAACAAAATAACAATGAAATAAAAGGAAGAGAAAGATAAAAATCAGAGAGATGATAAAAATCAGAGAGAACCTGGGGGACTTAATAGCATCTCATCTAAATCAGCGCTCTGTTCCTCCCCAGACTATCTTTGATCCCTGTTGAATTGGATAGAATTAGATTATGATTTGTAATTGTGAATGCATTCACATCTGTGTTTTGGGGGGAGTGCCCTCACCGGTGTGGGTGCCTGGAGAAGCCAGAGGTCAAAGTTGTGTGTCTTCCTCAATCACTCTCCACTTATTTTTTTGAGACAAGGTCTCTTGCTAAACTTAGAGCTCACTGTTCTGGCCATACGAGCTGGCCAGTGGATCCGGGGGATCCACCTGCTTCTTCCCACCCCATCCCTAATCCCTGGATTTACCGATGGGAACTGTCACTACTGGCTTTTGAAGTGGGTGCTGGGGATTTGAACTCAGTCTTTACTCTTGTTCAGAGTTATCAGTGTAACTCTGTATAT
Source organism: Phyllotis vaccarum (assembly GCA_033318265.1). Classification (NCBI taxonomy): domain Eukaryota; kingdom Metazoa; phylum Chordata; class Mammalia; order Rodentia; family Cricetidae; genus Phyllotis; species Phyllotis vaccarum. The sequence goes on from JARWLC010000001.1 coordinate 97,537,643, forward strand.
ATGGATACAGGTGTATTTATGAGAATGGGTTTCATACTCAACATATCATTTCGATTAGTTTACCTTATTTGAAACTATTGTTGCAAAAGTTAGATATAAGCCACCAGATTGTATAAGACTGAAGAGAATTTCATAAACAGTTCAACAAGGAAACAGCAGACCACTGTGCAGCAGTCTGAGACTTTTGCCCACCTCTTTCTTAAGTCAGTTAATATTTGTTTACTCCCTTCATAGACTGAATCCAGCTTCCTTCAGGTTGGACATATCAGGACCATCGGGATAGGAATTTAGGAAGGGGTGGCTGCCTGACTCCCATCCTTAGATCCTGTTCTTACCACCCACTTACCTCAATCATGCAGACTTTACTTTTCCCAGGAGCTGACAGGCTTCCAGTCAGGAGGGTGTTCAGTTGGGAGTCCAGGGTGAAACTTATCTTTTATAAATCTGGATAGTGTTGGAAAGCCTCAAATTCATGTTCCAAAGCTCCCACACCCATTTCTCAATTCTACTGGTCTGGATTTGTTTTCTTATAGGCCATGCATTACTTTTGCAAAGGGAAAAATGAGCTTCTATTTAAAAGATCAATAAAATGGGTGGGGGTTATTTCTTACGGTCACACAAGGTATTCATTCATCTCACTGAAAGTTTCCAGTGTCTAGAAAGAATCACATCCCCTCTCGGGCATCAAGGTCCCTCTGGCTATAAAATGGGGGAGGGGAGGTGATCATGATCCAGGGAAGCCAGCAGGATTGCCTCAGCTCCATACTTGACTTGTTCTGCTTACAGAATTCTGTGTCATTTGCAAACAAGTCCATCTAGCAGGAGCAGAGTCAGGGAGGAGTTATCTGTGTTCCCTGACACATGAGTGTGTCTGAAGATGATTGTAAGCTTGCTCCTTGACCTTCTGTCCTTCAGAATAAACAGTCCTGGTTCTTTTAACCTTTTCTTCATAAGCCTTTTTGTTTTCAACTTTTTAGAACCCTCACAACTCTTCTCAGGCTTGTCCCCCCCTCTTAAGTACAGGGTGCCAGTGTAATATTCTGGGAGGTGCTCAGGCAGTGCTGGGTAAAATGAAAAGCTCAGCTCAAGACTCTTTGGTGTTCCAGTTTATGTGGCCTGCCTGGAGTCACTGTCACGCAATGTCTCCAAAAGTGACTGCTTACAAATACCCCATGACCAGCTTATTTGCTGGGAGCAGAGATTATTTGCTTGGCACTGGGGATGACTCAGACCCTTTAAGGATGTCACAGCCTGGTTGCCACGCTGGAATGGGAGCCTGCCTATGTGCACGTTAGGGCTGTATCGCTGGACAAACCTTGGTTCTAGACTCCTAGATCCCATTTTCTAAAAACACTTGCTTCTTAAGAAGCATCTTTTCCCAGAACAGACTGCTCTCAACACTTCTGTCTTTCTATCCAAAATGAGAAAGAACTCAGTGTCAAGACTCACGATGGCCTGAAACTCTATCTTGTCAATGTGTACTTTTCTCAGAAATCTGTATTTGAAATCTTTTTACCCCTAAGTGTGGAATGAGGAGCTTCATTTACTGCGAAAAGAATCTGAAGTACATTATCATGTATCATCCACTTATCCATCTGTCTATCTACCTATACACATTCGCTCATCTGTCCATTCATCCATCCATCTACATCCATCCACTCATCCATCTATCATTTAATCTATGTACCATCTCTGTGCATCAACCATTTAGTCCATCATGTATCCATTATTTATTATCTTTAATTCTATCATATATCTGCCTGTCTATCCATCTGTCTATATTTTTATCTACTTCTCATGTTATAATTTCTTCCTCCCCCTTCCCATTATCCTGACTGCTGTTAAGAATGACTATTCTTATCTTGAGTTAGAATACCTGGAGAAAAGTTTGCACCTCCTCCTTTTTCTTCTTTCTATCCATTCAGCAGGGCACTGTGGAGGACCTGCTGTTTTCTTGCTCAAGTCTTGGGGTTAAGACAACAGAACTGTGGTTTCTTTACCTCACGTGATTCATAGTTTGGTAAGAGAAGTTGGACTTACAAAAAGAGAAATGTACCAAAGTACATTGTTATAAATACTAGGTAAGACGATGGAAGAGTGTTCAGTGTCCCCTGAGAGTAGAAAGGCTTCCCAGGGGACAATCACCTCTTTTCCGTGACTAACCCACATTCCTCCTTGCCAACCTCCAGTGTCATGTGTTTCATGATATGAAGAAACCAGAACATTTTTTCCCTCTGAATCCATCTTCTGGTTGTGTTTTGCTTTCTCATCCCCCCTCCTAGAGAGTTAGCTCATGAGTTTGTAGCCCAGAACTTTGTAGTCCTGAAGACACGCACTGTGACTGGCAGCCACCCTCAAATGTAGGGTATGTAGGTATGTTGTTGGTATTTTTTACTCTATTGGGGGACCCACCACCCAGTTTCCAAATAAATCACATATGGAGGCTTATTCTTAATTATAAATGTCTGGCCTTAGCTTGGCTTGTTTCTTGCAAGCTTTTCTTAACTTTAAATTATTCCACAGCTTCCTTTTGTCTCTGGACTTTTTTTGTTTTCCTACTTCTGTATGTTTCTTTCATTCTTGCTCTGTGGCTGTTGGGCTGGGTGGCTGTCCCCTAGTGTCCTCTCCTTGTTCTCTCGTTCTTTCTTCTTCTTCCCAGATTTCTCCTTCTATTTATTCCCTCTGCCTGCCAGCTCCAGCTGTGTCCTGCCTCAATATTTGTGACTGAGCTTTTTATTTGGCCAGTCAGATGCTTTAGACTGACAAAGTAACACAGCTTCACAGAGTTAAACAAATGCAACATAGCAGAATGCAGCACATCTTTACATTATTAAACAAGTGTTCCACAGCATAAACAAATGTAACACATTTAAAAATAATATTCCCCAACTGGGTATGCTAGTCAGTCTCTGTCACCGGGAAGCAAACAATTTCAGGGATGATTCATTTTGATATATTCCCAGGGTGGGTGTAAGCCCATGGTGAGCTGGCTCCATTGCTTTGAGGACAGGACAAAGCATCATCACTGTGGAGAAACACTCTTACCATAATACTCAGAGAGCAGAAAGGGGGGGACGACTGGGGTTTTACAGAAGGGCTTTTGCTTTTTTGCTTTTGTCTTGAGAATAAGTCCATCCACAGTGAGGATGCATCCCTGCCCCTCTCAGTTGCTGTCATCAAGAGAAATGCTCTCACAGATGTATGCAGAAGTACACATTATTAATGTTCTAGGGACCTCTCTGTCTGATCACCTGACACTCAGGATGAATCATCACAGTGAGCATATGCACATCTGTGTACTGCGGGAAGCTACCTATGCAATAAAATCCCCCAAATCTTGGTTATTGAGGCATGGAGAAGCAGGAAACCTCTCCCTGGGAAACCAAGACCTGTGAGCTTTATCTATTCACTGGTACCAAATGCAAATCAAGTGCATTTTTCTCTACTTGTCTTGTGCTTCTAGCTCTTTTATTTTTATATTATTTTATGGCCACTGAAAGAAAAGACTAGCCTTGCACATCTGATCTAAACCCCCCTCTCTCTTGCTGTATACGCAGTGCATTTTTTTGTTAAATAAATGGACAGCTTTTTTGTTTGAAATAAACATTCTATAGATGGTTGGTGAGTGAATAAGCCAACATGTGCAGGTAGATCCTGTGTTCTTTGGTTACAATCATAATTCTTTACTGTTTCTGGGCTATGAGAGGGGTATCAACCCTCTCTCTAGTCAAATATAAAATCTTTTCAGTTAATAGAGCACTATGGGCAACGTCTAAATCAGCCCTATCCCAAAATAATCTTCATGCTATGAATGCAGAATGAATGTGATTGTGCCTGGAAACATTGATCCATTTCTGCATCTTTCTACTGCGTGTTCATTGTTCTTATTCTTAGAGTGTGACTTCCGTATAAAGCAAGAGATGATTTTACTTTGTGGATGGTTACAAACTGTGCATTTTCGAACATTATATAACAATGACAATGCCCTTCGTAGTTTTCAAATTGCTTACCCAACCCAGCATGACCTTCTGTGTGGTGAACTTGCATTTACAATGAATCTTTGAGAAGATACACATACCCAACCACTTCCAGCACCTCCATGTGCTATCTCTGAGGGCTGTGGTTAGACACACACATTACTTTATTATACACATTCTTTCTCTTTTTTAATATTACAGTCAGGGAACTATATTGATTTCTTAAAAAGTTACATTTGAGGGTGATTATATTAGCTGTGTATTTCATCTCGAGATAGTGAAAATTACACGATGTTAAGAGCATATGGGAGCTGTGGGCTTTGGGAATGCCTGTGGGTTGGCTGCTTCAGTAACCCGTTGCCCCAAAGACCATGGAAGCTTTGACTGTCACTTCAAATGCTTGTCTCCTCTATGTTTTCCCAGCATCCTTCCCACCCTATACGGACCCTTGTTCTTTGTGTCACACACCATTCTTCTGACAGATAAGAATGAAACCCAGATCGGTCACAAGGCTGGAATTAGCTAGCTGGACAGAGGAGGTTAAATAGGTTAAGAGATGTCAGGAAACATGGCTGATTATTTTAACTCCCTGGAGAAGCTTTTGGTCATATCCTGGTTTCATGATCAAAGAGGCATGTCTGCACCAAGCCCAGGGACCTGAACCCACAAAACGCTACTATTTCCCTAATCCTGGCTTGAAGCCCCCTACCCTGTATCCAGGACAGCCCTCATTTGGGCCTTGATTTACTTTTGTGGAAGTGAGCTTTGAGGTGGCACTTAGGGACACAGAGCCAAGGCCTGGGAACCATAGAGTTAATATCCAATAGTCTCTTTCTAAGGTTTTAGAAGCTCCAGAACTAAGTGTACTTTTACTTTGGAAGATGAGAACTCCAGAGGGCTAAAGCCTTCATGGAAAAAGACATTCTTCTCATGGTGACATTAAAGGGATTTGCTCCAAAGAGGTCTGCCTCAGAAGGGGGCTTCTCCGAGACTGGTGGGCTGGCTAAAACTGGATTCTGGACTCATGTTGTATTATCCAAGTCTAGTTCTCTGTAACTGATGTCAAAACTTTGACTTTGTCTAAGCCTCAATCTCCAGACTAGGGAAAATGGGTCGATAATAGCAATTCTTCATAGAATACTCACGGGAATGAAATGAGGTGACCTAAGAACATTCCTCAGCACAAGAACCAGCCCAGAGGCATCAGGCAGGCTAACACTTCTGTCACTATTAGAAAATGGTGTGCCATTTGTACCTTGAAAATCATGTTTTGAGGTCAAAGAGCTAAATATCCTCGAAAGCAGAGAAAACTGGTCTAGTTCATGGGTCTGAGAGCTGAACTTCCCCGGCTTCAGATCCTGATTCCCAAGCTTGCTGCATGCGTCCATTCAGGCAAGTCACTTAGCCTACTAATACTTATTCTACATCTGCAAAACAGTAATGTCTCTCTGCCTCATAGGATTATTGTAAAAATCCAATGAGTTCACACTTGTTCAGGTTCTAAAGCAGTACCTACCCAACACTAGTAGAGTGCTGTGACTTGAACTAATCTACATACACTTTGCTCCTGCCTTCCCCTCCGGAGTGCTAGGTCTATCTATAGGCACATGCCACCATGTCCCATATATGCTGGGAATTCAACCAGGGCTTGATCATGCTAAGAAAGCAGTCATCTAACTAAACTACATCCTCAGCTCAATCAAATACCTTCATGCATCGGATTAAACCGTGCTAGTGTCTCCTCTTTGCAAATAATGCCCTCAGAGGTGGGACCCTTTCTGAGCCTACATTGACTGTCACATAGTAACTGGCTCCTCTAGGTTCAATCAGTGAATGATGGTGACAGGCAGAAAAGGTGGAAGGAAGGATGGAGGGAGGGAGACCAAGAGGGAGGGAAGGATTCCTGGGACTGAAAGCAGCACCCTCAGATTGCTACCAGCCCATGTGGCCCTTGTCTCAAGATACCAAGTTTCTAAGTAGACCTAACAAAGCAATGAAAGCCCTGTCCTTGGTGGCAGCTGAGACTGCGAGCAAGCAGAGAGACTGTCCGGTTACTAACCACGCCTGACACGTTGTTTGAACAAAGGGGTCTGTGGCTTCCGACCGCCGTCTGGCACCTTGCAGGAAGTGAAGCCAAGTGTGAAGCACACCTGTCCTCTCTGGCCTTTTAACTGGCAGGGATTTAATTGCTATGTGGTGGGAGAGCTGGGCGGTCCTGGCTTTGAAAAGGCCAGGGGATTAATTGTGTGTTAATGGATGGATGTTCAGGGGTTTGGAGGCACAACAGGAGAGGATGGGAACATGAGCATATTCTGCCTTCCCAATCTCTCTCTGTTTCCCCGCAGTGTGCCTTTTTGGAAGCCAGATGGCCTAGCCTGAAATGAAAAATTCACTTGGGGAAGGGAAACTATAGAGCATGGTTCTCATGCAGTGTGACCCCAGGAGACATATTAAGATTCTAGAGCTGTTCTTCGTTCCTTGCATGTACGGAGTGACTTTCCACTCTTTAATCAGAGCATTTGGGTCCTTCCAGAGTTGGAGTGTTTCTGCCTAATCTCCTTGTGCTCCTGCCTAGTTCCTTTTAAGTATCTGCCTAGTTCATGTGCCCCTGCCTCTGCACTGTGGCTGATGGCTCTGTGCAAATGTCCTCTTCCATCCCATTATGCAGGATCTAGCTCAAAAGCTAGATCTGCCAGGTATCCCTGAGCAATTCGTAGTCTGGACCATTTTCAGACCCTCAGTGTCCTAGAATGGTTTAAATGAGAATATCCCTCACAGGCCTAGACTCTTGTATAGGAACACTTGGTCTCCAGCACATGGTACTGTTTGGGAAGGTCTAGGAGGTGTGGCCTTACTAGTGGTATGCCATTGATAATTTTGAGAGGTTAGAAAGTTGGACCATTTCTGGTTTGTTCTCTCTTTGCTGTAGCATGAATCCTAGTTGGTCTTAATAAAAGCCTGGAGCCAGATATTGGGGTAAATGCTGAAAGATCAGAGGAGCCAGCCATAGTCGCTAGAGAGACCACTCACCTCTACCATATCCTCAGGCCAAAAGGACTGAGCTCCCACCTCCTCCCCCTTATATTCCTTTCTCTGCCCAGCCACTTCCTGTCTCAACCTACTTAGTGCTGGGATTAAAGGGGTGAGATCTCAAGTGTTAGGATTAAAGGTATGTGCCACCTCTGTCTGGCCTCTAAGGCTAACTGGTGGCTGGCTCTGCCCTCTGATCTTCAGGCAAGCTTTATTTGTTAGATCATACACAAAATACCACCACATTCTGCTTCATGTCTGTAGCTGACATATGAACTCTCAGTTTCCTGCTCTAACCATTACTTCAGCTGATTGTTGCCAAGCTTCCCAGCCATGGTGGACTCTTACACCTCTTGAACAGTAAGTCCAAATACAAAATGTCTCCTATAAACTACCTTGGTCAAGGTATTTTATCACAGCAACAGAAAAGTAACAGATATGGTGCCCAGTACATTTTTGTTCCCTTCACAAGATATGAAAACACACTTCAGAGAGAACACTTATAATGAAAATTTACACTTAATTTTTTCTAATCAAATTATGAACTACTTGAACATTTTATTTTGCTTATAACTGGACACATTTGGCAAATCACTATCTACTCTTTGGAATCCTGTTTGGATGAGAAAAACAACCCTGAAGATTGTTTTTAAAGATTACTAATGAATATTAAATTTCATGATTCCTATAGGTAATAAGTATTATTAATTTTGACTTTAAAGCTTTTAAAAATGTTTGCAGAAAAACAATTGTACTTATTAGTTTTCTGTTGTTATGATAAAACGCCATCACCAAGGCAACTTGCAGACGACCTATCTGGGACTATAGCTTCAGAAGAATAAGCGTTCTTCATGGCAGGGAGACATGGCAGCGGCAGCTCGGCATCCACAGCAAGGAGCCAAGAGTCACACTTCACCCACCAGCACGTAGCAGAAAAAGGGAGTAACCTGGAAAAGACAAAAGTCTTTAAAATCTCAAAGCCCACCCGCATTGACATACTTCACTATTGGACAGCCTCCAATAAGTCTACACCTCCTAAACTTCTTCAAACAGCAGTGGGAAATAAAGTGTTTAAGTAAATGAGCTTATGGGAGACATTTTTAATTTAGCTATCACAATGCTTTCATTATATTTATTTAGTGTGTGTGTGTGTTCATTCCACGCAGTGGTCAGAGGGCAATTTGTAGGAGTTGCTTTGGGTTTTGTCCTTTTATCATGTGGGACCTGGAGATTGAACTCAGGTCATTAGGCTTGGTGGCAGGTACTGGGCCATTTTACCAGCTACCTTTTGTTTTTAACTTTGTAAGTTCCTGAGCCCTATAAACACCTGTAAAACTGCTGGTCCTAAGCTCTGGCTTCTAACCCATAAAGGGACCAAGGCTTCTCACCAGTAGAAATGTTTTTCTACCTGCACAAACATCCAGCAAAAGACTGTTTTTTAAAAAGTGTATTTTCTCTAAACCCAAGTCTCTCTGAATCTCGTGTGGAGAGCTAACTAATTTTATAAAATCACAGTGAGTCTTTGATTGAATATCCAGCTAAAGGCAGAAATAAGCAGAACATGGCCACACAAACAGATAATACAATTGTGAACTTGTAAGCCCCAAATAATATATTGTGGAAACATGAAAATCCAAATATAAGGAGACATTTTACACACTCAGTAATACTTATAATACATAGCTTATGTACTGGTAGATTAAGAGCACAGAAGTAGGAAAAGGTACAGGGGATTTGAAAAACAAAATGGCAAAGATTATGAAGTAAATATTTAGAGATATTAAACATTTAAATTCCTTAAATATTTAGATATTATACCATAGTTGTGAGCCTACACAAAGCTGTCTTCCTAAAGGAGCCATATTGAGATGATGCTTTTCTGTGATAGAGCAGTTCAGGTACTGCAGGCCATGGACAAAGAATCTGTGTGCTTATTTAGTGTGAAGAGGATGGCTAGAGGGGGCCATCACCCTGGAGCCCTGGTGCTTGGGAGGGCTTTGTGCAAGAGACAAGGATCTCAGTCAGCACTGGTTTACACAGAAACAAAACATGGAAACCACCGAAGAAATACAGCAAGTGCTAACACCCGGGAACACCACGCAATGCCACGGCACGTTAGAGAAAGTCTCGTGAAGTGGGCTGGGGAGTGTACCCCACTGAGGAGGGATTTTAAAACTACAGATGCACATATGTGGCCATCATGAGCTTCACTGCATCCATTCATCAGCTGCCTTTTATACTTAAAACTTAATAAATAGTTGGGCTTATTGTCGACTTTAAAATACAAGTGTATTTATTTAAAAAAGAAATTGCATGTTGCCACTGTAAATAGGCGACTAGCAGCCCTTGTCCTTCACAGAGGTTAGTGATTAAAAAAAATAATAATAATATAGAAAACGAAAGCAAAACAAGATCCACTTCATCTGGTTGTATGTTATGGGTTTCAGCCAGCACCTTCACCTCCAACCTGCCATAAAACCATAAACTCGTAATGTGTGAGTACTCATTGGTTATTCACATTTAAAAAGACACAGGAAAGCAAAGATAAGAATCTCTAATGGCAGAGTCACCCTTCTGCCAGAGCTTTAGCTCACAGGGACAACCCTTCTGTTACAAGGGCTTCTGTGTATGTTAGCAGAGCACAGTCCTCAGGGTAGGCAATCATAGAAGCCTCTTAATTAACAGGGCTATGGTGAGGATTTCATGAGTCTGGATCCTTTTCTGGATCACAATGATTGATTAGTAAGTGCCTACCACTATACTTAGGATCTGGAATGTTCCCAAAGGCTCACATGCAAACCTCTCTGAGGTAGGGTCTGAGGGAGAAAAGTCAGAACCCTGTGGAGCATCCCCTTAAAGATGACACCAAAGCTCAAACTTATCTGTCCCTCTTTCCTTCCAGCCACCATGAAGTGACAAGGTTTCCTCAACCATATACTCCTAGCATGGAATATGCTGTGTCACTGTGACAGGCCCAGGAACCCCGGCCATGCATTGAAACCCTCAGAGTATAAGCTAGTATAACCCTTATCTTGTGCCTCTTACAGTATAAGGAAGCTGTCATCAGTTATAGAGATACCTCTATTATAGACTAGGGATTTTGTTACATCTTTTGCATGCATAACTTAATAATCTTCATAGCATCCCAATGGGGTCAGAACTATTGTTATAGATGAAAAAGCAAAGGTTGAGAGTATTACCTATATTGCCCAGCCTAACAGGTTCTAGCCAATAAACTAGAGCCAGAACTTTAGTTGAAACTTCCCTGGCTATACTGTTCTCAGGATCAGTTCTTGTAAATTCTTGCATTCCAATACATTCTAATAATTGTTTTATCATAAGCTTTGCCTTTTTAAGAAATAATTTTTATTTTTATATCTCTGCATGTTCATACATATATACCATGTATTTCACCATATCATCTTTCTCCTCTTCCCTCTCTCCTCCTGAAAGCCTCCCACCAAATTTACATTTATGTGCCTCCCCCACTCTCCCAAATCCGGTTAGTGTTGCCTATCTGCCCATGGGGGTGGGGATACCTGCGGATGTATGGGCCATCTACCAGGGACCACACCCCTAATCAACACTTACTTTCCCTTTCCTGGCTATCATCAATTGTCAGTATTGCCTCAGCTAGGAGTAAGGGCTTTTGTGCCCCTTCCTCATCCATGTTGGAATGCTGGCTAGACTGATTTTGTGCTCAAAAAATCACAGATACTTATGAGTTCATGGGTACAACCATTCTATGCTATGTCTGGAAGACACTGTTTTGCCTCAGTCCTCTGTTGTACGAATAAATGAAACTCAGGGACTTTATTAAATCCCCACAGTCCTCCCCGATCTTAGAGCTGTACACCCCCTCTTCAGCACCATAATGTTGTGGGATATTTGTACACTCTGTGAAGGTATATTGCTGTGATTGGTGTAATAAAAAGCTGACTGGCCAATGTAGGAGATATAGGCAGGATATCTGGAGAGAGAAAGGAAGAGAAGGAGAGATCTAGGCATGCAGGAGAAGCCAGGAGACGTGTAGGGGAAACAAGAAGTACAAGATGGAAGAGAGTTAAGGTCACATGATAAAATGTAGATTAACATAAATAGGTAAATTTCAGTTATAAGAGTTATGTAAGAGCAAGCCTAAGCTATCGGCCAATCTTTTACAATTAATAAGAAGTCTCCATGTCATTATTTGTGAGCCTCTGTCCCAGAGAAAAATCCTACTACCACGATGACCCTGAACCTTGGGAGAAGGGCGTGCAATACAGACATCTCTTTATTACCAAGTTCTTCACAGACACTGGTTTTCTGCACTGTAAATGCGGTGAGTCTCTGGATTAGCTGCCATCCACTGCATCAAGATCCCTCTCTAATGACTGAGAGATGCACTCATCTGGGGTACAGAGATACATATCTAACCTCTAAAAAGAAAGAGATTCTATTTCATGAAGGAGACTAGTGTAACTACCACCATCAAGGAGAAAGAAGAGGAGAAAAAATACCCAAATCTGACAATCACTAGTTGGTTGGGTAATTGTTTTGATTCTATACTAAGTTCATTGTTAAAGGCACCTGTAGGTGAACGTTCAGTTAAGTTAGCAAAGGGGGTGGGAGGTGTCAGGTCTTAAATTACACAGTTGAACCTATGATCTCCTTCCTGGGGAACGAATGAATCCAGAACTGAGGGATAGACTGTTTTTATCTAACGAACCTCAAGAAGAATTTAGTTTATCATGTCTTTGTCCCTGTGTCAAATGCTGAGAGCTCAGGGAAGTGCTCCAGGGGAAGAATGTACCCTGCTGCCTGTAAGAGATTTCCATTCTGACCTAAGCTCCAGTAGCTTCCTGACTTCTATTTTTAAGGTTTCTGACCCCTGCATGGAGGTACATCATCTGCTTATTCACTTGCGTTAGATACCACTAAAAAGTTAAGGTATTTTGGATGTACTTTCACAACGATCTACCATAGAGACTTCCACTCAGGGGCTGGAGAAATGATTTAGCAGTCAGAAAATCCTGTTGCTCTTGCAGAAGATCCCGGTTCAGTTCCCAGTACCTACACAGCAGCTTGCAACTGTCTGCAATTCCAGTTCCAGAGAATCAGGGCCCTTTCCAGTCCTTCACTGGCACATGTACGTAGTTCACTACATAAAATACAAATAAACAGAACTTTAAAAACCTTCCAGGTATGTGTAAATGTGTTTGCATATGGTAGACCTATACTCTTTCATCAACCCCACCTCGTGCCAGCGCCTTCTCTCTGTCGCAGGTCTTGTGAGACCCAGAACTCACTATTTAACCACATATGACTGAACTCCTGATCCTACTCATTCCACTTTTGAATGTGTTTTCAAGCATGAGTGACCACGTTGGGTTTATGGGGTCCTGGTACTCCACCCCAGGACCTCCTGCATGCTAGGCAAGCACTCCACCAAGGGAGCTACAATTCCAATCCTTCCTTTTTCATTTTAATATGTTTCCCCATCTATCTTCAGGACTCCTCAGAAATGTTGAGTGATTGCTGAAGGGTCCTCATACCTGCTGGAAATCCTTTGACCTTTGTTTTCAGTAAATCTGACTGTTTAGGCTATTTGAAAAGTAGCCTGCTTAATTGATTTCAACTAATGCATGTGTGTGTGTGTTTACAAGTAAACCTCAATTCTTCTGAGAAGATGGAATATAAACCTGGTAATTAATGACTCCACTAACAAAGAGAAAGCACCCTGATTCCCCTTGCCAGCTCCCCTTCATCATTTCCTAGGCTGCCTGATCACTGAGCTCCTATGCACAGGCCTGGAAAACATCTTCAACGTGTTTTATTGAACCATTCAAGTGAGTATTCTGCTTCAGTTCTGTGAGTGAAAAACCCCATAAAATGGAGGCTGGTGATCTTTGGTCCTCTTCCTGTGTCTCCCTGAAATCTCTATTCCATGCTAGCTTGACTTTCCTAGCAGGGACTTATCTTGAAAGGATCAGGAACAGGACTCAGGGACAAAGGCTCAAGAGGGATTGGCAACCTGCAGGTCACTGAGCTGAAAGCAGAGGCCAGTGATTATAGAGGGGCCCTATGTATGGATGCAGAAGAACAGAGCCACCGGTTGTCCCAAGACTAGGGCCAAGACAGTCAGCTGTGAGGTTAGCTTTCCGTGAGCAATCAGGATCACAATTCTGCATGACCCGTGGCATCAGCTGTGCCCCTCTCTGCAGGCAGAGGGCTTTCTGAAAGCACAGGCCACACCAGGGCTTTTACTCATCCTTTGTGAATGCAACTGAATTCAAGCCTGGTTTCTAGTTGTAGCAAAGGCTGTTACATCAACGGTGAGTTTTTATGAACCTCAAATTAGTTGGTCTCTCTGGGGAGAGGCACCTGGTCTCAGGGGTTGTAGGAAAGTTTCCTTCCTCCTCACCTTTCACACTCAGGAGTGCATCTTTCCCCAGATATGGAAGGATTGAAGAAGCCCATTCCCCATTGTAGTGTTTTTGCTACCATCCCAGGAAGCATCAAAAGTCAGATTCCGTAATACCAGGTTTGGGGTTCTTGGCCAAATCCCATGATTGCATGATGGTGATGGTAGCTGTCAGAGTCTGTAGTGGGGGGAGCTTCTTTTGAAGATCTTTTTTTTTATCTCCCCTTGAACATCTTTCTGTGCCATATCTAGCCTACAGAGGTTATGGACAAGCCCATCCCGAGCTTGGAATGTGATTTTTAGACTCCTTAGTCTCAGGGCCCCTCATGCTTTAAAGATAATTGCAGCATATGTTTGATGCCCAGGTGTCTTTGAGTGTTTGCTATTTGAGATAATGAATTTTAAAAGAAAATCAAGATTTATTTACATAGGAAGAACAGAATTGGGTTTTTATATCTACTTTTAATGAAAATGGCTATTTTCAAAAATAACAGCAAAATCTGCACCTAGGTGAGATGCCTCGCTTCTTGTTTTCCTGCGCGTCTCTTTGATATATGGTTTGATAGAAGCCAGCTGGATGCTCACATTTGCTTCTTCACTTAACTGCTGTGGTGTCACATGCTCTGGAGTGTCTGGGAAACACTGTGGACCCACAAGAGAGTTCCCAAAAGGCAAACAGTACCCAAGCACTGCTGGAAAATAGTGTTGACTCCGCTGATACCCCGAGAAGGTTCTGGTACCCCAGAACCCCAGGGAGACATTTTGAGAGCATCACTCCACTGTGTATTATCCCTCCTGTACAGTGAGTTCTAGGAAACCAGACCTTTGGGAAATCAGATTGACCAGCCCCTTCTAGGTAGCCCAAAGAATCAAAGTGTCCTCCATCAGCATTTCCTTCAACTCTTTACACATCAGAGCATTTCTCTTCTCTTCCCCTCTTTTAAACCTTGGAACTGGCTTTCTCAGTGTGGCCTAAGTCCGGGAAAGGCTCTGACTGGCTCACCTTGAGACATTCTGCTGTGGTTAAAGGTTAGGGTCAGGGTTGAGACTATGATGGCACTCATTGGAGTGGAGTGATCGCCACTGGAACAAGCAACAGTGGCTTAGGATCACATGAAATGTGAGTTTCAAGGGAGGTAGGTGGCAGTTGTTTGCAGGTGGCATCAGCAGCAGGTGTATGTGTGTGGCTTCTGTGTGTACGTGTGTGGGTTGTGTATGAGGAGGATTAAGATCGGTCAGGTGAATCTGGAATCATCTAAGCCATTTATCAAATCTCCCTTATCATTCTTTCCAATTTCTTCCTTTGTCATGTCACCTAGAAACTCAGCAAGGACCTTAAATTCCCCTCCTTTGGGAAACCTGATTCCCCTTCTTGCCTCAGACTTTCTGGATAGCCGGTTGCCCCATGACCTTTGATGATTCTAAATGGCAGCTCCCTACCCCCACACCCAACTTCCAGAAGCTTTCCCCTTCTAACATCCTGTTGATGGCAGGAGTTCCTGGAATTTATAAATGCCAAGAACAAAAGAAAACAGTAAGAAGCAGTGTTTAGCACCCCTCCCTAGGGGTGTTCAAGAGAGCCTCCGGGCCTATGCCCTTGTCAATCTTTCCTTGCCATCTGTGCCTTTTGTTTATAATGCAGTTGATTAAAATCTGCTTTATTTACCCTTGCTGTTTCAAGTTCAATAATAAGGGGAAATTAGCTTTAGGACTTCCAGGACCGACTCAATGGTCTGAACCCAGGCAGATTCCTTTCCGTTGAAATCTTCCCACTGAGCACTATGTTCTTCCTTGAAACCAGCAAGGCTGGGCACAGTATACCTCTGAGGAACTGAAGTTGATCCCAAAGATCACACGCCCATAATGCACCAGCCTGTTACACTCCAGTAAAACTTAGCATGAGTCAGGGAATGGAGTCTTTGCCAATTTTCGTGGATCTCAGCTACTCAGTAGGCTGAAGCGGGAAAACCATGAGTTTGAGACCTGTCTGGGTTACAGAGTGAGTTGAAAGCCAGCTTTTGCAATTTAGTGAGAACTGGTCTCAAAATAGTCAAAAGAGGATTGGATATAAATGGTACGGTAATAGCTTGAGATCATGTATCTGATCCCTTCCACATTGCCATGGTACATATAAAACTGGGAACATTTCATGTGCTTCAGTGACGAGGGCCGATCAAGGCTAAGCTTTACCCACATTGTAGGCTACCCACAGGTAGGCTATGTGAGCACGAGGGAGTGGGTACTCTTGTTATTACCATCTTATGGGGAAACTGAGGCTCAGGTGAGCCAAGCACCTTGCCTTAAAGTGTTTTTCTAGTTAGAGTAAGCATGAGCTTCCAAGATTAAGATTCCCTGAAGAATTCCTAGGTGAGTATGTGTTCCCGGGCTTCCTCTCCTTCAGGATGAGGGAACTAGTCTACTGTGAGAAGGTTGCTGCAGGGGAAAAGTCAACTGACCTTCATTGAAGCACCAGGTATCACCTGGGGTTGCATTGGATCGATCCTCCTAATCATCCTGTCCCTTCTGTTTCTCGAGAGAAGCTCCAAGTCGTAGCTTGGAGCCCTGACACCTCTCAAAAACTAGGTTTGACCACTTGTCCTCAAAAGGGCAGTTAGAGAGACAGATAATAATAAAGACAGAGAAAAGAGGAAAGGAAATGTTAAACGTGACGTCCTAGGAAGAGGACCGAATAAACCAGAATGAAGTTGAAGCTTAAATAGGAAGCAAAGGGCATGTGTAACTCAGCAGTGCTGGTCAAGCTGTGGTCCTGCTGGTCACTGGCCTGTTGCTCCTGGAAGGAGGTCTGATCCGTCATTAGAACTGTGTGGAATCTGTTTCTTGGAGGCAGACTTCCCTTCTGGTTGGCACCAGAACTTCAGCCTTTTACTTCTAGTGTGGACTCCTGCGTGTGGGGGTGGGGATGTTCCAGTTTCTTGACATCCATTGCCTGGACAGTCTGGTGGCCAAAGACAGAAGCACAAGTGTATCTCCTTAGAATATCTTCTCTCCTGTCAGGATGGTTAGTGGCTTGCTCTAAGCATCCATCTCTCCTTCCCATTGGCAGACAAATTACATCCAGGCTTCCTTTTCACTGAGGAACCTCCAACAGCTATATCCACAGGAACACTCAGGAAGTGGCTGAGTGAATGACTGGATGGACTTGCTGTCTGGAATATTACCTGTTGACTTACAGAGGTTTGGGGGGTGGACCTGAGAGCACCCACAATTTTCCATTTCCCTCATTCTTCCCAAAAGAAATAAGGAATTTCTTCCCCAATCAAGAAGCTGGGGAAAATGCCACCTTAGAATGATGCTATCTTCTCCCCCCAACACAATGTCCTTTCCATGAACACTGTAATCCATGAACACTTAGTGGGTTGAATTCCATGCTGGATCTAGGCTAGTGGGTTAGACCTAGTTTCCATTCTCAGAGTTACACCCTGGGTTGTGCAGAAGCAAGAAGGTGACCACAATTGCATGTGACAAATGCTAGGATGCTTTATTGGTGATTTTTCTTATCCAGGACAAGCTCCCTGACAAGAAGTGACTTAGGGAATAAGATTCATTTTGGCTCCCAATTGGACGGGATATAGGATCATGGCATTGCAGCCCACGGGAGGCACTCGATCACTGTTCAACAGGGAAGCAAAGAGAAAACACAAAGCAGAGCCAGATTATCAATCCTAAAGATCTGACCCCATCTCCTCCACTATGACTCACTTCTCCCAGTGAGTCCCACTGCCTAACAGTTCCATACCTCTCCAAACAGTGTCAGCAGCATAAGACATTAGCCTATGAGCGCGTTTCACATGCAAACAACAGCATGGGCAGGTATTCTAGGAAAACACAGGGGCATATCTGGCTCTCCTATGGCATGGAGGCACAGGGGATAGAGAAGAGGCAATCTGGGATAGCTTCCTGGAAGAAGTGGCCTGATAAAAAGCGTCGTGGATACAAATTAACAGATTATGAGTAAGATAAAAGATTCTAGATTCATAGATGTACAACTTGTCTCCTTGGCAAAAGAATGCATATTTTAGTGTTATTTCTAGGCAACTTCCTGGTAATTCAATAGTATTTCCTTCTGATGTTGGAACACAGAAAGTAATGAGGACATCCTGATAGTTACCGTTTCACATCATCCTGCAGTGTTCGTTAGTTAATGAGACAAGGCGTTGGGAGCGTCACAATGGCCCCCTATTAGAACGGTTCTTGGGTAATGGCGAATAACTGCAGTCACTGGGCCTGTTGGATCCTGGCCTGAGAATGGGGGCAGGGTTATTATGTTAGTGGTGGGGAAGGTCTCAGGTTCTGAGATCCAGGAGAGGGATTTGCTGAGGTCTGGGCAACTGTCACCCAAAGGCCCGAGGTGTGGTCTCTGGATCAAGGGGTTACTGGGAAGAAGTGGAGCCTTTAAGAAGTGGAGGGTGGCAGGAAGTTTTTCCATCTCTGGAGATATGGCCTTGGAGGGCATTTGAGGACTCAGACCCTTCTCTTGTGCATCTGGAACACGAGACAGATAGTTTTGCCATACACAACTGCTGTCTCCTTTACAAGGCAACAGGGTCTAGACCCTCCAAAACTGGGGGCCCAAATAAGCCCCCTTAAATTGATTATTTTAGTCATTTAAATTTTTTACTTATATTTATTTATCTATTTATGTGTGTGTGTGTGTGTTTATATGTGTGTTGTGTGTGAGGGATGTATGTGGAATGAGTGTGCATTCATAACACGTGTGGAGTTTAAGGAGTTGGTTCTTTCCTCCATCATGTGGGTCTCAGGAATTAAACTCAGACTGTCAGCCTTTGCCACAAGTATCTGCCTGGAGTCAAGATTCACATAGTACCAGTTTGGGGGTCAGGAACACTGATGCCGCCATTTCCTCTGGACCTGAGACATTTGGGAAGGCCACTTTACCTCTCTGAGCTATCCTTATTTATAGAATAAGGAGAATAGAACCCAATGGCCAAGGGTTCGTTGGTTGATTGATTGTACACTTTCACTTTAAAAAAAAAAAAACAAAACTTTTGTTATTAAAAAAAAAGCACAAGATTAAATGTCCTGCTTTAGCCATTTTGACTTGTACAATTCCGTCACGTGATCAATGTCCAGGTTGCTCTGAATCACAGTGAACTGAGCTTTCAGAGGTAAAGTTTAATGACACAATGCAGCTTATATGTTTTTCTAATAGTTTGTGAAAATTCTGAGCTGTAAGTGATTGAAATCCCTCCTTGGGGTGGGGTTGCTTTTCTTCTGCCTCAGCTTCACAGGTAAAAAAGCCAAGCAGTCAGTCAGACGTGTCTCGTGTTTAAAAGCAGAGAGGAGAAAAGCAGAGAGATTTCTTCCTGTTTGTGGTGTTGCAGATGCAGGACCACATGCTTACCAAATAGAGTGTCTGATCCATGCTTCACCCTGCAGAAGGCACTGCCTTGCAGGTTCTCCACATCAAAGCAAAACTCCTGATGTATTGGAGTAAATTTTAGTCACTTCATTTCCTATTTTTCATGCTTTCTAGGTGACACAAGATTTCCCTTCTCATGGTTTTTAGAAAATTTTTAACCCGATTACCAAAGCAAAACATACACAAAGCAAAAATGAGAAAAATAATGTGTTTAATATGCATAGTTAAAAAAGTATAAGTAATTGAATCCAACTAATTTTGCACATTCTTCCAGAATTTTCTCTTGAAAACACTAATGCAGAAGCGATATGTGATTATATTCCATGTGTAATTTGGCCCACCTTCTTTAACATTTCCCTGTTATTATTATATACCAGTTAATTTATAATAATTCTGGTTATGTCACTCAGTCACATTCAGTTTGTATTTCTCACCGAGAAGTCTCTGACATCATTTCACACCAAATATATGGATCTTTTTGAACTTTGGAATAGTATAATAGTATAATTGCTGTTTATACCCTAGCTATCAGACTCCATCACGGAGTGGGGGGAAGGGGGTGGGGATGTGGCGGGCTGTTTCCAGTTTGGTATTTTTTTTTTTGTTGTTTTTGTTTTTTTTCCTTATTCTTACCACCCACAGCAGCCATGAAGGCTGCTGACTCTTGAACTTGGCATTGCCTTGCTGTTATCTTTGCTCCAAGGCCCTGGTGCTTGTTAGCCCGCTCCCTGGGCCTCCAGACTCACCTCTCTGAGGAGCTTAGAAAGTTTGGCCAGCTTCTCCCCCCCCACACCCCCCACCACCCTAGGCCTCCTGTGAGAACTAATTAGATCATATTTGCTGAGTACTCTCTGTTCTCTCAATAACTGGCAATCCACAAATATAAAATGTTTTCAGTTCCAACAGAGTGTTTGGGTTTCTTTCAGGCCCACTTAAAATGTATGTGTTGGTGTAAATACATAGCTTGTGGTTTGTATTGGAGAAGGTGCTGCTGAGGCTCACCCTAGTTGCCAGCATCAGCAGGGGGCAGACACAGGGAGCTTCCGGGTGACTGAGTGACAGGGGAAAGGGAGCTGAAGGGAAGAGACTGCACCTGGAAACAGCACTGGACACTTAATTTTTAGATGGAGAAATTCCTTCCTGGTTCTCTCAGCCCTTTCCACATTCATCTATCTACCCAAAAGACAATTATTGAGTGTTGACAATGTTCCCAGAATGGGGAAAAAATAAAAAATTAAAAGGCCAAGCAGCCACGGACACACAGGCTCTGCCTTTAGGAAGTTCGTAATGGAGTTCACAACCTCTGGAGTAGTTGTGGACTCCTTCGTCACTTGAGAGATAGAAGGGCCGACTTCAAATCTGTGCTCCACAGAAGCCCAAAGCCCTCTAGGTTCTGTGCAAACCACTGTCTGAACATCCCTGGTTTCAGAACCCCACTCTGACTCAGCTTCCACAGAGACCAGCCTTGTGTATGCAACACGGGTCAGGGCTGAATGTCAGTCTTTCTTCTTTCCTCACACATCCCCGTTTCTCCTAAGAAGTTGTGACTTTAACTCCACTGAACATTCTGTGGAGTCTGGCAAAGAAGATTTTGCATCATGGAAATTCAAAGAAATTTAGCTGATGATCACTCAGGTGTCAGCAATCATTATGTGTCTCTCTGGTGGAGCAATCTACTTTGTTAACCTCTGCTCACCTCACAGGTACCATTGTCTCCTCTCTTTAACAATGGTAAAGCTACCCTTGACAGATGAGGAGTTCTTTTTACATCCCTTTACCTTTTGCAGAGTCAATGCATGCCAGCCAGCCCCATGTTCCCTTGGTACATCCCTGAGATGTTCATGTATGACAGGATAAGTGTACCCTGAAAGAAGCCCTGACCCTAAAACCAACAAGAATTGATATATATACTTGGCTTCTTCATCCTTAAGTGTGACAACTCATAGGCACACACGGGGCCTCAAATTGCTCTGGGATGACTCATACTTCAGGCCTCCAGCAATGCTAGTAATACATATTGCCTCCTTACCTTTCTTGCTACACTTTCCCCCATTCCTCCTGTGCGTTGCCTAGAATCTCCTCCAGATTCAGTTTCAGACTCCAGTGGTGGTTTTGGGCTAAGATGCTAAATCATGTGCCCAAGGTCACAAAGCTAGACCGCACTCCAGAGAGACTGGATTTGGAGTCTGTGATCTTTCCCACTGCATCACACGCCTCTTGACTTCAAACTGAATGTGCAGTATGCTTGATTTAAGGGCATTCCTCACCCCAGAGGCGCCTCAAGGCTCTTGATCTAGCTCCTTCAATAAATATGATAATGGCTACCATTGATCCAGGGACTTTCACTTGCCTGGTCTTGTGCTAAGTATGTGGCTTGCTCAGCCTCATTCAAATCTCACAACAAACCTAAGAGAGAGCGTCACTCTTGTCAATCTTCACATCTAATCTCTGGTATAACTGAGATTCAGAATTTGAGGGAATTGCTCAAGGTCGCATGAGCAGAGTCGGGATCTGTACACAAATCTTTCTGAAGCCCCAATTCACACTCTAATGTACTATATTATACACTGTAAAGAAAAATGGGCTATCTGACATGCTCATGGCAAATTTCTCAGTTTGCTGTCATTGCTACAGTAAAGTACTATTAAACAGCACTTTAAACAATGCACATTAATTATAGCATAGTTCTATATGTTAGAAATCTGGTACAGGTCTCCCTAGGTTAAATCAAGATGCTGTCTTACTTTCTGGAGGCCCAGGGGACAGTTTGTTTTTTCCTGTCTGTCTATCTGTCTGTGTCTGTCTGTCTATCCATCCATCCATCTGACTTTTTTTTTTTTTTTCAGAATCTTGAGGTGGGCCCCCATTCTGTCTTCTAAGCCAGCAAAGTCCCATCTCTCTGATGGGACTCCAGGTTCATAGGCTTATGTAATTCAATTGGACCCTTCCAAAAAAACAGGACAACCCCCCCACCACCACTCCATTTCAGGGTCTCTAACTTTAATGACAGCTGCAGACTTTCTGCTGCTGAATAAGGCACTGTCACAGGGGCATTCTTGTTGGCCCATACTGTGACTGACACATAAGACAGTCAAGTTCTCAAGAGACAGGCTCCCTTGAGCTCACAGGTTCAAGGGTTCCCACCTAGGATGAGGTGGCCCCATTGCTTTGGGCCCATGGTACATCATGGCAAGAACACAGACAGAGAAAAACTGATCACTTTATTTCCAGGATAAATGAGAGAAAGAGGGTCTGATTCCCACAATCCCCTTCAAGGACATGACCATAATGAACTGCAGACCTATGCTTCCTAAAGATTCTATCACTGCCCCTTCTCAGGAGTGCCATGGGGCTGGGAACAAAGCCTTTACCACATGGGCCTGGGAGACATACCATACCCAAACTGTAGCATCAGGTCAGGGCATCAATATTTGAGGACATCTTTGTGAGGGCGTGCATCTCTCTGTATTTCATAGTCAAGAATAGCTAGGGGGCTTCCCTGAGGAGGCAAGCTGAACTTCACAAAGATAGATAGAGCCAATGTAGCAATAGACAAAGTGGCTCTTATAGGGGAATGAAGAAATTTTTTTTTTTTTTACTCATACTACCTATACTCAGTACTCATAGTGCTATACTTAGTACTCATAGTGTTACACTTAGCCAACTGTGGATATGAGGAAGAACAGTCTAAATTGACATCAGTCCTTGAGTAGGTGTGTATGGGAACGTTTACCTTCTCACAGAAAGAAAGTGAGTAAAGGCTTATTGTTCACTATGGTGCTTTTACCTACATACATCACAGTAACTGACAAACAGTAGGTTTATAAATATGCTTAACTGATCAACCTCTATTTTCAGGAGTCTAGAGGAAGTTATCTCAGATCTTTTGGGTTATAGAGAAAGGACACAAGCTTTTCTATTATCAGTTCTGTTATCCTCAGGGTAAACTCACGAAGTCACAAGATGGCTGCCTGAAGGCAAAGTATTGAGTCTTCATACCATACCAGCTTACACAGGACAGGAAGTTGGTTATGGGTAATGACTTCCTCTTTGTGTATCTCTTTCTCATCAAGAAAGAAGGCTCTTTCAGAAGTATCTACAGAGAAGTGAAGTTCAGCTTGCCTCCCCAGGGAAGCTCCCCAGATATACTTGACTATGGATGCATTCCCTCACCCAAAGATGTTCCCAAATACCTATGACCCGATCCAATGCTATAGTCTGGATATGGTATGTCCCCCACAGGCCCATGTGGTAAAGTCTTTGTCCTAGAAATGAATAAATCTGTTCCTTTACGTAGCAATTAGGCACATCTGCATACATTGGACATCTTTGAACACATCATTTGTAATCCACACATGAGATTTCATGTATGTGTGCTATCTTTATATTCTAGTGTCATTTCTGTTACTGACCCAAAATAACACAGAGGAGGAAAGGATTGGTTTGGTTTATAACTCCAAGTTATGATCCATCGTTCTGGGGAAGTCAAGGTCACACGCAGTCACATCTTACCCACCATTAAGAGCAAAGACTATCATGGTGACAGGCTTTCTTGATTGTTGGTACTTCAGTAGCTTTTTCTATGCTTATGCATAGAGTCCAGTGGTCCAAACCAAGAAAAGCCCATCAACAGCGATCTGGATCTTCCTACATCGATTGACAACCAAGATTATCCCTTGTAGGCATGCCCACAGGCCCACAGATCTAGATAATTAATAATCAAGATTTTCTTCCCAATGATTCCAGGTAATTTGAGTCAATAGTTCAAGCTAACCAGCAGAGGTCAGAGAGATGGCTCAGTCAGGGAAACAGCCATTCAGCTCCCAGCACCCATGGTGAGTGCCTCATAAATGTCTGCAATTCCAGCTCCAGTCAATCCCACACCTCTGGGCTCTGTGAGCACCTGCCCTCACATGTACATACACATAATCTAAAACAATAAAATTAATCTAAAAATCCAACTAGAACATTTTACTTAACCAGTTCTCAACTATTGCACATTTGAATTATGTTTTCATGAAGAAGTTTTCATTAAAATGTTTCTAAATTCCTTAGGAAATATTTTTGGATTATTCGAAGAAAATGGTATCATTTTCTTATTCAAAATAAAATTTCTTACAAGGACACTGTATTAGTAGTCAGTCTTTGCTGCAGCTGGACCTTTATGCTTGAGGAAGTAGTTTACACCTGTAGACAACATTGGAAAAACTGGGAAAATACCACACATGTTCTGTTTCTTTTCACCTTTAAAAAAAGTATTTTCAGACTTTCTATGTTCTTATGTAGCCCAGGATGGCCTCAAAAACCATAGTCCTGTTGCCTCAGCTCTTTCTCTTTTTAAGATTACATGTTGAGGTCAAAGGACAGATCTCTGAGCTGGATTCTTCCTGCCATCATATGGAATCCAGGAATAGAACTTAGTCTTCGGCCTTCAGTCAAGCACCTTTACCCAAGGAGCCATCTTGCCAGGCCTCAAACCTTTTCTATGCATTATAATTTGAATATGATTTGTCCAAAATTCATGTTAAAGTTTAAATGGCTTAACGCATCTATGTGAGTGTCAGAGGTGAGGCCCTTGAGAAGGAAGGATTAGGTCATGGGGGAATTTGTAAACAGATAAATCTCTCCCACCTGTCTATTCCTAAATAAACACTCAGAGGTTATATTAATTGGAAATGTTTGGCCTGTGGCTCGGACTTATTACTCGCTAGTTCTTACAATTTAAATTAACCCATTTCTATTAATCGATGCATTACCACATGACCCGTGGCTTACCAGTTCTTTCACATCTTGCTTCTTGGGTAACTCACAGCATTTGTCCTGACTCTGCCTTTCTTCATCTCCATCTTTAGTATGAATGTACCACCTACCCTTATTCTGCCTGGCTATTGGCCAAAATAGCTTTATTTATCAACCAATGAGAGCAACATACATTCACAGCATACTAAAGACCATTCTACAGCAGGCATTGCACTCCTTGATAGATGAGACCGTGTTTTCTTCCAAACAGTTGGTTTTTCTCTCCCCCAAATGGGCTAGAACTCTCAGAACTGAATCAGTTATGCCAAGAGCAGGTTGCTTTGTGGTGAACCTAACACACCCTATGCCCTGACACAAACACAATCCTTTTACATGAGCCTATTTCCCCTTCATACTTCTCTACCCAGAGCCAGATTCAGCAGACTTCAACTATACATGGCCTCCTGACCTTTGATTATGAGCCTAAGCTAATCTCCTTTCTTTGTAATTTACCCAGATTCAAGTAGTTTTTTGCAGTAATATAAACTACACTGAGAAATTACAACTGTGCTGACAGGTCATCACACTGACAAGACAGCCTGAATGTGACATGTTAGATCACATGATAAGGTAGACTGTAGGAGACTATCTTTGGCCTGGCATTATAGATGGACTATGTGTACACAACTGGATAAGCTAAGAGGTTAAAACTTGGTATGCTTGATTATATCAGTTTTAAGGACTTCTCAAATAAAAGACACTATAGTAATGCACAGACTCAAAAAAGACATTGGCAATGTCTGAAACACACCAAGGACAAATATATACATTCTAGAATATTCAAGAAACTCTTGCAAATCAAGACTTTGAAGAAAATTAAGACTAAACCAGCACAGCTTTGGGAAAACAGAAGAACAGCAATGGGAGATTAACGGAAAAGGAAAACCTCAGAGCCTAAGAGGCAAAGATAGAGCTGCTCAAAACTCAGTCACCAAAGGACAGACCAACACAACAGAGAGGACATCAGTATTACACCAGCAGAAGTAGAGGACAGTTAATGTCAACCATTGAGATGAGGCAGCAGGAACTCTGGTCCACAGGTAGTGGTACCTTTGTCTGGTCCAGCCTTCCTTGGGGGTCACCTGACTACATGAAATCAAGTCAGATTCACAAGTACTTGTAGACCGCTGCTCTACTCCCCTGAGAAGCCACGGGAATTCTTATGATCAGGAGTGGAAATGCTCATCACAGTATGTATGAACGGAGCAGAAACAAGCCCGTGTGTACCACACCGAAGAAACAGAAAGGCAAACTTCGTTATGTGGAGTTGGTGTATGGAAGAACCATGTCTATAGTTAGCTACAGGACTGCATCTTAAAGATACAGTGGCAGGCGAAGAAGCAAGAAGCATCATATGGACAGTGCATAAAGTGAATTAAAATGTGTGCATGTATCAAATGAACTTTTTCCAAGAGAAATGTTATGTGTTAAATGTCACAACAAGCCTGTCCACACCCAAGAAAGGAATATTAAAGGAAAAGGGGGTAAAGGGACAGGATTGGAGAAGCAATAAGGTAGCGGGGACCCTTTGACCTGGGGGGGAGAAGTCTATTGTACTCATAGCTCTAATTATCTCTATGGACTGAATTCCTTGAAGTGAGATGACTGCATGAGGCTCTCAAGTTAGAAGATGGGAAAGCAGCAGGATCCCCTAGACTGGGGTGACTCTCCGGTAGAAGATTCTTGTCAATTTTTTTGTTTTGTTTTTGAGCTTAGAACTTGGGGATTCCCCCCACCTGCGTCCCAGAGCAGAGGCAGGAGATAAGAAGGGCAGGTGTTCTGAGATGAGGTTGCCCGATGGGCTGGAGGGAAATCAGATCCTGTGTGCATAGACCTCATGACAGCACATTAGCTTTAAGATCATGGGATCTTGACTGAGATGAAGGCGTCTGTGAAGATGACCTCCACTTGTCACAGGAGTCCCCCTGCCCCAACCTTCTGCTGCGGCTTCAGGAAAAGGGGGAACACATAGTACAGTGTACGGAGGGAGCACTTCTTTCCTCCGGGGCCATTTTCCAGGTGCTGTTACCTTCTCCAGCTCCAGCCTGCATGCCCTCTGGTCTGTCTGAAATCTTACTGTCTTGAGGCTCACACCTCACTGTGCAAAGCAGGATTACATCTAAGCTTCACTTTCACCCCTTGCTTGCAGAGTAACTGGGTTAGGGATCCTTTCAGGATGGGAGATGGCCCCTACCTGGACTTTTCTATCCAATGCCTCGGGTTTGGGAGCAGCAAAGCACTGCTGAGTTCTGGGGCAGCTGGAAAGCCAATGAGTGTTTTCACGTGGCTGTAAAATAGGTTGATAACAAAGACTGCATAACAGGAACTGTCTGTAGCCTACAGAACCCAAAATGTTGACTAGCTGATATTTTCCAAAAAACAGTTTCTGGACTACTGCCCTGGACTCTTTCTGAACCAGCAGTAGCAGCATTAGGCATTTCTTTAGAATGTCTTCCAAAGGCAGGGTTTCCAGGGCCAAGCTTCTGAGTCAGGCTGTGTACCTAGACCAGACTAATGCTCTGAACATACTGGGAAGTGGGGGAAGCGTGTTTCCTCACCTCTGCAAGGAGTTAAGTGTAGGTTCCACCAACGGGTCACTGTAGTTTGTCAGTATTGAGACTTACAACCCAGAGTAAGGGCTGCGTGACTCTCAGACTTGGAGTCTACCATGGGGCTTCTTTCTGCCCACCACAGGGGAAAATGCTTTGCATAGATATACAGATGGACTTGGGTGTTTCCTGAGAATCCCAACTATGCAAATACTGTGAGTCAGCAGGTGGGTAGGACTGGGGCAAGCCGGTGCACACCCCTGCATCAGGTGGTTTTCAACACCAGGAGGTACTATGATGGTGTTCGAAGTCCCAGATTCTAGGTCCTTGCTTATCTGAGAAACACTCAATGCTTGGCTCACTTGGAAACAAGTTTAAGAAAAACAAACCCCGCAGCAAACAAATAGAGAAAAATCTCTGCTTCCATCTCCTTGCCGGTTGTTGGTCTACTTTAGGCCATAAAGTATTGGTGTGGCTGATTTGACTTTAGTTCCTACACAGGGTTCGAGTTGATGGTACTGCCTGGCTGAGTCCAGGTGAGGGCAGGAGAGAGCGCATGGGAAAAAGGAAGATGTTGAAATAAATGACCAAGGCTTGATGGGGAGACGCTGTGTGCATCTGGGGTAGGACCTTTCAGTTTAGACTTGCCAACTCTTATTTCAGGGAGAGACCTAGGACAAAAGGGAGCCTTTGTGAGGGACAGTGTTTATTTTATACCAAGGCCTGGGTTTTGCTTCCTGTTTGGCTTTCTGAGGGCTGCTTGTCAGTATTAATGAAGTTCATCCAAACATTTTCAAGGATACAGACTCTAGAAAAGGTACTTGTCTCCAAGCTCTGTTTACTTTAATAATGCATACATAGTTCCGGCCAACTTACCTCAGTATGAAGCAATTCTTCTATTGCTTCCTTGTGAACTTGGGCCTCTCAAGTGTGAACTTGGTGCTTTTGAACACATGACCACTCTTTTCAGGTTGAACACTGGGCAAAAATGCCGTAGACAGTACATCTTTAAAGGGAGATGCTTCAGTTTTTTAATTGTGCAACTTCGTGGCTGTATTATACCAATTCGCTACATGCATACAATGTGTAATGGTCAAATCAGAGAAACAAGCATTTACATCTCTTTACTATTAACCCATTCATTCACTCATTCATTCATTCACTCATTCTGTGGCTTGGGGGCATGCGTGTGTCAAGGCATGGGGTGTGGGGGTCACAGAATAACTTATAGGAATCTACTGTCTACTTTGTGGTTCTCAGGTCATCAGGCTTGGCATCACGTGCCATCTCACTGACCTCATATCTTTAATTCTTAATCACTTTTTGGTAAGGTAAATTTCGTGCTCTGCTTCATACATCGTGGGAGGTTTTTTTTAACCAGTGGTTACGATACTGTGCTGAAGAAGACCAGACGTGATTTCCCAATGAGTGTTTTCTGGTTCTTTATTGAACTTCTCTCCGACTTTCCTCCCCATTGCACTTCCCAGTCTCTAGCAACCCTTAGTTATATCTCCTTTTCCTTTAAGGCTGATTTACTAGTTTCCGCAACTGCCTGAGAACATATGACTTAGCAATTCCACTGCTGGGTATATATTCTAAGAAGATGAAATCATTATGCCAAAATAAAATCCTTACCTTCTCATGTACATTGCTGCTCTGTGGACAGTTATGCAACCATCCAGGTGTCTGCAGTGAATAAACAGATTGAAAAGATGGATTTTCACTAGAATATTAGTTATTCAGAAACAATGATCTTAGATGGCCGCTAAGTCAGCTGATTCTAGGTCAGCTATTTTTACCTGTTACCTATGCTGTGATGTTTTGAGAAGGCAAAGAAGATGCTGGTAATGGTTTCATGAGGACAACAGATTTAAGTTGGACCACACCACTGTGCTCCCCCCCCCACCCCAAGTCTTCTTCCAGCCTAGAGGTTCTTAGGTTTTTAACCTCAT
This sequence comes from Phyllotis vaccarum, assembly GCA_033318265.1. NCBI lineage: Eukaryota > Metazoa > Chordata > Mammalia > Rodentia > Cricetidae > Phyllotis > Phyllotis vaccarum. Next base: position 97,566,754 of record JARWLC010000001.1, read on the forward strand.
GTGGCCAAATTGCTGACTCCTTGTTGGCATCAGGCAGGTTCTGGGAGCAGCCCCAGGGACAGCAGTCACTGTAGACTGCTTCAGGGAATGGAGTCATTAAGCATTAGCCTCAGGGACAGTAGACACTGGGGACAGCTCCAGGGACAGAAGTCATCAGGAGGCAGCACCATGCTTACTTACCAGAACATCAGCTTGGAAGAAATGCACCCATGAGGCCACCTGCAAATGACAGATGGCACCAGTTCAGCCTGGTTCTTGTTCAGGAGCATGGGAGAATCACAAGTTACATGGTAGAAACATCAGAGAACCAATCAGCCATTACCCAGTCAGCAAGCACCCATGAGGAACTTAGCCCTGACTGTGAGTAGTCTATCCAAAATATTAAGGAGACAGTACCAATGGGAATAGAGGAAAGAGGTTCTATGTAGGGCAAAGCTGAAAGGCGCACATGAAGGTACCAGTTAGGAATCATATCAAGTTAGAAGACTCAGGATTTCTGCAAAGGGAATCAATACTGTGGAGAGACCGGGAGAAGCCTTGACCCTCTAAATTCAGTTCTGGCCTGCCTGAGACAGGAATTCATACTACTAAACTCCACTCGTCCCTCACCCACCCAGAGTTTGCTCTTATGGTGGGTGTCCCAAGCAGGTTTTCTGCTCCAGGAATGTCCTTTGTGTACAAATGGCCCTCTCCCTCCTCCATTGCAGCTTCAGGCCTCATTCATAGAAATCACAACAGAGTAGACAGAGGGCGAGGGTGGTGGTAGTGTGTAGAAGCTGGTTCCTTTGTTTATCTTTTCCTGGTTGCCTTTTGTGTGTTAGTTGGTTTGGTATTTTGAGATTGAATCTTGCTGTATAGCCTAAGCTGGCCTAAGATTCACTATGTAGTTCAAGCTAGCTTGAAAGGCTTCCTCTTATTGTCTCATAGTTGACAAACAGTGGTTAGGAAGCTTGTAGCAGGGGTTGGAACAACGTTTCCAACTTATCAGTGGTGTGGAGTTGGGCAGGTGTGGTACCATGCCGGAGTCTTGGTTTTCTTACCTGTATGGTGGGTAGTGTTATTCAATGATTTGTTCAGCTTACCTTACAGGGTTGTGGTCACAGTTTCCCATGTGTCACCTCTAGCCATGGATCTCTCATCTGCTTCTGCCATCCTATGCCCTTCAATTCTTTTTGGACTATGTTTTTTCTGAAGTTCCTTTCCTCGAATGTCGTTACCTTTCCAATTCACCTGTGCCTATGGTAGCATCCTGTGCTCCCGATGGAGAAACTTCTCTCCAGTTTTGCACAAAACAAGCCCCCACTTCATACACGGCAGCAGGTGACTTTAGTGACTATTAAGAGACAAGGGAACTTCATGTCATAGCCCCGCAAGCTCCGACTTTGTGTGTGAAGCAGCCCGCCCATGCTTGTCACATGCCTGTCAGCTCTGATATACCTTCCTGCTGTTGGTGTGTCTGCTTTTCTGGCCCTCTTCTTGGCTTTCAGTATTACAAAACATTTTTTAGGGCAGCTGGTATTACAAAACATTTTTTAGGGCAGCTCAGCTCTGGTGTTCCCTGTCCCCAGGGATCTCAGAGTTCCTCAACTCTGTCTGTCTTCTCTCAGTGGTTCCAAAGCATCACAAACTTACTTGACCATCTTATGGATCACACTCCATGTATTTATTGATTTATTTAGACAGTATCTCACTGTGTAGTCCTGGTTACCGTGAAACTCTTTGTAAACCAGCAGGCTGTCTTTAACTCAGAGATCTACCTGCCTCTGCCTCCCAAGTGATGGGATTAAGGGTGTGCACCACCAGAGTCAGTCATGTTCAGGTTATTGTTTAACTGTTTGTGGAAGGACATGCCAGTGTCTGACCTGGGAGTTGGGCTGAATCCACTGGTTTGGAGAACCCATGGGCTAAGCCTGGAGAGAGATGGCTGACCCTGGGCAAACCAGACATCAGAACTCACAATGAACTGAGGGACCCAGTGCCAGGTAAGAACAAAGCAGATGTTATGTCATCAGGAGGATCCTGCCACAAGGAAAAGCTTCTGGTTACCCCCAAATTTAAATCTTCACCCACTTTAAAAGTAGGGTACACCCAAAAGGAGGTTCTCAAGTTTAGGGAACATCACTAAGGGCCAGTAGGTCTTGCCTCTATCCCTCTATGAACTTGCTAGCCAGAGAGAGAGAGAGAGAGAGAGAGAGAGAGAGAGAGAGAGAGAGAGAGAGAGAGAGAGAGATCTCCATCTTTCTAACATTGGTCCCGAACCAAAGCTTTTTAAAGTTCAGCTCACTGGCCTCAGCTCTCAATAAAAAAGAGAAGTGTTTTAGGTATGGTGTGGGGTAGCAGCCACAACACAGATTTCTAGTGGGGGCCCCCACTGTCTAATTATATCACTGCAAACAGGAGAGTAGATTTGAAAGCTCCAAATGCTGGAAAATGGGCTAAAAGGATGGATGGATTTAATTAATCATTATCACTCAGGTGGGATGATCCAAGATTTGATGCTAGACTGCAAAAAGGGCCCAGGGAGCCCCTGGCATGCTGTCAGGTGTGAAGGAAAGAAATAAGGCCAGTTATTATGGCTTCACTGTAACTAATCACAATGAGAAAGTGGGAGGCTGCGCAGCTCGATCTATTGGCTCTGCAGCCAGAGGCCTCATATAAATGCTAACAAGGCAGGGATGGAGGTCCAGCTGGCCAGCCAGGACTGCAGAGAGCTGGGATGCAGTTAGGACTCCTCGGACACCACTGTGGTCTCACTTTAATCTACAGGCATCTTAAGCGATTGGTGTCAGCATCTGGGGAGCTGAAGGAAAGCAGCTGTCGCCTAATGGATGTAATAGATTAAAGCTGAAGCCCACGTGCCTCTCCCAATTTGTTGTCTGGTTTATGTTCTATTTATTTTGTTTACTCCTCACCCCTGTGGGTCTTGGTGAGAGAAATTTTACATCAGAGTGACAAGGGAAATCTCTGTTACCTGCAGTGCACACCACAATCTAGCAGGTCAGGACTGTGGGGATGGGCTTCAGAACCGGACAGAGAAGTTCTGCAGCTGAATAGGTGTGACTTCTCAGCTTCTTATCTATAAAAAGAGATTTGCAATAGTGCCTAGGGATATTTCTACAGATTCTTTGAGACACCCATAGAATGGTTTAGTTCAGAGGTAGGCATGCAGAGGTGTTCGATAGGTGGTATCACCATCACTAATACCACCACTATCACTACCGCCGCCACCCACCGCCATCAGCTCCTGGCTACTTCCTCATATGTTCATGCTTTGTGGATTCCAACCAAAACTAACTCAACAGGGGATTCAGACTTCGCTCTCCTCATTGTCACATGCTTCGTTTTCTTCTCATCGAAAACAAAGCATCTTTTGAAAAGGGAATTGCCTTCATTTCCCATGGGAAGTCATTTCTACAACCCACGAGTAAATGCAGTCTAATGACTAGAATTTGACAGTAGCTATCAAGAATGAAATGTTCCGTAAACAGTGCTGCCTCCTAAAATGACTCAATCCAAGTGTTCTGTTTGGTTTTGCTTCTTTTTAAACCATTCCTTCCCAGCAGTAGTACCCTCCCCACACACCTCTATCACCCAACCTTCCCAGGCCATTAGATCCCCCAGATAACACTGTAAGAGTCCCCAATGAATTCTCAGCTGTCTGGGGGCTCAGAATAAGATCCAAAGTTGAATGGCCTTGGGGAGGCAGCAGGGGTCTTGATGCAGTACAAGGCAGTTTGCCAACAGGCAGGGCAACGGGCCATGCCTCATGAATTTTCAAGGGGACATCATTTCATCTCAGAGCATCTGTATTTCATCTCAGAGCATCTGTAACATCCTACAGGAGATGTTGCTCAGGGTTTCAGCTGATGAAAGATGCAGGACCCACCGACATCTTCTCTGCCATAGCTGGGTAGTATCTAAGTGAAGGTACAATTCGAACAGCATAAATTGCCCACTCAACCTGCTCACACATGTAGCCACGAGGCTCCCTGTAGCAGGATCCTGGTCTCTTAAAAAAAAAAAAAAAAAAAAAAAAAATCCAAAAAAACATTGTTCTCTGGTGGGGCACCTCGTCAAGGCGTTTGGAGTTTATATGGACTTTTGCAGAGGAAGATTCCATACTCAATTCAACGTGTCTCACAGACACATGACAAAACCCTCACAATGGAAAATGGCTTATTTTTCCACTCCAGACTTTCTCCCCCTCCATACATGAGATCTCCAACTATCAAGAGAGCCACTAAATGCCTCCATTTAAGGAGTGAGATTAAGTCTAGCACCAGGTTTCTATCTAAACCCATGATGGCTCACTGAGTCAGAATATCTCTTCCATTGCTTCTCTCTGTCTCTCCTCCAACTCAGTCACCTCAAACCCTCTTGTTCCCACCCCTTCTCCTCTCCCCTCCACACCCCCTCCCAGTTTACCAAGGAGATTTTAACCATTTCCTCTTCCTGGGGCAATCCATGTGTGCTCCTCTTAGGGTTCTCTTCTCTATTTTTTCTGGGGTTGTGAAATCTGGCCTGCTCATTTTTTGCTATGTGTTTACCATCTGTTATCCACGTGCAAGTGAGTACATACTGTGTTTGTCTTTCTGGGTCTGGGTTACCTCACTCAGGATGATTTTTTTTTTTCTAGTTACATCCATTCGCCTACAAATTTGATGAAGTCATTGTTTTTTGCCATTGAGTAATACTCCACTGTGTAAATGTACCACAGTTCCTTTATCCATTCTTCAGTGATGACTACCCTTACCCTTACTGTCATCATAGACCCTACTTCTAATGACTGGTGCAAACAGATGCAGATACCCACAGCAACTAGAGGAGTGGGGTTGGGGGGAGATGGGGGTGAGGTGGGGAGGTGTGAAGGCATGTCAAGAGCACAATGGAGAAAACCACAAGGACAGCTGACCTGACCTAATAGGAGCCCAGGGACTTTGGACTGACAGCTGGAGGGCCAGCATAGGATTGATCTAGGCCCTCTGAATGAGAGAGACGGTTGCATTGATCAAGCTGTTAATGGGCCCTTAACTATAGGACCAGGAATCATCCTGGATACATGAACTGACATAGTCTATTCCCTATGGTAGGATGCCTTGTTCAACCTTGATACAGGAAGGGATGGTCCTGCCTTAACTCAGTATGTTAACCTGTATTGACTACTCAAGAGAGGCCTTAACCCCCTTGAGCAGTGGATGGGAGGCAGGGTTGGGGGGGTGGAACAGGTGAAGGAGAAGAAGGGGGACAGTAGAGGGCATGTAAAAGGAATTTATTAATAATTAATAAATATAAAAGAGAAAAAAGTGAGATTAAGTCCCAGAGAATGCAAATTATTTCATGGAAGTCACATAGAAAATCCACAACAGAGCAGAGCTACAGTCCAGCCTGAGACTCACAGACCAGAACTTTCCTTCCCATCTCCCTGAACAGTGCCAAGGGGCCCAGTACATGCTCCAAAAAAGAATTATTATCCTTGACTTAGCTCCATCCTCCAACCTAGGTCTACCCTCCCAGTTCGTCCATCTTAAGACATCTCTGTTTCACTCTTGGAGCACAAAAATATTTTATGAGAGGTGTGTGTGTGTACACGTACGCATACACTTATACAGTCTCATGTAACCTTAGGTTGGCCTAAAACTTGCTATGGGCCAAAGATGACCTTGAACTCCTGATCCTTGTATCTACTTCTCAAACACTAGGATTATAGGCATGTACCCCCCATGTTCAGTTTATATGGTGCTGTATCCAAACCCAGGGGCTTATCCACGTTATGCAAACACTTTACCAACCTCGCTACGTCCTGGGGTTAGTTCTCTCTTCTAAGATGAGGTTGTTTTTCATCCATTTGCATTTCTGGCCTTCTCTTCCATGCGACTGTCTAGCGTGTTGGCTTCTTTTCTTGGGATAGTTCCTGCACGCTGCAGCCAAATCTTTGCCACTCACGGCTGCCTCCTAGCTAGGCAGTCTTGCTCCTCTACCTGCTCAACTGCTGTATGCATTTGAACATGACCCTGAGCTGAAAATATGACCAGCAGATCTACCAACATCATTGCTGAGCACCCTGCTCTCCAGCAGTGGTGAAAACATCCTGAATCCTTGGTCCCGTGATCCCAAGAGCTCTCTAGGAGTGGTGTGAATACTGGAAGAATTCTATTCTCAGGGGTTCCTTTGCCTCCAGCCCTTATGGTTTTGACCCATGACAATTTAAAAGGATCTGAATTCCTCTTTTCTCTCCATCTCTCACCCCAGGCAGTTCAACATCCACAGTGGAATTCTGGGTGTGGAAGCATTCCAGGCTAGAGATTATCCCAACACCTTTCCTAGTAGCTAGCTATTCCTGAAAAGCTCATTCCTATGGCAACCTTGTCCAGCCTCCTTCCACAAAGAGCCCTGACATTGCCTCCCCTTTCCTCTCAATGCCCCATTATGCCCTAGTAAAGCAAAGCCCCTCCCCCCCTCTCCATGGGATGGAGATACTGGAAGAACCAAGGCCCCTGTTCCTGTCTCCTCTGGCCCTTACAGGAAAGCAAGGTCTCTAGATGAGAAAGCTGACCCTTTATACTGAGACCCTTGGCTCCTGGGTTGGGCTTAATGAGAAACATTCCAAGGCTCTGACTCTTGCTGAATTTACTGGGTTCCAAACTTAAAGGTGTAAATTCTAAACTGGTTCAGTCCCAAACATCAGAAACCCTAGTGCTTTGTCCATTTACATGTCTGCCTTTTCCCCGGGACAGCATTTTACTAATCTTTTGATATTTTGGTTCCTACAGTGTGTGTGTGGTGGGGGCAGGGCAGGGAGGGAGAGGGAGAGTGAGGGGGGGTTATCGGGGTGGGGGGAGTTATGGGGGTATCTACTGAGGAGAGGAGCATGGAGCGGAGAGCAAGGATGAGGTCTTCAGCCAACAATTAATGAAAAAAGGCGACATGGAGAGTGACCTGGCATGCTATCTGCGGTGCACTGCCCTTAGGCACCAGCTAACCCTGAAAGCTGGGCGGGGCTCAATTCACCAAGTCAGGAGCCCAGGTGATTGGCCGATGATTGGCCGCGCCCTCCCTCTCCTGCCTGTCTTGACCCTGTTTGGTGCCTTGTCCAGAGAAAGGCGGTTTTTTTTTTTTTTCTATTTCCCACAAGGTGCCAGGTGGGCTGAGCAAAGGAAAGGGGCTGAATGGAATTTTGTTGTTGCCAGCGTGACCCCAATTTATTTCCACCCCAGAAAATTCCCATAAAGCCTGATACTGGGGTTTGCTGCAGTAGACTTTAAGGATGAGGCTGAAAACCCCTCCCTGAGGAATGATAGCTACACAAAGGAAACCTCAGACTCTGAAGGAAGCGAAGTTATCAGTGCCTGAAGGAGTGAAGTTTGGAGGCTTGAGAGTAGGTCTCTAAGAGGCGCAGGGCGTGGTCCCAGCCCTTCCTGCTGCGGGTCTCCTTCCAAGGAGGAATGCTTAGCTGTCAGCCTCTCAGCCCCTAGCTCCAGGTCCCCACGTGCAGCCTGTCACCTCCCATTACCCCAGCTCTGCTTGGGAAGAGCATCTGGCAGTGTGTGCCTGCAGGCCCAGGGGGTGAATTTAGGTTGGATTTCAAGCCTGAGCTAAGCAGCGTTCTGCTGAAGTCTGAGAACACGGGTGCTTGCCTAGGCGCTGCTGGGAGCAATGAAGGCACAGCTGCATGGGGACCAGCGACTGGGGCCAAGCAGGTGGCGCCCAGGCCCTAGCTGAGTCTCATTGCTGGAGGCTGGGATAGATGCCAAGGGCCCGCTGTGGTTCAGTTCCTGGCCTCTAGCAGACTGATGAAAATAGGAGAGAAGGGATCCTTCCCTGACCTCTAGCTCACTGTGTAGCCAGTCAAGTCTGGTTTATCTGGTCCTGGGATTCAAACCCAGAGCTTCCTACATGCTAGGCAAGTACGACCTACTCCCTCAGCCCCAAGCCTTTCTGTTCTCACCAAGCTAGAAAGTGCTGGTCCTTCCAGAAGGTAGATGCACACAGGAAGGGGTACCTTCTCTTTACAGTGGTTAAAAGATCGGTATCAGGGCTCTGAGGACCTACATTGCATGTTGGCCTCATCACATATCAGGTGCTAATTTTGTCTCCCTTGGACACTGGTCTTTCTGTAAAGGGAGGGGTGGGGGATAGGGATCATGACTGTGATTGCCTTAGCCCAGTGACACCCATTTACAATAATATTTTTTTCTAAAGCCCCAACTACTTCAGGTATGATCAATCAGAAGCCATAAACAGAATTTTAAAATTTCCTCTGAGCTGGAAGCAGAATCCACATTGCAACAAGACCCTGGTGATCTTACTTACATTGCAGCCTGAGAAACACTGGCCTAGAACATTCTGAGGCCTGCTACTACTTGCAGCCAACAAACGTTCTTTTGGCTTCTTAGAATAGCTAGGAGCACCCTAGATCATGCACCCATGCCTCCAGCTCTGTCTTAGGCCCTGATGCCATTTTCCTTCAGGATTGCCTTCTGAACATACAGCTCCTTCCTAGTTCTCAGATTGTCTTTTTCTTCCTCTGATGTGCTCATGGAAACTGGGATAGGCAAAGAGAAGCAAAGGAAGGCAAGCTAGAAACCTCGGTGAATTACAGTGAGCTACCAATACCCAGCAGGCCCCAGGGATGGATTTGTGGGAGACAACAGGGTGAGGCTCAAAGTGCTTGTGGCCCAAACATCATTAGGGTAACCTCTACCTTGTGTGTGGGTTCAGCCTTGGGCATCTCATATCTGCAAGGAGAAACCCAGAAACTTGGGATTTGGAGCGCCTGGGCCATGGCTGCTGCTCGTCATTCTTTCCTTTGGGAAAGCATGGCTGGATATCAGTGTACTGGGAAAGCTGTCCCTGTTCCTCAGGCCATGCTCTTACAGTGCCATGTGTCTAGCTGTCACCTTCTGTGTCAAGCTAGGGGTGGTAGAGTGGTTTTCGGTGAATGACCAAGTCCCTGTCCAAATTGGAGTTCTTGATACAGTTGCCAATGGCTTAGAGTTCCTGGCTTACTTCCTCAGAGACATGGTTTTGTTCAATGGCATGTTTGCATCCTGAGGCAGCCCCAACAAATGCCTATTGGATAGGAAAGGGCCACTTGCTGGAACATTCCAGTGGCAGCATTGCCAGAGACACAATGGAAACCTGTATTGTAACTGCCTGGAGAGCTTAGTCTCTCTCTGTTCCCAGTGGCAGTACTGACACTCCTGGGCATTGCTCCTGATTGAACATACTCCCTAGCATGCGGTGGCCAATGACTCTGAGCCAGACTGTTTCTGGGGAATAGACTATCAAAAGACAAAATTACAGCACATTTGGTAAGATCTTAATTGGCTCGATTTTCCTTCTGGAATGGGGCTACACTTAGGTCTATGAAATAGTGTCCCAAAGAGTTGTGTGAAGGGGCTGTTTTTACAGCCAGTGAAAGGGTCAGTTTAGTTACTATTCTTGTAGGACTTGGCTAAAACAGAACGCCAGAAAATAATCTGCTAACATCAGGCTAAAGTTTTGTAAGGATTAAAACTGAAAGAACTTAATTATTATGCTGATTAAAACTGGTCTTCGGGGGGAAATTTGGCTCTTTCCTGAATTCTCTGAAGGGTAGGTAATAACTTGGTTACTATTTCCAAAACAATGGCCTTCAATAATTTTCACTTAACAGGATTTAAGACAATCATTTCTTTTCTAAGCATTGCTCATGTCTAAGAGCCTCTGGCTATGGCAACAGACTAGATAACTAATTTCCCCAAATTAATATACAGACAACTTCCAATGTCTACAGGGAATTGGTTCCAGAAACCCTGAGACACTACTATCTGCAGTCGCCAATGCTCTTATGTAAAATGTTGCCATATTTACACGTAACCCATGCACGGCTTCCTCTGTACTTTGGACTATGCTGAGATTGTTTATAATATTCTCATACACTATGCATGCTACCAATAAGGAGAAAGAGAAAATTCTGCATGGTCAGCATACACAGCCAAACCCATCACACCAGTCAGCAACAGAACTTCCCGAAGTACTTCTAATCTGGGGCTGGCTAGGTCAATGAATGTAGAGATTTTGTATATGGAAGGCTGATTGTATTGTACCATTTTCTTGTCTTTTAGGCATGTTATAGGGGAGAAACTCCTGGCTATGTTGTGCTGACCTAAAATTTTCAGAAATTAGAAAAGACTGGAGTAGTGGCAGAGACAGGCAGTTCTCAATGAGTTAAGGCCAGCCTCAGCCACATAGTGAGTTCCAGGACAACCAAGGCTACACAGTGAGACCCTGTGTTAAACTAAATAAATAAACAGAAAATAAGAAAAAGAAATCTGTGGCAAATAAATGAGAATAATGTCATTTTTCTCTTTGGGTTCTGTTTGTGACAAGTTTTTTGTGTATAAGTAGGCTGACCTAGAACTTGTGATCTTTCTGCCCGAGTTCCCAGAAGCTAGAACCATAGTTCTGTTTCACTTTTTAAAAAGTGAGCATTGCAAAGGGATGCATGTTGAAAGCTAAAAGACCCCATTCATGTCTACCTATTTTCCAGTTACTTTTTCAGAGATCATCATGTTTGGATGGGCCTTTTAAGGGAGGCTCTTGGTCGTGAATCTGCACATATGCATATGTATAGAAACACATTTTTCTTTCCTGTCCTTTGGTTTTGCTTTTGAGACAGGGTCTTCTGTAAGCCAAGATGGTCTGGAAATTGATACATAGCAGGGGATGACCTTGAATTACGGATCCTCCTACCTCTACTCCCAGTTAATGGGGCTATAGGGATATACCATTACACCTGGCTAGAAATATAATTTTTAATACAAGTGACATCGAGCTGTTTAGGACATTTATTAAGGCCTTAGCATTTGAAAAACATTTTTTGTAAAAAAATTATTTATTTTTATTTTGTCTCCAACTCATAGAGACCCACCTGCCTGTGCCTCCCACGTTCTGGGATCACAAGCATGTGTTGCTCTCCACACCCTGAGTTTACTCAATTCTCCTTAATGCCTGTATTGTATTTCTTGGCATGAATATACCATTTACACATTCTCTGGACTGCTCCTAACACACGTACTCCCCAAACAGTGATGCAAAATAAACCTTTTCTCTAATTGGCTGATTATCTCTGGTGTAAGTTATAACAGTGGAAAACTGACTAACACAGTGTCCCTGTGGCCTCTTACTCTTTCACAGATATTTCTTCCTTTTTTGCTTTTACAAGTATTTAGTAGTGTGTGGGATGCTCTGCTGAGCAGATGGGACCGAGCACTGGTACTCACGATGAATTTAGCCAGACAAGGAATAGGGACATTGCATTAAGTCCATTTCTCTGTCCAAACTCTTCTAAGCAACCAGGAAAGCAGCAAAGGGATGATACCAAGGAAACAGATACAACAGGAGGACATAAGTCAAAACACAGCCTCTTGCTTCAAGGTCCTGCAGGAACAGCAAGCTTTGGAGTAGCCTGTGGAAGCTGTGGTTGGATCAACTGCCATGCTTTACCGGTGAAAGACTTGCCGTTCGTATCCTATTTCCTCATCTGAGGGTGTGCAGTCTGCAAAGACACCATCCATCCAGGCCTCTGCAGTCTGTGCAAATGAGTGATTCTGGGTGGCATTCCAATGAGGGTAAGGTGAGCGCCAGTCCTGGAGTTGTGGAAGACGCTCTCCCTGACCTCAGGGTGATGAGAATAGAGCCAATACAAATTTCTTTCTCTAAAGCTCTCAGTTGTTTGGTTCAGTGTTGTCTTCCAAGAGACTGGAGGAAAATCAGTTTTGTGTTAGAACTCCACAGACGTCATCAGAGGTTTGCACTTCTGGGCGATTGTTTTCCAATGGAATTTGAAGAACTCCTGACAGGAAGTTGTCAGTAAAGTCCAGAAAGTGGAATCTGCTTCCCAGCATTGAGTGCTGATGCTGACAATTCACTGGAATTTGAATTAAATGGAATTTGAAGAACTCCTGACAGGAAACTGTCAGTAAAGTCCAGAAAGTGGAATCTGCTTCCCAGCATTGAGTGCTGATGCTGACAATTCACTGGTTTTTGTGGGAAGAGAAATTACAGTGACCAATAGGAAGCCCCCGGCTGTGCCAATGACTTATCTTTCTAGATAGAAGCACTTAAATGGCAGAATATTTGAGGAAGAGCCAGGCAAACAATACCAGCTGTTTGCTTTTTAAATATTTGTTATTTATTATTATTATTATTATTAGCACTAGTAGTAGCATGTGTGTGTGTGTGTGTGTGTGTGTGTGTGTGTGTACACGTACGCGTGCATGTGCTATGGTATGCATGAAGAGGTCAACTCCATGTAGTGGTTCACAAAGCTGAAAGGTATTCATTGGAGTTCTGAAGAGTGCTTTGACATCAGATATAGAGATATAGAGTTTAGAGCTTGCCCACCTGGCTTCAGGTCTTGCTTTGGTTCAACATTTCCTCACTATGCTCTCTTTCCTTCCTTTTGGAATGGAAATGTATATTCTGTTCCATTGTATGTTGGAAGTATAAGATCTGCTTTTTTGATTTTGATTTTACAGGGGATTACAGTTAGGAGATTGCATTGAGTTGCAGAAGAGACTTTGAACTTTGGACTTTTAAGTGGTGTTGAGACTGTTTTAGACTATGGGGACTTTTGAAGTTTGACTAAATGCATTTTTGCATTATGATATGACTACAAGCCATTGGGGGCTAGGGAGTGGAGTGTTGTGGTTTAAATAAGAATGATACTCATGGGTTTATAGACTTGAATGTTTTGTCAGCAGGGAATGGCCTTGTTGGAGGAAGTGTGTCACTGGGGATGGGCTTTGAGGTTTCAAAAGCCCACACTAAGCCCATACTTGTTCTCTCTCTTTCTCTCTCTCCCTATCTACATATGAATCAATAGTTCTCAGCCACTGCTTCAGCTAGAACTTGCCTGTGTTTGTAGCCATGTGTCTCTGTCCAGCTCAGAGGGTCCCACAGCCACCTTACAAAGTAATTGACTTGGAGTCTTAATATTGTAGTAACATCTGGGCCAGTAGTTCAGGCTTATTATTATTTATCTCTTACACTTAAATTAACCTATAATTCTAGTTATGTTTAGTCACATGACTTGGCACCTCTGCTTCAGTGCCGTATCCTCACCTTCCTTTCTCTGCTCCTGGTGAGCATCTACAGCTCTACCTTTCCTCTCTCCAGAACTCCCTAGTCTGGTTGTCCTGCTTCTACTTCCTGCCTCTACCGGACAATCAGTGTTTTGTTAAACTAGTATAAGCAACAAATCTTTACAGTGTACAAGAGCAATATCCCACAGTATTCAGATGGCACTCAACATGGGGTACAAGCCCACGACCCTGAGATTAAGAATCTCATGTTCTATGAGGTGCATGTACATCCATATAAAGCCTGACAAAGCTTTAAGAAAATTTTAGAACACAGAAACAGAGCCAAAAACAGCTTCCTAGTTGTCTCTCAAGTTGACCATGGTTCAGAGTGGCATCTGGCCTTGAGCTACAACATGACAACTTCTTGAAGTCTCATAGAAGCCTTGAAACAAGTACCAGCTACATATGATGGATTTACAGTTTCTGCTCATAAAGACAAAAAAGGGAACAGAGTCAAGGACAGCTTCTTGGTAGCAGCATTCTCTCCAGTGGCCTCTGTTTGCTGGGTGCAGGCAGAGGTGCAGCTCCTTTAAGAGGGGCTTAATGACTCAGCATTAGTGGCAAAAACCATAGAGCTCTTTTAAGAGGCCCTGCTGCCAAAAACTTAAATGGTGTTTATGAACAACAGGTGGTGGTGCTCTACTTTGTGGCAGGGTAGACCCTAAAATTTCCTGGAGTTGGGATGGTAAATGTTTTGCCAGTACCTCTGCTGTGAAGCTAAGCTCTCCCAGACCAAAGAGCTAGGTGGAGTCAGCTGCCATAGCTGAGGCTTTACTCCTAGACATAAGGCTTTAATCCTACCCAAATCATTTGACATATTAAAGATGTGGTCAGAAAAAGATAGAGCTAGAGATAAAGACATATTCAGACCCAAACAACAACATCTCCAAATTATTTAGAGTGTATTTAAAATTATATAGAGGCCTGAGAGAAAAGAAAAAAGGATAGAGAAAGTCCTTTAAAGAATAGGGTAAAAAGAAAGCGATACAAAGATGAAAAATATACAGAGTCTTGATAATGTATGTTATTGTGTTGTATTTGAATTGTTTTATCACGGAGAAAGGAGTAACAGCTGCTAAGAGATATTTGATTACAAATGTTGCTGGATTAATCAAACTTATATATTTTGAAAATATATTTACTTTAAAATAAAGTCAAAGGATATGTTACTTTGGAGAAGAGGTTATGCTTTAGTTTCCACAGAAAATGAAAGGCTTTTAATAATAAATAATAATTATTATTCAATAATAAAAATAATTATTTAATAATAAAATGATTTATTCTGGGTTAAGAAAAATAAGGTTTGATCAAAAATACCTCCTGAAAAATCTCTGGTGAAAGCAGATAACCCAGGGATCCAACATTTCAGAGCACCTCTGTTATGGTTTCCTCTGAGTTCTGCATCCAGAACAGCTGCTGAGATAATTCAGCTTTACAGACTCCAGTCAGGACTTGACTATAATCCTGCATTTTCTTTGGGACTTTATAAGATCACCAGGTCCACAATCAGCAGGAAGTAGTCTAGAAAACTACACCCACATTCTTCAAAAGTGGATTATGGATGTTTGTCTTTGTTTAGAGTGTTGATTACAAGTTGGTATGGATAATGGTCAGGAAAAAGGCTAAACAAAGGAGATTGGATTCATGGTCTTTTTGAAAAAGAAAATAAAGGGGAAGTGCTTTAGGATATTGCTCTTGTACACTGTAAAGATTTGTTGCTTATACTAGTTTAATAAAACACTGATTGGCCAGTAGAGGCAGAAAAACCAGACTAGGAGAATTCTGGGGAGAGGAAAAGCAGAGCAACAGATGCCAACCAGACCCAGAGGAAGGAAGATGAGAAGTCTGCACTGAAGCAAAGGTACCAAGCTACGTGGCTAAATATAAATAGAGTAACAGTTAATTTAAGTGTAAGAACTAAGTAATAATAAGCCTGAACTACTGGTCCAGAGTTACTACAATATTAAGACTCCAAGTCAATTATTTTGTAAGGTGGCTGTGGGACCCTCTGAGCTGAACAGTGACACTTAGACTAACTACACTGGGCATGGGTTTTGAGGTTTCAAAAGCTCACACTAGGCCCAGGTTTGTTCTTGTTCTCTCTGTGTGTCTGTGTCTCTGTCTCTCTGTGTCTCTGTCTCTCTATCTCTGTCTCTGTGTGTGTGTGTGTGTGTCTTTCTCTCTCTCTCCCTATGGATCAGTAGTTTTCTTCAGCCGTACTTCCCTGAAAGCTGACATGTTTCTTACCAGGATGCTAAGGAACTAACTCTCTGAAACTATAAAGAAGACCCTATTTAAATGTGTTCTTTTTATAAGAGCTGCTGTGGTCATGTTGTTTCTTCATGGACATAGAACAGTGACTAGGGTTTTCAGAAGGAAAATGGAACAGTAATTGTGAGCTTTCTGAAAATATTGGATATGTTAATACGCATGTAAGGACTATGCATTTCCTGAGCAAGCGTCCAATGAAAGTTAGCTGCTGGTGTTGTCAACAGTCTGCTGGGTGCTACTGTGGTTCGAACATTGTCTGCCCTATGACAGTTCATGTCCAAATTGCATCTCCAATATGATGAACTCAGAGGAGGGATCAGGTGCTACTTCCAGGAGGCAATTATGGCTCTATGTTCATGAATAAATTAACCCATTCATGTGATTAATGAATTAATGGGTCTGGTATCAAAGCCAGTTTGGCTATATTTCTTAAGTACTCCCTGCCTCTTGGCACATGGTGCCTTGTACTGCCTCAGGACTTTATCAGCGAGATGGTCATCCCCTGAGGCTTGAGAGACAGTTCAGACAAGAAAGTGCTGGCTACACAAGCATCAGGCCCTGGGTTTGAACACCCAGAATGCATATAAAAGGCTTGGGTGGTAGTATGTGTTTGTAATCCCTGTGCTAGGAACACACAGGGACAGCAGATTCCTGAGGTTCATCTAGCAAGTCTCAGGTCAGTGAAAGATTCCCAAAAACCAAGGCAGACAGATCCTAAGGAGCAACACCCAAGGTTGACTTCCGGCCTTTACTTGTTCTGACATGAACACTTGCATATACATGCACACACACACAGATCCAAATGCACACACACACACACACACACACACACACACACACACACACACACACACACACATGCAGAGAGAGAGAGAGAGAGAGAGAAGGACAGAAACACACACCACCACCACCATGAAAATTACAAGAAACAAATTATTTCTTTACATTTCTAACATACCCATCTGAGGTATTGTGTTTTTAGCAACGGAAAATGAACTCAGAGAACTGTCACGCCCATCGAAAGGCGTGGGCAGTCTGTGGAGCCTCTTACAATCCAATGAGAGTCTATCCCGGGTCCATAAACTGGCTCCTCAAAGCCGGTACTTAGAGGGAAAACACCTTTCTTGATACTTGGGTCAGGGACTCGGCCCTATCTCAACTGGATATGCCAGACCAAATTGATTCGCCTTGGGATTCCTTGACTTCTCTGGGGAGTGGAGGGGGGTAGATGGGAGAAGGGGTGGGAGAGGGAGCAGCAGAAGGGGGCATGGGAAAAAAATTAAAACAAACAAAAAGGACTGTCATGCCCAATTCCTTAGTCACCAGCCTAGACACCTGAGCAGCCGTGACTGAAGAGGCACAGCATGAACTGCACCATCTGCCCATGTTTTGAATATTTCAAAAAGCAATGAACTCTGAACACTAAGCGTGGCACCAATCCTTGCGCGTGAATCGCGTGGCATTGTTCACCGTGTTTCCCACGGAGATGGTGTGCACGCTTTCAGGTGAGGAGGAAAGCCACCGAGGCCTCTGTCACCGTGGGCTTGGGAGCCCACTCCTGTGCTTTTCTACCCATGTTAATCTTCACTTTGCTTCTCAAGAATCCCCCATTCTGAATTCTGTGTGTTTTTAATCTAGCCTGGCTCCTGAGCACCGCGCTGTGACAAAGCACAGATTCTGAAAGCTGGCATTTCCTCAGACAATTTGGAGTAGAAAAATGAGCATTCCCTCTGGCGCTCAGGGCGTCGGGATAACCGGGTCCAAACGAGAGGAGGAGGATGGGTCAGGAGACCTAGATGTCGGTGCTTGCTTTTGCATGCTCTCATCTGTCTTTCAGCTCTTCAGGCATCACTTTTCACCTCTAGGAATGAGACAGCCAGGACTAGGAGGCAGTTGGGAGGATAAATGAGATTATGTCTAGAAGGGTGTCGAGTTCCTAGAAAGGGTGTTTTCTAAATTCAGGGCATGGCTGTGCCACTCAGAAAGAGGGGAGCCATCTCTCAGGCCCTGTCCACATGTCGCTGTAATTACAGAGACACTTTCATAACGGGCGGAGAACAGACGGTGCAGGTCACAGGTATGGGATCATGTCTCAAAACCTGAGTGAGCTTTAATAACAGCCTGAGGCAGGGAGCAAAGCAACACCCAGAAGTCTCCCTGTGCCAGGACACTCTGCTTCTCCCCTTCCCCACCCACCAGCCCAGGTGGGAATCCTGAGGGGCTGTTATTCTAGGTATGTTATCTGTGGAATTGTGTGGAAATGAACACCCAGGAACCATTTACACACACAGGCTCAGAATCCCTCAGAACTATATTATACTTTTTTATGTTTTAAGATGTTTCTTGTGACCTGAAGTTGCCATGGATGAGGGGGTAACCCTAATATACGGGAAAGTGTGTGGGGCACCAGAGGGCTAGTTCTCTTAGCCATGCTTGCTTTTACTCATTCTTTTGGATAAGATTCAACAGAGGAAGGAGACCCAGGAGCAACCTTTGAGGGCTAATATTCGTAGCCTAGAGTCACAAAGGGCTGAAAGGGTACAATGTAAGTGGGTACATTAGAGTATTCTCCTCAAAATCAAAGAAAGAGACCAATACAGGGAGCAGATGATTCAGCAAGGACCCAGGGGGTTAATTGGAGGATGGACCTAAGGGTATATAAAAGACAGCATGTGTGAGTTTCTCCAGAGAAAAGAATCAATGATGAATCTGTGGTTCCCAACTGGAAGTGCTGTTTTAGAAAGCTGTAAAAGCTTGGAAGTGGGCTCTTGGGGGAGGAAGTGTGTCCCCGGGGTGTGCCTTGGAAAGTACTGGGGACATGGTGTCCCCTACCATCACCCCCACTTTCTGTCTGCCTTGGTGTGATCTGTTCTGTCACACTTCCTGCCATGCTCTACTGACACTTCTAAAACCTTGAGCCCAACCAAATCTCCCATCCTTTAAATTGTTCTGTCACATTTGGTCACAGGTATGTAAAATGAATCAGTCCATAATCCATCCAGAAAGGAACACATATTGGTCCACAGGCTCTTCGGCCTTTTTCTTCTGAAAACTGGAGTTACTCACCTAGAAACCTAATCTACCCTGCGACTCCCACCCATAAGTCTTCACGTCTTTAGGCTTAAGTCAAATTGAGTTTAGATCTGGACTTGCCTTTTTGAACACAGATCTCCAGCCTCAGCGTCTTCATTGATATCAGCCCTATGGACCTCATACGTCCAGAAATGAGAAACACCAGCGGTTAGAGGTTAAGGATCAGGACTTTTTGAGATCTACTCTTACCTATAAGATCTTGATGTTTCTTGGGAGTTCAAGAACTTGTCCTGACAGCCTGGCTGTGCTCCAGAGTGACCATGGTTGGGTCTCTTCCTTGATCCGGACTGATGTCTGTGGGACGCATCACCAACCTGCCTGGAGTGTGTTCATAGGGTTTCTGTTTGCGCTTTGATGAGCTTCCTGTTATGCACGCATTGGATGAACACAGACTCTGACTGAAATTCCAGTGAGGGGAGACAGACTGAATAAAATAGGCATATCGAATGCAGGGTGTGGGGTGGTAAGAAGTTCCCCTTGGGGCATGTAGAAGGAACAAAGGAGAAAGTCGTTGTGGGTTTGGGAATTTTGAAAAAAATGGCCCTGAAGTCCTGACTGAGAAGCATCATCTGGGTTAATATTGTAACCTGAAGGTGATGCTCTGACTCTGCTATAGCTGTCCTCGTCTGGCCCCATACATCTGGCCACACCATTTGCTTTGCCTGAAAGCCTGACCTTGGACCAAAGGAGGGTCCGAGTTGGCACAGGCTGATGCAGAGAGATGGGAACACCAGGAAGGTGACAGGCTTTCAGCAAAAAGAGAAGCTAGGGAAGATGCTCAGGTTCAACGGGTGCCCCGGAGGACCTGTACACTCAGAGTTTAGCAATGACAGGGACCTCTCGGCAGCCAGGCTTTATGTTCTCATTACACAGCATGTGGTCTAATCAACATGATCAGCATCACAGCTTGTTAGAAATACCAAATTTTAGCTCCCAGCCCAGACCCACTGAAACACTCTGCATTTCAACAAGACATTGCATTTTAATGTGATTTGTTTGCACATTAAAGTACAGCTGTGCCAAATAGAGTATAGTACACATGTCTGATTCATTTGTACATAGTTTATATGTTGCGCTTGAGGAAAGTTGAGCTGTTGTTAGTATAAGGATGGTATGTAGGGCAGAAGAAACTGCTGGAGAATATCACAGCGCTGCAGTCGTCAGAGATGAGTGTGCCTTTTAGGGTTGCTCTGTGTTTCTCAGCACTGGGATTCTCTCCTGTGGAGAGGGAGACAGAACTGGGTAAGGAGATTAAGAAGAGAACATGCATAACTCCTTTTGAGGTCATGACTTTGATTTAAATTTCACTGCTGTTAACCTAGTCACATGACCAGATGTAGCTGCAAAGGAAGCTAGGAGATTAAGATTTATTTCATTTTAATGTGTGTTGGGGGGGGGGTGTCACGTGTATGTGTGGGGTGTGGGGTACAGGTGCCTACCGAAGCCAGAAGTGTCAGATGCCCTGGAGCTGGAATCACAGACTTCCTCCCTCCTTCCATTTTCTTCTCATCTACTTTTGGAGAGCAGCAGCCTCAGAAGAGGAAGGAGTATGGATTGGGTACCAGACGGTGAGGCTCACTGCCTTGACAGAACCTTCCAAGGAAAGACATCTTTCACATTCTCTGATGAGCAGAAGGCTCATGTTGCTAAAAATGGGGACGCTAGGAAGGGTGGTTGGGGTACAGACTGTTTATACATGTTTCTGACATTGTGGCGCTGGGTTTAGCACATGGTCCTAGAGTTTAAGAAAAACAGTGTAGCCTGTGGTTGAACATGAGGCAGACCCTGTCCCACAGTAGGGCTTTTCTCTGCTTCGGGGGTGGTTTCCTGTTTATATTTCTCAACCCAGGTCCCATTGGCTTGGGAGCTCATGAGGGTTTTTCTTAGCTTCTTGCGATATAAATTCCAGTTCTAACACATACTCTCTCTCTCTCCTCCCCCCCCCCCTGTGTGTGTGTGTGTGTGTGTGTGTGTGCGTGCGCACACACACAGATATGAAAACCAGAAATTGATGTCAGAATATCCTCAATCTCCACTTCATTTTTAAAATTTATTTCTATTTCCTGTGCAGTCATGTTTTGCCTGCATGTATATCTGTGTGAGGGTGACCGATTCCATGGAACTGGAGTTACAAGCAGCTATGAGCTGCCATGTGGGTGCTGGGAATTGAACCCAAGTCCTCTGAAAGAGCAGCCAGTGCTCTTAATTACTGCGCCATCTCTCCAGCTCCCATGTCTACCCCATTTTTTGAGACAGGGTCTCTCACTGAGCCTGGAACTTGCTGTCTCAACTAAAATGACTGCCCAGTGAATCTCCAGAATCTGTTTGTCTCATCTCCACAGTAGGGTTACGTGTGTATAATATCTTTCCTGGCCTTTATGTTGGTGCTGGGAATCTGAACTCAGGACTTCACGATCACAAAGCAAGTACCTAATTACTCACTGAGCCTGTTTCTAGAATCTGGGGGTAGTGGTGGTGGTGGAGGAATCTCAAGTGATAATGGGTTTTTAACAGGTTTGTCTGTGAGGGATTGTCTTGCTTATTAATTGCTGTAGGAGGGCCTGCAGTGTGCGGTACACTCCCTGAGGGGGTGGTCCTATGCTGTATGAGAAATCTAGCTAAGCATGAGCCTGGGACAGCTAGCAAGCAGTATTTCTCCAGTTTTCACTTCAGGTTCCTGCTTGGGGATTCTTGCTCTGACCCCCCAAATGGATGGACTATGACTGGGAAATATAAGCCACATAAACCTTTTCCTCCCCTAAGCTGCCTTTGGTCGGAGCATTTTGTCATAGTAACAGAATGAAACTATAATGGTGAGTTTCATTCTTTTGGGTAGAAAGAAGGGCAAGACCAGCATGCAGCTGTAGGGCTGTTGAAGGTGCAAAGTCTACTCTGGGACAGCAAGTGGAGCTTGATGGGAAAGAACAGGCCTAGCAAGCAAGCCTAGCTGCTTCATCAGCTTCATCAGCAGCTAGGCACAAAGAAAAATATACTGTGCAAATAAAGAATTTTATGATAGCTATTTATTGTAAGCTTTTCTGGGTATGGGCTAGGCATTGTTTTAGAGTGATGCTTTTGTGGTGGAAAATATACACAATACTTTATCTTATAATAATATATAACATAGTTCTAAAGGCAGAAGAAAGGATTTTGACATTTATCCTCATAAAGAGATGGCAGCTGTGTATGATGGTAAAAGCCTGTCATGCTAGAATCAGGGGAGCTGATCTAGAATAATTGTGAATTCTAGGCAAGCCTGGGCTACAAAGAGAGACCCTGTTTCAATAGAACAGAGAAAGAATTGTAAATGTTTGAGGTCACAAATATATTTAATCTAATTCAAACACTGTGTACTATATACAAGTCTTTAAAAAGTACATGATACTCCAACTAATGAGTACAATTTGTATGTTTGTATGCATCAGCTAAAAAGAAGGAAGGACAGAGGGAGGGAAGGAAAAATTTTTTTACTGGTTTTGTTTGTTTTTTTTTAAAGCCTATGTCTATGCATTTCTGTGCATGTGAGTTCAGTGCCCAAGGAAGCCAGAAGAGTGTGTTGGATCTCTGGAGCTGAAGTTGAGACATGTGAGCTTTCCAAAGTGAGAAGCAGGAATTAAACTCAGGTCCCCTAGAACAAGAGGGCCATCTCTCCTGCCCTCATTTTGTCATTGTAAGCGTGGTGGTCTGACAAGGGACACAATGACCTGTAACTGTCATCACAATCTACGGCAATACGTTTGCATCATAATCCCCCATCGGCTCATCCTAGCTCCTCTTAACTTGCTTTCTGCTTTCTGTCAGTATGAATCTTCCTAGTCAGAGGTATCGTGTATAAGTGGCATCACCCAGTATTTGTCTTCGTGTATCCGGTTATTTCATTGGAGCATAATGATCTACCCAATGCTATAGCACGTATCCCACAGAGAATATCAAAACTTCACTTTTCACGGTAGAATATTTTTCCACTGTGTATGTGAGCATGTCATACTTTGTTATCCATTCCCTGGTGGTGGACGGTTGAGTTATCCCCACCCCCTTTGCCTGCTATTAATAAAGCTGTTATATGGTGTACAGACATCTGTTCATATTCCTGCTTCCAGGTTTTTAGCCTGCAATTGTAGGAGAGCAATTGTTGCTGTGCCGTGTGGTGATTTTATGTTTAACATGGTGAGGAATCACCAGGCTGCTTCCCACCAGAGATCCACAGGTGTGCCAGTTTCGCATGCTCACTGACACTTATTATTTTCTCGCTTTCCTCTTTCTGTAAAGTTATTACTGCCATCCCAATGGCTGGGAAGTGGTAGCACTGTAGCTGGACTTTGTAGAGTTTTGATTAAACTATTGTCAAAATTTTTGTGACACTCCTTCTAGAAGGCTGGGCAAAGTCTTTCGGCTTCAGCATCTGGGCAAAGCTGGAGCCCACAGGGTTTTGTTATGTCAGGGTGGGTGAATAGTAAGCAGATGAGGGATGCTAGAGGCATGGTTTCCTCGAGACTAGCACATCCCTGGAGATTGTGGACCACATCCAATTGGCAGCTTATGAATCCTGCTGCCATATGAAAGATGAGGCATCCCTCAAAAGGTCTGCCGAAAGCCATCAGCTTCATACCCCATGCCACTGCTCAATGTCACAAATGTATGCCCCTGCATTTATAAAAAAGTCTAAGAGCCCTTTCTGGAGCCTCCAAGTATGTATTAGAAAACTGTCCATACTATCAGAACTAAGAGGCTAAAAATAAAAAGCATAGACGTATGTCAGCGAAGTAACTGGCATGCAGTTTCGTTTCTTTGAAAAAGACCAAACTATTATAATAGAATAGAACCTGGCAATCAGTCTAGGAACCATGTGTCAAGCACACCCTCTCTGATGGACAGATAATGGAGCCAGTGACCACCTTCATTGTTCTTTTGGAAACACTAGGACTGAATGGGGAAACATTTGATTTGGGGATTCACATAAGGCTTGTAGAAGAAAAAAGCACTGAAGACATGGGACCGGGCACATAACTCAGTTGGTAGATTTCTTGCTTAGCACAAAGTCCTAGGTTGGATCCCCAGCACTGTACAACTATCATATGTGTTGGTGCATGTCTGTAATCCCACCGTTCAGGAAGCAGAGGCAGAAGGATCAGAAATTCACATTTATTCTCATCCAATGGAAAACAAAACGGGCTAAGAAAAAACAGGACAACTGAAAAATTAAAGTCGACTTAGAGAAAATAATAAAGCAACTTTCAGCTTCCCACTGTTCTATCTCTTTCTAACATGAAAGTAACTGAAGCAATATATAAAGGACTGCACAATACCAGCTCTCCTATTGCTAGCCTTGATAGTCTTCAGCTCATAAGCAGTCACCTACCATCCCCTACTGTACGGTAACAACCCTGTCTACTTCTTCCCCTGTACACTTCCTATTCAGAAAGTATGCTAGATGTCTCAGTAACTTTCTGGTTTCTATGATAAGAGATGATGAGCAAGACAACTCATAAGTGAAAGAGTTTATTGGAGCCTTATAGTTTCAGGGGGTTAGAGTCCATGTCCATCACGGTGGGAAACATGGCAGCAGGCGGGTAGCTGAGCACTAGAGAAGTAGCTGAGCACTCACATCTTTATTCACAAAGCACAAGGCAGAGAGCTGGTTGGCAATGGCGAGGGCTTTGGAAACCTCAAATCCAGTGACATACCTCCTCCTACAGGCCACACCTCCTCATCCTTCCTAACCAGTTCTACCAACTGGGGACCAGGTATTCAAGTATTCAAGGGCCTCCAAATCAATATGCTAGAAATAGACTATTAAAAACCTCTATTTCTCCCTCATCCCAGATGGGACCCTCTGTTTCCTGGATAGTTTTTGTTTACAGCTAATCTTTATCTTCTCTTTCTTCCATTTACACTAGCAAATAAAACATGGGCACAGAGACACCTCATAAAACAGTGGGAGGTTAGGAGGCACTCAAAAGTAAACATTCCTGTTAGCACCACATCAGATGAAACTTTATCAGCCACTGAAGTGCTGTTTCTCTGACTGTCCTGCTCAGTTATAACCCATCTCTTCCTCTGAACTGGCAGGATATGGTCGTTCTAACAAAATCCTGCAAACTGTATAGTTTAACACAGTGCAGATTTCTCACAGTTTGGCAGACTGTAGTCTGAGCGAAGGTATCAGTGCTTTTAATCTTCAAAAATCCTATCTTCGTCTTTCAACTGTCACCTCATAAGGTTTTTCTTGATATGAGGACACAGGTCACATGGGATCAAGGTCCACCCTAATGAACTTGTTCCAACTTGGTTGACCTCCTTAAAGATGCCAGATCTAAATGAACCCAATCTCTGAGTCCTTAGGGTTAGAACTTTATCACAAGAATTTGGAGGAACACATGCAGGACATAACACCCTCCAAATAAGAGCCATTGTCTTGCCTTTTATAGTAACCACATCATGTTTCCACAACTTGAATCACCAGGGTTTGTCTTCTACGTTTTAAAAGGCTTGAAATGTCCTTTAGTCTCTTCTAGTCCATTGACTTCTCTCTGTCAGGATCCTCTCTCCCTCTCTCCCCCTCTTCCTCTTCCTCTCTCCCTCTCCCTCTCTCCCTCTCCCTCTCCCCCTCTCTCCCTCTCCCCCCTCCATCCCTCTTTCCCTCTCCCCCTCTCCCCCTCTCTCCCCTTCTCCCTCTCTCCCCCTCTCCCCCTCTTCCTCTCTCCCTCTCTCCCTCTCTCCCCCTCTCCCCCTCTCCCTCTCTCCCCCTCTTCCTCTCTCCCTCTCTCCCCCTCTCCCCTCCCTCCCTCCAGATTTGCTGAGTTCACAACTGTCGCAAAACCCAGTGCTGTATTATATTCCCCTCCCCCCTGCTCCCTCATCTCCTCTGAAAACTTGGTAACTGGATCCAGATCAGTCTTAGGTTTAATCCCTTTAGCAAGACTATTTCATCAACAGGTACAAAATGTCTAGCTCTTGTTCTCTTTTAATAATTGTAATTGTTGATGTCAAATATTTAAATCTACACATTTCAGCTACATCTTCCTTATTTAAATCATTAGCTGAGATAGTTTTATAAAGAGACCCTTATAAAACTACTTTCTGGGTACCAAAATGAATTTATAAAGGAACAAACAATTCGATAAATGTTTAATTTTCCCAGCTTTCAAGGCAATGAATAATCGATCCCCTGCCAATTAAAAAACCAAGCATTATTCTAAGCATATGCACTTGAAGATATTTGAAAGCCTTCAATCCAGTGTAAACCTTATTCTTATTAAAGCTCATTTATCCCTTTCTGGGCTAGTGGGAGCTTTTTGCATTAGCCTTGAATATTGTTTACATGACCTCAATTGTCTTTCATAACTTCTTCTTTATCAGGAGGAGGTGGGATCAGAGCTCATCTTGTCCATTACTCTGATAAATCTTAACGAAGTCCAAGAAGAGAGACTGTGGTGGAGATGCTTACTGGTCATACATGGTTGTCTCCATGATGTAGTTGACAAAGCACTCTACCCGCTCCTATTAATATAGTCATATTAGCTTGGTGCACAGGGGCTTCACTTAAGCCATCCACTTCTCTCTCTTCTTTTCCATAGGAAGTTTTCTGTTGGTTCTCAAGGAACTAAAAGATGCCAGAATAAGACCACCAATCCTTAGTTAGTCCTGGCTGACCCCACATGACTACTTCAGAACAATAGGCACACCAACATCATTAAATATGATTGCCAAAAGCAGTTGTGAATATGTCTCTGATATTTTCCTTTCTTCTCGTTTCCATGATTATCAAATTGAGCCATCAAATCAGCATTCTTGGAGTACATTATGTATAATAACTTTGTACCAAGAGTGGAGTTTAATGAGTTTTGACAATATGCAGTGTCTCATACCACAAACGCATTTAAGTATTACAGCCTACTTAATAGCATAGATATGTGTGTGCATAGTGTGCACATTATATATTTGAATAATCTAGTACCTCAACCAATGCAAATATGTCTAGTACAAAACTGGTCTCATCTCTTCGTGGTCTATAATCTCCTTTCCCCGACTCTCCGTCCCTAATAACCATAATCTTTTTTATGTCACAGTTATTTTAATCTGATCGATGTTCACACACATACTATTGTAGCTGAAGCCTTTAGTGTCTGGTTTCATTCATATAGCTCCGGGATTTTTGACATTTACCCATGTTGTGTGTATCAGTATTTTATTCACTTTTATTGATGAATTTAATTTTGTTGTAGGACTATATCACTTTTTTAGATTTTAAAAAACTTTTTATTAAATATACTCACCCTGAATAATTTTTATGGAATTTTCAGAAATGTATATAATATATTTTGATCACAGTCACTTGCCATTACCCCCTGCTCCTCTCCCCCTCCCTCTTTCCAGATGTTTTAATGACCCCCTTTGTTTCCTTTTGGCAAAGCAATGAGTTTAGACAGGATTGCTTACAGGAGCCTGGGTGAGGAGTTCTTTATGTGAGCACGGGCAAACTACCAGTGGTTACACCCCTAAAGAAAACATCCCTCCCTCCCCGGGCAACCATTAATTCTCACAGTTTACTTTATATTCACTCTGTGATTGACATCTAGATTATTTTTAGTTTGGCTATAAGGAATAAATCTTCTACTGTCCTCTGCATATGCGTCTCTGCAGCATTTCAAAAATTCTCTTGAGCAAAATTCCTTGGAGAGAAACTGCTGAGTCATTTGATAAGTCATGTTCTATAAGAAAACAACAATATACTCCACTTCATATTCAAAGTAACCATGGAAGTTCTTAGCAAACCTCCTCCTGCTAACAGAAATGGTCCAGTTTTACTACTTCAAAGCTCAACCGCAACATCCAATGTGCAAATGGAAAGAGGTCCAAGGAAGGCAATGAATACTGCTTTTATCTCAGTTTATCAGGCCTCCTTTTCTACGGGGCCATTTTGGACTCCGAGTTCCACTATCACTACATGACAGGGCACTGACATCAGCACTGGTTTGTATTAGTCAGCTAATGCTGCTGTAACAAATACAAAAAAAAATGTTGATCTACAGGCCAGTGATCTATTTCACTGTCTTAGAGCTATAAGTCTGCAATGCAAGGACCAGCAGGGTTTGTGTTCCTGAGGACCCTCTCCTTCACGGTCTGTGTATCCTCATGTGGCCTTCCCTGTGTGTGTGCCTCAGTTCTGATCTCCTAGGCAGCACAGACATCCTGGATTATAGTCTGAAGTGTGAGGGGCTAAGATTTCAAGACAGCAATTGGGGAGAACACAATTCACCTCCTAACAATGTTTGTCATCTGCTGTGGTCATGTTTTTGTCCCTTATAGAAAAGATGGCATTTTTTGCAGTGAGGAGCTTTTTACTTATTATTGTGGTTTAGATTTCAAATGTCTCCCTAAAGTTCATATACTTAAGTGTTGGTCCCAATGATGGAGCTATGGGAATGTGGGAGAGACTTTAGGGATCTGGGCCTGGTTGGTGGAAGTAGTGTAGAGAGAGAGAGAGAGAGAGAGAGAGAGAGAGAGAGAGAGAGAGAGAGAGAGAGAATTTTTTAAGGCAGGGTCTCACTCTGGCTGTCCTGGAACTCACTATGTGAACTAGGCAGGACTCAAACTCACTGAGAGATTAAAATCAAGCACCACTATGCCGGCTCTTTCTGCTTTCATTTCCCGGCACCTGTACTGAGTAGTTTCCTCTGCCATACTTGTCTACCATGATGTTTTATCTCACCACAGCCCAGAGAAATAGGGTCAAACAATCCTGAACAAAAAAATGTGAGACAAAATAAAAATTGGGGGGTCAGTGAGAAGGCTCACTGGGTGAAGTGTTTGCTGCGTAGGCCTTACAACTTGAGTTTAAGTCCCAAGAGGCCTGTAAGGGTGGAAGGAGAGAATGAACTCCATATGGTATCCTCTGCCCCCTATATGTGTACCGTGGTGCATGTGTGCTTTCGCACACACAAACATAACAATAAAGAAATTAAATGGATTAGCATAGCTCTCAGCTCTCAGAGACATTTCTTTGTTCTGTGGCAGGTGGTCAGTGCAGAAACTCAGGACCAATCAAAGAGCAGAGAATTATCCCCTATATGGGACATTCATATTACCCTCCACTCCACGGCTCAGGGGCCACTGCAGAGGAGTGAGTAGAAAGATTGTCAAAGGCAGAGGTCAGGCAGGGCTGGTGGGAAACAGTGTCTTCTAGACATGACCAGAAGCTGCACTCACGAGCTCACAGCAGCCATGTTCACGTGCAGAAGACCAAGCCAGTCAATGGTCCAGCATAGAGTGGGAGGGGCTTCTCAAGTCCCTAACCCAGGAGCTATAGACAGTCCATGACTTCTGGGAGCGGGAGAGCCCATTTTCCGGAAGGGTATGGCCCATGGCAAGTGGTTTGTGCACAGGTAGATGGTCTACACTCAAGATTATGAATGCAACTCAATGAGTTAGTTAACAAGACAAAACATGAAGTTGAGATGGGTAGGGAGATAGAGGTGAATCTCAGAGGAATCGGGGAAGGGTTAGGGTGGATAGGATCTAAAACCATTGAAATACTTCAAGAATTAATACATATATTTTTAAAAGATTAAAAAAAAATAAGCATTTCTGCCTTGATCTGTCTTGGACAATTTTGTCACAATGACAGAAATCTAACACTGCCTGAGGCCCCGACGCCCAGGTTACCTGAGCTTTCTCCAGGGGCCTTCAGCTCTGTTTTTCCAATCTTTCCATCCATCTTTGAATACAGAGAAGGATGGCTCCTCCATCTTTGTGATGGCTGCTCCACTGCTTCTGACACCGTTTGCTTTGGGTTTTACTGTGATCTACTGGGATGCCAGCTAGCCCCCTCTTCCATTCCCAGCCCTACCTGCTCCTCTATTATGCCTTCCTTTACATTTTCTCACAGCTGCACTTTTAACTCAAAATCTCACTCAGGTCCTAATTCAACTGGCCTTGAATAATCTCAAGGCTGTTTTAAAAAATCATTTTTTTTTCTCATCCCTCTTTCTCTTTGTGTCAAGGAAGCCACGTAGGTTGAACAGGCTGCTTTTCAGTAGACATTGCCTTTGCTCTTCTGTTTACTTTTGACTTTGATTTGATGGAAAGTTTCTCTGCCACCCCCTGAGCTGAGCGTTATCAACTTGGATTTGCATATAAGAAAACCTGAAGCAATTGTGGCAGAAAACAGGCAAATGAGAGCGGGTTTGTTTATAGCAACTGCAGACATGCTCACAGTTGCTTTCCCACAAAAGGCCAGAATGCAGCTTTTCCTGCTGTTCACAGGTAGTAATCAATGCATAGCTCCTTACCTTGCAATCAGGCTGGAGGTTACGCACGCAGGGCACCTTCTCTAAAGAAAGGATACACAAATATATTGCTTTTTGCCAATATTACAAAACACAGCTCATGAATAAATTACTAGCCTACCTCCCACACTCCATAAGCATGACTGGGGCCCTTCAGGACCTTCGGAGCAGGCTATGCAAGCCAGAGATCCCTGAAGCTTATCTTCCATTAGCATCATAGTAAATATGCTTCTAATTGTAATAAATGCCTGAGGAATTTGCTTGTTTATTGTTCGCCTCCAGTACTGAAGGCAGCTTACTGTATTTGTCACATGTACCTCATGGTCCTGGCATAGTGCTATAGTCAACAATCAGTAAATATTTGTTAAGT
This sequence comes from Phyllotis vaccarum, assembly GCA_033318265.1. Lineage (NCBI taxonomy): Eukaryota > Metazoa > Chordata > Mammalia > Rodentia > Cricetidae > Phyllotis > Phyllotis vaccarum. The sequence goes on from JARWLC010000001.1 coordinate 97,596,903, forward strand.
GACATTAATTGCTGGCAGCCAGGCAGAATGAATGACAATGGTAAAGGGTATCCCATAACTACCTGAATGTAATTATGTTCACATAGCATGGATCTGGGTAGCCAGTCTGAGGTGGTTGACAAAATACCTAGGATATTAAGGCCACTTAGGTCATCCTGCTCCAGGGATTGGCTCTGCCTCAAGTTTCCTCCCAGAGAGCCTTCCATAGCAGTGGAGGCCATTGCTTAACCTAGAGGGTCGCAGATATCTCGCCAGAGTTTCTGGAAGTCCCCAGTCCAAGGCCTGCAGCTGCAAGACCATTGCCCAAGCCTGGAGCTGGGGAGCTTTGTGACCTTTACAAAGAACTTCAAGGCTTATTCTTTCTTCCAGACTTGCTAGCAGAAGACATGATAATCACTGACCTTTTCCTAAGGACACTCTTCAGGCTGTCACCAGAAGAAGGCCTACAGTACAATGGAGAGAAGTCGACTTTCCCTCTGAGATTAAAGTGCCTGCTAGCATCCCAGCATAGATGCTCCAAGACAGGAGCCATCTGCACCAGCAGCCATTTCCCAGCAGTGATTCTCAGATAAACTCCCAGTGAGAACACAGCATCCCTTTTGGAGAGGAGGGTCACCAGCAGATCCATCGAGAGAGCAGGGCAATGTCTCTGCACCACACAGCATTTGGTTCTTCATAGGGCCTCCATAGAATCACCACTGCTAAAAATCTAGAGATGGAGTTTTTATTTTTCATCTCTCTGCCTTGGGTAACTTGGTTTTGATGCTTCTAAGATTTGGGTGTCTAAGCTAGGGTTAAGACCTTAATCGTGACTTAATATTAGGCATGCTTTAAAAAGCCAGAGTTGTAAGAGGAGGAAATGTAATACCAGAGATTTAGAGATTAAAGCAATGTAGGAGAGAGAGCGCAAACATAAATAATAATAGTAGAAATGAAACCTGACGTGGGTTGTGATGAAATACCACTGTGCAAAGTTAGAAGCCAAACTAATACCGGTTCCCGGCTGAGTGGAGAGGGCCTGGGGGCTTGAGCTGTCTGGATCCCTGGGTTCTAACCAAACTTCTTGTTCTTGCAATTAAAGAGTTTGAAACAATGTGGATTTGGAGACAACTTGCCTAAGTTGCCTCTGTCTCTTTTCTGTTATATCAGGGTGCTTGAGGTTGGATGATATCTTTTCTAAGAGGTTTGTTTTGGCTCATGGTGCTGAAAGTTGCATATCCAGGATAAGGGGACCTGGGTCTTCTGAGAAATATGTGTTGATCCAATTCATGGTAGAAAGCAGAGGGGGGCTTGAACGTGTGCCATAGAGAGAAAGGGGGTGGGGGCCTGAACTAAAGGAAAGCTAACTCCTTCCTACAAGTAAAAGACCTAAGCTATTTATGAAGGCTCTGCCTACATTTCCTAAGTACCTCTCACTAGGTCCCACCTCCCAACAGCACCACACTGAAGACCAAACTTTAACATTAAAGGATTTGAGATATAGCTAAGGGGTAGAGCAATTGCCCAGGATGCATGAGGCCATGAGTTCCATCACCAGCACCGCAAAGCAAACAAAGCGACCAAATACTCAACACGGACTTTGATGGAGATAAACCATATTCAAGTCACAGCTTCAGCCTTATTACCTTGGCTTACAAAAACAAGACTAATGACAAATTCTTAACTCAAAGTCCGGGTGGAATTTCAATGGGAAAAAGTATATTGCATGGCCACTCCCAGCCTGTGTCAACACTCAACAATGATGAGCTGCTAACCATCACTCAGAAACCAAAACACGTTAGGATTCGTCAAGTCCAAAGCTGAAAAGCCTATGGATGGGCTCTGAGCAGTCTCTCTTCAGTGCATGTTTCAGACAGGAGGGATATGGGAGCAAAAATAGATGGATTTCTAGATGCAGAGGAAAGAAACCCTGGGTACTCAGTGACTTCAGAAGACAATAATGATAAGGGGGGGGGGGAAGGGCAGGTGAGAATCAAAGAGAGAGGACAGGATGAGTAAACAAGAGAAATGTTTATTTACTGCAGCAGCATAAGGTGAAAGCCACCTGCAGGCAAGGCACATATATGGTAGCAAGCATGTCAACCGATGCTGTCATCCACGAAGTTCACATTTGAGAATGTCTGTGTAGGGAAGTATTAGCAGCTATTCTGGAGGACATATAGCCCATGAACTGAAGGATGGATATGACAGGTGGTGGAGGAAGGGTCTAGGGGGAAGAAGGTATGTACTGATTATTTTTAGTGAAAGTGGAGCTTGGCAGGTTGGAGCCAAGGGACTCCATAAAGTTGCACTACCCTACAGAACTCACATAATAGGTTTATTGGAAGGGATGGGAGAGAAGGGGGCACAGAGGCCAGTCTCTGAAAGAAACAGAAAAGGAAGCAGGGAAATGGGTGGAGCTTGCTTTTAAAGGAGTGGTAGCGCACGGGCACTGTGACTGCATAGCACCACAGTTGCTATGGCTGGTGATGGATTCTGTTAGACAAGGAACTAACACACTAGACTCTATGTTTCATGAACACAAAGATCCAGACTGCTCACTTCATTATTGCACCCCAGAGTTAGAACATTTGACACATAATAGACAGCACATAGTCAGTGGGTGAATGGATGGATGGATGGATGGATGGATGGATGGATGGATGGATGGATGAATAAGCTAAACTACTTAGCTCTTTATAGCCATTTGTATGAGCTCTCAGTGAGAATGTGTCCTCTACAATCATCTTCATACCTCATGGTCTTCCTATTATAATAGGAATAGGGTTTCACTGAGCAAAATCTAGGCAGACTGCAGACGCTGATTTTCAACTAGTGGGTCATGACCACTTTAGGGGTTGAATGACCCATTCACAGGGGTCACCTAAGACTTTCTGCACAGAAGATTCATAGCAGTAGCAACATTAGTTATGAAGTAGCAATGAAAATAATTTTATGGTTGGGGTCAGCACAACACGAGGAGCTGTATTAAAGGGTCACAGCATCAGGAAGGTTGAGAACCATTGGTCTAAGGAGTTTGAATGATCCACTAAAACAAGGAAGCCATGACTAGGCCAGAAATATTTCCAGATGCGAGTCTTACGGATTGGTATTTAGAGAAGACAGATAACAATATATTAGGACATCTAAAGATACGGTGTTTGGTACAGCATGGGAGATGACTGGTGTGTGTATGTTTCTAAGTTATCAGGGTAAATGTCTTAAGGAGTGAAGCTGCCTTTCCAAATTGTGATTATAAGACTGGTCTGGCATAGTGTTAATGTGTTCCTTTCTTCACCCTCCGTCACCCAGCTCTTCATCTGGTCCAGATAGGTTTCCCTTTTTGGTGCCAATTTCATTATTCAGGACTTGCCAAGTGGAATTGTAACATGTGACCTTTGCACTCGCATCAGGGAGGTTCTCTTTCTGAACCTGTGTATGGTCTAGAAGCAATGAAGGATTTTTCATATGCAAATTCCATGTAGCCTATTCCCTTGAAGTAAGGAAGGTTAAGGCATAAAGAGCCGGCAGGTATGCAAGTCTTTGTTAGAGCATACTTTTGTTGCTAGCAATGTCATACTAACAGGAACCATCTTTTCCAAGAGTGGCAGATAAAGAAGGTCATGGCAGGACTGATCACCTCTGATGTCCACTCTTCACAACCACCATGAGTTTTTGTCACAAGGTAGGACATCTGCTGCCATGCACATCACTCCTGAGCCAGGATTCGATTCTACAGAAGGCAAAAGCTGAGGCTGCAGGAGTTTTTAATTCAGCCAAAAGACAGTCTTCCTTTTTACTTTTAATGAAAATTATTTCCAGTCATTATGCATATTTTTTAAATATCAGAAGGGCAAGAAGTTGCATACCAACAGACTTCTGAAAGTCCATACTTTCTCATTATGAGATCTTAGCTGACAACAGTTGTTAACCTCGGTTGTATGTCATATTTTCAAAAGGGGCCTAAGGAAAAGAACACATGTACTGGGTTAGACATATAGAGAGTAGAGGTGATGTGGGTTTTAAATCCAAGATCAAAAATGACTTCACAGTGAAATCACAATAAAGATGTTTTCTGCCATGAGTGTATTTACATCTTAAAATCTCAAAAGAAAACAATTATTTGATAGCTTTATTGCTTCTTTCTAATTTTAATGATGTGGCTGACTATACAGCCCTTAGAGAGAAACAACTAAGAATTGGGTCTACAATGACCACAGGAAAGGTAAAAGCAGCAAGATTTTAGGGCAGAAGCCAATACAGGTTCATTCAGCAGTCATTGTTGACTCTTCTCCAGCCTCAGCCAACCCTCTCCCATACTCAACTGAAAACAAGAATCAATTCAATGGAGATTAAATTGATAAAATAATAATAATACAGATGTATCAATTTGTCCACGATTTAGCTCATTGTAAAGAAAGTACTAGAATCTGAAATTGTAACATGGGGGAAAAAAACCAATTGAGAATTAGGGTGCACTGGGAAAATGCAGTAATCTCATGAACCAGAGTGAAATACAGCGGAAAAGGCGATTCTAGTGTGATCTGTGACTCATGTCCCCAATGTGAAGTAGATAAAGCAGGCAGACACTCCTGCTTACACAAGCAGCATACTTTGTATGAGCTGGGAAGGGCATGGAGGAGGGTTCAGAAACGACTTAGCTCATGACATTTGGAGTTCTTTGGGCATATAATTGTCCCTAACCTGTAAGAGACAGCAAGGCCCAGAAATTAGGAGGTTCTGATGGATGCAAATATACCTGCTATGGGGTGAGGTTCTTCCCAAGAGAACACTGTGGCTCTGCTGACCTGGCTGGAAAGTGTTTGGATACTTCAGAAGTATATAGAGGGACAATGGAGTGTGAAGACATTTTTGCTTAGTGGGTAGAACTGGATTAGAAGGAATAAAACAAAGAATAAAAGATCACACCAGCCCCTGGCTATTCACAGACATGTGCAGCAAGGAAATAATAGGAAAAATGAACTTTTACTCAATCTCAGAAACCTTGAATATATGGTCCTATTTGCCCTTGACTGTAATCCTAATGAAACAGAATTAACCTCATTTCCTACAAAAGAACAGCGAGACCCAGATAGAAACCAGTGGTTGATTTTATGTGTAGATAGACATGATGGTACATGCACATGATCCTAGCACTTGAGAAGCTAAAAAAGGAGTATCTCAAGGTTCAGGCCAGCCTGGGCTACATAGCAAAATAGAGACTCAAAAAAAAATATATATATATATATATATATATATATATCAATCCAATTGGGCCAGAGGGTGCCCAGACATTGGTTAAGCATTTATTTTTGGTGCTTTCTTTCAGATCGCATTAATCCAATCTCTTTGGTAAAAATGGATTGTCTTCTAGAGTACATCTGGACTAATACAATCTACTTCAAAGCCTGAGAAAACAATGTAGCTGGCCTTCTCCATAGCTAGAAAATATCTCCTTGGTGAAATGCCTTTGAATATTAGCTTTTTTTTCTGCCTTTGACCTTGAAAGGAACATTGGGTCTTTCTGGGTCTTGAAGCTGACAGCGTTTAAAATGAAATTTACCCCTATTGATGATCCTGGTTCTTAAGCCTTCAGATTTGGAGTGGAGCTAAATCATTGATCTTCCTGGAGAAGAAGAGGGAGAGCTGGGGAGAGGGAGGAAACGTGACTGTTATACCTACGTGCCCACAGAGGCGGGGAGAGCATGGAAAGACTCTCTCCTCTGCAATCGGCAGGCACATCAAGAAGCCATTTTAAGAAGAGCTCCACGCCAGCAGCTAGGTGACCCAAATGTCAAAGTTTCTCTCTGGACACCCTCCAGGAAGTAAAGCAAACTGGCCCACAGAATAGTTCTAGACCTTGGCAGGGATGGTGTTTTGAGTCAGATCCACAGTGGAAATCTGCTTTGAGCCATAGTCTGCAGTAGACTACGGAGACACATGCTTAGTTTATTACAGAATTCCCATGATCCAACTTTGTAAAGACACTCAGAGGCATTGGGAGCACTTTTGATCAGACCTGAGAGGGATCACCCATTGGCATGGTCAGCATCCCAACTCTCAGTACCAAGGTCCAAGAAAAAACTAAAACAAAACAAAACACATACAGACTCTCAAAGCCTCTACCCACCTCTTTTATCTTTTAGTCTTCCTATATTTAATATATAATGCCAATTTAGTGAACCAGATATGTCTTTCTCTGTTCTCTTCCTTGCCTTTTTATCTGAGATTGAATTTTAATTACATTTTGCTCTCCCATATTCTCCCTATTCTCTCATTCCCTTCAAATTCATGGCCTCTCTTTTTTTTTTATCAATTGTATTGTAGCATATATGTGTTTGTATATATGTAGATATTCCAAAATATGACCTTTTGAGTCCATGCACTATGTATGTTTTCAGGGTGACTGGTACTGGCAATCTATTGGTATGTTCTTCCATGGAGAATACCACCTCTCCCGTGCCCAGTTGTACTCACTTTTCTGTAGTTCCTTGTGTAGGGATGAGGCTTAGTGGGCCTGTTGTGAAGTTTGTTCATTGGTATCTTCCTATCTTCCTTCCTCAGCTCATGCTTAGGTAGTCATGCTGTGAGACTTTATAGGTGTGGCTTCTGACATCTCACAGGAGTCCATGTTCCTCTGGCTCCCACAATCTTTCTGTCCTCTCTTCTACAGTGTTTCTGAGCCTGAGTGTTTTGTAGATGTATCCACTGGGACTCCCCAACTCTGCCTATCGATTGGTTGTGGTTTTTTGTCGCCATCAAAGAGAAGTTTCTTTGATGAGGGATGGAGACTACACTTATCCGTGGGTATAAGGACAAACTTTACAGATTATGGTTAGGGCTTAGACCCTTTTGTTATTGATGAGCTTTCCCAGAGAACATGGGCATTTGGGGTTCTCCCTGAACTAGCTTCCTACGTGTGGAGATTGTTTTAGGCTGTCTGTAGTTCTTTACCTGTCTCTTTTTGTTCTGCTTCCCAGCTAGAATTGTCTTATCCCCATGTCATATACCTATCATTCCCCTGTCTGTGATTTAACTTCTCTATTTTCCTGCTACCCTAGTAGTAATCAATAGTCTTACTCTGCTTATTTCATTTTGCTCTTAGCAACTAAATTATACAGTGTACATAATACTACCTGGGTTCCTTTACTCCCCTAAAGTATTAGAGATGGAAGGATGATTCTTTAGTTGATTAGCACTGTATTTCCTTAGAGGACGTAACCATCAGCTGTGGCTGCTGCTGCAGACAGTACCATGTTTTTGAGGACCACTAGAAAGAAAACCCAGTGCTCTGATCACATGGCCTGAGATATAACTCCCGACCTGTGCACTCAGCAGAGAGACGTGACATGGCCACCTCAGTACAAACTGTAACCCCCCATCACGCTGCTGAAAGTGGTGACTTAAAAAAACATAACAATGACCTAATCCCAGGTGCACAAATCCCAGGTGCAGAAACAGAATATGAAAAATGAAGGCCACCTGACTTCGCTGAAATTTACCAGTTCTACAGTCATAGCCCCTAATTAAAATGAATGATTTAAATCCCAGGCCAAAAAAGTTCCACTTAAATATTATGAGAATATACAGTATGATCAAAGAGATAATCAACACATGAATGAATTCAAAGAGAACAGAAGCAGCTGAATGAAATAAGTTAATACAAGATACAAGAGTGGAATATGCAATAACCGGAAATACTGAGTCCATTTGAAATACTAGAAGTACAAGCTTTAGTAAGTCAAATAAAGATCACAGTAGAACACCACGCCAATAGAATGGATTGGCAGAGGGAAGAATATCAGGCTTGAAGACAAGGTAGAGAAATTAGAGCATTGGGCAACAATAAAATCAAATAGAAAAGTATGATCACAGCATGAGAGCTCTATTGGACACACTAAACAGTCAAATCTACGACTCATGGGCACAGAAGAATTTCAAGCTGAAGGGATAGAAGGCATAGTCACCAAAGCCATAGCAAATCTAGGGAAGAGATTCAGATTCAAGAGGCATTTAGACCATCAAGTGGATGAGATCAGAACAAACCTCCATCTATCATACTATAATCAGAACACTATCCAGCACAGAAAAGGTACATTAAAGCTATGAGAAAGAAGCAGTAGGTCACAAATACAGGCAAACCCAGTAGATTGACAGCACATTTCTCAACCTGGAGCAATGTACTTCAGTATGTGAAGAACGATGACTACCAACCCAGATTAATGTGTCCTGAAAACAACCCTTCTTAGGAAAGGTTCACGAGTTCAAGGTCATCTTTGGCTTTTATCGTACTGATGTGCTTGAGGTTAGCTTGGACATAAGACTCCGTTTGTGAAATAATTAAAGAAACCCTAAATAGTCTAGCATTATGGAGTACCTCAAGATCTTAGAAGAGTAAGCCAAGCTCAAAACCAAACACACAGAAGTAGTAGGCAATAAACTAATGAAATAGAAACGTAGCAAATAGTACAAATAACTAATGATATGCTATCCAGTCCAAAGCTGTTAGTCTAAACACATGTATGTACACACGACATTAAGTGGACTGAATATTCATAAAACATACACAGACTCTGTGTGTGTGTGTGTGTGTGTGTGTGTGTGTGTGTGTGTGAACAACAGTAGTAACAAAAGGTGATGAGGTCATGAGCTTGAGAGGGGAGCGTAGTAGAAACTGAATGGTGGTAAAAATGATGTAATACAAAGTCACAAACGAAATTTTCAAGAAAATAAAAAAAAATCTTAATAAAAAAGACTTAGCAAAATGAAGAATTTATTCCTGGAAAAGATAAAAACTATTGATGAATCCCTAACCAAATTAGTAAAAAGACAAAAACTAACGAAATTAGAGATGAAAAGGGACATATATACCAGGTACTAGTGAAAGTCAGAGAATTACTAACACATATTTGGAAAGTCTACAGTATAAAAAATTGGAAAATCTGCAAGAAATGGAAAAATTTTAGATACATGTGATCCACCAAAATTAACCCCAAAGACACGAACAACTTAAATAGATCTATAATAAATTGAAGCAGCAGTAAAATGTCTTTGAATCAAAGAGAGGCCAGGTGCAGATGGATTCATGATGAATTCTACCAAATCTTTAGGGCACTAACAATGCTCCTAAAACAGAAAAGGAACAGACCCTGGCCAGCTCGTTCTATGAAGGCCCACACTGACGTCAAAACCAGATAAGAACACAATGAAAGAAGGAAATTGCAGGCCATCTCCTTAACAAAGAGGATGTGAGCAGCTCAACGAGATATATGTAAACTGAATTCAAGTACACACAACATGGACGTTCCCAGTAACCAAATTAGGCTTTCCCTAGGGATCCAAATATGATTTGACATATGCAAACCAATAAATATAGTGCATCTCATTAATCATGTCAAGGACAGAAGTCACATGATCATCCTAATAATGTAGAAAGGGCCTTCCATTCAGCTCCTTTTCATTATAAAATCCCTGGAAAAGGTAACAATAAAAAGAGCACACATGAATGTAACAAAAGCTAAACTTATGACCAACACGCTAAGTGGAAAGAGCATTTTGACTAAAACTAGGAATGTGACAGGGTGTCCACTTTCTGTACCGTTATTCAATATATTCCTTGAAGTCTTAGCTAGAGCAATAAGAGACACAAAAGAGACATATAAGAAGTCAAGTCATCTTTAATTGTAGATGATAGAAATGATCACACTAGTAGATATTTATGAGAACTAGAAAATATATAGAAATTATAAATCCTTAAATATCAGAGTGCAAACCATAAAAACTTGGTAGCTTTTTTGTATGCCAATAATGAATGTACTGACAAAGTAATCAGGAAAACAATTCCATTCATAATGGCTTATTGAAAATATAGACAGATAAGCTTTAGAAATAAGCCTAAGTAAAAAAAAATTGTAATGAAATTTTAAAATACTGAAGGAGAAACAAAATAGAAAGACGACCCCACATTCATGATTATTAAAATTAAAACTGTAAAAATTACTATATGTTAAAGTAGCCTGTATATTCAATGTAGTCCTCACAAAAATTCCAATGACTTAATCTAATGGTAGCAAAAAGAGCAGTTGTAGGGGGAAAAAAGGCATAATATCTTATTTATGATTTAAAAATACTGCACAAAAAACAGCATAATAGCACAAAACCAGACACTTAGATCAACAGAATAGAATAACGAACCCAGAAGTAAGTCCATACAACCACAATTTCTGGAAAACTGGTTGTTCAGGTGTAGACAAATGAAGCTAGATCCCTATGTCCCATTCTGTATAAGAGTCAACTCTCTTAAAAGGGCTTCAAACTCTCGGGAAATAGTACCAGTTTTAAAAAAAAAAAAAAAACCAGGATTGCATGGAATTAAATGGGAAATCATAGAGTGAAAAGATAGCCTATGGAGTGGGAGAAAATCCTTGCTAGCCATTTATCTTAGAGGGTTAACATCCAGAGTATATAAAGAACTCAAAAAACTAAACATAAAAAAGCCAGCCAATCTAACATATGAACAGGCTGACAAAATTAACAGGTTTCAAAAGGATTAACAATAAACACACAAAACTGCTCAATATCCTTGGCCTCAGGGGAATGCTAGTAAAAACCACAATGAGATTTCATCTGGCCCCAGTTAGAACAGCTCTTATTGAGAAATAAACAGCTAGGGCTGGAGGGCTGATTCATCCGTTAAGAGTGCAGACTGCTCTTGTCAGAGGATCTGAGGAGTAAAGGCAACCGGTTCACCATCACCTGTGAACTCGGGCTTCAAGAGGACCCATTGCCTCACCTCTCTGGGCACCCACATTCTCATGCGCACACCCACACATACATAGTTAAAAATAAAATAACCTCTAAAAATAAAAAAGAATATTAGTTGACAAAAATTAACAGACCCAGATGAGGATATGAGCACAAATACACTGCTTGTGCAAATACAGATTGTTCTGGCCACTGTGGAAATCAGGATGGAGGTTCCCGGGAAAACTAAACAATAGAGCTATCTCAGTACTCAGCTGCTTGTGAGTATTTACCTGCAGGACTCTAAGTCAACATGTCTCAGGCATATTTGCACATCCCTATTGATTAGAGCACTATTTATAATAACCAAGTTATGAAATCAGCTTAGGTCTTCATTCAATAAAACATGCAAAATACATATACCCAATGGAGTTTAAAAATATTTTTCTTTGATGTTTTCATTTGTTTTTGAGAATTTCATGATATATTTTGACCATATCTTATTCCATTTTCTAACTTCTTCCAAATCCTTCCTCTATCAATAGAGTTTTCTATAGCCACAAAGAACATCATTTATTGGAAAATTAAGGGAATTGGAGCTCATTGCACTAAGCATAAGTCAGTGACAAAAAAACCCTGCATATTTTCTCTTCATGCATGTTATATTTCTTTATAGAGACATAAAATACTTTATATGTATGTATGACATGAAAGCAGAAAGGAGCCTGGGAAAAGGAAGGAGAGAGAGAGGAAAAGGGAAGGGGGAGGTGCCTTGAATATCGTCCGAGTACATGATATGTTTAGAAGAATTCAGCTCCATACAGTGAATATACACATCAAAGAAAGAGCAGTGAAACATGTTTCGCGTATATCTTACTTAACTGTGTCTGAAATGATACCAATTAAGAAGTTTGATATTATTTTATATATCACAGAAAAAGAAGCAGATACTGAGAATTTTAGTTCAGAATGCCATCTATTGCAAGGCAGCATAATTTCAAAGATGTTAAAATGAAGGAAATAATGGGTATTAAAATAAATCTGGGTAGTGAGAGGGAATTAGCTCAGTGGTAGAATATGTGCTTACCAAGCATGCACAAATTCCTGGTTTAATCCTGAGCACTAAAAACAAATTTATATTTTGGAGAGAACACTCATTAGAATTGTCCTTCAAAGTCAATCATCGGAACCAATATTTATATATACAAACATACAAAGTTAGCTTACATTAACTTTCCATTGCCATGACAAAAAAAAAATTGATTTAAAAGAATGAAAGATGTGTTTGAGTTTTTACAGTTTCAAAGATTTTAATTCATGGACACCTGGTTGGAAAGGCAAGATATTAAGAAGGTTGCTCTCTCCCTGGTGGGCAGGAAGCAGACAGAGAAAACAAGAAGCTGGAGATTAAGCGTACCCTGTAAGACCATGGCCAGTGATATATTTCCCCCTGGAAAACCCTACATCTTAATAGCCAGCTATGGGTCCATCAGTGACGTCAGCCATTGATGAGGCTCAAGCTCTCAAGACCCTATCACCTCTCCTACACTGGCCTCTTGGCCAACACTGTGGGCTTGAGGGCCCAGTTTCTAAACACTAGTCTTTAGGGGACACTTCACATGCAATCCACAACCATCAGCCTCTACATGCCGACCCACTCTTTCATGCTAGAAAATGACAGAGCATATTTTTGCAATAAAATATTTTTGTTTGTATTTTTGAATATGTGGGAACAAAACAAAGATGTTTCAAATGCAAATCTGTTCAATATTTGTATCTACTAGTTCTCATAAGATTTTTGTTTGTTTGTTTTTCAAGACAGGGTTTCTCTGTGTAGCCCTGGCTGTCCTGGAACTCATTTTGAAGACCAGGCTGGCCTGGAACTCAGATCCACCTACCTACCTCTCCATCCCAAGTGCTGGGACTAATGGTGACCACTACCAAGCCCAGCCTTTCATAAGAATTTTAAAGGGATATTTGAGCCAACTCCCATGTTCTTTTCCACACACTTCCTGTCTTCTTTTATAGTCATTTCAGAGTTTAAGTTATTCATCCATTTAAACAAAAACTCTTTTTGCAATTTCAGAGAATGTCTTTCTACAGGCCACTCCCATTCACCATCATACTTTCTACCTTCTATCAGATACCTGAAATGTCAACATGGCAGGAGCTTTCAAGGTGCAGACTTGTACAAATTAACACTATTTGCACATATCAAGCTTTTGGGCACCCAGGACTCTGGCATCATGATTGCCACCTGGGCATTCTCACTTACTCCTCACTTGGTTTTCCTCTCTGAAATCCAAGAAATACTTTCCTATTAAGTATTCTGCCATCTCATTTACATAAATGCTAACAAGAAAAAATGTTAGAAGTTGACTTAAGTTAGACTGAGGGAAGAAAAATGATCATTATAATCTCAACAGAAGGCTGAGTTCACTCCAATGCTTCCAATATGGCAGTCATTCAAAGCCTTACAAGCTATATTTCCCAAAGAGGACATCCCTGCGTTAGGGGTCCACAGCACCTCAGTTATATTTTATGAGTGGCTCGCCTTCAGAACTCACTGATGTGACTTGGCATTCTCTCACATCACCTCAGTTGCTCTAAACTAACAATCCTGAGCATTTGATCCATATGTGGTAATTGGGGGATGATGTTCCTGTGAAAGACGGACTCTTGCATTCCTAGGTGATTCATCCCACAAGCCACACATTGAAGAAATTGCCATTGTGACACTTCTAAGAAGAAACAGGAACCTTACTCAGAAATAAGTGATGGTATAACTGATGGTAATAGGTGGGGGTTGAGGGCGGGGAGTAGGGGAGAGAGGCTGGAGAAGTGGTTTGCTACCAGAGGAGGTGTGGTCAGAGAAGCATTTGAACAGAGAGACCCATAGAAAATGAGGATTCACAGGAGAACATTCCAGAGAGTGTAACCAGAGCAAAGTCCCTCATGACTACCTCAAGAGGTAGGTGAAGGAGAAATAGTTTAGGTGGCTTAGAATTCAGGCGTAGTAAATACTTAACCTTTTAAAAATCACTCGAAGGCATCAAACATCTTTTCGCCAAGGAAAGTGAATTTATATGGCGTTTTAAACTGAGACTTTGACTCCATTTGTTTTGTCTGGAGTTTTAAAGCCCACTAACCGCAGAGTTATTTTGGTTTGGAGAGCAAATATGTACTTACTATTGAAGAGCAAGTCACTGTTGTTTTTGCTTTTTTGAGGAGGGGGCACCCAAATAAATGCACAGAGGCTTATTCTTACTTATTAATGCCCGGCTTTAGCTTGGCTTGTTTCTTTTCTTGCCAGCTTTTTTTTTTTTTTTTTTTGTCTTCAGAAGTTTATTATTATTATTTTCCATATTCCTCACTGCTCCCCCCTCCCCTCTCACAGTCCTCCCCCCAGCTTACTCCCACCCCATCCCTCCAAGAGGACAAGAACTCCCAAGGTGAGTCAATTGGGTCTGTCCGGCCAGGTTTATCTTGATTATTCCTATGTGTCATTGCCTTTGGGCTTTTATTTTTCCTTCTGTAACCTTACTTTGGCTTACTCCTGGTATTTGTCTCTTTCTCCGACTATTTCCTTTTCTCTCTTCCCAGAGTTCTACTTATCCTCTCTGCCTGCCAGCCCTGCCTATTTCTCTCTCCTGCCTCCCTATTGGCTGTTCAGCCCTTTATTAGACCACCTGTTTTAGACAGGCAAGTAGCGCAGCTTCACCTAGTTAAACAAATGCAGCATAAAAGAAGGCGACACATCTTTACATCATTAAACAAATGTTTCACAGCCTAGATAGAAGTAACACACCTTAAAATAATACAACAAGTAAGAGGGAAGCTAATTCACTACACTGCTCGCTACGTGCTGGCAATGAGGAAACGGATCGAAATTTTGCTTGTACCATCACCTCTTTGATTTGGTCCTGGTAATTATCGTATTTTACTAACATGCACTGGTAAAAATGGAGCCTTGAGCTAAATCTGGTCTGCCATCTGTTTTTGTATTGCCCGCTAGCTAAGAATGGTTTTTACAGTTTTAAGTGATTGGGTGGTGAGGGCTGGGGGGGAGGGGGGAGGGGAGACACAGGAGAATGATCCCGCATGTTGTAGACATTTTATGAAATTCAAATTTCACTGTTTTTAAAGTTCGTGTTGGAACAGGGCCACCTGTGTTTGTTTACTGTGGTCTGTGGCTGCTCTGGTGCTGAGCTGTTTTGACAGAAATTGTATGGCTCACAAAGCCTAAAATATTTACTGCCGGCTGCCTCCTGGCTCAGAGTACCCTGCTCACTTTCACACAATGCAGACATAGAGGCCGGCATGCTGCCACGCTTGCCTCTTAAAAGCAGCTTTTACATATGATTTTTTAAAAATAATCCATTTTAATGTACAATTCAGTGAGTTCTGACAAAAGTGACAGTCGTAATCACCACCAAAATAAACACAGAATATTTTCATTACTCCAAAATTTGCCTCATGAGTCGGCAGCTAATCTCTTTCCTGGGCTCTAACCACCACTGATCTGCTTTATATGAGTTATACATATGCAATGCAATGACCGTGTGTAAGAACAGCAATAGAATCATGTAGTGTGTAGCTTCTTGGTTATCGTGATACAGCAATTGGCCATGTGTCATCTGTTTCTTCTCCTTGCTGAATGCTATTCTGTTGTATGGACCTATCACAATTTATGTACCTGCACATGTGTTGATGAACAGTTTGGGCCTCTTATTATACAAGCTGAAATGAATATTTGGATGTAAGTCTTTGGGCAGATACATAGTAATGAAGTCACTAAGTCACATGGTGAGCACGTTCCCAAACTCGTTTTGAACACACTGTATCGTGCTGATTTTTCTAGTGATAATGTATAGGGCACATAGTTCCCACTCACATTTATCAAAGTGTATATCATCAATCTTCTTAATTTCAGTTATTCTAGTGAGTATACACATATAGCATATCTTTCGACTTTGAGGTGTATTGAAATATAATTTATAAACTTTTTTTAAACATGGTCTCGGTATGTAGCCCTGGCTGGCTTGGAACTCACTTATATAGATTAGACGAGTCTCAAATTAACAGAGATCCTTCTGCTTGTGTCCCTGTGTGCTGGGACCAAAGGCGCGCACCGTCATGCCAAGTAATGTATAATATTTTTATCCCTACTACACAGAATCAAAACTAAAGACTGAAGGCTGCAGCATGTTTTGGTTTTTTCTTTAGCTTTGAAGAAAAATGAAGGGGTGTTTATGTAGTTTTAGAATTTTCTGCATAGAAGACCATTTTGCCTACAAATTCAAACAAGGCGTTGATTTTCTTTTTTGTCTCTACGGCTTTTATTTTTTGCATTTTGGCCCTGGTTAGGACCCATATGGGACCTGCTGGACAGGAATAGCAGGAAGGAACATTCCCACTTGGATGGGAACGCTATAATGCACAGGACAACAAAAAAAGTTACGTAATTACGTATTACATGATTATGTAAATAACATAATCAGTGCTTCCTTGGTTTATGTCTTCTCTTGACTTTACTTTTGAACATATTGACATTACTTTCAGGGGGAAAAATGTTAACATTTTGGTACCTGGAAGTTCCAGGCATACATCTAACACTTATCAGTCTAGTTCAAACACAGACATTTTCCTTTCCTTCAAAGTGTAACTTTTGGAGATTTTTCTGTTTGCAACCAGAAACCAATGGTGGGCGAGGCCACTGTTCAGAGAGGGGCGGGACGGGGAGGTGGGGGACGACGAAAGTCAGGTGACTGAGTTGTAAATTCCAGCAAGGACCAGACCAGGAATGAAGGAGTGGGATTAGGGCCAGGCTTCTGATTTACACAAAGGGGAAGTCAAGGACTTGAATTAAAACGGCCACTGGCTCCATTGGTAACAGGATTCCATTCCCAGCCTCGTCCCTACACGATGGGATGGGCAAAGTATGGAAGACTGAAGTTGTCCATGGGGACTTCAATGACCCCAAATGTGTAAGGAAAGGGAGGTTACTATGCAGGTTCTCAGACCTACACAACGTCTCCTGAATCCTTCTTGCTTGTGAGGGAGCATTTTCAGTGATGAATTATTAATAGCAGTTACCTTTCAGACAGCTTCAAAAGCTGGAGGCATTGTGGTTGTGTTCCAAGCTTGTTTTCTCTAGAGAGAAAAGAGGCACCCTGCATTTCCCAGCAGGCTCCATGTGAGCACAATACTTAAGTGATTACTCAGTGGTAGGCATGACTTTTCTCTTATGCAGTGTTTTCCCACAAAAGTCATTCTTTGGGGGAAATGCTCTGATCAGAAACCCAGAAGGTAATATTGCTTCCATTCAACATTTCTCCATGTTAAAAGTTAATAAACCTTCAGAAAACAGTATAAAGGGATACTTCTGCACACAGGCACGCAAGAAGTAATAAAATGCCTGGGTATAAGGAGAGAGAAGTGATTTTTTTTTTTTTAATCAATAAGAGTTAGACAATTCTTCAACTTATTGCCAAAATATGAGATCAGCACCAATTCATAATGCATATTTCTGACCTAAAAGCCACCAAAGGACAAACAAATTTATGCAATGCAGGTTTTGATCTTGATGCTAGCAAAACAAGCATTCCCAACGATTCCCTTTCTTTCTGGTTTCCAAGGAGATCAGGCCTTTTGAATAAGGAAGTGGTGTGGGATCAATTTACAAGGTGCACGTGAGGACGCGGTGAGGTAGGTTCTGCCCGGGGTTATTAATTGTATAAAAGAAACCTCAAAAGCAATTTTCTACTTACTTTTCTCTGCAATAGAAAAACCAGAGGCCAAGGGGACGTTTGAAGAGTTAAAATGGGTTAAATGGATTAGTGTAATTCCCTGATGGTTTGCGAAGTTTTACACATAAAAGTTTTTGCAAAGCACCCATCAGAAACCCTTGGAAATAGGAACAGCTCAGAGTCTGAGGTCCACATGAGGTTTCACCAATGTTCATATTTCTTCAGTTCTTAAAGCCGCACACACACACAAAACTATTCTTGACTATCAACCTTTCTCCTTCTTTTTCAAAGGAGGGGGAGGAGACACATGATGAACAGAAAGAGCTGAACAAGAAGAGATGAGCCTATTGGGGGGTTTCGGTCCTGTTGGCTCTTGTTGGGAAAGGAGGCGGGGCCTCAAGCTGGGCAAATCATCCTCCACGGGTCCACCCACCCGCTCTTTCTGCCTGTTCTTTTTATTGTTGGTTTTGTTGGGTTTTTTTCTTTTTGGTGGATTGGGCCTCGGCATGCATGAGTGAAGGGGTCAGAAGACAACTCGACGCAGCCAGTGCTCATCTGTCACCTGTGTGTGGGTTTCGGGGATCAAACTCAGGTCATGAGGCTTGTGTAGCAAATGCCATATGTGCTGAACCTTTTTGCTGGCACATGACTTAATTTTTTTTCTAGTTGTTTGTATGTTCACATATTTGGGGGTTGGGTGGGGACATGTATGTGCACATGAGGGCAGTTGCCGATAGAAACCAGACAAGTGAGTTAGATTTCCTTGGAGCTAGAGTTACAAGAAGTTTTGAGCCACCATGGTGGGAGCTAGGAACTGCCTCCACAAGATCTGGATGTGCTCTTAACTACTGAGACAACACTCCAGTCCCCATGTATTTCCTTCCTCCCTCCCTCCCTCCCTCCCTCCCTCCCTCCCTCCCTCTCTCCCTCCCTCCCTCCCTCCTTCCCTTCCTCCCTCCCTCCCTCCCTCCCTTCCTTCCTTCCGTACCTTCTCCCAAAGATCTACCTTGATCCTCTCTTTCATGACCTATATATCTTAGGCTTTCTCTCCGGCATCCAGTTAGATTTGGACAAATGAGGTACCTGACAGGGAGCAGTGTGAGAAGGGAGAATGACTATTTCCCCTACTTTCTCTGATTGCATTATTTGTGGCCTGCTGGAAGCCCTGTTCCTCTGGTGGCTACAGTGCCTACCCAGAGGCCCCTTCCAAGTCTTCACGTCATGATGGATACCAGTAAAACTATCTTGCAGTCAGTCTTGAATATCTACCCCTTAGCAGAGACAAGATGGGGTGCACTGGGCTCTCCCTTCACCCCCCAAACTAGGTTTCTTTAAAAGACTGGGGCACTGGTTTCCTGATATACTAGAACCCCACATTGGCTTAAGCACTAGAGAGGAAGCACTCCCCCCCCCATTCCCACTCCAAACAGAAATCAAAGATGACACTCAATGCCTTCAAGCATTGTATTATTATGTTCTGTAGCCAATGGAGCCAAAGATACTGGCTGGTGGCTCAAAGTGGGACCATAGGTATTTGGAAAATGAACAAGAGTTCTGCATCTGAGCTAGGCAATGCTGGCTCACACCTTAGACTCTAACACTTCAGAGGCAGAAGCAGACTAATCTCTAAATTTATGGCCAGCCTGATCTACAGAGTGAGTTCCAGGACAGACAGGACCGTTATATCTGTCTCAAAAAAAAAAAAAAAAAAAATGCTAAATCTGGACAAACCATATACTACATTTAGTGGATCCTAAGACACCCTCCCGAATACATATGTTAACATCTCAAGTCATGGTCAGGGCCATACCTTGGTTTGATTGACAGCCATTCTCCTGTTCATCTGAACATGCAAGAGCTTATCTTTCAATCAGTGGTATCTTAGAGTTCCTGAAATGTGGAATGTCTAAGGACGTGTGAGGGTCAAAAGGAGAGGCCAAAATAATAATAACAGATCAAACTAACAGCAGAAGGAAATACCAGGATCAAACTCTCACCACCAAGGGCTAGAGAGGAGGCTGACCACGCCCGGATTTTGCTTTCAGAGCTGGAGAACCTGAGCTTCTGTCGCCAGTTTAGACAAGTTGCCCAAGGAAAATTGTTCAACTCCCAGGGCCTTTGTTTCCTGGCTTAAGAACTGACAGTTCAGTAGCTTGCCTGCTCCTCTGGAATGCTCGAAAAGTTAAGGGGTTGACAAGCCACTGTGTATGTTGGGCTTTACATCCTTTTGCCTCTTATTCAGAATGATTACTGGGGCGATGGAGATCATTTCTGAACACCTGTGGGTGCCCAGGGCGCCCCTCATCAGAAGCTAAATATTCCATGGAGCCAAGCTCTTTAATGTTCTTGAATTATATCAGCAACACTTTTTCTTTCTTTCTTTTTTTTTTTTTTCCCAAGTTTAATTGCTCAAAAGCAGCAAAGGACTAACAGCTACACCCTAAATGACTTTGCAGGGCTCCCTGCTGTGCTCTCCAAGTCTGTGTTCAAGATTTATCTCCACTCAGAATTAACAAGAAGGAGGAGGAGGAAGGAGAGGAAATGCTAAACAGCTTCATCATATCACAACAAATTAAGTTCAGTTTCCACTGTGGCAGAATACCCAGGTGCATATTAACTGGAATGTTTATGGTTTTCCTCAGGCTGCTTTTGGCTTCATTCATGGTGTTCCCAAATCCTTGCAGCCTTTTGGGAGGAGGAAAAAATCTAAGTTTGGCTGAAATGTGTTGACAAGGCATATTCTATTTGTTAATTTTTTTAAAAAAGTAGTTTAGCTGTAAATCATGTCGTGTGTGGTGAGGTGGGGTGTGCTTGTAATCTTAGATCTTAGGTGGTGGAGGAGGGTCAATTGTTCAAGGCCAGTCTTGGCCACTTACAGAGCTTCAGCCTGAAATGACATGAGACCTGTTCTTATTTAAAGAAGAAAAAAAAAAAGTAAAGAAGGGGGGAGAGAGGGGGAAATGTACACAAGAGTCTCTCTGTAGATCCCATCATGCTTGTAATTTCAGCAATTTACTCGTTCAGCAAGTGTCTCTTGTTTTAATTTGTGTGTATGCTTGCAGGTCAGAGCACCACGTGTGTGCCACTAGGCCGTTTTTTGAATGTGGCTTCTGCATTCTTGCTCAGCCCTGCCAGCTTCGGGGTTACCACAGCAAATGATTTGATGAAGCCAGTTTTTGATAATACAAAACCAACTCCCTGGCTTTATGAAACTTACATTAGGGTGGGTCCCTGTGGCTTCCACCCTCCAACACTCCTTCCTACATCAGTCAGTCTTCCTCTGGGGATCCTTTCTTGGGCTCTGTGCTGGCACCAGGATGGCTGAGTCAGAGCAGGAACCAAGGCTGGAGAGGTAGCTTGGTCATTAAAGACTAAGCCTCACAACCAAAACTTCAGCACAGAAACAAGCTTACAGCCTACCGCAATCAGGAATGCTGTGACCCATCATCACAGATTTGCTCATTGTTAGAACCAGAGAGAAGTCCCCTGTTTTGACTTGAAGTTGTAGAGATATAGATAGAATTCTTGCTGCCTGCTCTTCCTCCAAGCACGTCCTTTCCAGAAGATTCCTGGAGAGCCTGAGATATAACCACACTAACTTCTCATCCTTTAATATATTGGAAATGTCCCTACTCTCTGGTACCCAGGCTTCCCTTCCTTCCTGGACAGTGTAACATAGGGAACACTGTGAGGGTATGGAATCAGAACTGGCTTTGAACCTACCTAATGGGTACTAGCTGGGACTAGGGCAGGATAGAGCATCCTAAGCTTTAGTTTCAATATCTGTCTATGAGGGACATGAGCCCACCCTCATGATGTCACACATAGCAGGAGTGACATAAACAAGACTTCTTTCTGTCTTGTCCTTCACCACTAAATTGCCATATTGATATCATGACAAACTGATGTGGCCACTGAGGGTCCACGGGTAGAAATAGCCGGAGGGTGTCGAACAAGGTTACCCTGGTTACAAAGAATCTCTATTTGGCTCAGGCCTCTTGAAAACAGCTGAGATGGGCAGTTCATACCAGTTTCTACTCCCTACAACCTGGAAAGCTGTGGCATGAAGGACTCATGGTGAAGGACTCATGGTGAACACAAAGCAAAGGGGCTTCATCCAAAGAATGCTCTGGAACAGGCTTAGTGCAAGCAGGTAGATCCTAAGTGCATTAAGCTGGGCTTCATGGCAGGTAATTTACAGGTACTGAGATGTGGGGATGGTCTGCTAGACCAGTGTCTTAGTTACTTTTCTGTCACGGAGATAAAACATCATGACCACCGGCATGATGGCACACACCTTTAGTCCCAGCACTCCAGAAGCAGAGGCAGGTAGAGCTCTGTGAGTTCCAAGCCAGCCTGGCCCAGCAAGGGCCAGCTGGGGCTGTTATACAGAGAAACCCTGTCTCAACAAAACAAAACGCTGTGACCAAGGCAGTTTAGATAAGGAAGGCTTTATTTGCTTCTAGTTCCAGAGGGATAATAGTCCATGGTGTAGGGGCAGGAGGACTGGGACAGTCACTAGAGCACACATCACCAACCACAAACACAACCACAAAGGCGGCAGAGAGATTGACATACCTCCAGCAAGGCCACATACATCCCCAAATCTACTTAAACAGAGTCACCAACTGGGGACCAAGTATTCACTTGCCCCAAAATGGGGGTATATCTCATTCAATCCACCCCAACCAGAGCCCACCTACGCCCTCTTGGTAGATGAAGTCAGTCTTGGTGTGGGAGCTCTTGCCACTGACTGCTTAGTTGTTTATGTCCTCTTAGAAATGAACACATGGTTTGGGCTGTAGCAGCTGACATGCCTTCCATCTTGCATTATTTTTCTTTCACAAAGCAAAGCTCCTTTCTGTGAAAGAAGCTCCAATTTGTTACCAGCTTCTCTTGTTGCTTAGTATAATGATGATCTATCTCGGTTTTGTCTTAAGCCGGGCCTCAGACATCTACACACTGCAGGATTCTTCCAAGTGGTGGAGACAGTTACCATCTGCCGCCCCCCCCCTGCACCCCTCCCTGCACCCCCCCCCTGCCCTTGGTAGCAGTGCCAGGGGTCCCCCACACCCCGCAATCCAAGTGATGTCATCTGAGACCCAGCAGAAATGGCCAAAGGTCTCCTTGCTGGCTAGTTTTGGTAAGTGCTTTTGGCCAGTATTCTAGCTGAATCATTGCTCGGGAACATTAAATTCTCAGAGATACAGCAAATTGGGAACTGTCCTGTCAGTAAATTTCTTTTTTAAGTCAGTTAGAGTGTGTTGTGTCAAGTTTCTGGTCTGGACTTTCAGGCCTACAGTCCTATAGTCCTAATGAAACATACAGACACATATTAATTGTATGCTGATTGACCTGGGGCCTAGGCATATAACTTGCTAGCTCTTTACCCTTAAACTAACCCATGATTCTTATCCTGTTCATCCATGTGGGCTTGGTACCTTTTCTTAGAGCAGCATAGTTGTCCTCTGCATCTTCTGATTTGTCTGGCAACTCTGGAGTCTCTGTGGGATCTCTGCTCTGTTCTTCCTGTTCCCAGAGTTTTCTTAATCTGGTAGTCCCACCCACACTTCCTGTCTGCCTTCAGTCAATCAGTGTTTTTATTAAACCAGTAGGCAGGACAATTGTTTACAATGTTACATAATTCCACTACATTTCCCCTTTTCTCTTTTTAAAACAAGAACCCCAAATCTAATTTCCTTTGTATAATCTTTTTCATTATTACCTATAACAACTTGTAACCAACACTGTAAACAAAGACAAATATCCATCCCTGCCTGTCACGCAAGAGACCAGGATTAATTCCTCAGTGGGGAGCCAAAAGAGCTAGCAAGTTATATGCCTTGGCCCCAGGTCAATCAGCGTACAATTAATATAAGTGTCTGTATGTTTTATTAGGACTATGGAACTGTAGGCCTGAAAGTCTGGGCCACAAGGCTAGCCTGGAAAGTCCGGGCTAGAAACCTCATATAACAAGAGTGCATTTCTATTTCTTACTGATAAGAACCCTAATTTATTCATGCTTGTCCATGAATGATTTCCAAATATGGGAATCAATTCTTGTGGTACCTTTTTCATTCACATCTGCTATTTATTTCTATTGTCTATCAAGATAGGGTCTTATGTAACCCAGGCTAGTTTCAAATTCACTTTCTCACTATGTTGCTAAGAATGACCTTGAACTTCTGATTCTTTGACTTCTTTCTAGAAAGCACTGGAGTTACAGTACAGGCATGGGTCACCACTCAGATTTATGCAGTGCTGGAGGTTGAATTTTGTGCAATCTTGGCATACACTCTTCCACCTAAGCTACAGCCCAGGCATGCTATAACCATTCTGATCCCCCTAACCTCAGACAAAAAATACTGTATATATTTATGAAGTTCTAGATACTATAGGCACTGGCCGGACGTCAGTCGGCTCCTGATTTTTGACAGTTCCCCAGTTCATCACATATTCAAATGTTCACCTTGTCCCTGAACTAAGCATGTGAACTCCTTGCCTTGGGCTGTTTTCTCTGGGCCTTCTTCCTTTGATGTATTTTGAATTCTATCACGTCTCTTGTTCAGACACCCACAGTGGTTCATTATAGTGTTACAAATCCAATTAAGGATCTGGATAATGCAGCCTCCTTTTCCCTGGCAAGTGGCTCTCAGGCTGTGTCTTCTGTTAGATTTACTTTCTCACTTACCCAGGCAACACACGCCCTCAACTCCAACCTCAGGTCACCCCAAAATCGTGGTCCCTTCACCTGATATGCTTCTGTCACCCCTCTAATGAAAAAGCTAGCCATGTGAGATCAATTGTGTAAGGTCTGCTATGAGGCTTGGCATTTTGAAAAATTCAAGAATGCCCTGAGCATATGGGGATTTCTTCTCTGTCCTGTGCTTGCTATGTTCATGGTTTGTTCGTTTGTTCTGTTCCATTTTTTAGTTTACATTATTCTGGGAAAGTTTTCTTATCTAATTCTCAAAATTTCAAATTTCTTAAGTGTGCCTATTATTTCTAATTCTTTTTTCCTGTGCTTAGAATAGAGATAATGGTATAAATATTTTGATTTTGTTATTTTGTTTACAGAGTACTGCCACAAAGATGCTAAACACCTCGAAGCAACATTTTTGAAGTGGGATTAGAAGATTGGGAAAGCTGAGAATTTAGGCTCTGGATTAGAGAAAGCCAATTAAAATCTCGACTCTGAAATGTATGTGGCCCAGGTTATTAATTGGCAAATGGAAAATAGGAACGGTTTTCAGTTTGTACGAATTAAATCATGTTCAGATCTGAAACATGCTCATCAGGACCCAGGATGTGAAACCAACCTGCTTATTACTGTTGCTGTTAAGGGGTGATAATACAGTTCAGTGAGTGAGAAGCTGATTAACATGCAGAAGGCCCTGAGTTTGGTACCCAGCACCAGATAGATAGATAGATAGATAGATAGATAGATAGATAGATAGATAGATAGATAGATAGATAGATAGGCAGGCAGGCAGATAGAAGACCTGTTGTTCTATATCTCTTTGATAGCATGCATCTTTATATTTTTTTACAGTTGAAGAAAACCAGGCTTGCAAGGCTAATCTGCTTAAACCTTCAAGACTCCTAGTCAGTAAAACAGGATGTAAAGCAGTCTCAGAGATGCCAAAAGCACATGGCATAGAGACAAAGCTCCTGTTTTCTCAGCTTGTGAGGATGGGAGCAATCCTATTCAGTTCAGGGGGACCCAGATGATGAAATTGCAGAAGAATGAGCATTTGGGAAAGTGACTACCTACAGTGGTCTGCCTGAGTACCCTAGGAGGAACATGGGAATTCTTTTCTGGTCACTCATGCCTTTAGGGTCAACACATCCTCCAGGGCAGTGATTCTCAACTCATGGGACACCACCCTAAGAGACCAAAGGAAAAAGTTTTTCTTTTTCTTTTTTTTAATAGGGATCACAGGGACAAAGGATCTTTCACTGGGGTTGCCTAAGATATATAAATATCTGCCTATCAGATATTTATATTACAATTCATAAATGGTAGCAAAATTAAAGTTATGAAGTAGCAATAAAAATAATTTTATGGTTGGAATCACCACAACATTAAAGCATAGCAGCATTAGGAAGGTTGAGAACCACTGCTCCAGGGAGCCAGAGGTGCTGTGTGAATTCCTGAGGAATGCTGGCCACTGTGGAGATGGAGAAGGAACCACTGGGTACAGAAATGCTCCTTTCTCTGGCACTACAACCTTCCCTTCTTCCTTTCTTTCTTACCAGTGAGGAGAAGGAAAACCAAGTCCTCAGAACATAATGCTCTTCATCATAATGCTCCAAAGAAACATCCTGTCTATCCATATCACTGTTCATTGTCACAAAATACTATAAGAAATGAAACAGTCTACTTACAGAGAAAGAATTGTATTTGATGGTGGGGGTTCGTGGAAAATTCTCATTAAGACATCAACACAGCAGCACTGTGAAGAGACCAATGGGTTGGTTCATGCCTGGACTACCTGGATAGCCTCAGGGGTCCAGGGCCTTTGTCTAAACCCTGGAATAACAGCCTACACCATTGGTTTAGTGTGGGTTAAAGAAGATGATGTGTGGATCATGGCTGTCCTGGCTCAGCCTACCTGGTGATTTTCATATAGTTTGGCAAGCCTGGTTAGAGGACATATACAGATAGAAATAAGGGGCTTTCAGTCCACGTGACTTTGGCCCCTCTTCATCTAAACACCTTCTCAGAAACTTACTACCCAACCCCGAAGAGCATATGTGTCTTCACTTACTTTTCAAGTTATCACAGTTTCCATGCTGTATAACTAGTAGGCCAATTAGATATGTGTATAAATGAAGGCAGAGATTCCTATCCAAACTGCCTGTTCCCAAATACCCAGCAGCTACTTCCCAAATTACTACACAGAGGCTTATATTAATTATAAATGCTTGGCCAATGGCTTGGGCTTATTATTAACTAGCTAGCACATTTAAATTAACCAATTTCTATTAATCTATACATTACCACATGGCCATGGATTTACTGGTTCTCTGGCATTTTGCTTTTGGGTGGATGGCTCCCATCTCTCTCAACTCTGCCTCTCCATCCTCAGTTTGACTGTTCCACTTAACCTTATCCTTCCTTGTCATTAGCCAAACAGCTTTATTATCAACCAATGACAGCAACACAATTCAAAGTGTACAGAAAGATCATCCCACAGCATATCTACCTGTGCCACAATGATCTGAATTGAATGAGAAAACATTCCACCCCAGAGGTGGGCATTCCTTTGCTATTTAGCTCCTCAAATTATATTGGATTGTTCTTTGTAAGCTTAACTGAGCTTGTTTACTCCTATTTATTTCTATATTTTTGCAGTTTTAAGTATTAAATCCAGGGTTTCATGAGTTTTAGAAAAACAATCTACCATTGAGCCATACCTTTCGCCCTAGAAGATAAAAAGAAAAAGGTATTTAGAGCTTTGACATCAGTGCTTTTTTACAAGGTATTTCATGTTCTCTTGAGGTCAGGAGTCAAAGTAGGAAGTGGAGAGGAAGATGGGGGTCAAGGGGGTGGGTACTGGGAAGGCATGCCTGCAATGTGAGAAAGAGCCTTATAAACCTAAGGATCTCAGGGCCATTTCCACCTCTGAGGAGTCCTGAGTATCTGTGTATTCTCTTTATTTCCTTCATAGGAACACTTAGAATGGACAGTGCTATAAACTAATGTTGAAGGTACCACCTTCACACTCAATGCCTAAACCTGTGTGAGAAAGACTTGCTCCTCTGCTTGAGGATATTGGGAGGTGGGAGGGGATTGAAAGACCCAGTGGAAGATTTGGGGACATTTGCAAGCATTGTAACATACTTCTTCCATCTTTTTTTCTTTCTTACCCTGTTCCTGGAGTAATGGCTTCCGTAAAAGCTTCTGCTAGAATATTCAGTTTTACAACAGCCCCAAAGTGATGGAATCAATTAATCAGGACCAAAAAAAATCTCAGAAACTGTGAGACAAAATAAATTTTCCTCTTTTAAGTTGATCGCCTTGGATGTTTTGTTATAGTAGGGAGCCCCAGACTGATTTACCTCTCATGTTCTAGGACTTCCATACAATATTTAAGCTTTTAAATTAAATTCTCCCTTAATTTGTAAAAATTTCTGGGGAAATAGCTTTAACTGTTGGTGAGGATCCTTCCCTTGACACTTTGAGACCTATCCAAGTGGAATCGAAGAGTAGGGCCCTCAAAGCCCCCCTGACAGGAGAAGAAGATACACTGAGAGAGGCTGGGCAGAGCTAACATCACTCCAAGCAGCTCAGGTATCCATTGTGATAGTCCACAGGGAAGCAGAGGAGCACTCACTCATTTCCTCCTCAAAGCTACTCCTTCTAAAATGGTGGCATAGAGGGGTGTCTTGAAACAAAGAATGTACATAGCAGTGTGACTTCTAATCTGATAGCTAAATATAACTAGATTCAGTTTACATGAAGTAATTAGCCTTAATGTATGTAAATATATAAGACCTTTGGGTTCCCTGCTGCTGTTTGGTGCCTTAAATTCCTTCCACTGAATGCAGTTCTTAAAGGTCCCAGGTGTAAAGCAGAGCACTCCAAAAACTGGGTTTAGGAGTGTGTATTTTAATAAAAGAAATATTAATTGTTATACATATTATATATATCAATACATATCACTTTATAAATGTATATATACATGGACTCTTCTGCCAGTTTATTCTGTATCATAAAATGACAACAAAGGAAAATTTTTAAAGAGGTAAAGATGAAATAATCTTAATCTGATTGTAATTATACTCTCTCACAATGCAAAAAAAAAAAAAATACTTTCCCATTCTTGCAATAGGAGAAGTTCAGTGCAATGCTGTTGAACCTCTTATCACATAGGCAACTTGACAAGCTCGTTTTAGCTGGTTTGAAGCAAAGGAGACTTGGTTTTCAAGACAGAACAAAGTTTCGTTTGCCAAGGCACTGGAGGATGACAGTAAGATACCACCACTAGAATTTGTAAATCATGATCTTTCCATTTTTAGCCTTATTTGCAAATTATGCAAATTTTGTTGACATCTGGTTGGGCAATTTGTGTCTCTTTTGCTGCTTATCCACTGTTCTTACTAATCTTCAATAGTTCTTATAACACTGGTGTTTTTAACAAATGCATTCAAAACGTACTTCAGTTGCTTGGAAAATCTTTAAACGGGTCAGGAAATTATGTCTCCAACTTTGTGACATGTGTCATGTGTGTATTGTTTGTACCAACAGATGAAAAATTCAAACAATTTCCAAAAGGTTCTTTATGTACAAATTTCTTTAGAAAGACTTTCTTACATGTCAAAATGTCACCTTTACCCTGAGGGGACAGATATTGTGTGTGTATTTGTTCAAAATACCTACTTGATAACATTTGTCATTATGGTTAAAAAAAAAAAAAGTCTGAAAATACAAAATACTTCTTTCTTGCAGAAGAAAAATGTGAAACAAACTTACTTGTCTGTAAGTTTCCCAGAGCTACTCAGAACTTTCTTATAAGGCAAATGGTGAAACTCTGGGTGGTTTAAGAAAGTTCCATGATGACTTTGAGTCCAGACACAAAGTTCCCATCACCCTCTTCTCTGAGGTAGGGCAGTCCTTAACCCCACAGAGGCTTCTGCATGTGATATGTGAAGGGGCTTAGAATGCCAGCCCCCTGATAGCCCACCACCCTCTAGCTGCAGTGTCTCCCCAAGGGGGTATGACAAGACTGAGAGTGTTAGTAAAAATCTAAAGGGACATCTTTTGGATGAAAAATAAATGTCTGAATTCTTAAAATGCCTCATTGGTTCACACTTGAGTTTTGAATCTCATGCAGATGACTCTCATACCCGAAGTTTCTCCCAGAAGCACACAGGCTTCTTGGACATTTCAGTCGTTGGGGGACAGTTCCTGACTAATCCACAGCAGAGATTTATAGCTGAAAACTGTAAAATACTGATGAAATCCGTTAAAGACAAACTAACTAAATGGAGAGACATTTCAGGTCCAGAGGTTGGAAGACCCCAAACTATTACGATAAAGACTCTCTCTGCAATGACTTCTAGGTTCAAAATAGTCCTCCCGTCAAAATTCTGTCTGTTTTTACTGAAGTTGACAATAAAAGACACATAGAAATAATACAATAACCGAAATAATCTTGAGAGACAACAATGGTGGAAAACTCATACTGTGTAATTTAAAAACGGACAACTAGTAAACCTTGAGAGCAGGTTTGGAGGTTCTATCAGAGGAGCACAGCTACTCAGATACCCTTGACTGTTGTAGAGGGTTCGCGGGTCCCAGACAGCCAGAGATCTGGGACCCACAGCTGCCGCCCGCCGCCCTGGTCCCCAGGAACGACTCAGACGCTTCTATTTATTTCAGGCTGTTTGGCCTATGGCTCAGGCACATTGCTAGCTAGCTCTTACATCTTAAATCAACCCATTTCTATTAATCCGCGGGCCACGTGGCCCCGGCCCGTAGCTCACCCGTGTTCCTTACATGTCGTCCCTTGGGCAGCTTCCGCGCGGTCTGCCTGACTCCACCCTGCTTCTCCCACCTAAGCTCTGATTTCTCCTCCTACCTATTCTACGGTACCTGCCATGGCCCAAACCAGCTCCTTTATTTAAAGATACAGCACACACAAATGCATTCCCACATCACTTCCCCCTTTCTCTCTAATCAAAAAGGAAGGTTTCAATTTTAACATGGCAAAATTATATATAACAAAATAGCTATCAAGCAAGAATTACAGTTACAATATCTAGTCTATTTGTATTTAGCAAAATTAAAGAAAATATTCTATCATCTACCTTATCTTTATGAATCTAAAGTTTTATATCTAATATATCTTTCAAATGACTAAGAAAAACTATACCTCTAACTATCTAATCTTCAACTACATCAAAGACCACAGAAGGACATATTTACCCAAGTAAACCAGAAGTGCAAGCGACTTCTAAAAGCTAGAAAGGACAGAGATGACACCTATCTGTCTGGACAGTCACCCAAAGCTCTTTTATAAAGTTGGGGCAACCATCTTCAGCCTATAGGCCCAGAGTCTCTTTTCATTTCAGTGAAGCAGGAAATCCGCTCTGCCCATTCTGGCACAGTTCATCCGTTGCTTCTCCTTGAGTCCTGAAGAATGTCTGACAGTTTTCTCTGTAAAGCAGGAACCTGAATGACCATCTAGGCTTGTTCTGCCAAAGTTCAGAGGTCATCTTCTTATGGAACCTGCATGTCCAGTTTAAACAGCATACTGTCAAGCAGTCAATATAAAAACAGTTTCTTCTCTAGTGGCTTACCATTACCACAAATAGATGAGACTCTATATGGAGTTTCTTCAATGCCCATTTTCCTGTTGAAGTAAATTAGTGCTGCCAGGAACAGACCTGTCTCACTGTCCAGAAAAGTCTAAGCTCTTAAAACATTTTAAATGCCATATTCTGTAGGTCTTAGAAGTATTTGAAGATTATCTATTTAATTGAAATATATCTTTGTATACCTAAAAATCCTAACTAACCTAACTATAAGTTTGATTATCAAAAGTGACTATTAACCTTCATTTCTTAATTATACACTACAATTTTAAAACAGTTACATGAACATCATACCTTAAACAAGAATAGAAAAACACATACAGCATAATAAAATTGACTTTAAATTTGTATCAATAAACCAAAATCTATACCAATGTAAAGCAGTTTGAGATTAACAGCTGATTACCTGTAAATTTAATAATCTAATTTTTTAAAAAAGCATTCACATACCATATCCCCCGTTTCTTCTTAGAAAGAGATTGACTATGACCATTAACCATTTATAATGAAAACAAACATTTAGAAACAATATTTGGGGAATTTGGGCGAAGTTATCCATTACTACTTCCTGCTGATTAAGGGGCGTTGAAAATCTCATGGATTGTTGAGACTGGATCATAATCTGCAGCCATGAAGCTGATCTGGCCATCTCTTCTCATCAGAGGTTTTTTCAGGGGGTCTTGGTTGATGAAACCATATTTGCCTGGAAGCAATCCACAGGTTCTCATCTGTGGAAACAGAAACAGAACTCTTCCAAAGCAATAAATCTTTAGACACAAATTTTAAAATCAAAATACCTTTAAAATATACATTCTCGTTTAACTTAGTAGCCTTTGCAATCCATTGTCTTTTTGCAGTTAGCTCATTAACAGTTAAAAAATTAAAAGAAAACACAATAACAACCAAAATCCAGATTTTGTGTCTATTTTCCATCTTTACGTGACTTATTATCTTTTTATTACTTTATTTCTCGCTTTAAAAACTTTTCCTAATCTCTTTCTTTTTTCTCTGAAGCCTATGTACCTTTTACAAACATTGTAACCCGTTTACAGGTTTTCTTTTTATCTGAATCTGTTTTATTGTGAATCTTTAATCATCTTCTAACCTTAAGAGCTTTTAAAATACATTCTCCAAAAAGAAACACAGTTTTTGCAAATTAGGCTGAATCACTAAGTTTTCTTAAGCGGACCGTAAACAGAGCACACCTAAGAAAATGCTGCCACGAAGAAAATTTGTTTCTCTTTTGTTCAAAATAAGCAGAAATCTAAAATCAATCACGTTACTGAGTCTTTTGTTAGTTTTTAGGAACCCGCCTGATTGTAGCTCACACTGCCTGTCGCCAGCCCGCCGCTGGCGCCATTTTGAATGTGACCCGGACCATGCTTTGTTTGTACAAAGACCCGATTTACATACACAATTTGGAAGCTGCCTTTGCTCAGTTTCTGCGATCTAGAACTCTTTTTAATCTTTCTCAGGCTCTAAGTGGATAATCGCCCCACGTTGGGCGCCAGATGTAGGCGGAGTTTATCCACAGGGACACCAATACCAGATAGATATTTATTAGAATATAAGCCAACACTCACGGTACTACACTTGACCAAAGACTGGCCAGAGAAAGCTTGCAGCTTCTGGAGAGACACACACAGAGCTGTGAGTGAGGAAGGGGTCACCTGCCTAGTCAGCCAGATCAGCTGAATGGATCCTGGTGATCAGTGGGGTGACAAATGTTGCAGCCAGATGGCCCATCACCGTGGTATTTAATAACACCAGTCTGGAATATCAGAGAAGAGATCTACCCACAGTCAATCCAGGAGGATCAGAGAGTGGTAACTCACACCTTTAATCCTAGCATGGGAAAGAGCAAGAATGGCTACCTACACCTTTAATCCCAGCAGATGTGAGTTTGAGGCCAGCTTGGCTTACAGAGGGAGTTCCAGGCTCCCAGGCAGGCTGTGGTGGTGCCAGGCCTTTAATCCCATAACTCCAGAGACAAGATCCTTTCTGTGTTTCTTGAGTGCAAGGCTAACTACCAAATAGTAGTAGCCCACGCCTTTAATCTTAATCTGGATGTGAAACAACTGGGCAAAGAAGGTATTTAAGGCAGGCATAGAAAGACAGATGAAACAGTAGAAGCCATGAGGAGCGAGGCTGAGGAAGCTGGAAGACAGCTGGGTGAGATTTGACGGTGATGTTTCCTCTCTTTGATGTCTCAGCCTTTCCCTGATATGTGGCTCTGAGTTTCCTTTATTACAACCAGAATTCATGCTACACATCACATCTGAGAAGAGTGGAGAGAAGGGAAACTGTGGTCTGAATGTATTAAAAACAAAATGACAGAAGACAACGCAAAGGGAGGAGAAAGTGAAACAAACTGGCAACCAAGTTTGTGGTACTGATATAAGGCAGGGCACGAAGCACGATAGAATAGAGGCACAGTCTACACACAAGCTCTGTCGTTTTTTAAAGTAAGAAAAAGAAGCTTCAGTTGGTATTTATCTGACTTTGAATCGGCCTACCTTCTCACTCACTATGAGACTTCAGATAACATTTCTAGTCTCACTTATCCTGTGTCTTTCTCAAAGCCAAGGAAAATCACAGTCCTGATCTATTAGGGCTGTTGTGAAATCATCCCAGACACTGTGTGAAACTATTTGGTGTTGCATGGTGCCTGGTATGATAGAAGCTGCTAGAATAATGCTTAAACTTCAGGCTCCATTCAAGAGGCTTACTTTAATAAAAGTTTGCTATTAAGAATCTATCAAAGATAAGCCATAATTTTCCCTCACTCTATTCCTACCTCCTTTTTATGCCTGACTTTGGGAATGATAAATCCATTTTATCTCATAGTAGCTATTTAAGCAGTGCTGGGAAACAGACTGTGATGTTGAATCTGTCATTGATTATTAATGTCTGCCGTGAGCAGAGGAAGAGAAATGACAGCAAAATTCCCAGACACTAGTAATCTTTACCTACATGCTAAACTCTCCTTCAGGGTTAAGCGAGTGTCCACAACTTTCTCGTAGGACCTCTCCAAGCATAGTTTCTATGATGTATCAGGAAGTCCAACAAGGTCTGTGGAACAAAGTGAACCCACAGAAGAGTGGCTTTTTATAAATGTTTGATTGGTTAGGTTTTTGGGGTTTTTTTGTTAATTTGTTTTTGTTTTGTTTTATTTTTGTAGGTGGTGTTTTAGTTAGGGATTTTATTGCTGTGAAGAGACACCGTGACCAGTTCTTATTAAGTAAAATACTTATTTAGTGTGACTTGCTTACAGTGTCAGAGGTTCAGTCTATCATCATCATATTGGGGAGTATGGCAGCATGCAGGCAGACGTGATGCTGGAGTAGTAGCTGAGAGTCCTACTTCTTGGAGGCAACAGGAAGTCCACTGTGACACTGAGAAGCCTGGGCAAAAGCCCTAGAAACCTGCCCCCACAGAGAAACACTTCCTCCCCAAAGGCCACACCTGCCCCACCAAAACCACACCTCCCAGTAGTACCACTTCCTTTGATACTTCCTTTGGTTTTCATCCAAACCACCACAGGGGTGAAGGATTACTATTATTTCCACTATCTTGAAATAATTTATACTTTTCTAGAAAAAGTTTGATCAGCAAAGGTAAGTCCGTCCAGGTAATTCAGGTTGAAGAAGACATGCTGCAGAGGTCTAAGGCTCTAAAGAGCAGTGGTTCCCAATCTATGGGCCATGACCCCTTTGGGTCACATATAAAGTATCCTCCATTTCAGATATTCATATTATAACAGTAGCAAAATTTCAGTTATGAAATAGC
Organism: Phyllotis vaccarum; assembly: GCA_033318265.1. Lineage (NCBI taxonomy): Eukaryota > Metazoa > Chordata > Mammalia > Rodentia > Cricetidae > Phyllotis > Phyllotis vaccarum. The sequence continues at coordinate 97,631,486 of JARWLC010000001.1, forward strand.
AACAAAATAATTATCTAGTGGGGGGGGTCAGCACAACATGGGGGCCTGTATTAAGAGGTTACAGCATTAGGAAGGATGAGAAGCACTCCTTTAGAGGAAGATGGCTCTAACAGAATAGGATCATAAGTGAGCAGATGGAGAGAAGGGACAGAGGTGCCAGTCATGAGAAGACTTGTTGGACGCATGGTGAAGCTGGCAACCTATAAATTACATAACCAGAGGTTGCCTAATTAAAAAAAAAAAAAAAAAAGTAGATGGGTATTTTATCCTCTTAAGCCAAAATTTAATAAATGATTAGGTGGGCTGGGAGATGACTCAGTGGATTAAGTGCTTGCCATGAAAGCGGTGGATCGGAGCTTGGATCACAGAACCCATTGAAACCTAGATGCAGTAATGCTTGTCTGCAATCCTGGTGCTTCTAAGACATGATGGAAGTCAGAGGGAGAATTCCTGGAGGCTTATGAGCCAGTCTACCTGGTGTATGCAGCAGTCAACACCAGAGATGCTGTTACAAAGGAAAGAACTAAAACCTGATGCTGTCCTCCAGCCGCCACAAGCATCCAGTGGTATACACACACATGCCCATCCCCACACACATTGTGGTGGTCTGTGTGAAAATGGTCCCAATAGGCTCATATATTTGCATGCTTAGTTCTCAGTTGGTGGACTGTTGAAAGGGATTAGGAGGTATAGCTTTGTTGGAAGAGGTGTGTCACTGAGGGTGGGCTTTGAGGTTTGAAAGCTCACACCATGCAGTCTCCCCCAACCCCTCCCACCCGCTGTCTGTAGATCAGGATGTTCTCTCAGCCTTGTGCCTGCCTGATGCCATGCCTCCTGCCCTGATAGAATGGACTTAACCTCAGAAACTTTAAGCAAGCCCCCAATTAAATGTTTTCTTTTAGAAGAGTTGCTTTGGCCATGGTCTCTTCACAGCAACAGTAACTAAGACACACGAGTGCATGTGCGTGTGCACATGGACAGACAGACACAGAGAGAGAGAGAGAGAGAGAGAGAGAGAGAGAGAGAGAGAGAGAGAGAGAGAGAGAGAGAGAGAGAGAGAGAGAGATTAAAGAAAAAGTTATTGCCAAAGAACAAATACATTTCCGTGACTATCAAGGGACCTCGCACCTGTGGTCCCAGCTGCACAGGAGGCTGAGGCAGGGTAATTGCTTGCCTCCAGGAATTCTAGGCCAGCCTGATCATCACAGAGAGACTACATTTCTTTTTTAAAACAGCATACAGATTTCAGCTTGTTTAGCAGTCAGTTTAGCTACTAATGAAGGCAGCTGGTCTGAGAGAAATCTTACCTTGCATGGCTTGGCAAAAAACACAAGTATGAAGCTTAGGGATTTGTGAGGATATGGATGGAAGAAGACCTTGAAGATCACCCAGATTTGTGTAACTTTCTAACTTATCAGATCTGGGGGAAGTTTTCTTTTAATTTTTAAAAATATAAACCACAGCTTCCTAGAGTGTTCCCTTATTATATCCCCAATGTGTCATATCAGATACCCTATCTTCTTCAAATTTAAATGGATCAGCGTGTACTGAGTTCCAGAAAGTTAAACCATGCTGGTTCCCTTTGAACTCACTAAAGACAAGAGCTGGAATTGAGAATGAGTGCAAGCTGTGTGTTCACACACAAAACAGCTAGGTGTCTATGCATGTACATTGTAATTAATGGATAATTACAATTTAATGTCCACCATTAACTCTTGAGTAATGTTCATCATTTCAGTGTAAACAGGCAACAGAAAACACCTACATAAGTTGTTAAACACACCTTTGATTTCCGGACTCCAACTTCTATGCTTAGCTCAATAAACAAAATCGTTTTGTGTTCTCTAGAGGAGGGAGATTTTCTAATCTTTTGTTTTGTAATGCACATTAGTCAGCCCTTGAGTGATGTCAGCTACAAAGTTACATATTAGTCAAGTACAGAGTATTGTCTGCTGTGTGTACATATAATAAGCTTCTTGGGCATGTGAAAGAGTCTGGTAAATTGCCCTCCTCACGTCTGAGTGCAGCGGGAAGTCAGACAAAAGAACAGTAAGGATTAGATCACTTTTTCTGTCAGTCAAGCTGATAACGGAGAATGTGATTGATATACAAGGCAGTTGGGTTTCTTGACATTGAACTCCACCTCGGGGTAGACACCTAAAGCCACAGCATGGAGGACCACTCCCGCAGAAGAAGAAAGTGCTCTTTCATTTGGGCTGTGATTTAACTTGAAAAATAAGAGAAACTCATTTCTCATAGTTGAGGAAGCTAGGAAGACCAAAATGAAGAGAGATCTGTATCTGGCAGGGACCCACTCTCTGGCCCGTGGGTGATGCCTTCTCACTGTGTTCTCACATGCTCAAGGGGCAATAATCCCAATGAGAAAGCTATGCCCTTGGGGACCTAATCTCTGTAAATTTTCATCTGTTAACTGCATGACTTTGAAGGTGAGGATTTCAGCATAAGAACTTGGGTGGAATTGGATACTGTTGTACCCATGTGGAGGGACCCCAAAGACCGCCAGGGAGCTGGACTCAATGCAAGTGCAGGAGAATTTTTATTGTTATTAACAGGTTCAAAACGAACCCGGTTGATACCCTTTGTTCTGATGCATTGGAGGGTTATTGGCCTGATCCCCAAGGTAAGGGGGATTTTTTTAAAAAAGCCTACATAATCGGGGTGCTGCACATCTTGGCATTTCAGGATTGAGCAAGGGGGTTTGGAGTACAGAAACTATTGGCTGAATTTTTTGGTTGGAACCCCAGCTCCGGTGCCAAGTCAAGCCCCTAATCTGCTGGCTGAACTTTTGAATCTATTGGCTGTCAGGTGCACTCTCAGACCTGGGCCCCACCCTCAGGCACCAAATGCTCTCTTCCGGAAACAAAGCTTTGTAGCTTTGTAAGGATAAATCCATGACTTCACAATACATTCAGATCTATAATGATCATAGTAAAAAAACAAAAACAACAACAACAAAAAAAAACCCAAAAATCAAATAAAATCAAGCCAGCCGCCCCAAAAAAACAACAAACGTATAAAGAACACAGGTAGCCATGGGTCACATGGCAAGACAAATTAATAAAAATAAATCAAGTTAAAAAAAAACTAACAATGTGCCTAAGCCGTAGGCCAAACAACATAAAATTAATATAAACATCTAAATCATTTTTAAAAGACTAAACAGCATCAAACAGCTGAACAGTCTAACACTACAAGTCTGTGAATCTAGACCTCTGGCCGCCCAGGACCAAAAACCTTATTATAACAAAATGCCTGTTAGATGTGTGAAATAGCTCCATCAGGAATCTCACTGCTCCCAAGGCTGCCCCTGATAATCAGAGCCCAGTGACATCACTCAAGATAACCAGACACAGTCCTCGAACCCCATGATGCCCACTGGACAGCATATAAACAGAGACCAAGATTAACGCTCTCTTCTGCACACCTGGAGATCCACCACCTTCATTTGCCTTGTGGCTGGAAAGTCTCCATAAAATCCTGACCCTCGAGTCAGAGACTTTTGTTAGAGACTGGACCTGACCTTCTGCTGAGATACATTGCACAGGTGAGCGGCCTTAGGGAAATAGGCTTAGGACCATAGTCAGGAATTTAGAGAGTGAACCTTGTGACCTTGCCATCCTCAAAACAATAAGATACAGCTCTGGTTGTACCAACTATGAAGATCTACCCTTTTGCTCGTGACAGTATTAGAGCAGAGAACAGGATTTCAAACTCCAGCAATGCCTTTGAGGGTCACCACTGATACTAAGATACTTCTCCCTTCTCCTTCCCACTATACCCTTGATGGGTGTCAAATTTTTAGACGGTCACAGTGCAGCTTCAGGAAAAGGATGGCAGATACCAACTCAAACATCAAAGCATAGAAGAAACGTGATGTCACTCATCTGAATATAGCCTCCACCAGGAAAAGATTTTTGTTTTCTTTCTGTTGCTCACTGCAGTGTTCTCGATGTTTCAGAGAGGTGCCCATCAAACATATTTTAATTAAATGACGTCAGCAGGCAGGGAGAGGGGATGGGAACAGGCTCAAACCTCATGGAAACAAACCTTGTTTTCACACACAGATCTGAAAGATATTTTTAACATAATAACAACAGGCGTTCTAGAGCAAAATCTTTTATTTGGCAATTTGCTGCTGTAAGATGTCACAGAAGTACTTGTGACTAAGTAAAAGAAATGGTATTGGTTACTTTCTACCACTGACTAGAAATCTACAGGGCTCTAAGCTCCTGATATTTTCATTTTTATCCCACAGGTCACACTATCGTCAGGTTTTGTTGTTGCTTACTTACATCCCCACCTATATGTCCCTCCACATTCTCCCTCTCTCCCTCCCCTTGCCCCTCACCTTCCCCCTCAGCCAAGTTTTCTTCCCTGAGTGATTTAGTTTCCACATCTATAAAATGACAGTAATAACACTTAACCGACTATTGAGGCTAATTGGGATAATGAGTATCTGGAACCCAGTTAGTGGTTACCAGGGTGTGTGGTAATTGTTCCAGGTTTGGTGACTGACAATGCATGTCTGTGTGGTGGGCTCTGCATGCAATGTCAGCCAGGATGATGGGTTCTCATGCCCACCTTCTGCCTACACATAGACTTGGACTTGGCACACTCTATGGTTAGCCTCTTCCTAAATTCATGGATCTGGATTTTTATCTCATGGTTAACTCAAGATTAATGTACCTCAATTTCTGTTGTCTCTCTCTGTGTGTGTGTGTGTGTGTGTGTGTGTGTGTGTATGTGTGTGTGTGTGTGTAGTTTTCTTCACTATTCTCTACCTTCTTTCTGAGACAAGTTCTCTCAATAAATCTGGAGTTCACCATTTTGACTACAACAAGATCCTAGAATCCATTTGCCACCATGACCCCAGAGCTGGCATTACAAATGTGTGTCACCACACCTGGCTTTTGATATGGGACCTAGAGGTCTGATCTGAACTCAGTTCCTCAAGCTTGCATGCTGAGCACTTCACTGAGTCACCTCCCCAGCCCTCACAAGACCTGCCCAGCTTCTCATCACAGGGAGGTCCCCAAGGTACACACAGTGACTTCCTAATGAAGAAAATGCTATAGACCCAGTACTGTGTGTGAATGCTAGATGCAGGGCACACTCTGAGCTCCTTGGGAGGTGTGCAACAGTTCAACCAGTATTCCTCCTTTTTGAGAAAATTTGAACATACATATCATATATGTGCAATGTATATATATGTATGTATACACACACATGCACATACATATGCCCAAAGAATAAAGCCACCTGGAAACCAAAACATCATCCTGAGCTACTGAGAAAGCTGATACTGGGAGACAGGCTGGCATGAGAAGACTTCCTAATCCTGTATTCCAGAATGAGGCAAGCTAAGCCACCCAGCAACCACAGTCTGACCTGCGGGGATGAGGTTATGCAATCTAAGAGCTGTTGCTTACATGGGCACAGACCTCTCTGCCTGTACTGTAGGTGTCTACTACTGCTGTAATTAAGAAACTTGCCCTGCCAAATAAAGGTGAAGGGGCAGGATATTAAGAGTTCTATGAAATCAGTACAGCCTGCTCTTACTTCCTAGACTAAGGAATAGCGTCTCTGTTTTAGACTTTAATTTATATATATATAAAGCTCCTTGAACCTTGATTTCCATTAACCCTAGAAGTAGCAGAAGAAAAGCCCAGGAAATCCGGTCAAGGAAACTTATACTCCTTTCTCCTGATGCGTTAGAGCAGTTGTCTTAAACCTTCCTAATGTTGTGACCCTTTAATACAGTTCCTCACGGTGTTATGACCCCTCAAGCATAAAATTATTTTTGATGCTACCTCATAACTGTAATTTTGCTACTGTGATGAATCATAATGTAAATATCTGATATGCAGGATATTCTAAAGGGGTCGTGACCCACAGGTTGAGGACCACTGTACTGCAGCATTCAGGCGCTTCCTCCAAAATTTCTAAGAGAAACAGAAGTGCCAGGGGATATATTGGATGCTTTGGCGCACCTGTGACCTGAGAACCCACAACTCACCTGTGGTCCTTCATGGGTTTCTGTTTCTTAGCAAATGTCTAAGGTAGCACCTCCCTTTTTCTGTTCTCCCATTTTCCCTCCCCCTTTCATGCCTCACCCCGCCCCCACCCCCACCCCCCAACCATGCTCTCTTCAAGGCTCTGGGAGCAGGACTGGATGGCATGGCGCCAGAGAGGCACCAAGGTGAATTAACACTGATTCCCTTAAGGGAAAATGTAAAGCTGCTAATAACTTGTTTGCAGAGATAGGAGGGGTGGAAAGTGTAAGCTGAATGCCTCCTGCGAGCTCCAGCTTGCTCTCCTGGGAGAAGAGTGTCCACAGAGCTCTTGTGCACCTGCCAGCAGCCGTGGGTGGAGATCGCCAGCTCTCACTGCTGGCTTCAGACTGAGTCTCTTCTCCTACCTGGGCCAGGGATGTAGCTCTTACAGTGAGGAGCTCACAGGACAAAACCTGTCTAGATGGGACATCAAAGGCAGGTAGGCAGTAGAACTAGAGATGGAGGATGTGAGAGTCCCTGAGCAGCCCAATGGACACTCATAGTCATTTTATGTACTGGGTTCATGTCAGCGCTCCCAGGCCTATCAAAGGTGATAATATTGACCTATTCATCTGTTATTGCCTGTCTTCCCCACAAGGACATGAGGTCCCACATTTATACATTATTCGAAACATCTATTAGCCTTTGAAACATCTATGCCAAAAGGAGTGCTTCTAATAATATTATAAAAGTAGTGGATTTGCTAGGAAACCAGGTGAAAAACCCAACCCCCATCCAGTGTTCACATAATAGAAAAGGAAGCAGTTACAGAGTGACCAAGTGACTTGCCTGTCAGGTTCAGCTCGGATTAAACATGAAATTGCTGTTTGCATGAAGCCTTTTCTGGTCAGTTGAGGAAAACTCCATACCCTCTGTCTAGTTAGTGCCCCCTCCCCAGCCCCAGCCAAGCCTGAAATGACTCATTGTCACTAATCCAGGCAATACACATCCCTTCCCCACTGCTAATCCCTGTGTATATGGGCTGTGTAAGGGCAGGATTCTCATCTGCTATGCAAACTGTTTCAGTGCTCAGTGTAATAACTCTATCAGTCATGGTATTGGGGTCCCCAGCCTTTAAGGACAGTTTCCATAGGCTGAAGGTACCTGGAAGGAGAGGAGATGATAACACCAAATTTGTTCTCGTTTTGTCCTGGCCCCTTATCTATGTGGCTTTAAAAACGTTTTCTGGAGTCTCAGTTACTGGCTGCTGCGTGGTATTGTTTTCGTAGGTGCAGAGAAGGCACACAAGACATTTAATGTCTCTTTTGCTGTCACTACCTGAATGAGAGAGAGAGAGAGAAAGAGAGAGAGAGAGAGAGAGAGAGAGAGAGAGAGAGAGAGAGAGAGAGGGAAAGAGGGAGGGAGGGAGGGAGGGAGGGAGGGAGAGAGAGAGAGAGAGAGAGAGAGAGAGAGAGAGAGAGAGAGAGAGAGAGAGAGACTGACTCTTGGAAAAGGTGCTGAGAAAGCAGAAGTGAGGACAAAGGACATCAGATCAGGCTGGACCCCTGGTGAGAAAGAATCTCCAGGACTGGCCTGGCCTGAATTTCAGCTTGAGCCACTCTAGAAATGCCATTAAAGTAAAGATGGTGATCTCCTCCCTGCAGACAGGGTCAAGAGATACTTTCTCAGCAAGAGTAGGTGAAGCTCTGGAGTTCAAACCCAGGCCATGTAAGAATAGGATGCCTCCTGGCCGCCTGCTCAGTTGATGGGGCTGTCACATGACCAGGTGAAAGGCTAGTTAAGGCCACAGGATGAGAGTAGGATGGGTAGTGGACACGGATTTCTACACCACAGAGTTCCAACCACACTGCTGCTGATTTGCAGCCTCACTTGGATTCCTCTGTGAGCAGGGCAGAATCACGGAGAAAAGCTGTATGTGACGTTGGAATGGGAGCAGGCTCTTCAGCCAGCAGTTTGAAGCTGAGTGGTTAACGATACAGCCTAGTTGTCAGGCCTGGCTTGTCCCACCTCTGCACCTTACTGGTTAAGATAAGTCACATAACATCTGTAAGTTCAGTTTTCCCGCAAATAAGATGAGTATTCTAACAATAGCTCCTGATATTAATTGCTGGTGTTCAGTAAATAATGTTCTATCTGCTGGAGAGACAAGTTCTGTTTCAAATAGTCTACATCCTACAAAGAGGAATAAAGAAAGATAAAAATAGATAGGATGTATTAGCTGTGGTAAATACTGAGGAAAGAAATAAATGCAGGAAAGGCATGTGCAATGTGGGTGGGGTGGAGAGTTATGTTTCTGCATTTGGCCAAGAGGGGACACTTTTTGTCAGTGCTAATGAGTAAATCCAAGGCCTTGGGCAAGGGTTGTATCACTGAGCTTGTGATGGTTTGAAAGAAAATGGTCCCCAAAGGGAGTGGCACTAATGGGAGATGCAGCTTTGTTGGAGTAGGTGTGGCCTTGTTGGAGGAAGTGTGTCACTGTGGGGGTGGGCTTTGAGGTCTCTTATGCTCAAGCTACACCCAGTGTGGTAGACAGTTCACTTCCTGTTGCTTGTGGATCAAGATGTAGATCTTAGCTTCTTCTCCAGCATGATACCTGTCCTCATGCCACCACCTCCAGCCATGATGATAATGGACCAGAAGTCAATCCCTATTAAATGTTTTTCCTTTGTAAGACTTGCCGTGGTCATGGTGTCTCTTCACAACAATAGAAACCCTGTTTAAGGCAGAGCTACATCCACATATAGTCGACTTGGGCTCTAGCAATCCTCTAGCTTTTGACTTTCAAGTACTGGGATTAGAGACATGAATCACTGTGCCTGGCATTGGAAACTTCTATTGACAGCCCTTGAGGAGATAAGCATGGGTTCTGGCCAAGTTCAACTTCCACCTATGCAGCATGAACAACCTTGTGACTGCATGCCCCTTTCATCAACTGACCATTAGAGCAGGGTTTGTTTCTTCAAGTGTTGTTCCAATAAGTACTTTTTTAATTACTAAAAGCTAGGTGCTGCCATTGGCATAAATGTTGCAAAGGTGAATGTCCCATGTAAGGCACTGGATTGGTTACTGCTCTCATTGTTGTGACTGTATGTTTGACAAAAATGCAACTTAAAGGAGAAAGGCTTGCTTTGGCTTATAGTTCAAAGGGATAGAACCCATCATTGTGGGGAAAGCATGTAGGCAGGAGCATGAGGTGTCTTGTTACATTGCATCTATAGTCTAGATTCTGTAGTATAGACCCTAAAAGCAGAGGAGGGTAAGCAAGAATGGGGCCGAGTAATAAAATCTCAAGGCCCACCCTTAGGAATCCACTTCTTCCATTAAGGTTCCATTTCCTAAATGTTTTTAATGTTCTCCCCAAACAGTAGCCCTTGCTTGGGACCAGATATTCAAATACACAAGGGAGGGCATTTCATTTTCAAACTACCTCATAGTCAAGAGAAGACAATAAGTAAATGAATTGGCCAATGCAAGTTATTGTTTTTGACAGAACCAGGAGCTATGGAATAAATTAAACAAAATGACATCAAGTGGGAAGTAACTCTTACAATTTTTTGGCAGGCACTGGGGCTAGAACCTAGTCCTTTGTACATGATAAGTTAGGGTTTCTGTTGCTGGGAAGAGACACCATGACCATGGCTAATCTTATAAAGGAAAAACGTTTAATTGGGGCTGGCTTACTACTTAAGAGGTTTAATCCATTACTAGATGGGACATGGCAGCATGCAGGCAGGCATAATGCTAGAGAATGAGCTTAGAGTTCCACATCTTGATCTGTAGGCAACAAGAAGCAAGCTGTTTACCACACTGGGTGTAGCTTGAGCATAGGAGACCTCAAAACCCATCCCTGCAATGTCATACCTCCTCCAACAAGGTCATACCTACTCTAATAAAGCCACATCTGCTAGTAATATCATTTCTATGGGAGAAATTTTCTTTCAGATTATCATAATAAGCCAGCCCCCTGCCACTGAGCAACCCTGCCCTAGAAGGTAATATTTTTGAAAAGGGTAGTAACTTCCTCTTGGCATTGCACTGAGGAGGTATAGAAAAAGTACAAGGCATGACAGGGACCAGAATATTTTCAGAGTCTTGGGGGAATGACTTCTGGAAATTATTGCCTGTGGTGATATTTTGTGTAACCTCTAAGAAATAAAGCTTGCCTGAAGATCAGAAGTTAGAGCCAGCCTCAGAGTTAACCACAGAGGTCAGGCAGTGGTGGCACACCCCTTTAATCCCAGCACTAGGAAGGTTGAGACAGGAAGTGATGGCTGAGCAGAGAGAGGAATGTAAGGTGGGAGGAGACAGGAGATTGTCCCTGCAACTCCCTTCCTTTACGCTGAGAACACAAAGGCATTCAGTCTGAGGATTCGTGGAGGACTTGGTACTAGTGAGAAACGGCTGCGGCTTGTTCCTGTTTTTCTGATCTTATAACATTTACTCCAATATCTGGCTCTGGGCTTTTACTATAAGACCAACTGGGATCCGTGCGACAATTGCCCAATCTTAATGATTATATCCTGTGAAGTCCAAAAATGGGAGGAGTCATTTCTCCAGATCAGCACACTTAGGACATCACTGTCAATGCCCTCCTCATCACTGACATATATTTTAGAGGCTTTTGTATTTCTTGCCATCAGAACTCTTCCCATGAGTCTTTCTTGGGCTGTTACCATATTCTTTCCCTGCTAGATCTTAACCCTTCGATTTCTCTGACCTGCATCCTAACCTTTGTCTGTAAGCTTGGCTTGTATCCGCTCTCCGATCTCAGTGGTTCCCACTGCAGGCCCAGCTGCTTGCATTACCAAGTCTTCACGGCACTGTCAGGCCCTCAGTATGAGAAGTTCCACCCCTTGCACCCTGCAGCCCCTTCTGGGGTGACCTTGGTCTATTGGGTGACTCTGTTTACCATCTTTTAGTCACTGCAGTCTCTGACCTGACTTCAACAGGTTTTCCAAGAGACAGCAGACAGCCATGCTGAGACCTGATGACAGGTTTAGGGAAACCTGCTTTCCTGGTGGCATCTGCAGCCAGGTTGGCCTGGGAGAAATTTACATCTCAGAATAAATGAAATGTCTCCCAGTTGCTTCTGGACCCCATGAATGCCACTGCCCTGAGCCTATGCCTAGTGGCCCCTTTCTGTTGCTAACTCTGGCCATCACAGAAACTGCTATTTTTGTGACATCCTCCTTCTAAAGCACTGAAATGATTCATCTTTATTGTCAATGCGGGGTAAGTTCCTAGCAGACAAGGCTGCAAACATTTGAATAAAATTAAGATGCAAAGCCAACTACAAACAATGAACCTGGCATAAACACACATGCACACACAGACATGCATGCGCACTGACATACACACACATGCATGCACGGACATGCATGGACACTGATGGTTAATCTTCACCTGTCAGTCTGGTGGGATTCAACATCGCCATGGAAACATACATGGGTGTGTCTGAAGTTCTTGTTGCTAAAAAGATTTAACAGGGCAGGGAAGACCTACCCTGAATGTGGACAGCACCATCCCATGGGTTGGGGTCGGAACTGAATAAACATGAGAAAGTGAGTAGAGAACTCGCATTTATGGGTTTTTGTCTTCCTGTAGATGTCGCAAGATCAGCTGCCTCTGCCCTGCTGCTCTGCCTTCCTGCGTGACGGACTGTACCCTTAAATGGTGAGCCAAAATAAGACCTTCCTTGTGTTGCTTCTATCATGACAAGGCAAGGGAGTACTGTGCTTGCTTTCTTCCTCCCTTTCCATTAATATGTGGTCATCTTAGCAATACTTCCAGTTTAACTCCGTCACAGTGTGGCAGACACTTTTTGGATGGAAAACAGACAATGAGATGCCCAGGCAATGACAGGATGCATCAGCTCCTAGCAGACCCTCTCTCTGAAGGATTGCAGCTTCGAATTCCTAACAAAAATGAAAAGCCAACATAAAACAAGGCCCGAAGGAAGCAATGCTAGCATCTTTAGCCTCCTCTCTCTCTCCTCTCCCTCCTCCACATTCTCTGCGCTAGAGATTGAACCCAGAGCATTGTGCATGCTAGGCAATCGCTTAGTACCCTTGAGCTACACCCTGACCCAAGAGAATGTATTTCAAACAGCAAGACCAACTGAGATAGCCCAAATCACAAGAATTAAAGCTCTCTTTACCTATTACTTGTTTTAACAAAAAGACTGGTTAAAGTGAAAATTATATAAAATTATCTATACATGCTTGAACTTAACACATGTAAACGGGATTCTTTGACCAATTTTGTGATGAAGGCCCAAGACCTTTTTCTTTTCTTTTCTTTTTTTTAAACCCATGGGCCATGGCCTTCTGATTAGTGTTCTAAGTTGAATTTTTTTACATGGGTAAACCTACCCTGTACTGGACACTACTCCCAGCTTGACTTTTTTAAGTGGAATGAGATGCTGAAAACCCAAAGTGAGCCGAAACAATGTGTTCCTCTCACCAGGTCTTTACAGGAGTCCTGTTCACACACAGTCCAATGGCATTTGGACAGTTCATCTTTCCAAGTCTTCCTAGAGCATTTAGTCTAGGTTCATAGGAATGCTGTTCCCTCATGACTCAGCATATCTTTATGCAATGCTTCTCTGTATGTTAAGCACATCATGGTCATTAGTGTGACCGAAGCAAAGCATTCTTGGTAAACACACAGCTAGCTACCAGGAACACTTGAGTCCTGCAAATGCTACTGGACATCTGAAGAGTTCCTTGTGCTGTGAGAACCAGTCAATAAATTTGCAGAGAGAACAGGACACCGTGGTCAATACAACGAGGAAAAGATTCCAGTTTACATGACTGCTACACAACCCACAATAACTCTTGGTGTCATGTAACCCAGAATAACTATCCCAATGCCATAAACTAATTTTTATGTAGGAAATGAAAAAGTACCTATAGGAAAGACGTACCAAAGTCATCAGATCTATGAGAAAACCACAGATACTCCATCTTAACCGATCTTTATCTAATTCTGCGAAGAATTTGTCATCTGTAGGTCACGTGTCTCCAGCAACTTTCTCCTTCAGTGGCATCTCTGTCCATCATACCTGTTCTCTAAGGCCCTAATTTTTTGTTTTGGGGGAGAATAACATGAGGTTGTTATTGTAAGTCCAACATAGTTCCAGAAAATCAGTAAACATCAGACAGACTAAGTTTAAGCATTTTCTGATAACCAGTTTGGAAAGTCATTTAAATTAGATGAAATATTTCACTAAAGAACCAGGTTGCAATCACAGCTACCAAGTTAAGAGGCTTGGTTGAGGAATCCTGAGGGGGAGGGTAGCCTAACTTAAAACTTAGAAGTACCCACTTGGTAGCACAAGGAAGACAGGAAGAGAAAAAGAGTATTTTTCAGACTAATCATCCAAATAAATGAGGACAAATGAAATCAAATTTATAGCAAACTATGAATTTTGAATAATAAGATTAAGATATAGGATGATTTGCTTAGATGTGGGTCTGGAGCTGACAAGTTTGAATGTCTTTGGTTCATCAAGTGAAAATAAATGAAAACCAGCAGTGAGTGTATGTTCCTTCTGAAAGGATATTGCTAACACAGATCGGGCTGCTTTTGATGTCATGTTGTGTTCTTGTGATCTTTTCTGTGCAATAATTTAACTGTAGATTTTAATAGTGGTTAATAAGCTGTCTTTTCCTAGCTTCTTATTCGAATCATCAGCAAAGATTTATTGAATACTCGGGTGTACCATTGCTGATCATGTGTCTCAAAATGATTATGGGACACACAACTCTTTTGAAACCATTAGATCATTTTTAAAAAATTAACACTTTTACAATGTTTTCTGAGTGCCCCAGAATTTTATAGTAGATGTACAATTTGATCTCCCACATAGAAACACAACTTCTGGTTGGAACAGAATTGTCTCATGAGAATCTATCATCCTACCTCCCACAGCATACAGAGGCCAAACTGACTTCTCTAGTTAGACTCTTTATTTGAGAATGAGGAGGGAGAGAGAAATATATACCTTCTTACAACTATAAAAGAATCATTTGAAACAGCTCAGTATTTTTACGGTATTTGGACCATTACTTTCCCATTAAACATATGCTTATCATGATTAATTTGTTGATCACTATAGAGCTTTATTGATCAACATTCAAGACACATGACTATTTCTTCCTTCTTGAAAGAGTCCCCTGATGGGCATGGTGGTACATGCCTTTAGCATTAGAACTATGGAGGCAGAAGGAGTGCTCTGAGTTCAAGACTGTCTGGTCTACAAAGTCAAGGACAGCCGATGCCATTACACAGAAAAACCCTGTCTTGAGAAGGGGGTGGACAAAGAATCTCATTCTTTATTTTCTTTTATTCAGACTCTCTTGGCTTTGCCATTGCTTAGCAATATTACTGAGACATATTTTATATACTACAAAAGTTATTTATTTCAAGTGTCTAATTCAATACCCTTTAATGACTTTACCAAGTGCTGTAACCATCACCATAAATATGTTTTCATCTTCCTATAAGAGTGCTCTAGCCCCTCTGTAGTGAATCCCCTTTCTTAGCACTGGCCCTATTTAACTGTTTAAATTTAACTGTTGAAACCTCCCAGGGTCCTCTTCTCGGTCCATATTCTTTAAATGGAAGGTTCCTTACGGCCAAGGCTTCAGTCATCTAGATGTAGCTTTCCATGTGGCTCCATATCCACATACCCCAAATACCTCTTAGCTGTTTATGGTGACATATGCTTATATCAACACTTAGTGTTAGCATTCTGACCCACTTCCCAGAGTCCTGGCCAACAAGCAATAACCTGGTCTGCCCAGTGTCCTGATCGTCAAGCTCCCTTTAAAAAAAGACTCCTCCCCCTTCACTTCCTCTCTCCCCTCTGTAATTTCCTCCCCTCCCCCTCCCTTCTCTCTTCCTTCTCCCCCCTCCCCCCATAAAATAAAACTTTTCATGCGAGCTGCCTACAAGTATGCTTTTCCTGAGGCTCCCAGCTGCCACCACATGAGTGCTGCCGTGTGCTGCTGGAATAGCATCCCAGGCATGAGGCTCCTTGGCTTCCACGCTCTGAGGTCTCTCTCTCTCTTGCCATTTCTAAACTACAAAACTTGGTGTGTTGGACAGAAGGATTATGGCTTTGAAAGCAGACTGATTGGGTTATACTGTAAGAACTTGTATTAAGAACAAACAAAAACGAGAATTCTCCTATCTCAGATATAGATGTTGAGATAGACCTCAAAGCCAGCCCCATGGTCATAGCTTCTTTCCCAATTTAGATTCTTAATCTCAGTGAACAAAATAGTTATTGTTTCAACCACAGACCAAAAATCTTGCCATTAACTGTGACCAAAAACCTCCTCCCTTGCCATTTACTGCTGTGCAATTATTTATAATTAATATCACCAGATCTCTTCAGCTTTCTGCATCCTAAACATCTCTTAGATATAGCTTTCATGTCACCAAGTTGTTCACTAACCTGAGAAATCCCATCTTCCCTCCCCTGGAGCAGACAATGACAGCCTCTTCTCTCTCTCTCTCTCCCTCTCCCTCTCCCTCTCCCTCTCCCTCTCCCTCTCTCTCTCTCTCTCTCTCTCTCTCTCTCTCTCTCTCTCTCTCTCTCTCTCTCTTCTCTCTCTCTCTCTCTCTCTCTCTCTCTCTCTCACACACACACACATACTTTCTCTCTCTCTCTCTCTCACACACACACACATACACACAACACACACCAGCTTTCCTCATTATAGCCTAAGTGAAATTAATAAAAATTAAAATAAGAAAGCAAATCTACTCCAGCAAACATATTTCATGCCAACTGGTGTTTGTGGTGGTGTAGTTCATTGTCCAACTCACCGTCATTTCTGTTGTCCAGTCGTACAACGTCCTTGACATTTCTTGAAAGTCTGTTTCTTTTCTCCCCATCACTAGCCGAGGGCACAGACCTCCACCACTTATTTCTATTCATCTTCTTAAACTGCTACCAAGCCTTCCAATCCCAGAATGACTCACAAAGCCAAGCACAGAAGCATCAGGCTAATTTCACCACCCTGAAGGATGAAGCAAAACAATCTCAAGTTCAACACCAGTATGAGCTTAAAACCAACCTGAGCTACACAGCAAGACATAGACAGGCACAAAATATCAAAGCCCCTCAGATTAACAGACACTCACTTCCATGTGAAACCCACTGCTCACCCTCAGAGGAGACCACGTCATCAGGATTACCTTTCCTCTTAGTCTGTATTTTCCCCTTATGAAATCTGCTACAGTTTGTAATTATACATTTATTTATAAACATTTGATTATAGTTTTGTTTCCTATCAGACCTGAGCTCCATGAAGATAATAAGTATGTCTTTGTTCACACAGGAGTTACTCAATAAATATTGTGGAATTCATGAATAAATGAATAGAATCAACCATGCCATTGATACCAAGGTGAACACCATAGCTATGATCTGGAAATTGCCTACCTTGTATACGTTTCCTCTTTTAGTTCTCTAAAATAGCTTCATTTCACATATAATGTGTTTTCATCCAGAGAGAAGCATTCAATTTAAATGGAAGAGCTATTTCTTGACTTAGACATACCATGGAATCAAGCTTTTATTACTTCTCTGAGAATACACCTTGCAGTCTGCCTTTGTCTCAGAAACAATGCAACCTCTTTCCCTTCTTAGCGATGAAGTTCAGGGCTACCTTTCGTCATTGTGGCCAACTGGAAACATTCTCCTCTGGCTCTTGGGGGAAGAAATTCTTTCCGGCTTCTGTGATCCATATACTTTGACTTCAGTTGTTTCCAAGTTCCTGACCTGATCCTTCCAAAAACAGAGTTGAGGAGAGAGACACATAAGCCAGTTGGTTCCACCATGGATAATCCCATGCTGAAAGGGAAGGGCTGGTGGACAAAGAAGATATTTAAACCTAAAGAGGGCACTTGTGCCCCTCTGTGTTATGGATAGAAAAAAAAAAATGGAGCAACTGAGGCCCAGTCACCTTCCTGTGAAGGCCCCTTAAGCTACTTCACAACTGAGTCTACGTATTCTCTGGCCTTTTGTCTCATGGTTTCCTGTGTACTTTCTGGAAGGCCAGACAATATGGGGGAAAGAAATAAGCTCTTTCTTTCCTTAGTTTGGCCAACCTACAATTAACTCCCTTTACTTTACCACGTTTTGTTTCTTAGCTTCTTTTAGAACAGGGAGAAAGCCAAGGCAGTGGGTGAAGGACCCAAGTAACCAGTACCAACACAAGATCCAGTGGACATTCACCTCCAAAGTTCTTTTCTCCCATTTTGTCAATATGGGTAACTCTGGCTATGTTCAACTTTCTGCAGCCTCATGATTATTTTTCTATTTTTAGATTCTTTCATCGAGTCAAGATAGCTACTTGGAATGTAGGAACCTTGGGAGATGGTTTATTTCTATCCCCAAGGCTAAATTGCAATTTCTGTCGTGAGCTCTAATTTGCCACAAGAAGAAGCAGGTGGAAGGGTACCTTATGTAGGACATTTGAAAAATATGCCAATAAAGGCCATCAAGGATCTGGCCATGAGTAAATATTATTCCCAAGGACTGTTTACCAACAGTTTCACATGCCTGTGCAGATACTTCATAAGCCATTTTCAAGGCAGTGTTTATGCAAAGGATTAGGGGGAGGGCAAAGTCTCCAGGGAGAGAGCTCACCAAAGCAGTGCCTCTCAAGCATTAAATAGTCAACAACATTAAAACCTTTGCCCCACCCGGAGCCCAGCTTTCTAGCCAAGTTAGACACCCACGTGTGCTAGCAAAGATAAAGTCAATAATAAAATCACACAAGTCACATCTCCTGTACCACGACATGCCCACCATTGCTTGGGTGTGGCCAGCTCTACCTGTTGGAAATCCTCAGAGTAAACAAGCCAGCCAGTCCTTCTTTTGTTCTGTAACTGATGGCAGGGCACAGAATGGTTCTTCTAAACCGAGTGATAGCAAAGCCATCAAGGGCCCCAGCTGTTTATTAAGTGTCTAATGATTAACAGAGGCCCAGGGGCAGCCTTTGGGCTGTCACTCAGGGAAGCTGTTTAGGAAACAGTCAACCAGTAATATCTTGAACAGGTCAAACAATGGTTCCAGAGTTTAGGCCAACTGAGTTTCCTCCCCATTTTACACAGCTAGGGGTAATGAAGGCCATAACATTCAGTACAAAGCCAAGCAAACACCATCACTACCACCCTCCCATGGTAGGCTGAATACCCTGCAGTGCAAAGCTCTGATATCCTGGGAAGAAACAAGAGGAGAAGAATGCCTTTCGAGAGGCGAATCTGACTTCATTAGAAAGCGGCCATGTGTGCCTGAAGACTGGAGGAGAAGGAAATGAAATGTTCACAAAGGCTATTATTACTTTTCAGCACAGATCACCTGAAGAAATCAGCACTCAGAGTGAATCCCTGAGTTCATCCAGAGACTCAGAATGCTAGAGGACAAAACCATCAATGCCAAGCTTCTTTGAGGGAAAAAAAAGAAGTCATGACACTAAAGTCGCAGGTGTAATGCCTGGTTGAATTGTGGAACCCCTCTACGGAGGCCTAGGATTCCAATCACAGGTGTAATGCCTGGTTGAACTGTGGAACCCCACTATGGAGGCCTAGGATTCCAATCTCAGGTGTAATGCCTGGTTGAACTGTGGAACCCCTCTACGGAGGCCTAGGATTCCAATCGCAGGTGTAATGCCTGGTTGAACTGTGGAACCCCTCTACGGAGGCCTAGGATTCCAATTTCAGGTGTAATGCCTGGTTGAACTGTGGAACCCCTCTATGGAGGCCTAGGATTCCAAATAGTGTAAGAAAACACGTAGCATGTTAGAGTCCAAGGTAAGAGTACCACAGCTTCAGTATAACTATGGGTGTCAGTACTTAGTTCAGAACAGGTCTGCCCTGCCCTGCCCACCTGTTACCCTCTGTGCTAGTCAATTTTCTAGTACTGCTACAAATTACCTGAAACAACCCACCTAAAAGTATTCAGAAAGGTTTGTTTGTCTTCATGGTTTTGTTGATAGTACATGACAGAGCAGGGTGTTAGCCCTTTGATAACTACAAAATGAAAGATACAGGAAGAAACCCAAGACTCAATATCCCTTTTGAGGAAAAAGTCTTAGGGACTTAACTTTCATTATGCCCCACCTTCTAAAGATACCACCACCTCCTAATGGCATCATGGTTTTGGAATCAAGTTTGTCACAAGGAGTCTTTGGTAGATACCCAAACCATAGTGCCCCTTTGCACATTTGTAAAATGTATACCTACGGCCTTTGTATATACATCTTAAGGTTAATGTTGATATCTTCTAGGCAAAGAAGCATTACAAATTCAAGCCCATGGGCTTCAACCTCCATACTTCAAAAAAATGCCATAACGAGCTTCAGAAGGGCAAAACAACACAGGTACAACCTGTAGTCCATAACCAGATAAATTTCTGCCTAGGTTAGAAGCACAGGCATTAGGCATGAAAAGCATGTAAGAAATAATATAAACCCTGTAACCTATACCCACCGAATGGGAAAGGGCAGGAAGCTTGCTCTCCCACTGGAGTGAGGGCAAACATAGATGCTGCCCTTAACCACAGAAGGACCCCTGACTTTCCAGAAGAAAGAGGGTTCTGGATTAAAACCTAATGGGTCTAGCTGATATAGTACATAGTCCATGGGGCATGGCACCAGAGGGGCTATGAAATATGGCCTTTTATCCAAGATGCACCTATAAATCAAAATAACCGTAAAACAGGGAATTAAATCAGAGCAAGACAGCAGGTGACAGAAAATCAGGTGATCATTTTACTTGTAAAAATAGTCACTAACTTCTCAGAATAGTAACGGTATAACTATTTACCCTCATTTCAGTGGTGCCTATGATGTAAATGAACGAACCTAGAAGTGACAACATGAAGGTGTTTAAATATTACTAGAGAATATAGGGCCGACTATAAAGAAATGCCACAGGGATCTTAAGACAAACAGGAAGAAAAAAAAAAGAGAGATGGAGTAGGAGGAAGATGATGCTGTAGATTTTTCTAAAACTCTATTAGGAATCCTCCAAATAAATTCCAACTTCAAATTTGGCATGCAAAGAGCTTGGAAATAATCCTTTCTGTATCTACAATAAAAACCTAAACAAACATAAAATTAACTTTTCTTCAGTCTGTCAGAGAGCTGGCCAGTCAGGGAATCAAAGAGTTTCATTAGAGAGCAGTTGATATGAAGCCCATACGTGCCTGGGAACACTTTGGTGGTAATTTTGATGAATTGCTAGAAGTCAAGGTTGACATAGAAACTAGTGAGAAACCTGAGGGCTCAGTCCTGAGAGGCTCCACATGCTTCCATAGCTGATGTCTGCAGGAACAGCACCAGGTTCTCAAGGTCACCTGCTGGAAAGATGTCCTTATGGCTGTGACGGTCCTCCACCCTCCCAGGCATCCCTGGATCAGGAGATAGTTCTCTAGTCAAGACTTTCCTAGCACCTGGGAAAATCCAAACAACACTTACAAAGATCTCAGCCCAGCCTTGAGTGGTGGTGTTGACTGGTAATTCTAGTACCTGGGAATCAGAGGCTGGTTGAGTTTTGTGAATTCCAGGTCAGCCAGGACTCTGTGGTGACACTCCGTTTCAAACAACAATAGCAATAATAAAAACAAAACCAAACAAATAGGACTTGCGTGATGGTTTCACAGGCACAGTCATTAAAGGTGATCATCTTGGAACCTGACAACCTATGTTCAATTTAGGATGAACACTTGGTCCCTAGCTAGGGGTGAGGTTTTAGGAGCTTGTGAATCCTTGGTCTGGAAGGGCTAGCAGATGAGTCCCTGGAGTCTGGCGGGGGGGGGGGGGGGGGGGGGGGTCCGTCGTCCTTTTAAGGTTAAACCCTACTCTTCTTCCAACCCGCTCTTGGTGCTTCCTGTCTGCTGCTGCAAAACATTCAGCTGATGGAGCCATTTCAACTCCCTGGATTTCCTCAGCAGAATGAATTGGTGGTGGGTTTGTTTGTTTTGTTGTTGGTGTTGTTGCTTTCTTTTGCCTCTTTTGGGGGACCCACAATTCAGTTACCAAATAAATCACACACAGAGGCTTATTCTTAATTATAAATGCCTGGTCTTAGCTTGGCTTGTTTCTGGTCAGCTTTTTGTAACTTTATATTCTCCATCTACCTTTTGCCTCTGAGGTTTTTCCTTTCCCTACTTTCACTCTTACTCCATGGCTGACTGTGTGGCTGTGTGGCTGGATGGCTGGGTGGCTGGGTGGCTGTGTGACTGAGTGGCTGTGTGGCTGGGTGGCTTGGTGGCTGGCCCCTAGTGTCCTCCTCTCCTTTTTCTCTTTCTATTTCTCTCCTCCCAGATTTTTCTTTCTATTTATCCTCTCTGCCTGTACCTCCTATTCTTTCTCCTTCCTCATTATTGGCCGTTCAGCTGTTTCTTTTTAGACCAATCAGGTGTTTTAGACAGGAAAAGTAACACAGCTTCACAGAGTCAAACAAATGTAACATAAAACAACGCAACACATCTTTGAATTATTAAACAAATTGTCCACATCATAAAAAAAATGTAACACATCTTAAAATAATATTCCACAACAGACTGTAACCCCTGAGCTGATCTGGAAACAGAGCTCCCTCCCCTTACGTTGCTTCTGCCAGGTATTTTGTCCAGGGTGAAAACAAATTAACATACATACATTTAAGTGACCTAAAAGGCAAATGTGTTGGTTGGTTATAGCAATGGAATTATTTGAGGGTGGATTTAGGTTTAAAAAGATTATGTCCCAAATTCTAGATCAAACACTGAAAAGTTTAAACTGTTTTTGCTAATTACATTTGTTTTTGTGTGTATTTGGACAACTTTGGAGTCCTCTTCTACCATACCTGGGTCCTTGAACTCAAGTCTTGGCAACAAGTTCCTTTCCCTGCTGAGCCACCTCATAGGCACAAATAAGACAATTTTTATTTAATTTTTTTCCTCTAGTAATATCTGACTTCAGAGCTGAGGGCTACCAAGAAATTGTACATACCCTGAGTATTTGGTGAGTGACCGCAGAGGTGACATACAGATAAGTAGATGACCAGAAGATTCTGAGCTCCTTCTTGACTGACTACTTGGTAACCCATATGCTTTATTAGCTCACTGTAGAAGTTTGTGGACCGGCCTACCTCTTCCATGTCTGCATCCCCATTGAAGTGACTCAGCCCCTTCTGATTCCTTTCGTCCAAGCTCTGAGCTAAATTTGGGACATGACCTATCTACCCAACCCTCTCAGAACCACCCAGTAAATTCCCATCTGTACAACCCCCTCTAGCAGCCCTGGGCTTCTGCTGCCATCCAAGGCCAAACAGTTGGGGAAGGGATTGAATCTATAAAAGTCACCTATGAGGTCACTCAACTTATCCTCATTAGAAACACAAGCATACAAAAGCCTCAAAGGCTAAAAAAAAGAAAGAGGTTAGGTTATATCCGTAGCCATAGCCAGAAAGTGAAAAGTAACGGATGGGGACTTGAAGTATGGCTGAGTTTCAGGCTCAGAGCCTGTGACCATACTCGGTGCTCAGGAGGTAGGGTTGAGGTGGGGCGGCCATGCAATTCCCTCCCTCATCCAGTTATACCCATCCATCAAAAGCCTCTGCTAGAGCCTTCCTAATATCTGGGCCTGACCCAGGTGTAACATAAGATGGGCCACTCTATTGAGCAGTTCTTGTTCTCAAGGCCAGGCACTGTTTAAGCCCTCAGCCCACCATTTGGAGTATGGCAGAGGGCAGTGCACACACCCTTGGGCGGGAACATTTCCATCCCTACTGGAGGAAAGTGTGGTAAGGATCTCCAAGCTAGCGGGTTCAGCAAACTGGAGGCCATTCAGTGGTAATATGTCATTTCATCCCACACCCCTTTGTAAAGATTAGGGTTTTTACATTTTCATAGAAGGAACTAGAATCTTGAGGAGTAAGAGGAAAGCCACACAGTGGCCCTGACCAGAATCTGCTCTTTGTCATGACAGTGAAACACTTTCTCCCTTTGTTCAGAACACTGGTATCTGGAGACATTTTTCCAGCCCTGTATCTGAACCTGGATTGATTTACAGACAGAATCCCAATGTGACCTTTCATTTCTAAAGCCACAAGTTTGTGGACATTGCCTTTGAGGCTGGCACTTGATAACAACTTCCCAGAGCTTTCAGTGCCTGTGTCCTGACTCCCCCAGCTTTCTGTTGTGACTTTGACCTTCCTGCAGGCTAGGGCAGAACCAGACAGACACACTGGGGAGCCCCAGGCTCTACTACATTCTGTCATCTGACTTGAGGCCATAGTAAGAGCTACAGGGACCACAGAAAACACAGTCTGGGTCTGGCTTTGTCTTGAATGTCACATTCTCACTGAGCCTTTGCGGTGGTCTTGATCCTGTGTAGTGCTGGGACCCCATAGATAGTAGTTGCAATGTCACAGTCTCACCATAAGGAATTTATGATCTGTCCAGGACCTGATATGTGCCAGGAAGCCAGGTGCCACTGGCCCCTAGGGCCGGGCCCAATTAATAGGACCGTTTCTTTTAACCCTAGACTCAGCCAGCTGCTTGCTTTTGGTCACCTCATCTATGCTGCCTATCATTTAAGGAAATCTCCTGCCATGATCCTTTCTCCCTTTTTTAAATGTAAGCAGCTGAAGTGAGGTTAGCAAGACGCCCTTGTCCCTTTGTGTTCATTTCCAGCTTGATCAGAAACCATATCAAAGGTGGCAGAGACCAAATACAGCCCTCAAGGCTCATGGTGAAGGCCTCTCAGGGACTACAAAGAGCTCTCCTGGAGTCTGAGAATAGAGCCCCAAATTTCGCCGTTCCAGCTGCGCTAGGATCATCGGCAGGAAAAAGCTAAGGTGCAGAGAAGACGATGCTGCACACCCGCTGGAAGGGCTATCCGTAAAACCACCGACATTTTGACACAGGGTCTCTCAACTGAACCTGGAGCTCACTGATTGTCAAGGCTGGTTAGCCAATGAGTTCCCGAGATCCTCCCGTCTCCCTGCCCTTCTCTTTGTCCCGGAGTGATGAGGTCACAGAAACCAGCTGCACTCTCAGTTTTTTACATGAATAGTAGAGATGGGAAATCTCATGCCCGTGGGGCAGATACTTTCCCAACTGAGCCACCTCCACCCACGCCACGCCCTGATTCGTAGGACCGGGCGTTTTTAATGTGGGGGGTTCGTGGATGGATTGTAGGGGATCTGTCAGCAACCTAAAAGCATATGCGTACTTAGGGTTTCTGGCAGTTTCCTGAGAGATGCATTAGAATTTCTGAAATTGGTTCTCAGAGGGGTCTATTATCCATATGGAGTTAAAGTTAACTTTTTTCATGCGTTTGAGTTAAATCTTATAAAGTCTTAAATGTTTCAGCCCTTTGACGAGTAAAACGTTTGCCCAGCCAAGTCCTGAAACACACATGCTGCCCATAATTAAATGATGCAGCCTGTGTTTATAATGAGAAATCTTGCCCTGTAGGCTTCCCGTCTGCGCTGTTTATCTAGTCCTCAGATCCACTGAGCTATTGTTTTATATCTTGTTCTCCCAGTAAATTGTTCCCTTTAAAGGCTGAGTTTTGTTTCTTAGACACCTTTGCATGACGTCAAACACAGCTCCTTTCAGGGTGTCCTGCTGATTGCGGGGTATCTGATGTTTAAGTAGTCCTGGTAACTACCTTACCTAGCTTACCGCTGTCCTAGAGGAGAGGCCATGTAATGATAAAATGCTATTATTGGCCTTTTAATGTTTAACTCAGTCTGCTGCTTTGTAATCTCTCTGAAATTAGATTGCTTAGATATGATACCCCCTCTCCGCAGAAGAGATAATAATGAGCTTGCATTTGGATATGCAAATCGCCGGATTTGGAATAACAAGCCCATAGTCCAAGTTGTTAGAAGCCCAAATTCCTAATTATCACCCCTGGTCTTACCCAATTAGCCCTACAGTTTTGCAAAGGCAAAGGACAAGAATATTACCCCTGCTGTTTAGATGCCTCACCCAGTTTCTATGCCCAAGCAGGCTCCCCATAACCCCCTTTCCCTTTGTGGCCTGGACTAAAGAATAAGAGAAACAATGTACAGCCACGGGGCGCCTCAGACTTTTAAGAGCTCAGCATCCTATGTCTATCACTTAGAGCAGACAGCTTTTCTACTGACAAATCAAGAAATATAACTCTTGCTGACGTGCATTAAGCTATTTTTTTAAAAAAAAATAATTATGAAATTTAATCTTAGCCATTCTGACAGGTGTCATCTCAGAGTTGTTTTAATTTGCATTTCCCTGATAGTTAAGGGTGGTGAGCAATTCCTTAAATGTCTTTCGGCCATTTAAGATTCTTCTGTTAAGAATTGTCTGTTTAGATCTGTAACCCATCTTTAAATTGGATCATTTTGATGTTTAGTTTCTTAAGTTCTTTGTATATTTGGACATCAGCCCTCTGTCAGATGTAGGGTTGGTGAAGATCTTTTCCCACTCTGTAAGCTGTTGTTTTGTCTTATTGACAATATTCTTCACCTTACAGAAGCTTCTCAGTTTCAGGAGATCCTGTTTATTAATTGTTTTGCTCCGTGTCTGTGCTACTAGTGTTATATTTAGGAAGTTGTCTCCTGTGCCAATGTGTTCAAGACTACTTCCTACTTTCTTTTCTATCAGGTTCAGTGTAACTGGATTTATGTTGAGTTTTTTGATCTACTTGGACTAGAGTTTTGTGCAGGGAGATAGGTAGATAGATGTGGATTTTTGCATTCTTCTGCATGTCAACATCCAGTTATGCCAGCACCATTTGTTGAAGATGCTATCTGTTTTCATTGTACAATTTTGGATTCTTTGTCAAAAATCAGGTGTTCACAGGTGTGTAGATTAATGTCAAGTTCCTCAATTCAATTTCATTGATCCACGTGTCTGTTTTTATGCCAATACCAAGGTGTTTTTATTACTATAGCTCTATAGTAGAGTTTGAGGTTAGGGAAGGTGATACTTCTGGAATTTCCTTTACTGTACAGGACTGTTTTGGCAATCCTGGGTTTTGTTGTTGTTATTTTTCCATATGAAGTTGAATATTGTTTTTTTCAAGTTCTGTGAAGATTGTGTTGGGATTTTAATAGAGATTACATTGAATCTGCAGGTTGCATTTGGTAAAATTGCCATTTTTACTATGCTGATCCTACCTATCCAAGAGCATGGGAGATCTTTCTATTTTCTGATATCTTCTTCAATTTCTTCCTTCAAAGACTTAAAGTCCTTGTCATACAGGTCTTTTGTTTTTTTGGTCAGAGTTACCCCGAGATATGGTTAAGATAAAAATAATAATAATAATAATGAGCTTATGTTGGAGAGGATGTGGAGTAACGGAACGCTCCTCCACTGCTGATGGAAGTGCAAACTTGGACAGCCACTTTGGAAATCAGTATGGCCACTTCTCAGAAAACTGAGAATCAATATATCTTAAGACCCAGCAACACCACTCTTGGGCATACCCAAGGGATACTCAATCATACCACAAGGACACTTGCTCATATATTCATAGATGCATTATTTATAATAGCCAGAACCTGGAAACAACTTACATGCCCCTCAACCAAAGAATGGATTAAAAAAAAAAAAAGTTGTACATTTACAAAATGGAATATTACTCAGCAGTTAAAGAAAGAAAGAAATTTGCAGGCAATGAATGGAACTAGAAAAAAGTCATCTTGAGTGAGGAAACTCAGACCCAGAAAGACAAGCATGGTATGTACTCATTCATAAGTGGATATTAGATGCAAAGCAAAGGATAATCAGGCTACAGTCCACAACTCCAGAGAAGCTAGGCAACAAGGAAGACCCTAAAAGGGACATGCATGGATCAACCTAGGGAGGGGAAATAGGTGAGATCTCCTGTGTAAAGTGGGAGCATAGACTGGACAGGGGTGGTATGGATGGCAGCATGGGGGATGAGAACATGAAGGGACAGGATGGACACGTTGGGACAGGGACAGAGAAGAAGAGAGATTCTTGATAGAGAGCCAATATAGGGATAGGAGAAACCTGGTTCTAGGGAAATTTCCAGGAATCCACGAGAATGTCCCAAGCTAAGACTCTTAGCAATAGTAGAGAGGGTCCCTGAGCTGGCCTTCCCCTGTAATTAGATTGATAACTACTCTAATAGTTATCATGGAACTTCCATTCAGCAACTAACGGAAGCAGATGCCGAGATCCACAGCTAAGCACTGGGCAAGCTCCCAGGCCAGTCGAAGAGAGACAAGAGGGATTTTATGAATAAGGGAGGTCAAGATCATGATGGGGAAACCCACAGAGAGAGCTGACCCAAGCTACTGGGAGCTCACCGACTCTGGATTAATATCCGAGAAACCTACATGGGACCAAACTAGGCCCTCTGGATATGGGAGATAGTTGTGTGGCTTGAGCAGTTGGTGGGGCCTCTCGCAGTGGGATCAGGATTCATTCCTAGTACATGAACTGGCTTTTTGGAGCCCATTCCCTATGGAAGGATACCTTGCTCAGCCTTGATGCAGAGGGGAGGGGCTTGGTCCTTCCTCAGCTTGATATCCCGGACTTTGTGGATTTCTTATGGGAGGCCTTTCAGTCTCTGAGGAATGGCTGGGGAATGGAGTAGGGAAGGGGAACTGTAGTTAGTATGTAAAATAAAAATAAATCAAAAAATAATTATTAAATTTAAACAGTACCTAATGTGTTATAAATGTAACTCCCCATGTGACCCTAAGAGTTTGTGTTGCTGAAATTTTGTCCTAAATTTATAGATGAAAACACTAATGCACAGAAAGCTGGAGCCACTTGCCCAGCATTACACAGTAGGGAAAAGACACAGACTCCAAATAGTTGGCCAGGTTCCAGTGCCTAAGAGTATCCAGACTGCCTCTCGATGCTCCCAAGCCAGGTCTGAAATGTCAGGTGATCTGAATAACTTCCCAAAGTGCACCTTGGAGATGGAGGGATCAGTGCCTTAATTTCAGATCTTCTGGCCCTAACTCAGGGTAAGTTATCTAAACTTGGTTCAATGAAACCCTTTATGCATTTAAACCTTTGGAGCCACATCTTGTCTTATCTGCAAAGTATCCATCCGAGTATCTCTTTGAAGAGTTGCTTTGTGGATTATGTGTAAATTACTTTCCACAGTATCTGGCCCAGAGCACAAACACAGCGCGCGCGCGCACACACACACACACACACACACACACACACACATACATACACACACACATACATACACACACACATACATACACACATACACACACACACGCACACACATGTGCACATGCACACGAAAACAGGGACATGCCTAGATATAAGTGGGACAGATTTATTACCCAACTTCCACCTAGTCAGTCTGACGTTAAAGCACATAGGGCTACAAAGACTGTGTCTGAATCAAAAGACCAGAAACAATGCAGAGAAACCGATTCCAGCTTCTAACTTTGTTACACAAACAAGTGTTTTGATTTAAGCCTCCCAGGGTGTGCAAGAATGGCTAGGGCTGTAATTTGACTTTGAAATCTGGCCTTCGGAATGTGCAGGCCTTGTTCCCAAAATGCTCCAAAGGTTACCAAGGACCCTTCCAGAGAAGAAAAATGACAGAGACGTGACTTCTTGCTCAAAAACAAGGGATGGGGGTGAGCTCAAGCTATGTATTCTGACAAACTGGGAGGGTGAGGGATCTGTCAGTAGTAATGACTGTTGTCTAGCTCATTAGGAAGACAGAGCTCAACTCCAGACGAAGGATATTTGGGAAACTAAATGAACCATTGCACATTAGATTTCTTTAATGACTCAAGACAAAATTCAGAAGACTTGAGCATCAGAGGTAATACTGCCTAGTAACTCACATATTGATTATTATACAATGCATACTAATTGAAGAAAGGGGGTATCTGAGAAAAGGCTTCAGATTTACTAAGATTTTTTTAAGTTTTGTTGTTTTAATTGCAAGAAGTAACTGCGTATTGAAAAATACAAGATCTGCGCAGGAATTTTTGTACACTGTGTCAGAGGAAGAAAGTGTAGAGATGGAAAATTATGTTAAATGCATGTAAATCTCCATTTCTGATTGCCCCCTTCAAGCCCAGAAAGGTTCCTGCGTGTGTTCGCTAGGTTCAGATTGTTGAAGGATTGCTACAGAACAGTGTGGAGTAATTAATATGGCAAAAACTCATCAAGTTGTCTGAAAAGGTCAAATGCATGATGAGCAGAATACAATTAGAAGGGCAAACTGTCCTGTCAACTTTTACATCATTAGCCGTTTATAGGGGTCAATACCTTTCAAGGATATGGGCCCAAGAGTGACATCGCTAAGCAGCTGGCAGAATTACTGAGGCATTTTCACATTATCATCTTTAATCTTCTAAGGCTAACCCACCCTCAAAGCCCTTAAGCACATTAAAAATAAGTAACAATAACTTTAGTCGACCGTTGTGAGGAGAGTAAGGTTCATTCTCTAGTCAGTTATAAGTGAAAGGAACAAACATAATGGCTAAATGGAAATCTTCAGTCCTGTGCTGGTCACATTAAGGCGCAATCAATAAAACAGAGCACAGCTTTCTGATGTCTGTCCTTTCAAATCATGTCAGACCTCCAGGGTGGGGTGGGGAGCAACTGATACTCCACAGTTAAGTCACTTCTGAGATGAGATAAAAGTATGAAGGAGAAAGTGAGCACCTGAAACTTTCTTACGGTGATCTAAGTACAAAGACTTCAAGTGAAATTAATAAGCACAGATCGATCTTTCTCATGGATTTTTTTTTTAAATAATAAAATCTCTATCATCTCTCTCACACATACTTACAGAAACAGACAGACTCACAGAGAGATTAAATGATTCCGAAACATAAATAGAAAGAAAGAACTAACCCAAGTGTACAGGGTCCTTTTGCAGAGACTGGAGAGAGAAAAAAGAAATATCTCTTATCACTCCTGTGCTTGAGCTCAAAGACAAGCCATGGCCATGGCCTGTCCCTGGGTAAAGCTGCTTGTGTCTGTTATAAACTTACATGTGCAGGTGTGTGTTTGTATTTGTAAGTTCATGTAAACATATGTGTTACGTACTGAGCATTGATAAAATGTTTTGGTCTGTCTTAAGCATTCCATTTATTATCAAAAATAACATTTTCTAATTTATTGTCTGAGAATTTCATACATGTGCACTACACATTTTGATTGTATTTACCCCCATTCTTACTTCAGGTTCAGTTTATTTGTTTTTTTAATTTTTTTTAATAACCCAGAGTCTAACTAGTGTTGACCATATGTGCCTGGGTGTGGAGCCATCCACTGGAGCATGGTCAACCTACCACACCCTTTAAGAAAACTGACTCTCGAGTCCCATCAACTGACAATAGATTCTCAGAGGCAGAACCTTCCGCACCCCTCCCTCTGTCCACGCTGGAAGACTGTTGGCTTGGGAGCACCTGTTCAGGTTGCCACAGCTTCTGTGAGTCTATGAGTTCACTATCCTGTCATGCCTCAAAAATACTGTTTGGTTCCAGTCCGTCTGCCTTCTACCTCTCACATTGCTTCAGGTCTCCCTTCCTTCTTGTTCACTGAGCCTTGGGGGAGTATGTGTGATGTAGATGTCCAATATAGTTAAACATTCCAGATAGAAGGCTTCTCTATGCTTTGACAAACTATGAGTCTGTGTAGTATTTGTTACCAGCTGCACAAAGACGATCCTCTGATGAGGACTGAGCTGTTCTAACCTCTGAGTGTATGGAGGTAGTTTGATCATTTAGCAAAATAATTATTGGTTCTCTCCTACGGCCCATGAGCTTCCTAGCCACAGGATCTTGGCATGAACCGTTAAATTCAATCAGAATATTATGGTTAACCCCATAACATTCCAGCCACTATTGCACTGTGGACTTACCTTGTCCTGCTATTTATTGTTGCGGCTACTCCAGTTCAGAGGTAGGTAAGACTGCTGATGCTTCTCTGCTCAAGCAGCCTACATAGCAGCCACAGTTATCAAAGCCAGACAGCAAGAACGAAGCTTCTTTATCAGTACCAACTGGATTTCTCCATGACTTGAGACCAGACCAGACCATCAAGTGCTGATTGACAACCAAGAGCAATGTTAACAGCCTATATTGTTGGGGAGTCTCTGAGACACTTAATTGACCAACACCTCAAAGGGAGGTGTCCCACTTTTTATTCAGCAGTTGTAGGCTCTATGGGAAGAATTATGCCTCCTATAGGGTAACCCAGATTCTTTTACATATGCAGATTTAGGAAGCTTATCAAACAGTAGGCTTACATATGGCTTTTTCAAACATATGTAGTGTAAGTTATTTCCCCCTTCTACTCTTCCATCGCCCCTTACACATTTCCTCTCTTTTCACCCCTCCCCCTTCATATCACCTGTGCTCTATTATTCTCCTCCACTGAGATCTCGATCCTGTCCCCTCCCCCCATGACCCCTTCATAGCTTCCTGGTTTCTACAGGTACCTCAAGTTATCATCTTGAGGCATCTAAAGATTCAACACTAGAATTTACACCTCAGAGAGAACATACTGTGTTTGTCTTTCTTGGTCTGGGTTGATTCACTTTTTCTAGGCAAATATATTTTTCTGAGAGTTTCATTTTTCTTTATAGCTGAAGAAGATTATATTGTGCATATGTACCAGATTTTTGCTATCCATTCTTCAGTTGGTAGATATAACATCTGGTCTGATACATTTCCTGGATTGTGAATAGAGCAGCAATGAACATGGGCGACCACATGTTTCTGCAGTAGACTACTCAGTCCTTTGGGTGTATTCCCGGAGCCGTAATACCTGCGTCAGATAGTAGATCTATCTAGCTTTCTTAAAAACATGTACACAGATTTCCATAGTGGATGGCTCAGTTTGCATTTCTGACAACAGAGAATGAGGGTTTTTCTTTTTCCCCACATCACATTCTCTCTAGCACTTACTATAGTTTTCGTCAGAGTAGCCATTCTAACTGGGGTCAAAGAGAACCTGGAAGCAGTTTTATTTTTTGAGAAAGGAATTCTCTATGTATCCCTGGCTGTCCTGGAACTCACAGAGATCTGCCTGCCTCTGCCTCCCAACTAGTGGGATTAAAGACATGTGCCATCATCATCCCACAGAGATTTTTTTATTTTTGAATCATGTGACTGTATGCAGGACTGTGCATTTGAGTGTGATGCTGGTAAAGGCCAAGAAAGCTTCCTCTAAGCTGAAGTCACATAGTTGTGAGCTCTCTGATAGGGGTGTAAAGAACCAAACTCAGGCCCTCTGTAAGAGCAATAAAACTCTTAAGCACTGAGGCATCCTTCTAGCCCTCTACAGTTTTAATCATTTCCATGATGACTCAGGATGTTGAACATTTATAAAAAGCCATTATGTATTCCTTCTGTTGGAAGCTCTCAGTGTGATTTCATGCCCCCCCCCTTTAAATGGGGCTTTTTTTCTTGACATTTAGGGTATATATTCTAGATACAAATCATCTGTTGTTTACAAAGATTTAAATTTTTTAATATTCCATGGGCTATCTCTAGTCTGTTACCAATTTCCTTTGCAGTCTAGGAGCCTCTTAATTTTTACGAGGTCCCACTTGTCCAGAGGGCCTAGCACCATCTGTTAAAGATGCTATTTTTTTTCTCTGGTGAATGCTTTCAGCATCTTTGTCAAAAATCAGGTAGCAATAGGTGCGTGGATTTTTTGTCTGGGTCTTTAGTTCTGCTTCATTGATCAACTTGTCTATTTTTTATGCCAGTACCATACCGTTTTCTTAAATGTCTCTGTGCTAATAAGTTGAAATCAAGAGTGTGGCAGATGTGTCTTTACTATTGAGAATTTCTCGACTACCTATCTGCTTCCATGTAAATTTTGAAATTGTTTTTCCATTTCTATGAAGAATTACAATGGAATTTTTTATGGGAATTGAATTATAGACTGCTTTTGGTAGAGCACCTATTTTCACAATACTAATTTTGCCAGTTTGTGTACATGGGTGATTTTTCTTTCTGGGTCTCCTTCCCGGTGTCTTTCTTCAGTATTTAAAGCTCTCATTGTATAGACCTTTCATCTCATTGGGTAGGTTTTGGTATTGTTCTTCTAAGATAGGGTTTCCCTGTGTAGCCCTGACGGTCCTGAAACTTGCTTTGTAGACCAGGCTGGTCTCAAACTCACAGAGCTCTGCCTGGCTCTGCCTCCCAAAAGCTGGGATTAGAAGCATTCACCATCTCTGTCAGGATCAGCGGGTAGATTTAGTAGTGTACTTTTATGGTATTGTGTGGAGAATTATTTCCTGATTTTGTTCTCATTATGGTTGTTTCTAGTGTGGGGGAAGGGTATTATTTGGATATGTTAATTTTATAACCTGCTACCTTGATGAAAGTGTTAACAACTCTAGGCATGTCCTGGTATAGCCTTTGACATCTCTCATACATTTGTATTATCAGTATAGGGCTTTTTACTTATTCCTTTCCTAGTTTTTTTGTTCCAGGAGGACTTCAAGCACCATATTGAAACTGATAAAAGTAGACACCAGTCTTGTTTCTGATTTTGGCAGAAACATTTCCGTTTTTCTCTATGTAAGATAATGGTGGCTGGCTCTAGATTTGCCATATATAGCCTTCATTATGTTGAGATATGTTTCCTCCATGCCTAGACTCTCCAGTGTTTTCATCATAAAGATATATTGAATCTTAATTAATTTTTATGTGTGCATCAATTGAGATCATGTAATTTTTATCCTTGACTCCATTCATATAATGAATTACATGTATTGATTTTACATGGAAAACCACCCCTGCATCCCTGAAATAATTCCACTTGATCACATTAATGACACTTTGGACACATTTTGAAATTTGGCCTACAAGTACTTTATTGATAATTTTGTAACTATACCCATCAGGGAGATTGGCCTCTAATTCTCTCTCTCTCTCTCTCTCTCTCTCTCTCTCTCTCTCTCTCTCTCTCTCTCTCTCTCTCTTGTGTTGGTCTCTCTCAACATTGTCTTTATCTTATTTTGGTATCAACATAATATTAAATTCATCAAAAGAGTTTGGAAGTGTTCCTTTTCTGGTTTTGAACTTATTTGGGTCATGCTGCTGAAGGTCAGGTGAATTCTGTGCTGATGAGAAGAATGCATGTTTTTGGTGTTTGGGTAGAATGTGAGCTATTGAAGTCACCCAGAGTTAGTGTGTTGGATTTAATATGTGATGTAGGACCTATTAACATTTACTTTGTGATAGTCTTGTGTGTGTGATATCTGTATCTTTAGAATTATAATTTCCTCTTGATGGGTTAGTCCCTCGATCAGTATGAAGTGATTCCCTTTATTTATTTATTTATTTTTGCTTAACTTTGTTTTGAAGTCTGTTTTCTCAGATATTAGAATAGCAATGCCTACTTATTTCTAGGCACCATCTGCTTGGAATATCTTTTCCTTTCTTTTCACACTTAAATAATATTTAAGTTTGATAGAGAGGTGTGTGAGTTTTTTATTTTTCCTTTTGGAGACAAAAAATGGAGATTCTGTTTTCTAATTCAATCTGCTAGTCTGTGTCTTTTGACGAAACATTTGAGACCATTAATATGCAGTGTTATGATTGAAAGGTGTGTTTTCCCGTGTTGTTCTGTTGCATTTAGGGATTTCCTAGTCCTCTTTTGTTGTGTCTTAGCAGCACTTATTATTCCTCCTATAATCTCTTGAGTTTATCTTTTTCTGCAGTTGGAATTCCTTCCAATATCCTCTGAAGGGCTGGCACGGTGGACATAAATTCCTCTGCTTCTATCATGAAAATGTTTTCACCTTCTATTGTGACAGATAGTTTGACTAGATTGGTAGCCATTGTCTTTCAGACTTTGAAATATGTCAGATCAAGCCCTCCATGCTTGTATGGTTTAAGTTGAAAAGTCATTGGTTATCCTGATGGACCTGGAATGAGATTCTAAGATTTTGGAAGTTTTTATTAAAAATATTTTCTATGCCTTTTATATGAAATTTCTTTCCTCCTTTTATGTTAATAATTTGCAAGTTTTACCTTTTTGTTATGTCCAAATGTGTTTTAATGTTTCTCTCATACATTATTAAATTCCTTTTCTTTGACCTTTACTGAAAGATACAATTAATCTATTATTTGTCACCCCCTGAGAGCTTCTCCAGCAATCAATTCTATTGGGAAGGTTTTCCATTGAGCATTTTATTTGACTACAGTATTTTTCATTTCCATCAACTCTTCAGTTTGGGTTTTCCTGACCATTTCTTTCTCTTTGCAGAGTTATATTTTTATATCAAATAATCAACTTTCTTGTTTCATTTAGCTGTTTGTGTTATTGTTTGAGTTGTTTGACCATATGTATGACAGTCTTTTGAGTTTTACATCTCATCTAAGCTGTTTTCACTGGAGGGCATACTACGGGGCAGATAGTTGTCAGAAAAGCCAAGCTGTCCTGGTTTGTCATGGTCCTCATGCTTTGCCCTGGGATCTGCCCATCCGGGGTGAGTGCTGCTTAAGATTTGATACCATTGTTGCTGTTCTTTTAGGTTACGTTCCTGGTCTTCTAGCGAACATGTTAACAAAGTTCAGTAGAGACCAGCCTGCAGTCCAGTCAGGGCACTGTTTCCATCTGATGAGCTGGGGTTCCAGGCACCAGGCTCTACCTCCAGTCAGCCCCTGAGGGTTGAGTACTGTCTACAGCACTAGTCACCACCATCAGTGTACCCGCTCAATGGCAAGGTAGCAAGTGACTACAAACTAGACACTAAATGCCAACTTGTTTCTGTAGTAAAGGAATCCTACCAGTACTGTGTATACTGATATGTTAGTTTTTGTGGAAATGAGTCGAAAGTGAAGGGAGACAACGCAAGTGTTACAGTGACACTAGTGATGACTCTTAGATTGTTCAGTGGGAAGTAGAGGAGAGAGACACAGGAGTCAGGGCAAATGAGGCAAAGGGAAAACATGGTCAGAGATACGGGAGTTTGGGTTAGCGGTAGACCAAACAGAGGTGGTAAAATATGTATCTAAATATCACAAACCAGGTCAGTCTCTGGGCTTTGAGAGATGCTTCAGCGAGAGAAATGAGTATAGAAAAAGGGAGGACTAAAGCAGGGGAAAAGAGAGAGAGAGAGCACAGACTTTACCAAAAGGAGAGAGAGCCAACAATGTTAGGCTGCTTCACTGACTGATAGTATACGATATGAAAGCGCTTTAGAGAGGGAAAGAGCGGGTGGTAATGAAATTCCTGGAAGATAAGGTACCAGATGGAGGGATGGCTGCATAAAGCTAGAAGCCAGTGCAGCCGGAGGTCCTTCCCTCTTCCTTGTGGATCCAAGGTCTGCTTTCTCTGGTCTGGGCTTGGTCTATGTTGATTTCTATGGGTCCTGCTGTTCTTTTGGAGACTCTTGGCTCTGTTAGCGTGTGGAGTTTTCTTGACTCTGTTCTGTTAGCCGTGGATTGAGGAGGCAACTGCACTCTACCCTGATCACTGTGATTCGGCAGGGCCGGCAGCAGCGGGTGGCTGTCCAGTGCCCAAATCAATGTTTAGAGCTTGTGCTGAGTTCTCACAGCATTGTTTTTCCTCATGGGCTGCTGATAGCAGTGACTGGGAAATCTTCCCATAACATTGTTCAGTGGTACAATTTATCTGTTTGTGGAGATATGGCATTATCTCTTCCCTTAAGAGTGGGGATGGGAAGTCACCTGGTAGAATGTGAATGTCCCCCATAGTGTTAAATAAATATTTGGTCCTCAGTTGGTGGCATTGTTTAGGAATGATTAGAGGTGCTGCCTTGATGGAAGAATTGTCACTAGAGGCTGGCTTTGAGACTAAAAGCCTTGTCTCCTTCCAGGTCTCTCTCTCTCTCTCTTTCTCTGTCTCTCTCATGCTTATGGTAAAGGGTGTGAGTGTTCTTGCCACGTTTCCATGCTTCCCCACCCTGATCCATCTGTAGGCTTAAGTGACCTCTTTCTTCTATAAGTTGCCTTGGTCATGATACTTGGTACGTGATCACAGTAACAGAGAAGCAACCACACTGAGATTCTCACTATGACATGCTAAAGGGATGTGAGGAATAATTATCACTTTGTTGAGATAATCTATTTTATTTGTGCAGTTTCTCCAGGGTCACCATGAGGTTCTGTTGGGTTTACCAACTTTTCTGAGACCTAACTCAAAAAGTCATAACTTTCTCTTTTTCTTTCTTCCTAATGCTGGCTAAAGCCCAAGCATAGTTTCTCTAAGCCTTTGGGCTTTGTTCTTGCTCAAAGCTCCCCTTCCGGTTGATGTGGCTGCTTATCTGCAATTTGGCTGGTCCCCTTGTTGGCTTTTTCTTTCTCTTCTCCTTCTTCCTCCTCCTCCTCAAGGCAGCTACTGAGATTTACAGCTTGTCTGCTTTGGGATTTTCATTTAACACTTTAATAAAATTGTCTTCAAGCTTCTGCTTGATTCCATTCTTAAGTTCTCTGATTAACACTAATTAAAACTCCCACGAGGGGCTGCTGATTTCTGCAGTTACATATGGCACTTTACCAGGGCTCTCCCAAATTTCTGGTCTCAACCTTCCTATTGACCAACTTTTGTAAAGTGTCTGGTAGCCATCTGTGGGAGATTGTGTTGTTCCGTTGTAAATAATTGTCCCACCCACTGGTTTAATAAAAAGTTCTGATTGGCCAAAGGCAGACAGAAAGGATGGAAGGGGCTAACAGACTAGAAGACTCTGAGAACAGGAAGAACAGAGCAGAATGCCAGAGAGAAGCCAGAAGATGCAGAGGACAACTATGCTGCTCTGAGAAAAGGTACCGAGCCCCATGGCTGAACAGGAAAAGAGTCATGGGTTAGATTAAGGGTAGAGAGCTAGCAAGTTATATGCCTGGGCCTTAGGCTGATCAGCTGAAAACTATTGTAAACATCTATGTGTCTCTTTGGGTCTGTGGGCCTAAACCTTGAGGTTAGGCCCGAAAGTCTAGGCCAGAAACCCCCTCCTACAGACGTCTTTTAGCCTAGCTTGCTATACTTGTGGCTATGCTGGTTGTGATCATAGCAACAAGTCCAGCCCAATGGTAGAGGAGTTTGTGGGCCTGATGGCAGAAAAGACTTATTGGCATATTGATCA
This sequence comes from Phyllotis vaccarum, assembly GCA_033318265.1. Lineage (NCBI taxonomy): Eukaryota > Metazoa > Chordata > Mammalia > Rodentia > Cricetidae > Phyllotis > Phyllotis vaccarum. Next base: position 97,669,614 of record JARWLC010000001.1, read on the forward strand.
GGTACATTCTGAGGACTGAAGAAGTAGTTGATGGGATAGGATGATAGAAATATCCATGTTCATTTTGTCTGGAAGGCTCATTTTAGGTAGTTTAGATTACATTTAATTCACAAAACAACTCTTAAAAAGGCTATAAAATATCTGTTTCATTAGGCAGAATAATGAAGCTTATAGAGACTAGCTCATGTCCTCTAGGTAGCCCAGCCAATAGTCTGGGACTCCAATTTTTTTGCTTTGAAAACCATATCACAGTCTTGACCAGACACCACATCAAATGTCTTAATAAGTAAGCCCTGCTCTAACTACTTTGTTGAAAATTAGGTTTGTCACACCATAACCTCTCCCCTCACTGTTGAGTATAAAGAATTGAATCTGGGGTCTTGCAAATGGTAGGCAAGTGATCTGTTGATTAACTATACCCCACTTTTTGTCATCCTAGCTGACCATGGGTATAATGAGTCTTTTTCTGTCCCACCAGTCAGTTCCCAAATAATGACACAAAGATTTATTATTAATTATGAAAGATCACCCCTATCTTAGGCTTGTTTCTAAGTAGTTCTTATAACTTAAGTTAACCTATTATATTTCTCTCCATTCTATCCATACCATTACCTCCCTTCCATCTTGCCCTCCTGTGTCCTCTCTGTGTCTCCTGGTATCTCCTGTGCCTACACTTATCCTCCTCTTCCTCTGTCTCCCTGGAAATCCCACCCATACCTCCTGCCTAGCTATTGGCCATTCAGCTTTTTGTTACTCCAATCATAGTCATACATCTTCACACAGTGTACAAGTATCCCACAACACACGAGAATGTCGGCCATCTCTAAACTGTCTATGATCACCCCATTCTTCTCCTTCTGCTTGGTCTTCTGTCTAAACTGTCAAAGGACACCAAGAAAAAACACTTAGGACAAAAATTAAACCAGTCTCTACTTACACCACTATGAGAGGCCTTTTGATGTCACAGGTGCCTCCAGGAGGTTTATGTCAACAATTTCAACTCTCTTTTTAACATATACTCCTTGCTAACTTTGCCTATTATCTTTGGGGAGCTGATCCACCCCAACTCTTGCTTCCCATGATCAGGGGATGTATTGTGAATCTTGGATGTTCCTGAGACCCTTCAAGTACATCTAGTTCTGACTCATAAAACACAATGAGGAATTCACAACTTTGATTTCTGCCACAGGCACAAAATTAGCCACCTAATTCCATGTTCGGTTTTCCTTCCTAATTACTTCTTTATTAAACTACTCATGGCACAGCGGGTGGGAACACTGATGTTCTGTACCTCAGTGGAGAGAAACTTAATGAGATGTTGCTCTGATTTCCTTCTCTCTGCCCCTGCTCCCTGCAAGGGCTTCTGAGACAATGTCCCTGTGGCCTACAACCACACATTGGTCCCCTGGTTAAACGCGTTTGCTGAGCAGAAGCACCAGAGCCAGAGTATCTATTTCCCTGACTTTCTCTGTGTTTGGTCACTGAAACTGACTCCATCCCTCTCTAAAGCCACCCATGTCGGGCCAGCTAGCCCTGGGGTGCATCCCCATCACTTAGGTTTCTCTACATCCTGCGTCTATCATTTTAATCAATGCCCTAGACAGACACTCATTTTATATGTATCTTCAGTTCCCGCTTCTTGCACACTGAAGTAAAGATACGGGCGTTCACGTGATTCCAGACTTCCCCACAGGCATAGCAGTGAAACTGACTGCCTGCTTAATCAAGTGGCATTGTGAAGGATTAAGTCCTACCTGTCAGCCTCATTGCTGGTGCTTTCAACATCTCGAGCTTCCCTCATTTGGGAAGAAAATATGAGTGCAAAGACTGTCATATAGATTAAATCATGCCCAGTGAGGTTAGTTATCCTGGGCATTAATTTGCCTCCTAAAACTGCCTAAGACTTTAGTACAGCACTATTTTAAACACACACACACACACACACACACACACACACACACACACACACACACACACACACGCACGCACACACGCACGCACGCACAAGGAGGAAGTCTGGGGCTGGGGAGGTGGACCAGTGGGTAAAGTGCTTGTCACATATGCATAAGGTTCTTAACTCTATCCTCATAATCAAATTTTTGGGAAACAGGGAAGGAGGTCCCCAGAAGTTCACTGGCCAGCCAGCCTAGCCTAGTTGTCAAGCTTCAGGCCAGTGAGAGACCCTGTCTAAAAAAAATAGGTGGTTGGCACCTAAGGAACACCACCTGAGGTAGACCTCTGGCCTCCATACACTCACACACATGTGCATATGAAGTCTAGGGTGAGATCCAGTGGTATCTGAGGTATACTCTAGGGTGAGATCGCAGGCTCCTAGGTTTGACCTCAGTACTATACCACCCACATTAATCTTGACCCACTTCAGTAGATGTCATCCTTGGAAATTTCTAAGGAAGCAAGATCATCCCCTTGGGTTTTGGATTGTTTACTCAAGCCCTTAGGTACATATGCCTGAAGATGGGTGCCCTTTCTAGGATTTATTCACCTGTCGGAGGAGAAAACTAAACCATCTCAAAACTGTCCAGTTGGGCAGGCAGCCAATCAAACTGCTTCTTTTTCTTAAAGCTTTGCTTCTAGTAGCAAAGCTCAGCTGCTCCAGGTAGAAATCTCCCCGACTGTGGCAGTGGTGGCACTCAGTGTCACAGGCCACCCCAGCCTTGCACATTCCCCTGTGACCAGAGAGAGCAGTCTTAGAAATAGGTAAATGAAAGAAAAATGTGATGTGTTTATTTATTTGCAAGTTCCTCATGTAATAAGGTCTATTAAAATATTTAAACAAACAAACAAAAAAAAAAAGAAATAGATCTGGGTGGTAGTGGTACACATGCCTTTAATCCCAGCACTCAGGTGGCAGAGGCAGGCAGATCTCTGAGTTTGAGGCCAGCCTGCTCTATAGTTCCAGGGCAGCCAGGGCTACACAAAGAAGTTCTATCTCAAAACAATAATAAGAGAAGAAGGAAGAAGAGGAAGAGGAGGAGGGGGGGAAGGGGAAGCAGGAGAAAGAAAAGAAAAGAAAAAAATAGAGCAACAGTTCTGGGTTTACTGGCCTTTTTAGTGACATAAAACTAATGCAGATAACGCTCTAAACTGAGAAAGAATAGCCTAGATATTGGTGGCCAGCGCTGTCTGCCCTTGACCTCTTGATGGGCATTTAGCATTGCACCTGTTTTGTCCTCTGAACAATGCAATGCCCAAAATAGCTGATACATGTGAGAAATAGGAGAGACCTGATCTCTTGGGCTTGCAGGGCTCAGCAAACACAAAGCTGGCCTAGGACTCTCCTTCTCTCAGGAAGCAGCCCTGGCAAGTTGTCCAGTGATTTTCTGTGTGGGAAAAATATTAGAACTTTTCTCAGAGAGTTGGTGTGATGATTAAAGGAATCAATACGTATATAAAATGCACAAAGCTGTAAATTTTTTTTCAATCCCTAATGCATGGCAAGTAGGTCTAACTACTATTAGTACTGCACAGGGTGGGTTCACCTATCCTAGGCATTTGTCATTTTGTCCAAGGTATAAGAGCTGTGGACACTCGGCTTCCTGCTGGACTTAGGAGCCCACTGTGGAGCTGCTTGTAGGCCCCATTTAACAACAGCTTTGTTACAGGGTAGTTTTGTGAGAGCGAATCTGTCCTCCATTATTTCTCTCTTGTTATCCCCAGTGAACAGTTTGCAGTGTGTGAGAACTCCTCCGGCAGGCATCTGCCTCTGAACATTTCCATTCACGAGAACCAAAAAGCTCTCAGGGAAGAAAAAAAAAAGTTTTATTTTGTTTCCACTGCTCTGGAGTCTTTCTAAAATGGCTTCTCCTGGGAGATTAATTATAGAGGCCCCAATGTTTTCTGGAAATGCTAAAACATTTTAGAAGAGACCAGGACACTGCTTGATGAATGGCTTGCCTCTTTATTGCCTAACAATTCACAAAGAAAAATGCATGTTTGAAACAGAACAGGATGTAATGGAAGTCTAAGTAGGCAGACTGTAAAATGGGTTTTATTAACTATTTATAGTGATTGTGTAAATTGTTTTTGTCTACACCTGAGAAAGAAAGTTCCCTGCCCTTTCTTCACCTCTCCTGGCACTTACCTTTTACATTTGCGTTATAAAGGTGACTGGTCAGCCGCTCAGATGAGCCACTCCAGGTACCACCAACCTGGAGTCAGCTCCTCTGTATCCCTCAGAGAGACACATCCTTTGCTACAAAAAGGAGGAAGGTCTGAGAAAAGAAGGAGCATCTTTGCCACCATTGCTCAGAATACACAACGTCCCACAACGTTCCAACACTAGAGAAACTTTTAAGAAATACTATCTAACGGGGTCCACAACCCCCTTGCTCGAAAGGGGTATTGCGTTTGTTTTTAAGGGGTGGTGCACATAACTGTAGTCTAAGCACTTCAGAAACAAGAGTTCAAGTTAGTTCCAGACTGTCTAATATAGAGAGAGACCGGGGAGGAATAGAGAGAAATTAACATCTGTCCCAGAGAAAACATGCCGTGCACATGGAAAACTTTTAAAACGTGTTTTCCCCCCTGTGACCAGAGTCTCTAACGACTCTTCCATTCTTGATGGTGTTTACCAAGTAGCTGGTGAGTCATCAAGAGCCCTGGCCTCTCCACTCTTGCCTACCTTCTGGTTCATTCCCTGAACCTGAAGAAATGTCTTTGGCATCGTGGTGTGAGCTATGGAGGGATCAGACTGGTTATCCACAAAATGAGAGCACCTGTTGGCATTTCTGGTTCGTGGTAAATGCATTATTCCAACATGGTGCTGCCAGAGCACGCTGCGTGCGTGGTGGTGGTGGTGGTGGTGGTGGTGGTGGTGGGGTGGGGTGGGGTGGGGTGGGGGACACGCCCCTTTCATCCAAACACGTGACCAGCGCCTTGTAAACCCAGCAGACCACCTGCTAAGCCATGACCCCCGCATGGGTCACTGGTATTGTGGTTCATTTGAGTGCATTAACAAGAGCACCTCTCCCAAAATTTGTCTTGAAAAAGAAAAGCACTTTATACTTCAAAAGAACTACCGAGTCTGCCATCACAGTGGGAAAAACCAGCAACATTCTGCTGTTTTACATTTAATTAAGGCTTAGTGCGGGTTTATTTTTAATTATAAGTGAGGACAGCAAAGCATAATCTTCTTAGTGGGGAGGTCCCCTCAAATTCCTAAGCCAACTGTGATGTGAGGCTGCACTCAGCTGTTCACTAGAGGGCCCCACGAGTGAAGCTGCCACTATGGTTGCTCTGTTCTGACCCTGTGACTGGCCAAGAACACTGTAAGTCCTACGACTTTCCTTCTCTGGCACAGCGCAGGCACACTATAGTGGTTACAGTTGCTGTTTCTGCCACAAAAAGTTCTAAGGAGTTACCACTGAAATCGCTCAGGCTCTGTGATGAGCTCTTCATAAAAATATGCCAAATCTCCACTTAATTCTTTCACCAATTCTTGACATCCCACAAAGCTCCATTTTACATAGAGAGAGCCTGAAGCTTCGAGCTTAAGCAAGTTAACAAAAGTCATTCAGCAGTCAGCAAAACAGTGGACCATCGGCCAAGGGCAGCCTAATCCAGGAACTCACGCTCTGTTCAGTACACAAATTGCCAGACTCGGTAGACTGGCTGCTGGCAATCAGACACTGGGCTGGGGATGCATTGGAAACAGTTCAGCAACCTGCTCTCAACTGAGAAAGCACCAGTGTGAAAGCATCAGGTGAGAATGGGGTGGGGGCATTCCCAGCTGCTTCTAGGTCTCCAGGTAATAACTCCTGGTTCTGACCAATTGTTGGAAACATTTAGCCCTTAGGATTAGCCCTCCCTTCAAGTCTGAGAAGAACTGGTTGGAGGTGAAGCCAGCATGAAGGTAAGGGCAGTTTCACAGTCTTTGGTGTTGCACGTTTGGTTCTGAGCTGTGAAGATGGACTGGGGGATGTACTCAGAGCCTGAGAAAGATACAGTGATGCTGATGCTGGCAGAGGAGAGGAGTGGGAGAGAAGAAATACTCTCCTCATCTGCTTCTATTATCTCAGACACTGGTACAGTCTCCCATTTTCAGGAAACCCTGGAGTTTCTACAATTACTCTCCAAGTGACTGGGCGAAGCAGGTGTCATCCCACTTTTCTGCCTATTGAACAATGACATCTCCAGGCCCAGGCAGATAAAGGATTGTTGCATTGATGCAGAGCTCTCCTAAGGGGTGCAGAGGCAGGGCATCCCATGGATTGCTGTGCAGCCAGAGCTGTGGTTACTGAGTAGTTGAGTGTTGAATCTGGCCAAAGTGCAGGGTTAGGGACAGACCCTTCAGAGCTTTTCCAGCCAGAAACTTCTGTAAGCATGCGCTTCCTTTGGTTAACTTTCCATTTCATGTCATTCTTTTGTGATCTAGCTTTCAACAGGCTCCATTTATTATGGAAAAGAGAATGTTATTCCCCGGCGGCATAAGGCCAAGCCCAGGCCATCTTCAATAATGAAGTGGGAAAGCTCAGAGACCCTAATGTCAAACAATGAAATAAGAAATTCACAGAGCCTGGGATCATGGAGAAAAGCGCAGTTCACTGCCTCTGTGGTCTGTAAGAACCTGGAAAGGAGGAGAGAGAAGAGAGGGTGTGCTACTCCTATAAATGATTTTTCCATGGCCGATCTACCTGTCTAGCTTGCTTTTTGTTTCCTTTGCTTAACCTGAATACAAATTGCATTGTAAAATAAAACATCAACGTTAATAGCATGAACCAAGTGTTAGGTGTGATAAGTTGTGAAAAGGACATGGTTAGTGAGGGCGCTGAAGAGACACGGAAGAACTTGCATTCAGTAATAATGAATCATGTCAACTAAGAGACATAAGAGGGAAGGAGGATGAGATTTGAAAAGCGGAGAGTCTGTGTGGCAGAGAGCTAATTATCCTGACATCTAATCTTCCAGGAGGCTAGCAGTTAGCTCAACCACTAATAGTCACACAGGAGTGAGCTGTGGAGATATTTTTAAATATGCTATATTTTAAGATCCAGCATGCCTACATCAGATAGTCAAACCCTTAAGGACAAGCTGCTAGAAGAAACTATGAAGTCCTCTGTTCAGCTTTGCTTGAGACACTGAGAGGTTATTAGGAATAATAACCGCCATTCCTGCACACTCCTAGAACTCGCTAGACTTTGAAGGATTATAGCACCTCCAAGCGAATCAGCCAGTACAGTATTTTGTGTTACTATTTTTATCTGATTCTATTTAATAGTTTAGAAAAGTGGGCTGAGGGATGTGGAGGAAGAAAATCAAGGGCAATGCCTAGGTAGAGTTTTAATTCCAGAATATTCTGTAATTGGCTTTGTTAGGTAAATATATGAACCTACACAGTTCTGGACACCTTGCATGAGTTGGTTCATGAATTTCTGAAAAACCCTGAGAAACAGGTTTTGTCATTGGTCCTATCTTACAGATAAAGAAACAAGTTCAGACAGGCTCCTTGCCTAATGTCACACAGAATAGCCACAGAGTTCATGTTGTGGGCAGCTTTTCTTCCAAGCAGAGTGCTTGATCTCACATGCTTTGCTGACTGTGCTTTTGGATCCATGAAATTACCTCATCTAGAGGACATGCTATATTCTTCTGGCTTCTTCTGGTCATTGACTCATCACATCTGTGGATGGAGTGTGGACCCATGCAAACATGGCCTCTGACTATTGTTGTCCAAGGATATGAAATAGATCATTTGTCTTAGTTAGGGTTTCTATTGCTGTGAAGAGACACCATGACCACAGCAATTCTCATGAGAAAAACATTAATTGAGGGTGGCTTTCTTACAGTTCCAGAGGTTCAGTTCATTATTGTCGTAGGGCATGGTGTGCAGGCAGATGTGGTGCTTGAGTCCTACATCAAACAGGCAACTGAAAGTCGACTGAGACATTAGGCAGTATCCTGAGTGTAGAACACCTCAAAGCCAGCCTCCTACAGAAACAGGCTTCCTCTAACAAAGCCATACTCACTCCAACAAAGCCACACCTTCCAATAGTGCCACTCACTATGAGACTTAAGGGCCAATTACATTCAAACTGCCATAAATGGTTTAATGCAATATTATCATGTCGGGGAGCAAGCATAGTGGTGTGCAGGCATACATGATACTAGAGAAGAAGCTGCTACATGTTGATATTCAGGTGTAACAGGAAGTAGACTATCTCCTTGGGCATGACTTGGATCAAAGCCCAAATCTACAGTGGCACACTTCCTCTAACAAGACCACACCTCCTAATAGTGCTACTTTCTTGGGGAGTAATTTTTTTCAAAGCACCACACCATTTAAAACTCATATGCGTAAGTAATCATATACAGATCTCTGAAGAATAAATGGACATTCAGAATCAGGAAGTGCAATTATACTAGCTGCCTTCTATCTTTTCCTTCTCTGAGAATATTTATAACCTTAAGTCAAATGCAAGGCAAGAATACAAATCACGAAAGCTAGAGTTTCTATTCTGCCTTGAAGCTTACTTAGGCTAACCTGTAAAAGCCTATTTTTTCTCATTTCAACAACATTTTTTTCCTTCTTATGTGGTGGACTATTATTTTAAGATGTGTTACATTCATGTGTGCTGTGAAATATTTGTTCAATGATGCAAAGATGTGTCACATTCTTTTATGTTACATTTGTTTAACTCTGTGAAGCTGTGTCACTTTGCCTGTCTAAAACACCCGATTGGTCTAATAATGAGCAGAACAACCAATAGCAAGGCAGGAGAGAGGATAGGTAGGGCTGGCAGGCAGAGAGAATAAATAGGATGAGAAATCTTGAAAGAGATATTGAGGAGCAGAGAAGAAGGACTTAGCTGCACAGCAAACCACAGAGTAAGAAATAAAGGTATCTAGAATAGAAAAAGATAAAAATCCCAGATGCAAAAGGTAAAATGAGATAATTAGTTAAAATCTGGCTAGAAATAAGCTAAGCCAAGACTAGGCATTTATAAGTAATAATAAGTCTCTGTGTATTTATTTGGGAGCTGGGTGGCGAACCCCCCAAAAAACAAAGAGTAAAATAAATGAACAACAACACTTTTAGGCTTTTCTTTGAGGGTTCTGCTCGGCTTACTCTAGTCCTTAACACTGACAGAATGCCTTAGAGTTGACTGACATCCTCCCATCCCATCTATCTTTTCAACCATCTTGAGAATGATGCTGAGCCCTTCATTTTGTAAGCGATAGCAGTATTTCTGAGCTCTCCAGTATGTGCCAGGCCCTGATCTAAGCAGTTCACGTTCTGTATTCAATTTATCTTCATAAGAACTCTGTGAAAGCAAATACGACATACAGTGGTATGTTTGCGGCCAAGAGAAGTGATTTGTCTAAAGCCTGGCAGGTGAGGGAGGGGTGAAGCCTGCATTGCTGGCTTGATACTCTGAGCTCAGGGTGCCTCCTAGGGAAATGTGACTTCTTGGAGTCAATGCTAAGGCTTTCTTTCATAATACAGATGCTTCTGCATACCTAGGGAGATCTGCCGACATAAGCCAATTGAAAGATTCTGAACACGACTAGATAGAGAAACTGAGGAATACAATGAGTTATGTCTCATGTGGCTATTAAGGAGTAGGGAACTGGCTACCAAGAGGATTTACATACTTAGGACAAACTCACTAGCAAAAGTATTTCCCGTGTATGACTAGAGTCAATCCTGGCTGTTGAGTTTTTCAGGGTTTGATGTTTTATTATCGTGAAAGTAAGTAAATCAAAAAATGCAGAAGCATGGAATGCAGGCAGGCTAACTTAACTTCCGATGCTGTCAGCTAGAGGAGTCACATTCCCAAATAACACAGTCAGCCAGCATGGAGGCTGCCCCCCCCCCCAGATGACTTTGAAAGTCTCGAATGTGCCACTGGGTTTTCCCGCCTGAACTTCATGCTTGCGAGGCTCTTAAGAATGAAGAAGACCCTTTAGAGTCTATGGTAAAATAAGATCAACACACAAATCATGTTACTTATATCAAGGACAGTTTCATCTACTAGCGCTGTTTCAAATGCAATAGGGATGTGGCTGCTCACATTTTAAAATTCAACCACAAATGAGGCCATCTGGCTTATTTTAAGCATTCTTTAAAACTCAGATTTAAGTTATCCAAAAGAAACTGGCATGGTACAAAAGCTAATTTTAGAAGTACAAGAATAGGCAAACCAGTGACTAACATAGAGGTATCATCACATATACAAGAATTGTAGAAAATCCGATATGAAGATATGGGCTCATTATAGTGGGATTTTGCGTGGCATTTTACTTCCCTGTCACTAGATGGGGCTCACTGGTTGAGGTTACTTCCTGCCCAGATTTGGATTTTTGCATCAGACAACAGAGAGGATTCAACTGGGGTTTTGGTTCAGTTCTTGAAAAGATAAGTTATTGGAAGGAATTCAATGGGACTCCTAATAAGATTGACTTTTTTTTTTTTGATTGACCACAAAAGTCTTATTGAGCAAAGCTAGCTTTATCCCAATTGAACATGAAATAGGTCACTATTAGAAAAGACAGCTTCGCTGTGTTTGTACTTGGGATTAACAGATAAAATAAATAGTTCTTTTCTTCCCACGGGCATTGATGAGGCAGCTTTCTCCTAAATGACTGGAGACTTCTGTTCTTTTCAACAAACACAGCCCTCCAATTAGGGGCTGCAAATAAGATTATATGCCCTGAATAAGTCTGAAAGGGGCCTTTATAATTAGAAAGTTTGTGTGTGGAAAGCGAAGCAGCGTTAAGTACTTGCTGTGGCTTCATTAAGAGAGCTGCACGAAGACTCCTAAACCCTCTTCTGGGCGCTCTGGATGATAAAATAAAACATTATAGAAAACAGCAAAGTGTATCCCATCCCTTCCCTCCCTCTTCCCTCCTCCCTCCTTCCTCCTCTTCCTTCATCCTCTCTCCTCATCATCAACTTAAGGAGCAGAAACAAACCAGTGCTATTTATAAATTGGGCATAGTTTGGAAATACTGTCCTCACGTACTAAACAGGGTGTTAGAATCCAAGCAAAAAATATAAAGAATGAAAATCACGACAGCCTTGAGATTGGAGCGTATAGACTGTTTCCCTTCAACACTTTAATGTTGGCTGCCCTATCACTAACTCTGACATAATAACGTATTGAGTACTGCTGGCTTTAGCTTCTGCTAAGCTTCCTGGCCTGTGGACACAGTGGTGATTGTCCTCATCTACTCTTCCAGATCAAGCAGAGCTCAGTGTGTGAATGGGCCTTTCCTGGATGAATAGGTCTCCTCTCCACACACGTATTGCATTCGGGATTAGGAGACTGAAGCCCCTAGAGCCCCAGAGAATAAGATGCAGCCATGCAACGCTTCCTCTGACCACAACTTCCTCTGAACTATGAGGAAATGACAAGGCTGGGGAGAGGGGAGATGAGCTGAGAGTCTCTAGCTAGAAAACAGTAGCTCCAGACACACCAGACGGAACTGCACCTAATCCCCAGCTCAGTGTGTCCCCTGGTATATTTCAGGTGCTTATTATGGCCAGGCATTGTCCTTGGACTGGATTCCTAGCAGGGGGCAGACTAAGAACCCCAGTTCACAGTGCTTGCATTCCATGTGTTTCTTAACCATGTGCCTGTACTTTACTTTGCCACTCTCTTATCTGTACAATAATGCCTGCCTCTCAGGGTTAGTAGCTTGGGATTAATATTGTTAGAGAGCTCTTCAGAGCCTCTGATATGTAGGAGACAGTCATAAATATTTCATGAATGAAATGAATCTATCAAATCAGGTTTTCAAAACCTTAAAGTCCATTTAACAAACTCAAATTGTAGATACTAGCTTATGATATTTGAATATTCCACACACACACATACACACAAAACAGATTCTCTTACAATCATGGATTCTCTCAGGAACCAATAATTTGCTGAGTTTTACTTTGGATAGGGGGAGATATTTTGTTTTTTTGTTGGTATGATAGTGGTGGTGTGAGTGTTTTGCCTGCATCGGTGTGTACCCCTTGTGTGCCTGCCTGGTGCCCACAGAAGGTAGAAGAACCAGGCCTCCTGAAACTGGAAGTGTAGCTGTTGTGGGCCATCGTGTGGGTTCTGGGAGTTGAACCCAGGCTCTCAGGAAGATCAGCCAGTGCTCTTAGCTTCTGAGGCACCTGTCCAGCCCTGTATTTTAATGTTCTCAAGAGCATAGATAGTGGTTAAGTGAAGACTTGTGCTGTGAGAAGGTAGCAAAATGCATGCTCAGACCAGTTTCCTTTCACAAAATATGACCATTTCTTTCAGTATTAGGCAATTTTGAAACTTTATTTTGGGACATTCTTAGCTTTCTAAGCGATTTGTAGCTCTATACACACTGTTATCACTTAAAATCTTGAAGTGGGGGAATTCCTTAAAAATAAGAAAGAAAGAAAAGAAAAGAAAAAGAAAATCTTTGCTTATAATTCCAGCCCTCAAGAGACTGAGGCAGGAGGATTGTAAGCTCCTCAAAGCTGGGCTGCAGAGCTAGCTTGCATTATAGATTCACTAGTCTGAAAATAACAAGGAACGCCAACATTTGTTAGACAATAAAATAATTTCACCTAAGAATATTTTTAAGTAACTTCAATAAAGTTATAATTTTAAAGTTAAAAAGAAAATCTTAGCAGGGCGTGATGGTACACTCCTGTAATCCTAGAGTTTGGGAGGCAGAGACAGGATGATCATTGGGTTGGGATGTGCTGGAATAAAACAGATAAAATTACCAAGACTTGAGGCTGTAGAGGTGGCTCAGCAGTTAAAAACATTTGCTGCTCTTGCAGAGGACCTAGGCTCGGTTTATAGCACACACGGTAGCTCATAACTACCTGTGACTTCAGTTCTAGAGGATCCAATGTTCCCCTCTGGACTCCTTAGGCACCAGGCATGGGTGTGATGCACATACATATGTACACAAAAAAATCAAACTAGATAAAGGCATGGTGATGCACATCATTAATCCCAGCACAGGGAGACAGAGGAAGGGTAGATCTCTTAGAGTTTGAGGCCAGCCTGGTCTATACAGTTGGTTTCTGGACAGCCAGGGCTACATAGTGGAACCCTATCTTTAAAAAAGGAAGGAAGGAAGAAAGAAAGAAGAAAGAAAAATAAATAAATAAAATCTTATTTAAAAACAACCAAGACTTCAGCAGGGATGACCCAGGGGGGAAAAAAAACTACCATTAATTTTTCTTCTAGTTTTTCTTCTTCCTCAAAGGAAAACACAACATAAAACAAGCAAACCAAAAATAACTATGAGGTTAACTTCCAGTATCTCAGCTTCATTCAGGTCATGGAGGAACAGAGAAAGACATCTAGAAAGGCTCCAGTGGTCCACACAATATAACATAGTCTTAGATCCACAGGGGCTGGATCCACAGTTGGCTCTGAATCAGAAAACATGCCCAGGCCTTGGTGGTAAGGAAGGAAGCAAAGTCCAGGTTTCCAAAACATCTAAGGACAAATCCAAGAACTTGGCCAGACATAATCCAGAAACGACAGATGTTTTGAAGGTCAGTTTCAACGTGTGTATTGCTTCTGAGAATAAAGGTGCCGAATGACTCCCCAGCCCAGGAAAAAAGAAGCTCATGTTATGATGTTCCAAAATAGCTTTGCCCAACTAGAAAGTTTAAAGCCATTGCAAAGAGGAGAATGAAGAGCCATGGATGGAAATTACTCAAGCAAACAGGCAAGGCACAGTCATGCATGATGACTGGCACAGAGGACAGCTATCCTGACTGTAGATTTGAACTTCCCTGAGGAAAAAATAGAAGGGGTCTTTGTAAGCATAGAACAGCAGCCATGACCACCACAGTCTAGGTCCTGCAGTAAATGGAGTGTGATATGGATACCACCCATCTTTAATAATGTATTTCTTTTTATTTTATGTACATTGGTATTTTGCCTGCATGTATATCTGTGGGAGAGTATCAGCTCCCTGCAGGGAACTAGAAATATTTGTGAGCTGCCATGTGGGTGCTGGGAATTGAACCTTGATTCCCTAGAATAACAGTCAGTGCTCAGAGCCATCTCTGCAGCCTCTCTAGTATCTTTATAAAACACCCTGTTTCCAAAGCATCTTTTCATCCCAGAAAAGGCTCCAACCCAGCAGTACAGAGATGCAGAAGAAAGAGGAACAGAGCTCAATGCACACAGGACAAGAAAGAGAGAGAGAGCCCTGAAGGGCTTCTGAGGAACATATTGAAGCAGCGGGTCACACAGCCTTCTATAGGCATTAGTAACACAAAGCAGGAAACTCAATGCTCATACAATTTCCATAGTGACATAACCCACCTTACTGTGGGAGTCCTGGGATATTGTCATGATATGTAAACGTAGGAACAAACAAAAGCACAAGGCTGGTTGACTGGGTATCATAGCTGGGCTCATCTCTCCGTGGCTGCATTTGGTACCATCTCTCTGACAAATAAGCAGGACATCATCCTCACAGGAATCCTTTCAAGGAGAAGAGTTAACCTGGGAGTGTGTGACCCAATGTGACATATGTTAGTGCTAAATCTAGAATGCCACACTAAAGAGACTATGAAAGCAAGCCATTGACAGGAGAATGTTGCTGGATTAATCCAACCCATATATTTTGTAAACGGCTTGACTTCAAAATTGAAGTCAAAAGATATGCTACTTTGGATAAGAGGTTTTCTTTTTATTTCTACAGAAAATGAGAAGCTATGGCTTTATTATGGGTTAAAGAAAATAAAGTTTGATCAAGGAAGACCACCTGAAAAATCTCTGATGGGAAGAGATAGCCACATCAATTTCCAGGCTGCCAACCAACTAAGATGATGACTCCCATAAGTTTGCCAATGCCCCCAAACAGCAGGAAAACAGTAATAGAAACCTACACCCAAATTCCCAAAATACTATTTATAAATGTTTGTTTTTTATTATAAATTCTTGCTGATCATAGTCAATCTCTTTCTAAGGAAAAAAGTAGGATATAATATAGGCATGATTAAAAAAAAGATTATTGAATCTACTTTGATCCAAAAATCAATTGTTAATCTCAAAATATTTTACATTGGTATGTATTTTGGTTTATTAATACAAATTTAAGGTCAATTTTGTTATAATGTATGTATATTTCTACTTTCATTTAAGACATTGTTTATGCAATTCCTTTAAAATTGTAATGTAATTATAATTAAGAAGTAAAGACTAATAGTTATCTATGATGATCAAACTTACAGTCATATTAGTTAGATTTTTTAGATATATAAAGATATATTTCAATTAGATAGGCAATATTCAAACACTTCAAAGACCTACAGATTATGGCATTGAAAATATTTTAAGAACTTAGACTTTTCTGGATGGTGAGACATGTCTGCTCCTGGAAGCACCAATCTACTTCAAGAGAATGATGGGCATTGAAGAAATTCCATATGGAGCTTACAGTTTTGTTTTGTTTTGGTGAAAGCTGGCCACTGAACAAGAAGCTGTTCTTGCTTTGACTACTTGACAGTATACTGTATAAACTGAACATGCACTTTCCATACAAAAGTGATGTCTGAAACTTTGCCAAAACAAGTTAAGATGGTTCTTCAATTTCCTGCTTCAGAGACTGCCAGATATTCTACAGGACACAGAAAGAAGCAACTGATGAACTATGCCGAATGCTCAGAGTAGTCCTTCAAACTTCCTGCTTCACTAAAAAGTCTGCCAGAGACTCTAGCCATGTAGGCTGAAGATGAATGCTCCAACATTACAAAGAAACTATCCAGGTAACCAGATGTCTCTGTCATTCTTATAATTTGGAAGTTGCTTATAATGCCCTTCCTTACTCAAGTAATATTATATTCTTCTGTGGTCTTTGATGGGATTGAAGATTAGAGAGTTATAATTATAGTTATCCTTAGTTATAATAAAAAGTAATTTAGATACAAAACTTTGGACTCACAAGAATAAGGTAGATGATAGAATATTTTTTAATTTTGATAAATACAAATAGACTAGATATTTGTAAATCTTGCTTGATAGCTATTTTGTTATATGTAATTTTGCTATGTTGAAATTGAAACCTTGCCTTTTGATTACACAAAAAAAGGGAAAATGATGTGGGATATTTTTTTGTACACTGTGAATTACCATTGGATAATAAAGGAATTGTTTTGGCCTATGGCAAACCAGTTTATAGGCAGGCAGAAATTTCAAGCATAAATAAAGGTGAAGAAGGATGACATCAAAAGAGATGCTGTGAGATGCCACCGAGAGAGCAAGATGTAAAAGTACAGGTTAGCCACAAGCCGTGTAACAAAACATAGATTAGTAGAAGTGGGTTGAGTTAAGATGCAAGAGAGAGTTAGCAATAAGTCTGAGCCTTAGGCTGAACAGTCTGTAATTAATATAATCATCTGAGTCATTTCTGAGGGCTAAGCAGCAGTGGGTGGGTTCAGACCTTGGGGCTAGGATGGGCCAGAAACTTCAGGCTACACGATACTACATTCATACAGTGCCCATAGAAGTAGAAGGGAATTTGATGACCTGGAACTGGAATTATAGTCGTTTGGGACGTGCAAAGCAAACACAAGTTTACTCCAAGAGTACCAAGCAACCTTAATTGCTGAGCCATCTCTCCAGCCCTTCTCACTGGTTATTGATAATTCTATTTTCTTTTCTCAATTGCAGATAGCTACATGCTAAGGAAAACCCTGCACATTGTAACATCTTCTTTCTTTTAGAAATGCAATTTGCAATTACCTTTGTGTATTTGTTTTCTAATCATAACTATGCTATGTCACCATCATCTTTCAAGCTACCTGAGCCTAGAAACTGGTGTCAATTGTCCTGAACTTGATCCTACCTCCAGTAGCCAAATGCTGTTCATTCTACCTTGAAGATTCACTCCTTGCTCTCCCTCAGTACCACATCTTTAGAAGGCTTTGTTGTGTTTTATTTTTAATTAAGACTTAATAATGCAGCTCTCATCCTTGGGGGTCTAGTTTAGCCTCTTTTTTGGCATTAAGGTCATTAAGGTATCATTCAGGTATCATTCTGTAGCTCAGTCTGGTCTCAGGTGGCAATCCATATGCCTTGGCATCCTGAGTATTGGGATTGTAGATATATACCACATAGCCATCTTATTTTAAGGCTTGTTGTTGATGATGATAAGTGTACTTTCAGATTTTTTTTTAAAGTCACTATGTCTATGCTGCCCATTCAAACATAGGAAGGAATGTGTAATGAAGAAAAGAGCCCTACACAGTGCTATTATGTACCTATAGCTAATGCCCTGGGTACCAGCATACTCAAGTTTAGGCTTTGAATGAACATTGCTATTCTAAAGGCTGCTACCAATTCGAATGCAAACGTGGCTGTGTTTGTTATGCCCAGCTCTGCACCAGCCTTGCTTCGTAGGCATGCAATGTTCCACATTTCCAATCCATTCTTGGCATCTCATCATGCCTTGATCAAATCCACTACAGCACCTTTCCCCCTGGCTAATTCCACTTCGGACTGAAAGACCAAATAATGTATTATTTGGGGGCAGAAACAGGGACAGTTGCAGCAGAAGATGATAAAACAAAAGTGGCAGGTAGTGCCCAAGGGCTTTGGAGCCTTTATCCCTTTGCTTCCAAAGCTACTTTCACGGAGTTATACTAACTAGCTTTGTGGACTTTGGAAAGACCTACTCATTCCCTTGTCTTTGCAGATCACCCCAAAAGGAATGCTCTAGAAACAATGGCACAAAGCCACAAAATTTTAATTACAGATTCAAATTACAAATGTGAATAAGCCAAAGTTTGAAAAATTTGCAAAACTGAGAAGTCACTATGAATTTTTGTAACAATGCCAAGAATGGCAGTGAGTAGATCCACACGAGCATGCACATAAGAAGACACTTTCTCACCCATTTCCAGCCATGAAAACCAGAGCCAGCAAGCCTCCTTTGTCACTAACTGCTCTGAGAGGGGAGTGGTATATTAAAAGGTCAGGTTCAGGTGGTATACTTTATATAACCCACGACCAACGTTTTTTCTTCATTCTAATCAAATTGGGTGTTGAATTTTGAGTGGGCCTCAAGACTTTAAGCATTGCCATTGAGTTAGATATCGATTTGCTTTTGAAAGTATTATCTATTTGACAAGCAGGGGAAGTGATTATTGAATCTGACCTGCCAAATTTGATTCCCAAGGAATATGACGAACATCCATTAGAAGGTTTATAGATACTAATGAGCAAGAGGGTGTTGAACCTCACACACTGTAATTATACCCACAATTGCCTCGACATTTAAAACAAATTCTGGTATAATTTTCATGCATCATTGAAAACCTCTTATTTGTACACGTCCCAATTTTGACTCATAAAAACGAACATTTGTTTTTATACTTCTGTGAAGAATGCACTGAATAAAATAGAATAGAATAGGGACTCTGAAATGATCAGTTACCAAAAATATTTCTTTTTTTTATGCAAGAAGGCCTGATAGCTATGAAGTGTTTGCTTTATTTAACCAAGTTTGTTTACATGCTTATGGTCCTTCTTGTTAAATTTCACAAGTCCGATTATTTGACTGTGACATAGGAATTGTGTCCAAATACTCAGAGAAGCATTCGCTCATTGATAATTAAAGTCTCAGGGTGAAAAGAATTAAAAGATTATATAAGAGGCAATAAATAATCTTATCTTCTAATGAGTAACTGTCCCCTGCATTCTTTGGACACAAATGATCTAGCTTTCCCCTCCTGTGTTTTAATTTATTCTACTTGTGTGACTTGAAAAGATGAGTTAGTCACACAGTTAGTGATCAGACACCATCCTGGGGACTGAAAATGCAAAGACCAATAGGAGAGAAAATAAAGAAAGAAATAGAACAAAATAACCTTCTCTCAAGAAATCCATTATTACCGTATGTCCCAACATCTAGAAATTTAAAATGTCACCTGCAGGTAGTTATCTGCTGCCAATGTGCTGTCCATCAACTCAGGGAAGCTGAGACACTGTGAGCCCTGGTTATAAAGTATAAAAAGAATCATGAATATTTCAGAAGCTACAAAAAGTCTGTAGACCCATATAGTTCTAGAACTTTCAGGGGAAGGTTAAATTTGCTGAACCAGGCATGCTGATTGACTATCCTGGAACAGTATAATGGGGTGGGGAGGGTACAGGTGGGGTGGGGCAGGCATGAGAGAAGGGATAGGTTATACCCTGGAGTTAGGCTGCTTCCACTTGGGGCTTTTAGTGACTGGTATAATTTCTCTTGCTTCACTTTACACTACTGCAACATGGAAGTTACAATTGCCCTGTGAGACCTGTTAGGAATCCGGCAATGCCAATGTGCTTCATAAATGCAAATTACCATTAGGATCTCAATTGCTCCTCCCTCTACCCAGGACCCTTGGGTCCATCGAATTCAGCCCAATTCCACCTTAAGTGGAGACAGACTCACCCACTCACCAAAACTGACATGGGTATGAACCACATTAGGACTAAAATCGTTGTAGCTGGGTGCCATTTGAGTATGAAGTGGCCTCATCAGTGATTGTAGGCTTTTTGTAGGCTTTGGGACTTTGAAGAAGTCCACCTAGAAATGCAGATTACCCCTGGGAGAGGCCTTTCCTAGTTAGAAGAACAGAGGCAGTGAGTGTGCGGCCTCCTCAGAGGAAGGAAGCTTTGCAGCTGCCTCGGTAAATACTGCATTTGGGAGGGGGAAAAATTCTGGCCCAGTGCCACCTTTTTTCATGGTTCCCTAAGAATGGTCTCGGGTTCTTTCCGAAATCTACATCTGTGAAAGGCAGAGCTGGCAGGGACAATTCTCAAGGCACAAGAGGCTGGCAAGTCTTGCTGATGAAGAGCTCAGAGGGGCTGAGAAAGGAGATGGTACATCTTTCTGTCAACAGAAACTTCAGGGAAGTTCCTCTGAGGCCTAAGGCTTTCACACACCACAGAAATGTCCTTTTCACTGTATAGGATTTTGCTGCAGGGAGGTTTAGAGAACGCTCACTGTAAGGACAATAGAGTCAGGTGGTTCTTTCCTTCTGTTCCCGATGCCCTAAGTCACATTACTATGGTCGGTGGCTGCTTTCCAAAGGAGAAGACACAAAGATTGTGACATTTGTCCATTAGACATTAGACTAATGCTCTCCAAAGAAATACATTCTGTGATGATATTGTTTTTAAACTTCCCGGTAATCAAACAGAGGAGAAGAAAGAGGAATTGCCTTAATTAGTTATCCTATTCAAAATCAGGGGAATGCCATTTCCCCTGGGTTGAAACATTTCTTTCTGGAGGGAGAAGCAAGCAGGCTCCTAAGACTAGGAAAGCCCATGAAATTTAAAAGGCTCAGGAAGCTCACAAAATTTAGGAGACTCGCAAGACACACACACCCTTTCTGGAGGGTATATAAACAATAAAAAAGTGCGGAGACAGGTAGCTCTTCAGTGGAACTGCCTTCAAGTGAGTCAGGGAAGTCAAGTTCAGTTCCTGTTGCCAGAGTCACCTATGCTCCTGGAACTCCAACAAACATTTGGTTCACCAAGCTGGACTTGGGTGAATTCACTTCTTTGGTCTCTTGTCAGTACCCTATAGACTGAACTTCACCTCTCCCCAGGCAAAGTCACACAACAGCTAGCATATAATGTTGGCTAAACTGGTACTCAATGACTATCATTTTGAACACAGAAAGAAAGACTACATTTTTCTTTGAAAACTAAGATAAAACAGAAACCTCCAAATTGCCTGACCAATGAAATGCCTTTCATTTGAATGCACTGTGTACTTTAAAACAAAACAAAACAAAATCACCTTATCCCTTTCAGGTTCTGCTGCTCCAGCCCAATGAACCTTCTTCCCTCTTCCACATCAGTCACTCTGATCTCAGACCCCTGGTTCTTGGCTTCATGCCACAAGGGTCCATTAGGCTGATCTCTTTCCATCTTTAATGTCTCCAAAGAGCTTGGTGTTATGGCTTCTCCAGGCATTCACAGCTACTTTGATGAGTTCCCAGTTTCTCCTGACAAAAGAGAGAACAGATGATCTGTTACAGGCTGATGTGGGGCATGGGAGGAGACCTTGACCCAGCCTCCTGGTCTGTGCTTTCTCACTGCATCCCATCACATCCCACCCTATCCCACCCCACTCCACCTCACCCCACCCCATCCCACCTCACCCCATCTCACCCCATCCCATCCCATTCCATTCCATCCCATCCCATCCCATCCCATTCCATCTTATTCCATCTGACCCCATCCCACTCTATCAAACCCCATCCCACCCCACTCTATTCCATCCCACCCTACTCCATCCCATTTTATCCATTCCCCAGGAACCCACTGCCCCTGAAAAATAATCTTTCCATATCATGTTCTTAGTCATAGAGTGATCTCTTGGAGGTCACCTACTCAGAACTTTGGCTTTCTCTGCATCTCACAGAGAGAGGCTTGTCCTTCTCCAGAACCAGCAATTATTCCATACTGCCCATTTCAAGGTCTCCCCCTCAAGCACATCTTTTATCTAACTACGAAGTAGATTTGCAGCCTCTTAGCCTCCTCTGGTTTTTCTCCTGCTCTTGGTATTTCCATGTTTTATAATAATGACAAGCTGCATGACTATATGACACATGCTTCTACACAGCCAGAAATGGGTCTGCTTTGTCTATGTTTCATAGGGATAATAAGGAATATCACCCCCGACACACATACACACGTAACAAATCCCACCATGGATTTAATACTGCTACGTTTAACCTCAGAAAAAGTCCCAGTTCTCAACCAAAATTATAGCCTGTTGCTTTACTTCTCTTTGCTCCATTTCTGTCTTTAAACATCTCTGGCTCTTGCACATAACCCTTCCTGAAAGGGGTCCCATTTTCTGGGCAAACTCCTTTGTACCTCATTGTTCATTTAATTCAACATTATACTTTCAGCTATTAAAAGCTGTGTCTCCTAGCTCCCCACCAAGTGCTTTATTGTCACTACCAATGCCCTTCTGCCCACTGGGTGACTCACTCTGGATCCTTATTTTCTACTGTAAACAATATCAACATACTTAAGGAAAAACATTGGTGAATTAAAAAGACAGATCGTAAAGAGGTCTAATGAGTCATGGTTTTCTGTATTTGCTGTTTTCTCCGATTTGTTTCAAGAGTCTGCCAAGCACACTAAGAGTTGGAATGCTACATGTGGCTTTCTATCTTCCAGAGGTGACAGTCGACTAAAGGTCCCCCAGAGACATCCTGGTGGGTAGATTAGGGTTGCAGGAGAGATCGGTCTAGTGCCTGTGAAGAACTCTTACTGGAGACACTTAGAATCTATGGATGTTCTCTCTGGCTTCAGTGAGCATCATGAGCTCTGGAAGATCTTCTCTGGGCAGCTTTAGGGGGTCTGTAGTTGCTTATAGATTCATGTCAGTAAAAGCCAGGGAAGGTGAAATGTTAGGAAAAATGAGATACTCCACTCTTCTCATCTGGAGAATGTGCTGGAATGAGATACACAAAAGAGGAGATGGGAAGCGGTGGCAGGATCTGCTCTTGGAAAAAAAGAGCTGGGTTTTCTTTGTGGCTCACAGAAAAAACAGCAATAAAACAAGACCCAGTGGTCTGCAGGACACTGTCAACAACAACCAGTTCCCAGAGAGCATTTCTCTTCATCCTCTGGGTCTAAGACCATTGATGCCATTGAGCAAACAAGGACTCCAGGGCTAAAACCTACCGAGAGGCTGAGCTGCAACTCAAAATCTGATTGTTTCATCGCATAAGTACCCTTAGGCTGATGTCCCTTCCCTTACCTATTGCTCCCAAGGAACTCAATGTTATGGCTTCTTCGTAGTCTAGTTAACCTATGATCGCATTTTATGAATGTAGAGGCACTAGCAAAGGACAGGACAACATATTTACTTGTAACCAGAGTTCGTTTGTTGGCTAGAGACATTTTCCAACAAGGTAACTAGACAGTGAAAAGGGCAGCTTTATAAGTAAGGTCTGTGCATACTTAAACTTATATCTTTTCTTCTTACCCTGCAAATCTTAATAAAAACTCAAAAACAACTTTTGCAAATGACCATTAAAGAGGGAGGAAATAACAAAAATAAACAAAGAAAAATAAATTCCCAGAGTATTTTCACTCCAACTTTAGGCCAATAGCACAGGTAAGCACTTGTACCAGTTCATAAAAGCTATTCATGGTCTTATCAGCTCAGTGTAACTGCTTCCATTTGGCCACTTTTCTGACCATTTCTCTCAATATGTGTTTTTCTGTCTAAAATCCTTTAGCATGTTATCTTAGTTAGGGTTTCTATCGCTGTGAAGAGACATCATGACCATGGCTACTCTCATAAAGGAAAACATTTTATTGTAGTGGTTGGCTTACAGTTCAGAGGTTTAGTCCATTATCCGATGGGGCATGGCAGTATGCAGACTGATGTGGTGCTAAAAAGGAGCTAAGAGTCCTGAGTCATAGGCAACAGGAATTGGTCTGAGACACTGGGCAAAGCTTGAGCATATGAGACCTACAGCCCTTCTCAAAAGTAACATACATCCTCTAACAAAGCCATACCTCCTATTCACTATTTGCTGTAGGGACTATTTTCTTTCAATTTTCTTTGTCTTATACTAAATATTACAAGAGAAAATTGTAAGTACAAATACTATCATGCTGCTGGCTTCAGCAGCACATATATTAAAAATGGAATGTTATAGAGAAGATTAGCATGGATGATATGCAAGTTCATGAAGTATTCCACACTTTTTTTGTTAAAAAAAAAGTCATCATGTTTACATTTCTGTGGTGAGTAAATATTTACTTTCTGAGCTATGTCAGAATTTTATATCCTGGGTCAATTAGTTGACTCCAAGGTAAACTAAAATGAAGAAGATCTATTAATATTATTTTCAAGTCTTCCAAGAAGACTACTCTTCAGCCAAAATGCAAATGCATGTGCCAAGGTTTATTTCATAATAATTTCTTTCTCTTCCAAATTACTTTGATACAGAAGGCTCATCATTTGTATTAACAAATTGAAATTTATCACCATTACTTCAGAGCTAAGTGCCATCCAGGTGGCAGTAATAGATGCAGCAGGGGACATGTTTGCCAGTTTGAGCCATTGAATCATGCTGCCTAGTGCTTGTATAATGACAAGGTTCAAGAGATTAAATTCTACTAAAAACTGGTCATTTTTAACCAAGGGACTTAATTGGCAGCATCTGATTTGCATAATTACTCAGCCCTAGTCATGGAATGTTTTTGAGTGTAAGATCAAAGGACTAATTCAGTATCTTTAGGTATAAGGACTCAGAACTGAATTGGATATTTTGGTCTCAAAAGTGGATTCTTCAAAACTATTTGTCAATTGGATTTTTTTACACACCCTCCCCCAAATATCTCTATCCTAGCAGACTTTCCCATCAGAGTAGCTGTCTCAGGCAAGAGGAAAGAAGATATTTGAATTTGTCCTTGAAGAGAGGGGAAGGATAACAACCCCACTTAAAAAAAATACAACCCAAATCCAATTCGGCTCTTGCTGGCAACCTGCATCCTCTGTTATCAAAGTGCAGGTCACAGCTGGGACTCTCTTGAAAAATCAAGAGAGAATTACTTTTCTAATGATTCTGAGCATAATCTATCTCAATAAATAGCAACTAAGGGAGACGGACAACTCATATATTCCAAACATGTTCAGAAGGCAAACTAATTTTCCCAACTGAAGACTTTCACCGAAAAAGTGCATATAATTTTAGCTTTCTGCCTTACAAGAGGGTGGATTGGAAACTTTTGATTATTTGTGGTGGGTTTTAGTTTCCTAAGAGATATGCTTATATTGTCTCTCAGCCACCATCTTCCTGCTCTGCGATTTATCATGACCTTGCTACATCTTTGAACTTTTCATTTCATATGTCAAGTTCAAATTTTGAAACATTATTTTCTTCTATCCACCCACCCATCTGCCTATGAGCTTAGGCATCATTTACTCTATATTTTATGGGCTACAGATATTATGTTTTAAAAGGTATATTGTCTGGTCTCAAGAAACTTAAAATCAACCACTAATGAAATACACATGACAGAAACTACCAGTTGTTGGGAAGAAGGGGTCTGTCACTCAAGACAAGCCATCTCTATAAAAGAGAGTGACCCTAATTTTAAGTAAATTTGGAAACTAAATGGGTGGGAGAGAAATAGGTTATGGCTTGTGAAAAATAAATAGAAATCAAATTAAAAAAAAAAACTTTAAAGGAAGAAAATAGTAAGCCAGGGCATGGTGACTCACACCTTTAATCCCAGCCTTTGGGAGGCAGAGACAGGAGGGTCTCTATGAGTTCTATGTAATGAGTTGTAGTAAGAGGTTTCTGTCCTGGATTTTCGGGCCTAGCCTCAAGGTTTAGACCCACAGATCTGCAGAGACACACAGATGCTTACATTAATTTTAGGCTGATCAGTCTAAGGCCCAGGTATATAACTTGATAACTCTTTATCCTTATACTAACCCATGATTCTAATCCTGTTCAGCCATTCAGCTCGGTACCTTTTCTCAGAGCAGCATAGTTGTCCTCTGCTTCTTCTGGCTTCTCTCTGACATTTCTGCTCTGTTCTGCCTGTTTCTAGAGTCTTCTTAGTCTGGCAGCCCCGCCCACACTTCCTGTCTGTCTGTGGCCAATTAGCACTTTTTACTAAACCAGTAGGTAGGACAATATTTACAATGGTATAATATAATCCCCCTACAGTGAGTTCCGGAACAGGTAAGGCTGTTATATAGAGAAACCCTATCTCTAAAGCAACAACAACAATAAAGAATCTGACAAGTAAGCAACACACAGCACCATTTGTTTACTATTATGGGGTTGTTGCTGAAATATGAATTATTGTTGAATTATTAATCAGTTAACACTGATGAATTCTGGTTCCCACTGGCTGGAGACTAAATCCATTCATTGTATGTACTTGGTTAGCTCTACTGCAAAAGTGTGCCTAAGACTACAAGATTTAGGGAGGTCAAAAATAGCCAGGGTGGATGGGACTAAAATTCATTATTTGTGATCAGTGTGTGGTATTTAAACTTGGGAATGCATTTCTTTCCTATTGAGTAGTTCTTGATGAAACTCTATTTCAGTGCCGTCTTGACCCAAATGCTCTTGACCAGCTGAATGGTAGCTCTAAAAGAGTGTTCAGTGGTGGAACACCCTAAATAGCACCAATATCTCTGGAGTTTAATACTTATTTAATAATATCAAAAACACAAAAAAGTGGGTGTGTACTTACCCTTAGCCTAACTTCTGAAGCCAAGAAGCCATGCTAAAGAAGGCAGTTGAGAGCACCCTGAAGCCTTAGACAGACTGGGAGGTTGCCTTGAACTTTCAGTGATTTTATCATTTTTTTCTAGTTGTTTCTTAATAGAAATAGTTGAGAAAGGCACCCGAGGGTGAGCAATCTAAAGAACTCCCTGTGCTCTGTTTCATGGCTTGGTGACTGACAGGATGGCTAGGTAAATGTGAGTGGTGTCCTGACATTCTGGATGACCCTGTAGACTGTGTCTTCTTCTGGAGAAAATTGAAATTATTCTCACAGAGCTTCAACCTTCCATTTCTTGTGTTAAGTTCATATGTCAGTGATTTGGGCTGCCCTTGGTAACCTTTCAGTTGTGAAGGGGACAGGGCATTTTTCCTGAAGATGACCACGAAGGAAGAGCCTGGCATCCAAGTTGAATTAATCAATCTTTCCATCAGAAAGTCATGTGGCCTGAGAAAAGGTCAAAAGGTCTGGGAGCCATGGAGTGTTGGGTGCTGTGCTTCAACCCCCTCAAGGGATCCTTCTTTCCTCCCTCTCTCTATGTTCCCTCTATTGCCTATAATCGTACTGTTAGATAAAATTATTATATAAATAATCATGAATTCATAAAATGCCATACAGAGAAATTATTTTATAAATAAGCTATATATAAATGTATAAAATGTACAAGAAGCTACTGTTTTGAACTAGGGTTCTGCAATAGCCCGTTCCCTACCCAGACTGGGCTGAAAATAGAACTACAATCCAGGAGCTTCTGGTTCATTCCTGTCATCCCAGCATTGGAGAGACTACTGAAAAATGATATGAAGACAGTCTGATGTATATAGTGAGTTTCAGACAAGCCTGGGCTATGAGACCTTGCTTCAAAAAAATTAAATGAATAAATAGATAAAATAAAAATAGATTCATCTGCCATGATTCCAAGTCATCAAGCTGGTACTAAGCGCTGATATGACCTGAAGAATCGGGGTTAGACAGAGAGATGCCAAATTCCCAAATAGGCCGGTGTCAGCTGACATGATAATAATGAAGTTCCTTTTGAACTTCTAAAAACAAACTGGAGACTGCCTGATGTTCACCAGTTATCTTTCTAATGTTTTGTCTTCCTGCCTGCCCTACAAGGGAGACTTTAAAATGACCAAGTCACTTTCTGTATTTTGCTTCTGTGTTTTTCAAGCCTTTTTTCTGTCTATGAAACCAAGATCCCAGGGTTAGTCTATTGGAACAGTTTTTCTATTTTATGGAACGGAGTCTAAAGTTGAAATTTAGCTAATTAAGACCTTTAAGCTGAATTGTTGTGATTTTTGTGTCTTGGTGATATTTAGAGTAGGTGTAACCTCTTGTCAGCTAATCAATAAATTCATAGTTGTACTTGCAGCTTTGATAAAATGGAAATGTTCACATTTTTATCACATGAAACTTGAGAATCCATCTGTGTTCAGATTGGATTGGATTGTACCATTGACCTCCTGTAAGAGAGAAAGAGAAGCTGAGCCTGGTGGTGCATATCAACAATCTCAGCACTCCCAAGTCTCAGATACGAAGACCAAGGCCAGTTTAAGCTTCATAATGAGTCCCAGGCCACACTCAGAAGTATAGTGAGATCCTGTCCCCAAACAAAACAAGACAGAAGGAAAATAGATGTGATGACGCTTTCATGCCTGCAACCCAGCCCTCAGGAAGCAGAAACAGGAGAATCTGGGATTTCTATTGATACTGTCAATAGACAATCAGCAACAAACAGAAAGGCAGGTTAGACAATACCTGCTTGTCATCGTCTACCCTTTATCCCATATTTAAGCCCCATATAACAACGAAATAAATAATTGCCACCTGTGAGATATTTGGGGGACACAACGAGACATCTACTTGGAAGGGTTTATTTGGATGCCCAGTGCCACTGAGGGGGAAAAACAGAAGCTGAAATATCCCAGGAGCATGAGTTTAGTTGTGTATGGGTTCTGGAGATGCAGCTGAGAAAACAGTTCCAACAGGCCCCAGTAAAACTAACAAATAAGGGCTGAGGGCAAGCCGCATGAGTTAGCATGGGGCTGCTAGCACCCAGCCTTGGAAGCCATGCATGCTAATAAAGTATAATAGTTAGTTTTCTATTGCTGTGACCAAACTACCAAAAACCTTTGAGTAGGACTCCAGTCACTCAGGGAAGGGGGACAGTAATCAACAAGTGAGACATCATGAACCTAAAAAAAAAAAAAAACTTTCTTACAATGTATGAAACAGTCAAGTAATTGAAGAAGCAGTCCACAGAATGGGGGGAAAATTGCTCTAACTTCTATCGAAGAACAGTGCTTAGAATATAACTATGGAACTGAAGAGAGAGTTCTCTAAAGAACCACAAATGGCTGGTGATGCAAAAATGTTCCACTTCCCTGGGCATCAGGGAAACGCAAATTAATGCTACTTTGAAATTCCTTCTTACTCCAGTAAAAAATACGTCTGTCACCAAGAAAATAATTGATGCCACAAGCTGACAGCATACGGGGGAAGGGGATACCTATTGGTGAAAGTGAGAACTCGTGTGCCCCTTGAAACGATGTCTGGTCATTCCCTTAAAAACTGGATCAAGAGCTAGCCAATGACTCTGCTTACCACTCCTGAAAGTACATACCTAAAGGACAGTACATCCAACTAGCAGAGACATTTGCACATTCATAATCACTGCTGCTCTATTTATAAGAGCTAAGCAATAGAATCAGGGGTCCATCAACTGATGAATGGATAATGAAAAATCTGGCACATAATACACAATAAAGTTGTTTTAGTTGTAAAGTCAGCAGGAAAATGGATGGGACTGGAAAACGCACAAAGTAAGGTAACACCTGCTCAGAAAGACAAGCATCGCGTGTTTTCTCTCGTATGGGAATCATAGCTTTTAAATTTCAATTTTTATGTTTAACGGAGAATATCCATTGAAACCAGGAAGCTAGGAAGGGACTATGGTGGGATGTCATCAGGAAACTCTTATGGAAGGTAAGTAATAAAGCACATGTAACATGAAGCTAGATTCAGGAAATTCTGAGGTGGTAAGATTTCAACAGAAGAGGGGTAGGGATAGATGAGTGGAGGAAGAGGGCATCAGAACCAAGGATGTAAGAAGAAAATATATTCATTACACCATACCTCGGTTTTAGGACATAGAGAAATCAGATTGGGAGTGAGTTAGAAGCTCCCTTCTGGTTAGACAGCATCATAGTACTGAAAGTTGGTGTGAAGACTGCTGGAAGAGAAGATTCATCAAATGTTTTCATTTATCATAAATCCCGTATCCTACAATACCACCTGCCAGGCACCATGTGCCTACTGATACAATAGTGACATGATGAGTCTGGGAAGAAGCAACCACTGACTAGATTTGAGGCATGCTCTATAGGAGAGAATTCATGTCTGGTGTTATAAAGCTGATCAAAACCCCACGGCTGGGGTTATCATTGGCCCTTGTTCTGACAAGTAGGCAAGATGCCAATTTGCCTTTTATAGCTGTAGACAATTATTACTCTTTTTTTTTTTTTTTTTTTTTTTTTTTGATCAAGGCTTCTTTTTGTAGTAGACCACAGTGAATGCAGAGACTGTGGCTATTCAAGGTGCTGAGAATAAGTGACGGTGGAAGGTTCAGCTTTAACCAGAGCATCTAATCTATGTCACCTACTCTAAGGATCATGAAAGAAGGGGTGGGAAGAATATGAGACAAATGATAGGGAGGAGGACTGTGATATTATAATAACGCATAGTAGCTTTGGTTATCTGCACTGTGCCTTCTCAAGGCTGGGCCTGTCCGCAATCAGTCTGACTCATGGGACCCTCCCTTACTGCAGGGAACTATTGGTTTTTGCTAGATGCTGAGGGAGAGGTCATTGACTTTACATGTGTAGCTGCTGGTGACTCATCCAGCACCAATACATAGTTCCACACAGATGGCTCTGGTTAAGCCCGGTAGTCAGGAAACAAGATGATAAGAACATGAAAAAGATCTCGTGACTGGGAGATTCGATGGGGGTTAGGAAGAATATAAGAGAGGTTGGAGGTGAGTACAATCAAAATGCATCATGTACATGTATGAAATTGTCAAGGGAAACATTTAATTTTTTTAAAAAAGCATTTAAGAGAGGAAGCATTTATATTGGTTTATATTGTTTCAGTCTACCATTGTGAGGAAGGTGTGGCAGAGCAGAACTTTAGCTCACAGCAGTCTGGGCATTTGAGAGTGAGTCAGAGTGGGTGATAATATACCCACAAAGACCTTGTCCCAGTGACGTACTTCCTGAGCTTAGTTCTACATTCTAAGTTCCTAGAACCTCCCTAAACACACCATCATTTGGGGAAATAAGCATCCAAATTATAAACTTATAGGAGATATTTCATAATCAAGCCATAATACAAAGCAAGGTGACTTGTCTTAATCTCTTTACTGTTTTTTATTTCTTTCTGGAACCCATTATGACCAACCATATTCTTCACAAAACCATCCTAGAGAATTACAGCTGTATGTGATGGGTACATGTTAGAAGGAAAAAAAAAAGTGAGTTTTTGAAACAGACAAATCATGATTCTTACACATAAAAGATCCTCAATGATTGGTAGCTATCGAGCAAACAAAAACCAGTCATGATCGACATCAGTATTCTCAAAGTCAATATCACCAAGTTCCTAGGAGGTTTCTTATCAGAAACCTTTACTTTTTCTTTCTGAGACAAGTTCTCATTTTATAGCCTACACTGAACTTGAACTTACCATCCTCCTGCCTCAGCATTCGAAGTGCTAAGCTTACAGTTGTGTGCCACCATAGCCAGCATCTTTCCAAGCCTCTTTTGTTCTCTATAGGCCGTGTGTGGTCCTCCATCCCCCCACACTGTCCTTAGCATGGTAGAGATCTTTAAATCCTCATAATATACTTGTTGGTAGATTAGCTGAGTCGAATTTACCATGATAGATAACAGCAATATTGACAAAGGACTAAAGTAACAAATTGTTAATCAATTCTAGTGCTCGGCATACAAGTGTATTGTCTGTAAGGCCCTTCCCCAAGTGTTTTAGCACCCTCCTCCTTGAGGACCCTAGTACAATGGGCTGTATGACTTCCAACCCCAACTTCAAGGCTGGTTGGCAAAGAGTCACTAACCAGTATACCCACCCCCAAATCATAAATCTTTAAAAATAAAAGCCTAAGGCAATAATCCCAGGAACTGCTTTATTGGGCTGAATGGGATATGACTTTGTATATTTTGATCTATTGAACCTTGTTCACGGAAGATGGGAAAAAAATTCTGTTTACCTAAATTTTACCACAGCAGGGCTAAGAAAAGCAGCTAACATCGGAAGTTAGCATAAATGTCTTCAAAACCGTGTCCTCTGAAGCCAACTGAAGCATTGAGACTCCAAGGAAAATGTGCTTCCAAATGCTAAAAGAGATTTTGATCTTCCCATTATTTTAACAGCAGCACCATAAAATATGTTCTAAAACAAACACAGAGCGCTCAAAATTCCACTGTGTAAACTCAAAGTCAAACATCTGTCTTCCCACCTCCTGGGTTCACCTGGGTTCCTGGGCCTCGGCTGAAAGCACGGAAATGTGGAGCTTTTAGCATAGGCTCTGGGACTTTTAATCATCTTTACTAGTTAATAACGGCTTCCTCTTCAACTAAACAGATGTGGAAAGACAGACCATCTATGGAGTGGAATTGGCCTCTGGATTACAAAGGCTGTGGGGAGAGAGTGTGAAATCATCATGGTGAGCCTCAGACCTGGGTTGGAAACCTTTCTCAGCATCTTCCTTTCCAAATGGTTTGACCTTGTTGTACTACCTAATCCTCCTGAGCCTGTTTCCTGTTTGGGAACAATTATGCCAGTACTATGTGATCCGTAGGGTTGTGTGGGTTCCATAAGACATTTGCTAAATCTTTGCCCAGTGTTCATGAGGAATGAAAACCATTGTACCATTACGCTCCTTCAAATGGACAGTAAGCAGCATTGAACTGAGCCCCTGTTAGATACCCTTGTAAACGCCTGCATCGGATGCTTAAAATGGTGCTAGAAGAGCAATGCCATCATTTGCCTTTCATAGATGAGCCACGCTGATTCCCTGTAGTAAAGGTGAAGCTTGAATGTACTCCTGTTCCTCTCTACAGCTGGGCACAATGCTTTCTTACATCTGAAACACAAGCTCAACTAGCCTGAGAAAAGATGGCCACCTTCACTGTGGAACCTCCTGAAGAAGCTTTATTCTAGTTGCTAGCCACCTGAAAGACAACTTGGGAAACGCTGCCACGATTGTTCATGAACCAGTGATCTAATATTAAGACATTGCTTATGACTCTCACAAGCTGTCTACCTGTCTGG
This sequence comes from Phyllotis vaccarum, assembly GCA_033318265.1. Lineage (NCBI taxonomy): Eukaryota > Metazoa > Chordata > Mammalia > Rodentia > Cricetidae > Phyllotis > Phyllotis vaccarum. The sequence continues at coordinate 97,702,202 of JARWLC010000001.1, forward strand.
GTTGTTCTGTATGTATAGCTGTTCTCGGATGTCACATGACTACCAACCTTTCTGTCTCCAAGAAATGATCACTCATCAGCTCAGGCAAAATGTTTGACTCCAAAGTCAATGGAATTATGCCTCTAGTCTGTCCATTGGAAATTTGTTCTAGGATATTCCCATTCCCCAGCTCCCCACCACCACCAGGATCCCAAAATCTTCTAAGGATCAAGAGCCTAAAAGGTGGTTAGAATGTATATCAATCAGTCTTTGAGAGTCAAGTCCTCTCCATAGTGTAGTGAAGGGCTCGGGTTATTATGGGCTTTCCCAAGATTTCCTACATTATGAAAATAATGCTATGGTATTTGCAAATTGCCTATACATATCTTCTTTAAATCATCTTGGGGTTACTTACAATTCCTAATAAAATATAGATGCTATCTAAATACTTGTTTTACTATATTTTAGAGGGAAAAAGAAAAATGTTATGTGTTCTATACAAATGTGATTTTTAAAACTACTTTTGATATGTGGTTGGTTAAATTCATGGACACAGAATAAAGGTCATCCTCTGAGGACTTCTTGCTATTTCTTCCTAGATATCTTCTTCCTGTTGATTTGGTTTCTAGCATGACAGAGAAACAGGAGAGCTTAACATCAACCATGCTCCCTGACTCCTACTTTGTCTCTGTATACTGGGAAGCACAGGGTTTTGAGAATACTTACCTGGAGCAATTATGTACAAGACCCTTCAGCTGCTGTCAGTAGGCTCAGCATTTCTGCAATGTCTTGGAATTTAAAGATCAGAATATGAGCAGCTCATTTCAGCTTTGCAAACCATCCCCTGTGTAAAATGGGTTATAATATGTTGCTTTGAGTTCTGGCATATTATTGTTAGTGTTGATGATGTAATTCTAAATGACCCTCAACCCAGTTGGTCTCAAAACTAGCAGACAATCAGAAAACAGGAAAGTGAACTATGTTCAAGACATGTTTATAGTATCTATGTTTTAAATTATTATAGGTTTTATTAGGCTGTGTCGATTACAGCCCCTTAACACAGAAAGAATCTAACTACAAACAGAAGTGTGCACAGTGCATGTGTTCATCTCTCAGTGATTATAAGTATTAGCAATAACATAATATAGCACCAATGAACTCCCTTATGTGAATACTCAAATTATTTTGGAAAAATAAATCTCTAAAGACATCTACCAACTAGAATGTACATGTGAAAAGCCCTTAAATGAACAGAGAGGGAGAAAATCTTGGTTTTTTTTTTAATTTATTGCCATATACTTTGTATTATTTTGAGATTAATGGTGAACTCCCTCAATAAGACAGATCTTATTTGAAAAACACCAGAAGTATTTTGTCTTTCTAACTAAAAAGATAATCTTAAACTTTCCTACTTATCATTCATTTCTCAAGGAGAGAACAGCATGACTCATTCATTAAAATAGATTTAAAGTTCCGTTTTGTGATACCTGAAATCGACGTAAGCACATTTGATCTACTTTTTTGATGGTATAAACTAAAGTACTTTGAATTAAGTATTTAAGCTTCAAACCAAGATTTCAGTTCTAGAGGAAATGAAACCAAATTTTGAGATAAGCCATGCTAAGAGTCTTAGCTAGGGAAATGCTCATGATCTTAAGTGTATACAGCCAATCAAATTTGTTTAAGCATTCTGGTATGTATGCATACAAGCACAGGCTTTCAGAGAATTTTGTCAAATGAACTTACCACAAATCTGAGGCATTTTAAAAATTGCCACTGTCTCTTCATTTATTCAATGGGTATTTTTTTTAAAACCATGTATCTATCTATGCCAAATGTAAACCCCCAAACTAAAAGAGAAAGTGTCAGAAGTCACAAATGACAAGTAGCCAGATGACAACTATCAAGATAGCCTCAAAGCCACAGAAACCCACTTGCTCCTGCCTGCTGAGCACTGGTTTTCCTACAAAATGCCCTTCTCTTGGGTTCACAAGTGTGGACACTGAGATGTGAAATGGACCTGACTCCAAACATCCTGACTAGCTTACCGACCTCACTATCAGAAGGCCTCAGGGAGTTTCAAATCGGTCTGACAGAGATTTATTGGTATTTGTGGGTAGCTTTCAAGGTTTTTTCCAGTGTTCTAATCCCTAGCTCCCACACACAATACTGCTATAAAGATACAGATATTCTTTACCCTGTTAATGGAGATCTTCTCCACTCTCTTCCCTGACTCCTGCTTTGCTGTTTCCTATGCAGTTATCGATGGCCAACACTTACTTGTCTTGAAGCTAGGATTTGGTTAAGTCACTGGTAGCCCCAGGAAATGGAATGTCTGATGAGCAAATGGCCACAGGAACTTCCCATGATAACCAGTGGGCCAAACTAATCAAGACAGCCATGGGCTTCCCATTCCAAAGAAAATCTCATCTTTAATGATCAAATGAAAATGCAAATTTAAGGAAAACAAATCGGGTTATTTGGAGGGCGGCATGTACTCAAGAGGATATTAATGTCGTTGTGGTTTCCTGAGGAAAGGGCCTCTATTTTGCTTGCAAGCAAAATGTCAACTCTAATTATTCAAACTGACATCCTACAGGAACTTTTATGAAAATTGAGGTAGGTCCAGAAGACTTGGGCAGGAAGCAGGGTTTTCATTTTGGAACCTGGACACAGTTCTAGTAAAGAGGATTCCTGGTTGGTTAAGTCCAAGTCTCCTTGGTAACAGAATTTTAGGCAGATCTAGTTCCTCTGACATTCCTCTTTCTATCAATCAGTCAGTCAGTCAGTCAGTCAGTCAGTCAGTCAGTCAGTCAGTCACATAATCCCTTTATTCAAAAATAGTTCCTTCTGTTATTACTCAGCATAATATGAAATATGAAGATAGATCAAATAGCATATTTTGAGATTAACAAATGACGTAGTCTTTGAAAAATACGTATCTATTTTATTGCCATGATTACTGTTATGAGCACCATTAATGAGTGCAATCTTCTAGCTATCAACTATCCATTGCTACAGTAATACTCCAGAGCAAACAACTATGAAACTCCAGCATACACAGCTGGAAATCTTCAGCCTTCAAGTATGTAGGCTGGGCAGCATTGGGTGGGCCTCGCTGGCCAATTCTTCTGCCCTTCTTTAGTGTCACCCGTGTGGAGGTATCTGTCAGCCACCAGATCTGGATAACCTTCAGTGAGAGACGAGGTTGTTCTTCTGGGTTTTTAGTCTCCAGACCAGTCATCTGTACTTGTTTCCCTATCAATGGCAAAGACAAGAGCAAGCTCAGCATCATAGGTTCCTTTCAAGACTGTTTTCATCTCATTTGCTAATAGCTCATTGGCCATAACAAATCCCACACTTGAGTATAAAGGCATCTAATGGGTAAGAAGAGACCCTAGAAATTCCATGATAAAGGACACAGGTTCAGATGACTAAGGAGCCAAAGGTGTTGGAACAACAAACAGATCTACCACATGATGCCTACTATTCCAAAATTTTTATTTGGAAACATATTATTTTTATTTTATGGTTACAGAGTTGAGCAGATATTTTTTGATTTTATTAAACTCTTTAAAAACAGTTTTACTCAGACTTTTTAGACTCATTTTAAAGTAAGAAATATGTTGTGTATACAGTGTGACCCATTTCACACAAAAGCTTCCCAAACTATCATTTCCTCCAACTATGAATATTTATTGCTATTATGATATTTAATTTCTCAAAATTTGGATTGTCATTTAGAGAAAAAGCAAACAGCTTGAGAAGTACAAACTAATTTATGAGCTTTAGGCCTCCCTGCCTCCTCTCTTTTGGGGAGGATAACTCATAAATATTTGCAAAGGCCAGAGAATCCACATAGAATGTCTAAAACAAGGCCTTCACAATAGAACTATGGCTAACTCCTGGATTCCAGAACTTAGGCACCAGTTACCTGTGGCCAAATTTCTGGTCATCTATAATGCTAGAATGGCTTCAAGCATCTTCAGGCTGAGAAGTGACAGAGAGGAAGGAGGTGAGAGCCATGGGACACTTTCCTAGCTCTTTTAATATACTGACCCTGACATAAAGAGGTCGAAGTTAGGGAGAATTCCCTCAAGGTTACACCATAGTTGGCTCTGTAGAGATGAGTCTTAAGTGACACATATTTCAATGACACCACACTCAGAGCCTCCATCACTGTCATTTCCAATATATAATTTGTATCTGTGAGGGTTGGGGGGGGGGTAGGGGAGTGAGTTAAAGCCTTCCACCAAGAGTATTCACACTCATGTGTGACATTAATATACAGTTAACAAGTGCCCAGCAAGAGTAAGCTCTGTGTTTTGTGATGTATCAAGAAAGATTTGCAAGGGAGGTTTCCCTCATTAAACCACGTTTTATTAGAAATTATGTGAGCACAGCAGCTCAGAGATCTGCTGATTAGAGCCCTGCTTAATGCCCTTGCATTTGGAAGACAGAGGTCCCAGTGACAGCAGGTCATTGTTTCTGTTTTGCTTTTTCCCAAAATCACCACCACTTTGGGACCCTTGATTATGCAAATCAAAGGCAAAACACCACCCGCTGTTCCGGGGGAAGACCGAGATTCATTGTAGTAAATTGAACTCAAATATGTCATGTTCTGTTTAGTCCAGTAAGTTGGATGGATGGCTCAGAGAGCTGTGTATCAAGACTGTTTGTCCCTTAGAGAGCAGTTGCTCTTCTAAGCACAGCTTTTGACTGCTCTATGCCTCTTTAATATTATGTGTTTCTTGGGGAAGTCTGTGAATGTTTATTGTTTAAGTCATTATCCACGGCACATCGCAAAACAAATGAACTAAGCTTAGTGCGGTCTACCCTGAAATAGATTGCTGGAGCCTTCCAGAGGATGCTGTAAAGCTCAGATTTGGAGGCAGGGAAACACCATCAGATAAATGCATTGTAGTCTGGGTCTGGCACTGTGAAATGTTTGTAAGCTCGTGTTCACGTTATCTCTCTCATGCTTCTGTTTAGATGATTGAGAGAAAAGACTTCTCCAGTGTCAAGGAAGAAGAGGAAAGAACAGAGTCTCTTCTCAAGGCCAAACCCAATATTTATTAACAGAGGAAGTCACCAGCAAAGGATAGCTTTGCCCAAAGAATAGTAAACTCATAAGAATCATCATGAGTGAGATATGAGACAAAGCAATATAAAGTTTGAACCTGGAGACCAATGTTCTATCATCTGAATGCTCATGAGCCATCCCTCAAGTTTGTGAGTTGAAATCTGATTATAATAGTATTAGATAGTGGGGGCATTTCTGAGATGAGGAGAGTGTGACAGAGCTTGTACTAGAGAATCCAGAGAGCCGCCATACCTTTCTACCTGTGAGGATGCAGTAGAGATGTCCTCTATGATCCATAGGGGTGGGTGATCTATGACCCTCACTCCCTAAGTTTGCTGGCATCTGATCTTGAACTTCTCAGGCTCTAGAATTTAGCTAAATAAAACTCTGTTATTTAGAATCTACTGGATTTTCTTTTCTATATAAATGGATTAGGAGTCTATCAGATAGTCTCACCTATAAGAACAACAGAGAACACACACGCACATAAACACCCACACACAGTGTGAAGAGGGCTCACTTCTGATACCCTATCTTATGGGGGTTGAGGTAAAATAATTTGGATTCATCTATGAATATGGCAACATGTAGGTATTCAGAATTCCAGTCTACAAGATCTTAAAATATTTGAGGGAAGTATTTCTAACATTTTTAATCTTTAGGTGAGTTGAAGACAGAAGAAGAATCCATCTAGGGTAAAAGTCAAAAAATAAGGCATGAATTCAGGACAGAGACTGGGTATTGGAGCTGAATCTTCAGAAAATTTGCCAACACATAGTTAGGTATTTTGTTTTGGTGGTGGTTTTAACAGGATATCAGCATGTGAGGGGAACCAAAGACAAAAAGGATTTATGTGAAACAAAACAACTGAGACCCTTGCTAGAGATAGTTCTCTAGAAGGCAACAGCCCTGACAAAGAGCAATTGGTGAAATAAATGTATTTCACTGAAGCAAACAGATGATGTGCTTTTCTCTGTCAGTGCCAGGAAAACAAGGGCTCATCTGAGAATAACCAACCACAAGGTGAACACCATATAGGCCCTAGTACGACGTCTATACCACTTCAGTGCCTCAAAAATCCAACGAGAGAATTGAGGGTAAATGATCACAGGTTGGTGACAAACACAAGGAGCAGTTTCAGATCTTAAGTAGACCGGAGTGGTTCAGGAAGAAAAATTCAGTGCTTGACTTGAAAGCCCAATGACCCAGTTCAATTTCTGGAAGCCGTGTAAAAGGCTGGGTGCCGTTTCTTCTGGGAAAGGGAGCATCTACACTCACACAGAGAATAAATAAATCTTTTAGAGAGGAAGGAAGGAAGCAAGTCAACTAGCCAGTGGCTTGGCTACTGGTTTATTGCATGGGCCTTAACTGGAAACCAGATAATCATTTGTTGACTAAACAGTGAAACTTGGCATTGAAGTTTCCAGAAGTAACCAGTGATCATGCAGACATAGTATAGTTTACTGGGACACTAAGCCAGGAAAAAAAATTCCTAGGGAAATAAGCTCCAGTTAACTCTCAAACAATTGTTATGAACAATGTTTCAGTTACCATAAGCTCACAATATACATTAAACATCACAGATATATGATGAAACAATCCACCATGAATAGGAGCCAGTAGACATAATAGACACATAATCATACCACAAAGACAACCCATGTTAGAACAATTAAATGCCAACTGCACATTGTGTGTGTACATATGTGTGTGTACATATGTGTGTGTATATATATGTGTGTACATATGTGTGTACATATGTGTGTATATATGTGTGTGTACATATGTGTGTGTATATATGTGTGTGTACATATGTGTGTATATATGTGTGTGTACATATGAGTGTGTACATATGTGTGTATATGTGTGTGTACATATGTGTGTGTACATATGTGTGTGTATATATGTGTGTGTACATATGTGTGTATATATGTGTGTGTACATATGTGTGTGTACATATGTGTGTGTACATATGTGTGTGTACATATGTGTGTGTACATATGTGTGTATATGTGTGTGTGTACATATGTGTGTGTACATATGTGTGTGTACATATGTGTGTGTACATATGTGTGTACATATGTGTGTGTACATATGTGTGTGTATATATGTGTGTGTACATATGTGTGTATGTACATATGTGTGTCTAATGAAATAAATGAATGGCAGAAGTATAAGCAAAAGACCACAAAGACTTTCTTTAAACTTAAGGATATTTGGTAATAAAGATTCACGGTGGGATTTTAAGCAGAAATGCCTATTTAGAGGGTAATCTTTGTTTATTAGAGACACACATTGAATTATTACAGATAATATAATAGATTGGATTGTCTTCAGAATTATCTGGAGTGGGAGAGGTATTCAGAATTCAGAAGAAACAAATCAGCAGTGAATTACTCATTGCTGGGGCAGGTGATAACAGTGTTTGCCCTGCTATTCTTTTTCCTGTGACACGTACATTAGTTACTTTTCTCAATGCTGGAGGGAAAAAAAAAACAAACTCCACAACTTAAATAAGGGAGGCAGAGTTTATTCTGACCGTGAGCTGAGGAGACACAGTCCATTGTAGTGGAGAAGGTAAGGTAGTAGCAGTGTGGGGCAGCTGGCCATATCCCATACAGTTGGGAAGCAGATGACCAAGAAGTGGGTCAGACTCTAAAGCCTCAAGGGCCACTCCCAGGTACCTATTTCTCCAGTTAGGCTCTGCATCCTAAAGGTTCCACAGCCTTCCCAAACAGCACCATCAGCTGGAGACCAAGTGTGCACATATTTGGGCTTCTGGAGGCTCATTTCACATTCAAATCACAATATCACGCTTGCAGGTTTTTATCTGAAAGTGTACCTTATTCAGTGGGCACGGAGATTGGAAGAAAAGATTTAACTTACAAAGACAAGAAGAAAAAGTCGCCTAAGATTTGGGAATAGATTGTATATGGTAACAGATAAATTATAACAGATAAATTTAAGATATAACTGAAGTAATTACCAGGAACGCAGCACAAAACCAAAAGGAAATGTACCTTATCAGACCTTAAGATAACCAGAAGGTAGATTCATAAGACTAAAAAGGGTCTAATATCCCAGCTAAGACTCCAAGCAATAGTGGAGAGGGTACCTAAGGTGGCCTTCCCCTGTAATCAATTGATGACCACCCTAATTGTCATCATAGAATCTTCATCCAGCAACTGATGGAGGCAGTCGCAGAGATCCATACCTAAGCACCAGATCGAGCTTCCACTCCAGCTGAAGCGAGAGGAGAGAGTATATAAGCAAAGGGATTGGGATTGAGGGGACCCACAGAGACGACTGAGCTATTGGCTCACTGACTCTGAAACGGCAGCTGAGGAAACTTCATGGAACAAAACTAAACCCTCTGAATGGAGATCAGTCAAATGGCATGGGCAGTCTGTGGGGTCTCTGGCAGTCAGGTCAGAGTTTATTCCTAGTGCATGAACTTGCTTCTCGGAGTCCATTCCCTACACCTTACTCAGCCTCCATACTGGAGGGAGAGATTTGGTTCTACCTCCCTTGGGAGTCTGTACCCACTCTGAAGAAAGCATGGGGGGATGGGTAAATAATTAACTAAAATGAATCTAATAAGAGATGACAGAGAAAATGATAGGTAAACTAGGAAGATGGAATGTTGAGGAGATGTGTCCTGGTTTATCTTTATTGTCAACTTGACACAGCCTAGGGGCATCTGTGAGGAGGAATTAGCTAGATGAGATTGGCTTGTGGGCATGTCTGGGGGTGGGGGGACTGTCTCCATAATAAGCTAATGTTGGAAGACCAGCCCACTGGGGGCAGCTCCATTCCTTAGGCAGGTGATCATGGGTGTCTAAAGAAAAGCTTTGTAAGCATGAGCCTGCCAGCAAGTCTGCAGGCAGTGTTTCTTCATTGTTTCTGTTTCCCTACTTGAGTTCCTACCTTTACTTCTTTCCACGATGGGTTTGGACCTGGGAAGGGCAGTCATTGTCTTCAGGCCTGGACTTCAGACTCCAATAGGCAGTTCTAAACCATGGCTGCACAGATAATCCCTGGAAAGTCAGTGGGTCTCAGAACAACAACCAAAGTTATAAATGTGGAAAGGAGACTTTTAAAGGGAGAACAGTAAGGGCAGGAAGGGATTAGATAGCGGAATTCACAGCAAGAAGAGTGCATGTTACACACTCATGAAATTGTCAAAGAATGAAGTTTTTTAAAAGGCTTTGTTTAAAAATAGAATTCCCTTTGGATATATCCTAGTGAAACTACGTGAACAACAAAACCATCTGTTTCCTCCCAGAGATGAAGGCTGGAGCAAATTATGATTAGATTGATAACTGATATCTAAACAGCAGCTCGGGGAGACAGAAAATACCACAGATAGGATCCCAGAGTGCTAAGAGAAATAACAACCAATGTACGACTACTAAACAAAATGATCTGTCAAAAAGAAAAGTGAAAGCTATTTTCGTGCAATCAAAACCGAGAAAGTTTACTGCTAATAGTTAATATTTTAAAAATCGAAGGCACAGCCTTCAGAGGATGATCATCGCAGTACAATTTAACCTGTGAGAAAAATGGTGAGCAAAGTAGCCATGTGATGTATGTAAGGAAGCATAGATTACATAAAATAATAATGTCGAAGATGGAGTAAACATTCCCTCATATTAAATCCAGCTGAGAATTCTGGGCATTATATAGACAGCAAACAAGGCATTCAGAGCAGGAGAAGCACAGTAGCTATTGTCTGGGGGACCCCAAAGAGCTCCCAGATTCTCTTTGTCTTGCCTGTCCCAAATGTTACAGATTGCCCTAGAGAACAGAAAATCTATAACGTGAATAGGTACAGATAAATTTCTAGAACTTAAAGATGGGAAAAATAGAAATTATTTCATTTTTATAACCAAGAAAAACATAGCAAGAAGAAAAAACAACAGAACCTTAAGACATGTGGGAATATAGTAAACAATGAAATTTCAACAAGGAAAGGATATATATATATATTATATATATATAATATATATTAGAGAGAGAAAGCCCAAACAGGACCAAAAAGTGTAAGCCTAGTCAATATCTGAAAATAGATGATTAACTTAAATCACTCCAAGATATATCAAGGTTAAGTTTCAAAGGACTACAAAGAAAAATCTTAAAGCAAGCAAAAACTAAGGATGCCTTACACTAGAGAAAGCTAACATAAGTAGCAGATGTCTCATCAGAAATATGGAAGCCAAGAGGAAGTAGTCAGGGTGTCCTCCAATCTCCAGTGAGATGAAGCCAATTTGTTCCCAGCAGATTTACTATAAAATAATGGTTAAAAAGAAAATCTTCTGAATAGGAATGTGTTAGTCATGGTTCCTATTGCCCTGATCAAACACCACAACCAAAAACCAAGTCGGGGAGGAAAGAGCTTTTTTTTGCTGACACTTCAGAAAGTCAGGACAGGAACTCAAAACAGGGCAGGATCCCAGAGCAGAAGCTGATGCAGAGGCCATGGAAGGACGCTGCTTTCCCCCACAGCTTTGCTTCTTTGTTTCTTTCTTTGTTTTGAGACAGGGTCTCTTCGAGTAAGATGTCTATCCTGTAACTCACTATGAACAACCAGGGTAGCTTCAAATTCACTGAGATCCTTCTGCCTCTGCCTCCTGAGTGCAGGTATTAAAAGCATGTGTCACCACACCTGGCTCAGAACAGTGAGACTCTTATCACAGCATTTGTGTGGAGGTCAGTCACTTCGGAGAGTCAGTTCTCACTTTCCACTTTAGGTGAGTACCAGGGACGGAAGCTCGGGAGTTTAGGGATGGCCAGACATATACCCTTGGCAGCAAGCACTGGTGCCTACTTCCTCATCTCACCTGCGCCAAACAAAGGAAGGTTTTATTAAAAGTGTCCACCTGCCCAAGAAAGCTCCAGACAGAATCTTAGACAAGGAGCATTCATGAGCTAGGTGAGGGAACTGGGGAGCTTAGATAAAGAAGAGTGTCCTTTGTTAGTTTCTGAATTTTTAATCCTCTTAGTATATTTCTGATTTAAGTGAAATGTAACTGAAAAGTGAGACAGTATTATTAGCATGTAATTGACATATTAATCTAAGATATAATAATTAGTTGATGATTAATCTGAACACTACTATATGCAAAGGTAATTTTAAGGGGGACATGAGTGATTGAGGGGGGACCTCAGATATTTGATAAAGCACTGTTTGGGATGTATCGGGCTGGGGTTTTCAGGAGAGAGAAACAATTGAATTAGTGAACTGAGAAGCCACATCTTCACCAAGTGTAGAAAAACAGAACCAGAGCTCAGAAATTTTCCCAATGACAGTTATCAAAAATAAATAAATAAATAAACAAACAAACAAACAAACAAACAAACAAACAAATAAATAAAGTCTTGAAGATGCAGAGTATACAAAGATAGAGGTCAAACAACTTGCTTTTCTTCCAGAACTGGGACCATCTCCTGCTTTCACATACCAGAGCTGTGCTCTCTAGCTGTGCCCTCAGTGTCTCTTACTGTGCCAGGCTAGCCTAGTTCTCCAGCTTGAATATGAGATATATAATGAACATATGATGTATTTTTATACACACACACTCCTGTTTCCCTTGAGAACTCTACTATACAACCTATGCTATAGGGGGAGTAAATTGTCTTAAATTAATCTAGTCGTTTATGTATTTGGTTTTGCTTTATTTTTATGAGGAGTAGGGTCGCCACATAACAAGACCCTGACTCATATACTCATAAACATTCAAGTAAACAGAGAGGTATGCTTCATGAATGATAAGACGATACATAAGTTCAATATTATTATAAACAAAATTGCAGTGGGTTTCATTGTTTGTGGAGCACGGGAAGCTGGTTGTAAGGCTGGACAGGTCTGCAAATGTGTCTAAACAGCTAAGACCTTTCTGAAGAACAGAACCCTGTGCCCTTCCTTCCCTTTATCATTTTATTTTATAGCATTGGCATTTGATGGTAAATGCAATGATCAGTGTTTATTTTTCTTCTTATATGCCCCCAAATCTATTCTGATTAGTTTGGGCAAAGGGAGATTTTTTTTTAAACAAACTGAAAACATAAACAATAAAGAAAACTTTGATGTAGTTAATGATACCAAAAGACCAGAAGGAAAGCTACAAGATAGTCTACAAATCAGTGTAAATTACCTGTCACATACATAGTCTATAGGTTATTGGTATCCAGAATGTAAATATTTTAAAACATCTAAAATTTAATGAGAAAATTACCATCTACTAAAAATAATAGATAAAATCATAATAGGTAAACCACACTTCTCAGCATTCCTGTATATCCTTCGCAATATAAATCAGACTTCTCCAAACTAAGTCATTGTCTTGAATTCAGCCAAAACATTTTCTCCATACTATTTTTCATACAAAGCAACCAGCCAACTTTCATTGGCCCCAATCACTATTCTCTTTTCTTGAAATTATGTAGTTTTCCTTGTATCTTTATATTAAATGTGGTAGTTAATCTTAATTATCAGCTTAATGAGTTTTAGAATCACCTGGCAATGAGTTTCCCCAAATGTCTGTGGGGAGTTATCACGATTGGACTAAGACAAAAAGCTATGCCCACCATGGGTAGATGCATTCCCTGAGCTGAGATTCTGGATTGTATAAATGGATTCGTGGCACAGCATTCATCGCTCTCAGCTTCTTGACTACAGATTTGACACGCAAACTACCTTCTCAAGTTCCTCTCCTACTATCCCACCATGATAGGCTTTACCCTCAAACTCTGATTCTCCATTCAATTGCCTTTGTCAGAGTATTAAAATACCCTGATGTTAAAGTTAAATTATAAAACCAGAAAAAGTAACAAAATTAACCTTAAAAGTAAAAAAAAAAAAAATGAGGGCTGGGAGATGGTGGCCCATGCCTTTAATCCTTGCAGTCAGGAAAAAGGTGGATCTCTGTTGAGTCTGAGGCCAGACTGGTCTACAGAGTGAGTTCCAGAACAGCCAAGGATACACAAAAATATCATGTCTTGAAAAATCAAAAAATAAAATAAACAAATAAATAAAAAAAACAAGGAATGTTCCATTTTCTTATGTGTATATGGAATAATTTTAAATATTATTATCAGTCACTCTTGATGAAGTCCAATAATATTTTTCTCTTAAAATAAAGGATACTTGAAAGGTTCAACAGCTCAGTGGGTGGGGGGGAAACTTGAAGAGACTGACACCAGAATTACAAGGAAGAAGAGTCTCACCCTGTAATGTTCCTCTCTCTGTCCTATCCACAGCCCCTTAGAAATAGACTTTGCCTGGTCCTTAGTATCTCATTTTTCAAGAGGAGCAAAACAAGATAGAAACTGTCCTTTTCCTGAATTCCAAGAAAGGTTTCCTTTAAAAAAAAAATTATTTTTATGTGCATTGATGTTCGCCTGCGTATATGTCTCTGTGTGGGTTCTGAATCCTCTCGAGGTAGAGTTAGGCAGTTGTGAGCTGCCTTGTGGATGCTGAGAATTGAACCCAGGTCCTCTGGAAAAATAGCCAGTGTTCTTAACTGCTGAGTCATCTCTCCAGCCCTGGTCTCCCCAACACACACCTCAAAAAGATTTTCTTAACACCAAAAAATTCTGTGCAGAAAGTTCTCTGAATGGAGTCACCAACTTTCAAAGCTTGTCGGCTCATTCTCTCCCAGATATTTCGCTTTGTTAGATGCACGCTTTTATTAATACTAATGCATTTTCTATGCTTCACCATACAGCCAAGGATCTTAAAATAACATGACTGAGCCCTGAGCTGCAAGCTGAACATGGCAAAACATGTAAATCCTCAGGCTATATCTGATAGAGAGCTAATTAAACAACTCTAGGTTTTTCCGAACAAGCCACACGGAGTTCTGTCTACTTGCCTCGCTCAGCAGCAAAGAGAGGGGGTGGGAAGGTAGTGATGAACGGTGATGAATGTTGAGGAAATCCGTACTAAACACGACATGTTTCCAGAGGCAATCTTTTTTCTTCTTTTCCTATGCAGGCTATAAATGTATTTGAGATACAACATTCTAAGTGCCACTTTTTAAAATAAATTTTTTCATTTTAAAATGCAGCCAGATTTACAGGAAGAAAAAAAATGAACATAACAAAGACGTCCACACACACTACACCTTCCCATTATTAGCATCTCGAATGTCTGTGACACATTTTTGCAATTAATTAACCAAAACTGATTCATTATTAAGCATCCATACGTTATTCAAGTTTCCTCACATTTCTTTTAGTGACTGTTTCTCTTCCATCCAACGTCCCATACCATACTTACGGTCACATGGCCTTGGCTTCCTCTCAATGGAACCAGTTGCTCAGATTTTCCTCATCTTTTATAATCTTAAACATCTTGGGGGGCTGATAGACTATTTTGTAGGATTCGTGAAATCTGTCTGCTGTTTTAATCAAAGTAAAGTTAGACATCTTGGGGAAGGGGAATTCCAGAAGAAGAGAAATGTCAAATGAACTCTCATTTTTAAAATCCCATTTTTAAAGTTGAACCTGAGCATACAAAAGTGACCTATGTACACAAACCATCTGAAGAAAGTAGATGTACACACTATGAGAAGCTGTACCAGGATAGTGAAGTCACAGGGCATTTCTATTTCATATTTGTTATTTATCTGTGTCTATATATGTATTTTTACTTTTAGTGGAGAGGGAGGTGGCTGAGGATGTGGTTCAGTTGGTAGCATGCTTGCCTAACATGCATGAAGACCCAGACACTCACAGCTCCAAAAATAGGACAATACCTTGTCAGTCCTGTTACCTGCTTCCAAGAGAGGAAGATACATAGAAGCCAAATTTGGGGGTGAGAGTTGGGGGTTTAACTCAATGGTAGAGTGTCTGCCTAGCAAGGCCCTGGGTTCTGTCTCTAACAATTTATATATACATAAATTTATATATATATATATTCTTTAGTTAAAAAAATGCCTATTTTTAGGTCCATCCTTGCCTGCCTAAAAAGGTAGTTTTACTTCTTCAAATGAGCAAACTGTTCTTAGATTTGGAAAAATATCCAGAAGTATTTGTAGGTCACTCACATTGAAGGAAATCTGGAAGGAAGAGAGAAGAGAGAGCATAGCCCAAAGAATCTTTCTTTCCTCAGATAAAAGCCTTCAGCCTCGTGGCCAACAGAGAATGGTTCTCTTCTCTGCCTCTGTGTTTCCTTTTGTCTACCCCGCTTTGTCTTGTTTCTCCTGATCATTTATTGGTTTGTGTTCTCAACTGACGGTTGTTGAGTCCAGTGAGAATTGAGTAGACTCTAAAAGACATCCTAGCCTTACTTTCAAGGATGATAGAGGTATATGCCAGCAAACATGTTTGTTCAATAAATCTGTCTCTCTCTCTCTGTCTGTCTGTCTCTCTGTCTTTTTCTGTCTCTGTCTCTCTGTCTCTCTCTGTCTCTCTCTGTCTCTCTCTGTCTCTCTCTCTCTCTCTCTCTCTCTCTCTCTCTCACACACACACACACACACACACACACACACACACACACACACACACACACACACACATACACACACACACACCCCAGAATAAAAAGATCTAGATAGAGAAACAGCTTTGCTATAAGAAGAGAAGGGAACGTTTTTTCCTCTGTCATTTTGAGGACTGGATAATTAAATCTGTGAAGTAAGATGACAATAGGCACATTAACAGAGGCGAAGGGACACAATTTGCCATGTGCATGGATACGTTGGGGTAACGCATACACCTACCCTGTGCTATCTAAGAGCTTACATTCCCTTCATACAAGAGGGGCTGGGGTGGTTTAGATAACTTAGGAGTAGTGAGTGATTGGGGCACAAAATAAAGAGACTTTCAAAGGGATGGGTGAATGGGCGTGTCACAATCCAGGGAACTTCATCGCTCTTAGTGGATGAGATTCCCAGAAAGTGTATGCACGATTGAGCAGCCTCCAGAATGACTGTCTTTAGGCAGATAAAGGAAGTTAAACCCCCTTTTGCACTTACCATTTCTCAAAGAGCTGAAGTCTGGAGTCCAACTGGCCTATTTTAGGGATATGTTTCTTGAACTCTATCATTATTCTGGGGGATATGGTAGGGAGCACTTCCTAGATGAAAAGATACCTGAACAGGAATTAGGGTTCCAGGAAGGAGTGGTGAAATCAAATGTCCAAGGTGGGAATGGGGGTCGCAGGGATATGACAGGGGATGAGGGAAATACCAGATCAAGCCACACCTTGCTGAGCCACATCTGTGAGGGATTCATTCTATTAGGTGGCAAACCCTGGGATCTGAACTTGATGCTTAGTTTTACTGTTTTATTTTTCTGCTCAGTCTATCTATCTATCTATCTATCTATCTATCTATCTATCTATCTATCTATCTATCATCTATCATCTATCCATTGTGTGTGTTATCTATCAATCTACCTATTGTGTGTGTGTGTGATGTTCATAGATAGCATGTGTGCCACAGCCTGAATATTGAAGACCAACTTTATTGAGTCCATTCTCCCTTCCATCTTCACGTGGATTTGAGGAACCCGACTCAACTTATCAGACTTGTGTTTCAAGTACTTTTCCCTCAACAACCCATTTCCAAGCCTCTGCTATTGCAAAATCAAAAACATCTTTGTGCAATGCCTCTATGGGTGTCCTGGCATAACTGTGGCACCCCGTTTACATTGTTTAACCTAAGGAGCCCCTCACATTCAAAGTATTAATCATGGTCAGTTTCCATGCTGTTGCCTTCTGTTGATAGTTACTTTATTTAAATCTTTAATTTTGTGGTTTATTTATTCCTATTTTACGTGTATTGGTGTTTTGCCTGCATGTATGTCTGTATGACGGTTTCAAATCACTTTGAGATGGATTATGAACAGCTGTGAGCCACCATGTGGGCACTGAGAACTGAACTGAAGTCCTCTGGAAGAGCGGTCAGTGCCCTTCACCTCTGAGCCATCACTCCAACCCCTAAAGCCTTTCATTTTAGTATAGTTGAATGATCTATGTCTTTTCAAAGTTCTTGAAGTATATAAAATATAAGGGAAAGACTTGGGTATAAAATAACGGTGTGACTTTAGGAAAAAGATCATATTGGGCAGGAGATGTAGCTCAGTTGGTAGGGTGCTTGCCTAGCATTCACAGAGCCCTGGGCTCACCCCCACCCCCAGGTCTACACAGACACACTTGTGTGACCCTATAATTCTAACACTTGGAAGGTGGAGCCCTAAAGACCAGAAGTTCGAGGCCATCTTTAGCTACATGGCCAGTTTGAGGCCAGCCTGAGGTACAAGAAACATTGTTGAAAATTGAGAGAGAGGAAGAGGGAGGGGTACGGACTGGCTTGCACACTGTTGGGTACGGACTGGCTTGCACATTGTTGGGTACGGTCTGGCTTGCACACTGTTGGGTACGGTCTGGCTTGCACACTGTTGGGTACGGTCTGGCTTGCACACTGTTGGGTACGGACTGGCTTGCACACTGTTGGGTACGGTCTGGCTTGCACACTGTTGGGTACGGACTGGCTTGCACACTGTTGGGTACGGTCTGGCTTGCACATTGTTGGGTACGGACTGGCTTGCACACTGTTGGGTACGGTCTGGCTTGCACACTGTTGGGTACGGACTGGCTTGCACACTGTTGGGTACGGACTGGCTTGCACACTGTTGGGTACGGTCTGGCTTGCACACTGTTGGGTACGGTCTGGCTTGCACACTGTTGGGTACGGTCTGGCTTGCACACTGTTGGGTACGGTCTGGCTTGCACACTGTTGGGTACGGTCTGGCTTGCACATTGTTGGGTACGGACTGGCTTGCACACTGTTGGGTACGGTCTGGCTTGCACACTGTTGGGTACGGTCTGGCTTGCACACTGTTGGGTACGGTCTGGCTTGCACACTGTTGGGTACGGACTGGCTTGCACACTGTTGGGTACGGTCTGGCTTGCACACTGTTGGGTACGGTCTGGCTTGCACACTGTTGGGTACGGACTGGCTTGCACACTGTTGGGTACGGTCTGGCTTGCACACTGTTGGGTACGGTCTGGCTTGCACACTGTTGGGTACGGTCTGGCTTGCACACTGTTGGGTACAGACTGGCTTGCACACTGTTGGGTACGGTCTGGCTTGCACACTGTTGGGTACGGTCTGGCTTGCACACTGTTGGGTACGGACTGGCTTGCACACTGTTGGGTACGGACTGGCTTGCACACTGTTGGGTACGGACTGGCTTGCACACTGTTGGGTACTATGCAGCATTATGTGTGGAGTTCTAACCATCTTTCTCCTGTGAGAGATTGTACGCTCTGGCATTGTTCCATCACAGAGGAAGCTCTTGCAGTCAGCAGACTGGAGCCTAGACCTCACCGTAAACTCCAGACTCACTGTTTCGGTAGCTTGATTACTGTGCCATAGAAAGGGATGCATTTCGGCTGCTTATCATGTCTGTATTTAAATAATTAAATAGAATTGTAATATAAAAGCTTCTGTCCTCTTATTGATGACACCAGGCATCTCTCTTCTACTTTTTTTAAGTAGGAAGTCCTTTTCACCTTTTATTCACTTAATAAACAACACATTCCCACAGACACTCTTCCGTGTCTGCTTTATGGAAAACTGAGAATCAGAGAAATCAATTTGCCCTGGATCGTTCAGCTAGGAAGTGGTAAACCTGGGATATGCTTTTGTCTATAAGAAACCCATTTCTACTTTATATAGGAACTAACTCTATGACTCAAGCCCCCTGCACAAGTTGGCTTAAGGAGGACCATGTGTAGAGTGAGAAAAGTCCTTTATGAGGATTGCCGTTCTGAAGTCTGAAGAAATTATTAACTTCCATTAATGATTGGAAGATGGTTGCAATGTGGGCATCTGTGTGTCTGTGTGTCTGTGTGTGTATGTGTTCTCCACATAAAAGAACCTGACAAGGCATAGAGAGTCTGGTGACATTTGAATCCCTGATGCACTCCAAACAGAAACAAGCATCAGCCTGGGCAGCCTGGCTGAGGTTTATGTGCCTTTCAATAGTCTTATTCCTTCAGCATTTTTGAGCTTGTGTACCTACACAGCACTCACAGATGCTCCGTTGCTCTTAATAACCAGTGAGCCTGTCTACTAGGTTCTTGGTTACCATTCATCATTTAAGTAATCTCTAAGGAGGAAACCTCTCAGCCTAAGAATCCAGCCTTGGTGGAGCCAAGTTCAGATCCCACCCTCCCAGGCTCCTCCCAGGTAGGATGCAGGCTTCTTATTAGGTTCTGGCAGCATCTCTGTCTATACACAAGACTCTGCATGTGTGTGGCCTTTATCTTTGCTGCTGCATGGGACAGCTGGGGTCCAGTTCTCTGGAGGGACAGAAATAACCAAGTTCTTGGCTCCGAAGTAATATTGGTTAGTGAAGGAACCCACACTAAAGTCAAGCTCCCTTCATTTGTTGCTTGGTGAGTAGCAGCCCCGTCAGGTCATTTCTATCGCGAGATTTGGGGCACTGATTAAAGATATTTCTCTCCTTCTTCTGTATCAACAATTCCAGTGGCAATTTTAGTGAGAGCTATCATTTCACGGATTACACATCTATTTAATCTAGGCACAGTGGTTAATATACTCAGACATAAAATGTGAGTTCACAGGACATGATGCTCACACCAGTAACCTCAGCATGTCAAGGCTGAAGCAGGTGGTTCTCAGAGAGTTCCAGGGCAGTTTAGCCTTACAGAGTATGACCCTTTTCAAACAAAACAAACAACTCCACAATAACAGGCCAGGACTCTCATTCACAACTCTATTTTCAGCACATGGTCTAAAACCTGGCATATAATAAGTCATTAAAAAGTCATAGACAAAATGCAATTAAGATCATATTGTTAATCTCCTTACAGTCTATTCAGAATAACCCAAGACAAATTACATATCCCATCACCAAAAATGGTGATTATTCAACATTTGAAGACCTCCTATTTTCTCCCTCTATACATATAGACAAACACACACACACACAAAATGGAAGCAAAAACTTTTTTTTGCAGTGCTGAGAATACAGTCCAGAGCCAGGCAGGTGCTTTCTCACTGACTTTATATCCCTAGGCCCCAAATTTGTGTATTTTAAACTAAATGTGATTGTAAGGTATATACTGTAAGGCATATATCTGCTCACTTTTTTCTCCTTTGTTTTTAATAATCCCATTACATGATAGGTGCTTTTCTATGTAAACACACTTTAATTAATTAATCATGTATGTCCATGCATATGCACACCACATGTCCGTTCGTGTCTGTTTGGCATGTATAGAGGATAGATGAGGATGTTGGGTATCCAGGGAGCCCACCCATGTGGTCCCCCTCGCCCCTGCCTTCAGCACTGGGGTTACAAGCACACAGTTAGCTTCTTATATACTTGAGATTCAAACTTGAGTCTATAGTCAGAAGTTTTTGTCCAGCCTTGGCCCCTTGGTCGGGACAACATTCTCTCACCCAAGGTCCCACAACTGCTTACAAAATAATGACTCAGAGGCTTATATTAATTACATGTTCTTTGGTCTATGGCTCAGGTTTATTACTTGCTAATGCTTATACTTTAAATTAACCTACATTTCTTATTTGTATTTAGCCACATGGTTTGGCACTTTATTGCTCAGTGCAGCATTCTCATTCCGCTTCCTCTGTGTCTTGTTGGTGTCTCCTGCTCTGCTCTTCTACTTCCCAGAATTCTCCTAGTCGGCTTGCCCCGCCTCTACTTCCTGTCTTATCTACTTGGCCAACCAATATTTACAGTACAAAAGAATAGACCCAAAGTCTTTATGATTGTTTAAGAAGTTCTCTTACCACCAAGCCATCTCTCCAACCTTAATAAACACATTTTCCCTCATAAATATTTTTAAGAGCTAGTGGACACAGGGATTCCTTTCTTTGCATGAACCAATGGTAATTCAGTTTCTTAGTTTTAGACTTTAGTTGGTTCCAGTATACAGGTATTATATATATATATATAATATATATATATATATTATATATATTATATTCTACGTGTGTGCAAAATTATTATATATGCATTCAATTACACCCAATAACCCATGTTCTAAGAGGAAGGTCTTTAACCTTGTATTTCTGTTTACTTGACTAGAATGCTCTCTCACTTTCCATTTCTCTCTAGGAAACCCTCTCATTCTGATACCTTTTACTTCAAAATCAAGTCAACAAAAGTTAGGAATGTACTAAATTACTAACACTAAATCTTAAAGGCTGGCAGGTGTTGGCATCCGTATCCACATTCCTATTTACTTATTTATTTATTTCAATGGATTTGTGAGAACATTTTATTTCTAGTCTTGCATTGTTTGCAGAGTCGAGTAAGAAGTATTCCCAGGTGAGTTTATTAAAAAAAAAAAAAAAAAAAAAAAAAAAAAAAAAAAAAAAAGCCACCTTATTTTTGTATATGTTGACATATTTCAAGTAGTTAAGTATGATGATCCATGAACTGTAAGAGGACCCAGAGGACCCAGAATTAACACTGAATTTACTCTGACATAGAAGGAATATCTACATATTACTGAGGTCTGAGCTTGATCAGTGAGACCTGCCACTTCCCTACTTTGTGGCTAGCAGACTAATCCCCCCAGGTAGTGATTTCCCTCAAGGATTCTGGGAAAGAGACTATAATGATTAGCAAACAGGTATATCCAGTTTGGGGTACCTTATCAGCTAATTGCCTCTTTTGTCAGGGGGTGGGAGAAGGCATTTCTAATTCCTCCCAAGAAATGTATCACCCTCTCAAAAACTGCCTCAGTATAAATAATAGAATAATAATAAAATGAACAAATGTACTCCTCAGCATTCCAGTAGTTGCCATGGCAACAAGCGAATTACCAGTACACATCTCCAATGAGCCAGCCACTCTAGGAAGGGCCAGACTCGGCCTCTCTTGGGCACAGCTGTCTCTGCAGCTGAGTGTATATAGATCTCTCTTCCTGGAGTCAGAGGACACTTGAGCCACTCAGAGAAGTGTGGCCCACCTGCCTACCTTCCAGGAACTCACAGATCCCCTGACATTGCTAGCTCTAAAGTCTCACTCCAGCTGGCCACCCAAGACATGTCCCAACTGAGTCAGCATAGAAGTGATTCACACTAACCCTAAGCAGTCACTAAAATATTGGTATTGATGAACTAAGGTAATTCACTTGAAACATGGTTAAAATTTTTTCCTACATCTATTTCCAGTGTGGTGAACTATTTCCCTCTTAAGTGGTGTAGGAAGATCTTCATGAAGGTCACACTTTGTTGTCTGTTTGGGGTCAAAGGTGACTGTTTGCCTGCCCATGAATTCTAACAGTCGGGTAGGCAACTGTTAGAATGCAACCTGAAAAAGCCAATAGAGGCAAAACCTGGGACAAAGCCAATGCCCAACACACTAACCACAGAGAAGAATCAAGATGCTAATATCCCAGAGTCTCCAAAATAAATTGGACTTTCTTTCCAGGCCAACAGAGAGCCCTCCTCCAATGCCAGCATATGCCTAAGGGTTCAGATGCTAATTTTCCTCCTGTCTCTAGGAATGTGGATTACTATCTAAAATATACCTAGTTATTGCAGGGGCCTCCTGCTGTCCTCACCGAGGAAGGAGTGCTTCTCCAGCTTCTGAGCATCTCTGACCTCTGAAAAGGGATGAAGACTCCATGTGCTTTCTTTGTCTCTCTTTTACATACACATGAAAGTACACACTAATTTTTTTGTAAGTGTGTCGCTTTCCATTAGAGATTTGGATGACAATGGCAGGGCATCTGGGTCTGGGAATACACAAGTAACCCCAGAACTCAAGGGCAGAGGAAGAAAGACCACTGTATGTTGAAGGCCAGCCAGGTCACGAGATGAGCTTCAGAACAGGCAGACAGGCAGGACTATATAGCAAGATCTCACCCAAACACACACACACACACACAGAGAGAGAGAGAGAGAGAGAGAGAGAGAGAGAGAGAGAGCGCCATCTTTATATAAAAGCCACCCATCTTCCTTCCCTAACATAACTTCTTCTAAGGATGCTGGTAAAACCACCCTCTTCATGCCCAGACAGTCTATCCTTGCTCAGATGGTTTGACAGAGAGAACAAAGCAAAGGTCTGAAGGACTGTGTAAGTCCATGAGAGGGATGAGGAGAGACAGGAATGTGGACAAGCAAATGAAAAGCAGCACAAAGAGAAAGGGAAGTGGCCAAGACCCTTCTCCCGGCCCTCAGAGAAGGACGAGGGGAGAGGAACACTGGTGGCTGAAGTTGGCCACAGAGGACTTCACATAAGCAGCAGTTCTTGGGAAGGGAACAGACCCGGAAGCACACACAGACACATTCTAGGATTAAAAGCATGATGCTTGTGCTTGCTTCTCTATTCATATCTCAGTCGGTCTTTCCACATTCGGAAACCAGAAAGAGAAAGGATGAACTGTCCATTGGAAATGAGGCCGTTTTCCTTTGCCTAGAAGTGGTGTGTTCTGCAGATTCTCTGTTTCTAGATTGGCTGTGGAAAGCCAGCAGGGCGAAGAAGCCATTTTCTGGTCACCTCATGCAGAGCTGCTGAAGTCAGACTGCCCTGTTATGGGAAAAGATCGTGGAAGTATTTCTTAGGCAGAGAGAGAAAAGTAACAAAAAAGATTTTTTTCAACTTAAAATATTTATACGAACAGGAATACTGGGCTATATCAATCTAATGCTTTGTTGAACTGCAAAGCCAGGAAACCTGCCTTGGGCAATGCCTTTATGGAACAGCAGAGCTCTGGAATATCAAGTTTATAGAAAACTGGTCAGCCAACACTTGAGGATACGTACATAATGGTCCCAAGCTCAAGGTTTGCATATGAAGCATGCGCTGTTTACTTTCCAAATCAACAGGAAAGGATGTATACTTTAGATAGAACGTTCTGGTTTCTATCATTAAAAAAAAAAGATTTTAATACAACTGTCAGATCTGACCCAATGATTTAGACAAATTTAATCAGTGCTGTAAAAAAGAAATCGTTGTGTTTTAGACTTTTCCTTTATGCTTGCATATCTAAAGTTCAGAAAGTGACATTTAAGAAACATCAAGTTTTCACTGAAATAGTCAAGAATGCACCCAATTTAGAAGACTTCTGAGGTAACAGCTTGCTCCCAAATTAGGTGGATTAGAGCAATCCTAATAGCCACAGAAATAACCTAACGTATTGCATGCAAGCCAAGTAGGGGAAAAAAACCAAAAAACCTTGAACCATTTTATTTTTAAAACTATTGGTGACATTTGCCAAGCAGGAGTCTCCAGATGAGGACAGAAGTTAGTCCTTTGTGCTGCAAAAGTGTGCCTATTTGGTTTTTGCATTTAATTAAAATTGCTTGGGATTATTCACTAATTGTTTGAATGGGGAGAGGGAGAGGAAAATAGGAAACTATTCCCTGAGGGAGGTGGTTGCTTTAAGTAGGTTTCCATCCCTACTGCTCATGAGGCTCATGACATCCAGCTGCCACCGGAAGTAACCCTTTGTGACCCTCCTAATCAACCCTCTGTTTCTCAATGTCCCTCTGTTCTTGAAGACATTTTTCAGAATCTCAAACACGGATAGCAGCTTCCTTGACTCTGCTCCTTCCTCCCTTCCAGAATTTCTCTCCCTCTTTTTGTGTTCTTGTGGTACTGTGGGTGGGGTCCTAGACATGGGATCCATGCTAGACAATTGCCTGTCTACATGCCTCGGTTCTCTTATAGACTCTCTGTGTGCATTCAAGGTGGGTTGTCATCCAGATGCCCCTCTTGATTCTCTGGTTCTTATTCTGTTGTCTTGTTATCACCACCAGTATTGGATGACTTCAGCATTTTTATCTAGAAGGACAACACTTCTGAAATTCTTCCATCCCACTTTCCTCTGAGTATTGGCCCAAAATTCCACAGATCTCATGACACTCAGCAAGCCCAAGGATGCTTCAATTCAGCACACCTAGAACAAAGCATTATCTTGAATGGAATGCAGTCAGCCCTGGTTTATGGTCCTAAGATTAGACAGAGGTTATTCAAAAGGTGGGAAATTGGTATGAGCCCTGGTCTATGGCATATCTAAGCTACTCCAGAAACTTTACACAGGCGCCTAAGGCTATAGAAGCAGCATGGTCATTGTCTTTGAGGCCCCAGCTGTCTCCTGGTAAAGAAAAGGTAAGCGTTTCAAGTTCTCTCACCTCAGGACTCTCTCTAAAACCACTCCCTTAACACGGAGAAGGAAGAAGTATGGCCCTTCAATTTTAAGGTCTCATGAACAACAAAGGGGGAGCTTGAGGAAGCCTCTTCTCTAGGCTTTGTGATCACAGTGAGGCCAGTACAGCCCTCAGTGGCCCCCGAGGGGTTGGTATCCACTCAGCTTCCCCTATCGAGACACATATCTTTCTGTAACCTCCATGAAGGGACACAAGGAGGTGCAGAGAAGTAAATGGCAGAGAGACATAGAGGGAAGGGAGAAGCCACAGAGCAGAATAGTACTGGCGGGCGCTAAAGTGGAGAGATCAAGCCTTGCTGGAGCATGGTGCTAGGTCCTTATCTGTGCCTAGGAACCTCTGCAGCATACCTCATCTCCTTGGCTACCTCAGTAGTAAAGGAACTAAAGCTTTAAGTGCTTCAGCTTCACTGTATGGTGGATCACTCAATTCTTTGGGCCTCAGTGTCTAGATATGATGAGATCTAGCTTATGTGAAGTAGGGATGTTGCAGGGGATGGAATTATTCACTCAGAAGACAGGGTAGGCTCTAGAATTACACTTGTTTTTGTAATTCTAGAAAGACCGTCTCATATCCAGGGACATATGAGTTCCCAAGAGGCATCACAGAACCTCCTCTTAAGATGGGCTTCTTCTGAGACCAAGGGACCACTGTCTGATACTTGGTGTTATCCTACAAACTCAAGACATCTCTCACAGGCCAAGGGACAAAATTGAATCTCTCTAGCTTTAAGGAATAGAATAAGAAGAGAAAATATGGGATGGGGGAGATTATTGTAGCAATATGAAACATCCACAAACATTAATGTCAGGTTTTGAAAAATAATTCAAGAATGGATGGATATAATAAATGCAAAGGTTGGTAATACTTAGGTCTGGAAGTACCTCGGGGAAGAGGCAATTTACACAACAGTTGAATCTGTGGTTTTGAATGGTTCAGTTGCTTCCCAAGGTGGGTGTAACTACACAAGGGTAGGGCCAAAGGGTATCCTATGCTTGGTTGAATACCTAGCTGATGAGGACCTTCAGTTACACTGACATTCACAGGAGCCAAGCCAAGGCAGCCAAGATTGCTTCAGGATCTGGGAGAACCAGACTCCTCAGGGAATTTTGTTTTCTTCAATCTTATGTGGACATCAGGATGCTGATTTTTAATATAGATCTTTTATGATGAGTTTGAGGATGGCAGAATGACTTTTATGAGGACAAACTCGGCTACTATGTATATAATTCATCAGGGCTTTTAAGATGTAGAAATTTGATTGCCTGCTGGGTGTAGGGACCACTTTTATTGCACATCCAAGTTTGTTTATGAAATTCCCCGGCATCAAATGATATTTCAGTATGATAAGAACGGGGAGTATTTATGTGACCTTGTGGGAATGGTGATGTGGTTTAAGGGCTTCTCTCAAACACTGTATGTCTGTAAGACATTTAATTATCCTGTGTCACAGAGTGCAGTCCGGTGGTATACACAAGAGCCCTAGCAGCCCTATAACACAGTATGCTAGGATGGAGGACGCTGATATTGCTTTACTTCAGGAAGCCCAGAAGTCCCACATCCGTGGCACAAGGCAGGCCAGGCTTGTCTCCAATTGGGATGCAGAAGGGCAGGTGTGCTGTGCAAATGAGCAAAGTCAAGATGATCAATCAGATATGCTGTGTGATACCTGCTATAGGCAGCATTTCCCGGACCATGGGAGGCAACCACTACAGAAATTCTCAGCCAAAAATACAACCCTACAGAAGGCCCATACTTTATTTGTATATATTATGTCTGCCCCTCCCTCCCTCCCTCCCTCCCTCCCTCCCTCCCTCCTTCCCTCCCTCCTTTCCTCCCACCCTCTCTTACTCCTCTCCTCCATATTCTCATCCTTTTATAACCCAGACTTGCATCAAGTCAAGATCATCTTGACTCAGTCCCCTGTGTACTGGGGGTAGCAGGCTCTCCTTCATGTCCAGCCCATCCTCCCATCCTCTCTACTAAGAGAATAAATCTAGTTTTCCAAATTCCGTGGCCCATTCTTTGTAAGCACTGCCCCATCTATGCTTTCCAATGGTCTATATATATATGGAGAGAGAAAACTGAGTCTATAGAAGAAACTGATCTCATGTTGCAGAGTGTAGATGCTTCCTTCCAACTTTTACCACTTCCCTGTCCACCCCAAAAGTGCCAAGTAACTACCTGGCTATCTGTGGTCTTCACAAATCTGAGATCAAGCTGGCTATCACTGCTCCTAATTTGGCACTTTTGTATGGTTTTCCCATGGTTCATGGCTACACGTTTGGTCACATACCTATCTCCCCCATTATTACCTCAGTTGAAATTTGTACCAAAAGCAAGGTCTCCCAACCTCTCTCTCTAAGCTTGATCTCGATAATATCCTAATTCTCACCTGCAGTCATCACCACCAGATGGTATGGCGGAAGAGCCACAGGTGTGACATCATACAGCTCTGGGCCTGATTTTCAAACCAGCCTCTTACCCAGGATACCTGTGATCCTTAGGTTCCCAATTTAGAAGTAGGGTCATGCCTGCCATCCCGCAGTAGTGAAGCCTAGAAGTGGTGATGTCTGTAAGGCACCTCATGCAGATCTTGAACAGCCAGTGCTTCCAGAAAACATGTTTTGCATTTTCCCAATTTTCTCACTGCTTCCTCCGATAAATCAAGACCCAGAACTCCATCTTCCTTCTGTGCGGTCCCTAATTACCTTTCTTCCCAGTGGCCTGCACACCTGTGCAGAGGACCCTCCCCACTCCTCATCTACTTGGGCGCTTACCTTCCTTCCTAAACACTTGCAGGAACGTCATTTCTCACACCACCTCCTTTGCTCTCTGACCTCATCCCACCACTGACCAAAACTCTCTATTTGCAGTCCTAAACATCTCTGTGACCAGGGAAGTTTTCTTCCCAAGTGACATGTCTGAACCTGCCATTTAAGGCATTACTTATACCAGTATTTTTATTGAAATTACCCCCCCATCTCTATCTTAGCTCTCTAAATATTTATAAGCGGGAAGACAGGGACCAGCCCCCTCATCTTTCTGTGTTTTCCAATCTTGTGTTCTTTTTGTTTGCTTGTACTAAACCAGTGCCTGATAAACATCTATAACTAAAAGATGACTTGTGATCTAAATAAATGCTTTCAGTTTGAATGTGTCTCAGGTGTTCGTGCCCCACTCTACAAGTCATAAGAATGTGCCCCCCCCCCCCCCCCGGTTCCCATGCTCTCCTTGAGGGCAGGATATGTCTGCGGCTCACTGGGTCCAATGCATAGACAGATAGATGTTTAAATAAATTATGGGGTTGATGATGACAGCCTTCACTGGGAGTTTAAAAATGATGAGCTATTACTGCCCTGGTTCTCATCTCCTACATAACATCTTTAGAGACCCTGCCAGTTCCTGGTAATGAATTTCTCCCATGTTCTGAGCAGTGCATGGGAATTAATCACTCCGTTCATCCTCGGGGCTCTGAGAGCCTCGGATGGAGACTGAGAAATAGAGTCTGTGGAATTCTGCTTCCTGCTGCCTCTTATCTCCTCTACCAGACTGAAAGGAACCTGAGAAACAGCTCAGACCCCCTGTCCCTAGTTCAGTGCTTTAGAAATGGTTGGTGTCCTATGCTTGTCAATGGTTTCTCTCTTCTTGGAATTGTACTGTCAGCCCTTTGGGCATGGCTAGACAAGTGACTATGCTCAGCAAGGAGTGGGCAGACAGGTGAGTGCCACTTCCAACACCTAATGGCTGAGTTGGAACCTCCCTGAGATAATCTCTTCTCTCTGGCCAAGGGCAGCGTTTCAGCTCCCCTTTATCATTCAAGGAATGCTGAAGGACTTCAGTGAGCATAGCCCTGTTTCCAAGCCCTGAAGAACATGCCACACGAACAAGAAACAAGTCTTTGATGTCTTAAGCTGTTGAGATTTGCAGGCAGCGAGTTATTGCTTTACAGCCTGACCTACCAACACTGCTGCCTAATAAGTGTTGGCTAAAGAAAGAATTTGGTGCAGAATGCAGGAAGCTGCTTCCAAGTTCTTTATAATAGCAAATGAGGCAACTAATATCAGAAAGACTACTTACAGCAATGCTTGCTTCCTTTTAAAGTCGCCATTAAAATACTGTAGACCATAGATTCAAACAATTAGACAAGGCAAGAACCGAACTCTGACTAATAAAAATTAATACTAATAGAGGCTGAAGGTGGCTCGGTCAGTAAAGTGCTTTCTGTGTGAACATGAAGACCTTAGTACCCACATAAAAAGCTGGGCACGGTGGCATGCACCTCCGATCTCAGCACTGGGGAGGGTAAACATGGGAGGATCCCCTTGGGGATAATCAGACAGTCCAGGCAGATTGGTGAGCTTCAGGTTCAATGAGACCCTGTTTCAAAGAATAATGGAAAATTGAAAAAGACACCCAAGATCAGCCTCTGTCCTTCACACACATGGATTCACATATGTGGTTGAGTCAATGGCTCTCTGGAGAACACACCTAGATAAGTGATCTGCCGTGAACCTAGCTAATGCTCTTCTGCTTTCTTCATATTGGTTCTCAGCTAAGACAGCAAAAGTACGTGCTGTTAATCACAGAAATGGACAAGGAGCATGGATGAGGACAGAGACACGCCACGTTGAACTCAGGGACAGGAGACTGGGGACACTTTCACATGGGCCTGGCAGTGGCCAGTGTGAGATTCAAACAGACAAATGAGGGATCTGTGCTTCTGCTTTCTGAAGTCATTTGACCCCGAGAAAATAACATGAAGGTCTCAAGACACAGGAAGGTTAAATTATTTTTTCAAGGTGAGGAAACCAGCCACTGGTCTCAGAGACCAAACTAGTTACTATGCGCTGAGATCATAAGCTCAGTGAGAACAGGAATTTTCCCCTTAATGTCTCAAACAACAGCTTGTCCACAGCAGGCCTTAAATAAGTAACTGAATGCATGAATAAAACAATATTAAGATACAGGATAATTTTGCTTTCTTGAGAATTCTCGTTTCTTCATTGATATTACTTAGGTAAGCCCATACTAAATTTTACTAGAAAAGACCATCGCTTCTTGTCAATCATGTAGGTATTGAATCTCTTCTTCACAGTGAAAACCCAAGGTTGGCAATGTAATTCCCTAGCAGAGCCTTCATGAGGTCCTAGTAGTCCTGGATTTGATCTCCAGCAGCACAGTAAATACATGCTGAAGTATACATAGTTAGTCAATTTATTAAATGTGATTCCGTTTCATTTCATCAACACAAGTGTTCAGAGAATATGCCGAGAAACCAAGCCTGGAGCTCTGAGTCCAGGGAGGTACAGATGCATGAGAAAACAGAAACGGAGGCAGCGATGAGGCTTCAGTATCACAGATAGACGGGAGTCCATTCCCCTGCAGTGGCCTGTCCTGGAGGGAGGGGTGCCGGCTGGTGCTGCAGAGCTCAGGCACACAAAGAACAGCAAGAGTGGTGATGTGCAGAGTTAACGTGAATGAACTAGACCCTCAAGGAACCAAGTGTAACTCAAGTGCAGCAAGGGGACAGCAGGGAAAACCTGCTGGGAACTTGTATGCTCTTCTGGGTGAGCACCAGGACCACCGGAAGTTCAGCAATGAGGCGGCAAGACGAGATGTGATTTCTTCAGAAGAAGATATATTTGGAAATAAAGGTATTTGAAATGACTATTTCTACCCAACTACCCTTTTTGCTCTCTGTGGGAGACTAGAAGAGCCTGATAGGCATTGTCAGCACATCTAAATGAGACACCCCAAGCTGATTGCCAGGCTTCTGGGCACTTCTGATAGTTTCTAATCTTACAGGGAATCTGAACAGCTTTTGTCTCTGTCATTCACGATGTTTCTCATGAGCACTTTGCTGCCTGGTTCTGCACTTCCCTCTTAATCTTTTGAAAGATTTATGTTCCCAGCACTTCTGCACGTGATCGGTTCAACTGATGTCAGTTACCGTAGATGAGGCTGGTGGATAGATAGTCCGTTACAGTTGGGGACATGTGACACGTCTGATCGAAATGTACTGTGTGAGGGAAGCATTTCTCTGGGGGAAGTAACTTGGCATTTCAGCTCCCCAGGAGGCCCACTGAGGAGAGGGGAGGATGAGGTGCCAACTCACTAATGGGAATGCACAAGCCCACATCCCTTCTCTGCAGAGAACTTCGGTGCTAGCTGGCAGGGACTTTTTGCATCTACTTATATCTCAGAGGCATTGGTAGAAATAACAATCTCTACATATTGGAGGCAAAAGTGGAGGCACAGAACTTACTTTGTTTTTATTTGCCCAAACCACACACTCAAACAGATGAAATATGTATGAGGCAAGAACCAGCTGCGACATGCACAGAGAGCCTTGCTCTGAAACATCGGGGTCCCATCCAAATGTTCCAAAACTCTGCTTGGTTCATGAGATAGGTGGGGAGAATATAGAAACAACACCTTTGAACTAAGGCCTTTGCTGTTTCAAACAGTGTTTTTCCTGCTCTTTAAAAATGCACCTGCTTGGTCTCAGACTACATCAAAGAAGTTTCTTTGGGCAGTGGATGGGTAATTAACACGAAACTCACAGCTGGTCACAGCACAGAGACCCACTCACGCTCGGCTCAGGGACCATTGTGGATGAAGGGTCAAAAAGACTGTAAGAGCCAAGCGGTCTTCTGGACATGATAGGGTCATTGCACTCATAAAGTCAATGCAACTGTGGTTGCCTGAACAAGATCTACACATCAGTCCAATCAACTTCCAGCACGCCTTTGCGGGGAGGGGCTCATGAGGAGCTATCGGCAGTAGATGGCATCTGGAGGAGGGAGAGTCAGTTTCCTTTCATTAGAGTGTGGTCCCAGTGGTGGCTCAGGCCTTTAATCTCAGCACTTGGAAAGCAGAGGCAGGTAGTTCTCAGTGAGTTCAAGGCCAGTCTGGTCTATAAGGTGAGTTCCAGGACAGCCAGAGCTACACAGAGAAACCCTGTCTTGGAGCAAAAAAAAAAAAGTGTGGTCCCTGGTAAGTTGATGACACTCCAGTGAGCATCCTCACTCTTGTACCTGTGAGTTTATGCCCATCACAAATTAGAATTTTTAAACAAAGGGAACATGAAATTTAGAAGAGGTCAGAGGATGAATGTCAGAGGAGTCAGAGTGAGAAATGGGGGCTGAATATGATCAAAATACATTGTGTGCATATATGAATTCTTGGAGAAATGATAATTATATTATTTTAATGTATAATATTGAAATATTAATTGCAATCTAATCTCAGACTTTTCTGGTCCCAGAATCTTTCTCAAAGATTCTGTTTGGACAAGGGATTTGCACAGTAAGAAGGCTGACAGGGAGCATTGTGGGTACAAGTTACTTTGAGCAGATAACTGGAATATCTCAAAGAAGGAGTGCCTGTCTCTGTCTTGTACAAACCACCATACGCCCTAACAATAAGGCAGGAGGAACATACAGTGTTATTGTCTGCTAGACTGGACCAGAGGAAAAAGATAGAGGGGGGATATGAAATTATGGCTGGTGTGTTAGGAGAAGGGATTGGATGTGGGTACCACAGCGCTGGGAGTTTAAGATCACATACCTAACATCCAAAAGAATCTAGACAGTGCTTCATCCTCTCTAGAGAAGCCCAGCCTGCTCCAGCCCTCACCTGACACGCAAAAGCCCATCTTGTCTTCTGGGTTGTTCTTTACTACATCTGTGGAGTTCACAATAATCTCAATGTCTCCCATGCTGCACGTATGCATGCTCTGCCATCATGTAGATGGGAGCCTGATCTCCTTCAGACTGCACTCAGAATATCATCTCCCCCGATGCTTGAGAGGGTGCGACTTTCTTTTCCTTCTCATCCCATAAGTTGGCAAATGCCTCTCAGAGAGCAGCTGCATTCAGGTTCAGGAGCACTGAGCAGTGGGGTCCCTGGGCATGCAGGAGAAGCAGCTCCTCTCCACCTCTGCTTCAGACTAGAGTCACGTCAGAATATATCTCTGTGGGATGGCTCAGTGGTTAATAGTGCTGGCTGCTCTTCCAGAGGATCTGGGTTCAATCCCCAGCACTCACATGGTGTGGCTCACAACCATCTCTAACACCAGTCCCACGGGATCCAATGGCTTCTCAGGGCACTACACACATAAGGTGAACATACATACTTAAGCAGGCAAAACACCCATATACACAAATAATAATTATAATAAAATGTAAGATATATCTCTATGCTGACTGTGATCTGGGGCTCTGAGGCTTATCAATATTAGGTCCTAGTCATACTGAGCTATAGGGAGAGAAAGGGCAGGAGCTGGTGATAAACAGGTGCTGGGAAACACACCTGCAGATATGTACCTGCCTAAAAAGAGGGGACAGACACTGAAGGCTGCTGTTATGGGGTGCAGCAATATGGGTCACAAGCTCAAGTATGCCATTGCCCTTCAGTGTTTGTGGAGAGTTGGCCTGAGGGTCTTGTGTATACCAACACTTGTGATGCTCAATATCCTGATCAAGAATATTACAGCATTTGCAAATAAATAGCACAGATCCTCTTATGTGCTTTAAACCACCTCTCAATTATTTATTATGCCCAAGCACTGTTTGTCCTGTTCTAGAGCCAGAGTTGGTTGGGCCTCTGGCTATAAAACTTGTGGCTAAAAATGGACAACTGTCTCAGGGACATAACGTTTTCCATAATTTCTCATAGCTTTTGACAGTGACTTCTCTTTGAGGTAAATGCTCTCTATATCCCTTGTTTTTGCCACCCTCCTGAACTCCAGCTGGAGGTTTGGATGGGGACCCTGGAGAGGGCATTTCAGCCCATGCAGCTTGGCTTTAGGGTGGCTTGTTGACACAGTCAAGTCTTCCAGCACATCCTGTGGTTTGTCAGATGGGAGGCCCCACTGCCAGGGCTTTCTTTCTTGGAGTTTATTGACATCTTATCTACAGTGTCAGGAAGCCAGAGAGCACAGACAGGAATAGACACTTGGTGTTATAAGTCAAGCTGTAACCTGTAAAAATCATACACAGGAGCACTAAGACCTTTGCCACAGAACGTGGTCTTATCAAAAATAATGTCCTCCCTCCACATAAAACCTGATACTATGGGACACCTAGAGGAGTAGGAGTGTGAATGTATAGGTGCAGGTAAGGACTTTATGAATAGAACTCCAATAGCACAGGGGGAAAGACCAACCATCGACAAAAGAGATCTCACAAAACTGAAAAGTTCCTTGCAGCAGTAAAGTAAAGAAAAGACTATACAAAGAACTCACTAAATAAATAAACATTACAAAACATTAAAAATGGTGGTCTTCCCTCTGGAACAGAACAGAGAGTTCTCAAGATAAGAAATACAAATGGCTATTAAACACATTTATGTTGCACAAATGAAGGAAACTTAGAGCCAGATCTCAGGGAAAGGCTGAGATATCAAAGAGGGGAAACACCACAGTCAGATCTCACCCAGCTGTCTTCCAGCTTCCTCAGCCTCACTCCTCCTGGCTTCTGCCTGCTCTGTCTTTCTATGCCTGCCTTAAATACCCTCTTTGCCCAGTTGTTTCACATCCAGGTTAAGATTAAAGGTGTGGCACCACCACTGCCTAGCTGGGAGCCTGGAACCCCCTCTGTAAACTAAGATGGCCTCAAATTCAGATTTGCTGGGATTAAGGGAATACATAGATCACCACTCTCAGATATTCCCTGTGCTGGGATTAAGGGTGTGAGTTACCACTGTCTGATCCTCCTAGACTGACTGTGGGTAGATCTTTTCTCTGATATCTCAGACTGGTTTTTATTAAATTTGAAACATATCCCCCACACATTTAAAGGTCATCAGCATCCTTAACCACTGGGAAAACACGAAGTAGGATGCATTAAGAGTTCATCTCTCCCTGGTCATCATGGCCATCATCAAGAATACATGCTGATGTGGAACAAGGGGAGACTTTATAAATTGTTGGGGTTGTTAAAAGTAGTGCAGTCATTTTGGAAAGAAGCCTGGAGGTTTCTCAAAACATAAAAAGAGAACTATCATATAACCCATCTATTCCACACCCTTGAATTTACAAAAGGACTCTGTTATCCTACAACAGAGATGCTTGCCTGTTCATGCTCACTGCTGATCTATCCACAATATCTAAAAAATGCAGAATCAGCCTAGATGCTTGTCAGTTGACAGGTGAATAATGAAAACGTGGTACATACACATGGGGAAATTTGAGTCTATAAAGAGACATAAATTTGCAGAAAATGGATGGAACTGGGGGAAAAAAAACACATTCAGTGAGGTCTTTCAGGCCCAGAAAAACAACAACTGTGGCATGTTACCTCTCAGATGTGGATTCTAGCTCCAAATGTTTAGTCATATGTGTTTAACCTGGAGGACCTGTGGCAGCAAATAAGGATAGAGAGATTAGAAGGTGGGAGACGTTAGTCAAAATGAGGACTATATGAAAAGCTATATGGAAATCTATCATTTTCCATTTGTTTTGAGTGGTGTGAGTTGAAGTCAGGTCTCACGCGTGCCAGGCCAGAGCTCAACCACTGCGCTATATCCCCAGCCCCTTTGAAACTTCCTATCTCATAACCCAATTCAAAAACATAATTTCAAAAAGTAAATTAGAGGAAGATACCCTGGATAGTGGTTTGAATGAGGAATATTCCCTGTATGCTCCCACACTGGAATGCTTGGTGCCTGGTTAGTGATGCCACTTAGGGAGGACCTTTAGGAGGTGGGGCCTTGCTGGAGCAAGTGTGCAGCTGGACAGGCTTTGGGGATGTACAGTGTTTCCTCATTTCAGTTCACTCTCTGCATTTAGCATGTAGTCAGAGATGTGATTTCTTAGGTGCTTTCTCTGGGTACCTGCTGCCATGCCTCCCCAAGCATATCTTTTTCTCTCTCTCTCTCTCTCTCTCTCTCTCTCTCTCTCTCTCTCTCTCTCTCTCTGTGTGTGTGTGTGTGTGTGTGTGTGTGTCTGTCTGTCTGTCTGTCTGTCTGTCTGTCTGACTGACTGACTCCCTCTGTGTGTGTGTGTTGTGTGTGTGTGTCTGTGTGTCTGTGTCATGGCCCCTCCCCTCACACTGCTTTGGTTTCTTTCACTGGGCCTAAATGAGACTGGGCCTGTGAGTCATCAGTCATGAGTGGAAGAGTGGCTCCATGGAGTCTTAGCCCATGATGAAATACTGAGTACTGATAGATTCTTGGAGAGGAGGAGATGATGTCTTCAGGTTTATTTTCTACTTGGTGAGTTCAACAAGCTCCAGTGGATAGTCCCAAACATAGATGGTCCTAGTTACAGTCAGGGTCACAAAACCAAACCAAAAGACATAAGATGTGGGAACGCATTTGTTTGTAAGGATGGGGTGGGCATTAACAGGAGTAGGAGAGAGATAAGACAGGATAAGGTTGAGAGTAATTAAAGTGCATCATATAAACATATGAAATGTCAAAATTTAATTAATAAAAAGGTTTTAATTAAAACATGCCCTCATAGAGATAAAATAGTGGCAACTGGGTCACTATGTGGTTTGATTCACATCTTAATAAAAAAAAAAGACAAATAACACAGAGACAGACGTACATGGGAAAGACAACATAAATATAGACACATAGAACATGACTACAGTAGGCTAAGGAGATGGCTCACTGGGTAAGTGATTGGGCACACTCATGAGGACCAGAGTTAGATCCTTAACACCCATGTAGAAAGCCAGGTGCCACAGGGTGTTCTATAACCCCAGTACTGGGGAGGACAGAGACAGGCAGATTCCTGGAGCTCTTATCCTGCCAGTCTGGCTGAATAGGTGAGGTTTAGTGAAAGACCGTGTCTCAAAAGCAATGTGGAGATGACTGGGAAAGACACTCCACCCTGATTTTTAGCTTTCACAGACAAAAGCACGCATGTCCAAGCACACAAACACTTATTCAGCCATGCACTATACTATACTGCACGCACACACACACAAAGCATAGTGATCACATGGCTCAAATCATGTACAAGGAGTGCCACAGATCATTGACAACCTTGAGAAGCAGAAGAGGCAAGTGTTGTGGGATTATGTTCTGGTATGTTGTAAATATTTATCCCTCCTACTGGTTTAATAAAACACTGATTGGCCAGAAGGCAGACAGGAAATGTGGGTGGGGCTACCAGACTAAGAAAACTCTGGGAAGAGGAAGAGTCAGGCAAAGACCGGAGCAGATACAGAGGAAAGAAGGCCGTAATGCTACTCTGAGAAGAGGTACTAGGCCACTTGGCTAATCATGGGTTAATTTAAGAGTTAAGATTTAGCTAGCAATATGCCTGAGCCATAGACTGATCAGCCTGAAACTAACATCAGCTTCTGTGTGTTTCTTTGGGACTGCTGGTCCAGATTTTGGGGCTAGTTCATGTCAGAAACTCATACTACAGGCAAAGAAAACTTCTCCAGGACACCAAAGAGATCAAGGTTTTCCAGCATCTTGATTTCAGACTCCAGACCTCAGATACTGCAGCTGTGGTGGAGCCCACCTAGATGTTGACTGTTGTGGCAGCCTCTGGAAATCAATACACTCAGTGTTTCCCTCATCTGACCACAGCACTGTCTCTGGCCAATTCACTCCCCTCAGGGATTTGGATTTTAGAAAACCAGGTCAGAAAGCCTGGGTATTTGTTCTACTCAGACACATATGTCCCCAAGGCACCAAGTGCACGCTGCTACCTGCCTGGCCAGAGAGAGAAGGAAGTCTTACTGCTTTAAAATAGTATCCATGAGATATAATGTTCCCGTGAGGTATCATCTTTGGTGACCCCGATACATACATTATAGTGTTTCTGGAGAATCAGTGAGGTCATTTAGATCAGAGTCAGTATAAATGTAGCTGTTGTGTCTCACCTCGTTCTCTAGCATCCTTGGAGATGTTCCTAAACCATCCTCTCTCTTCCTCCAGAGCCTGGCGTTCCATCTCTGAGCCCTCGGTGAGAGGCTCTGAGGCTCTGTCACTGAGTCATTAAAGGTGGCAAGTGAGTGGACCAGGCATTATAAGCAGGCAGCAACTCATGTTCCAGCCTCCACTGTGCCTGCATCAGGTACGGGGCTCCACTAGAGGACAATCACATGCATTTGGAATTTTACAAATCTGTGACCTTTGGCTTCAGCCAGGTCTTGGATGCTGCTTCAGAAGCCACCATGTCTCTTTGGTCAGTTTCTTGTCTGACTCCTTCCCAGAGTTTCCAGTCTGCCTTTCTCAGTCTTTGGACTTGTCCTCTTCTTCCTACCACATGGTACATGACATCACCCAAAGAGCCAAGGCACCCACTATGTCCTACCTTTGCACCTCAAAAGTTACCTACATCATCACTTCCTCTTCCTTCCTGCCTCAGGGAGTAAAGTCCTTCTCATCTTCCTCCAGCTTCCATTCTCTGTCCTTCCCCTCCATAACCTTCAAACACTCCACCTCAGAGCTCACGCTTTTAGGTTTCTGCACCAGTTTGCTAGAAGGTTGCCTCACCAGCTACAGGATCACAGTTCCCATAGCCCATTCGTTGGGTCCTGTTCTTATGCTAAGGAAGCTTACAGAATTCAGAGAAACACATTTCCCAGTTGGTATTGAAGTATTTTTAAAAGAATATAAGGGGCTGGAGAAATGACTCCGCCACTGAAGGCTCTCAACCAAAATGTAAGAATATAAACGAACAACCACAGAGCAGAGATGTTGTTATGACTTCAGTGTCCCCCCAGAAATTCACATGCTGGAACCTTAATTATTCATTGTGCTTATGTTAGAAGCTGAGACCTAGGGAAGGTGCATGTCATAGAGTCTGAGACTTCATACATAAATTAATGCTTTTCTCAAAGGGATGGGCTGGTGCTACACTGTGGCTCCCATTCTCCTCTGTGTTGTAACTTTTTTGCCAATCTAAGAAACAGCACACAGCCTTCACCGGATGCCCAGCAGCTTCAGCTTCCTGGTCCTGCACTTCTCAGCCTCCTAATGCATAATCCAAAACAAGTCTCTTTTTGTAAACTGCCCAGTTTCTGGTGTTCTAGGTAACAATAGCAAACACAAGCTAAGACAGATAGCTACATAAGACCACTGGAATGGAGCTTCCATGCCATGTCTGAGGCACCCTATGTGCTTAGAAATTCATAATCTCTCAAACCCAGTCCTGTGGGGTTTTATGGAAGCTTTGTTGTATAGACACAGTTACATCAGTGGCCACAGGTGACCATTTCAAGCCTTCATCTCTCTCTTCTCTGAAGTTGAGAAGGAAATGGCCCTGAAAGTCTCAACCCTCTCTGATCATGCCTTGGTCTTCCTGATGTCCATCCTTCTCTGGAGACTCTTCAGGGGATGTCGACTACCTTTCACTTCATTGGCATATATAAGACACAGATCATTCTGATATGTGTGCATGTGTGTATGTATGTGTGTGTGTAATGTGTGCATACATATACACATGTATATATGTGTGTCTCTCTATATATATTATACATCTGTGTAATATATTGTGCATATATTTTTATGCTTATATGTATTTCTCATTATAATGCATACTACTAACCATTCTGAATTAATACTTCTCAATCCACATCCTTCTATACTAAGTTGCTTTTTTTTTCAAAGTCTCAAATTAGATCATGTCCTTGTTGAATTAGTTCAGTGATGCCACACTGCCAGAGTCCCACTTGCCTCATGAAAGGCTCTCACATGGCCTGGTTCCTGTGGGTCTTTGCCCTTTGGGGGTGGGGTCCCTCCTCCTTTCACCGAGTCTTGCTCCATTTTAATCAGTATATGTTATGCAACTCTAAGTAGCTTGAGTTGTAGTTGAAAGTTTCTGTCCCACCAGAAGCTCTCAAATACTTGGCAGCCACTTCCCAGACAATTGACTCGGAGGCTTAATATTATAGCAAATACTGGGCCAGTAGCTCAAGCGTGTTAGTAACTAGCTCTTACACTTAAATCAATCCAAAGTTCTATTTGTGTTTAGCCACATGCCTTGGTACCTTTCTCATTGCAGCATTCTCATCTTGCTTCCTCTGCATCTGGCTGGCAACTGCACATCTGCCTTTTCTCTTCCCAGAATTCTCCTAGTCTGGTCACCCCACCTATATTTCCTGCCTAGCTACTGGCCAATAAGAATTTTATTAAGCCAATATGAGTGACAAATGTTTACAGTATACAGTATTACAATATACAAGAGCACAGCAATCCCACAGCATTGAGCTATTCAACAAGCTGTCATCACGTGAGTGGACTGGTTCAAGAGTGTTCCTGGGCTTCAGGAACACTTCATTCAGGGGCTTTCTTACCAAGGCGGCCACAGCAAAGCTGTTCAGGCTGATGGCTTAAACAACAGGAATGTATTTTCTCCCAGCTCTAGAAGCTAGAAGTGTGGCATCAAGGTGTCAATAGGGCTATGTTCCTCTGAGGGTCTTTCTTCTTGGTTTGTAGATAGCCATGTCTTCCGTGTGTCTTTCTCCTTGTTTCTTCTTTTATCATTTTGTATGTGCAGTATATGTGTGTGTATTCATGTGCATCTTGAACATGTGTGCACAAATGCACGTGGAGGGCAGAGGCCAATGCAGATGTCTTTCTCAGATACTCTCCATCTTACTTTTTGAAGCAGGCTAGCTAGATAGCTGTAAGCTCCAGGGATTCACCTGTCTCCGCCTCCCTGGGACTACTGATCTGTGCCTGCTGCTTTCTGCTTTATATATGGGTATCTAGGACCCAAACCAGCTTTTCACACTTGCGTAATAAGTGCTTTACCAGCTAGTCCATGTCTTCAGCCCCTTTCTAAAACAAGAAAAAAAATTCCCTATGTAACTTCCCTGGCTCACCATCCTCTGTCTGTGCTTCCATCTACCCAGTGTTGTGGTTACAGCTTGCCTCCACATCTGGCTCTAAATATTTCCGTAGCATATGTAAATGTGACAGTTTCCATGGACTTCTTAGAACAGCAATAAGAACATATATCTCTCACATACTCATCTTCCCTGCTTCTCTTTCTCCAAACTCCCAATATTAAGCTACCACTTCTGGCCTAATAACCTATAATAATACGAAACCATCCTATTGGATTATAATCTGCCCCAATGACCCCATTTTTATCTTGTTCACCTCAATCAAGATCCTTTATGCAAAATTCAGAAGTTTAAGATGTCAATGAACAACCAGGGGCAAGTTTAATTCTTCCCTTTGAACATTTCATCATTAACTCCTGCTTTTCCATTCAGCTCTGCTCCCAGCACATTGATAGAGGAAAAAAAAATGGCTCTCAGGATCCCTAACCATTCTATGACTTCTCCACTAGAGAACCCAACCTGCGTTTCTTAGCCGCAGCCCAGCTCTGCTCTGGAGAAGGGCTATTGGCCCACTGAGAGCAGAGATTTTATTACAGTGGCATTCCCAAACCCTAAGTCTGAGAAGAACATGGTGAAATGGTTCCCTAGTCTACTCTTTGATTTTACACAGAGTACATTTTGAAGAACAAACATTTCTCATTTTCTAATTATTTCACAAAAATCTAGCTTTTCATGCCAATCCCCATTTTTTCCTCTCAGCCAAATGATTAAGGGAAGATTCATTTCCTGCATGGGGCTGCCTTGCAGAATGCTTGTATCCTTCGAGTAGGTTATTTCAATTTTAACTATACAGAGGACATGGAATCTGGGAGGGAGAAGATCTGCCTCCAACTTACCACTTTAAATAATTGCTCTTGTTTACAAAACTTAGTTGAATGTATATTCTCTCCAAACACATCCCCATTGTTCCTGCATGTCTGAGAGCAGGTAGGACATTCAATGCTGGTCTTTTATACCTAAGCTATGACCGTCATTTTCATATGGTGGTTGTGCCCTGCCCTGTGACAAAGTTTCTGAAACCCAAACATACAAAAGAGCCACTAGCACTAAATCTTACTATGAACTGAATTGGGTGTCCCTAAAATCATGCATTTTAGGATCTGGTATCATCGCTGAGAGAGTGTTCAGAGATGAGACCTTTGGGAGATGATTCAATTTAGATGAGATGATGAGGGTGGGGCTTGATGATGGAACATAAAACACCCCAAAGCTCATTTCTTCCTACTGTGTGAGGACCCAGGCTGAAGTCTGCACCTACCGTCCAGGAAGTCAGCCTTCACCAGAACCTAACAGTAGAAATCTTCCATTGGGCTCTCACCCCCAGGGTTTAGAATAGAATTCCTGTTCCTGAGCTACTTTCTCATGGTTGCTTGAGCAGACAAAAATACCCGATTATCACTAGTCTCCCTTTTTACTTTTAAGAACTAAAAGGTTCTTCAAGGCAAGTAAAACAATGTATCGTTAATTTCCAACTTGGACATATTTGTTTTAAGCAGTTCAATTATTGTCAGTTCACTTACATTTGCACGCTGAGGAATCAAAATCCAGTATTTCCTTCTTGCTAGGCATATACTCTACCACTACCTCCCCAGTCCCAGGAAAAGACTGTGTTGGGAAAGGAAAGATAGCTCATGTCTCAGACGAAGGAGGTAGCTTTTGTAGAAGCTCAGTATGGCTTTTATGAATAAAGAAGGATTAACTCTTGGGCAAAGTCATCTGTGGACAGAGTATTACAGTTGAGGGGCACAGTGGTGGCCTTTTGGTCCACATACTGGTTTTCCATCCTGAGCTGCCTTTTGTTCCATGGCCTTAACTCTGTACCACAGTTTCCATATCCACTGTCACATTAGTGGTCTCCACATCAGTATTGAGGAGACAAGGCAATTCCATAGCACATTGTGGATGACCTAGAGGATGTGGTGATCATCAGAAGGGAAGATCCATGCTTAATCTGTCTTGAAGACTCATTGCACATACTTCCTTCTTAAATGCAATGGGAAGGCTTGTCTCCAGCAACACAGAGAAGTTGAAATGGGGGTCATGTGCATGTGTGTGTGCGTGTGTGTGTGTGTGCGTGTGTGTGTGTGTGTGTGTGTGTGTGTGTGTGTGATATGTTGCTCAAGTTGTAACAGCATCATTAACATGTCCTGAACATCTGTAATAGCAGAACTTCAGATTCATTTAAATCAGAATCCACGTTTAACAAATCTCCAGGTCATTCATTAGCATATCTAAGCTGAGAAACTCTGGTTTTGATATTACTCTGTAGGTGGAGAACCATGTGCATCATCACTCCTGGGAAGGATTCGTAGAGGACCTGGGGGATGTCTCTGTTCTTTGGAACTTGTAAGAGCTTTTTACAACTGTAGCCAGTGGCTACCATGTGTCAGTGAAAAAAAAATCAACAGGCATCAGCAGAGCTATTAAAAAAAACATTTGTTCTCTCTAGGTTTACCAGAATCTAAGCATAAGATCCTGGGACCTGAATGATACAGTATGAATTTGTGAAATACATAAATTGAATATGCATGAAGCTTGAAATTCGCATAGAATCCAATTGATAGGATCAATTGGCCCATTATCTACCTCAGCTTCGTGCTCTCTTCTTTCCACACACAAATACAACTTTTTATACTTTTATCTTGCCACTTGTTAAACTATTCCATAATTATTTTTAAATATTATTTCTTCCAAGAGTGGGTGTCATTGACAATAAGGCTTGTGGCTTTTAGTATCTTTCATACCTGTACCCAACAAAGAT
Organism: Phyllotis vaccarum; assembly: GCA_033318265.1. Taxonomy (NCBI): domain Eukaryota; kingdom Metazoa; phylum Chordata; class Mammalia; order Rodentia; family Cricetidae; genus Phyllotis; species Phyllotis vaccarum. Next base: position 97,746,032 of record JARWLC010000001.1, read on the forward strand.
GCAAGCCAGTCATTCTCATACCTCACAAAGATGATGCAATGTGCACTGTAGACAAAAATAATTCTTGCAACAAAATGATGGCATTTTACATTTTTTACCTGCAGAAATAGAATATAAGACAGCTGGACAAGACTTAGTTAAGGGTGTCATAAGAACCCTGGAGTTTTTAATGATGAAAATAAATATAAATATTTTATTCTAGACATTGTCTATGTTTAAATTGTAGATCTAGAGGCTGGAGAGATAGTTAGGCAGAACAAGTTAAGAACACTTGCCACTCTAAAGAAAAACCAAATATGGTTCCCAGCACCCATATTAGCAGTTCCCAGCTGTCTGTAACTCTAGTTCCAGGGGATCTGATTCTATCTTCTGGCCTCTTCAGGGACTAGTCACATATATGGTACACATACATACATACATACCCCCCCACATACACATACATACATACCCCCCACACACACACACAGGCAAAACATCAATACATTTTTAAGAGTATAGATCTATCAAAGATAAATATGAAACAAAATGCAACATAAGAAAAAACAAAAGATTTCTATAAGATAACAGGATTTGGCTATGGCATGAATCAGTGCTACAAGCCTTGGGTTTGACTCTCAGCAATAGAAAAATATGGCAGGGTCCATGGAAGACTTTAGAGGTGTGACGTTGAGAAAGAGATAGACTAGGGTGTGGAAGGGAAAGGGGGATAGGACAGGCCCCCTGGTCCACTATGAGCCAGTGGCACTCAAGTCACCTCAGTCATCCTGAAGTCTAGGTCTACTTTCCGATGCAGACAGGAAACAAGATGGGCATGGGAAATATTCTGGTAATTCCCAGTCTTCCTGGGATACAAGTCTGAAGCTTACAGGCTCTGGAATATCTTAGATTTCCTGTAGTCCATAGTTTTCACTATGCCTACCCCCCACCCCCACCCCCACCCCCAAAAAAAAGATATACAGAAAGCTGAGCATGATGGCACACACTTGCAGTTCTAGCACAGGGTGGTGCTGAAGCAGGGGGATCATAAGTGTGAGACCGGGCTGCGGTAGAGAGCAAGTCTGTAGTGAGAAGATGGGAAGAAGGAAGAAGGAGATGAGACAGGATGAGAGGAGAGGACCCTGGGAACAGCTCTAGGAATACTTACCTTAATCCTTTGTTCTCCTTTTTGTGAGTCAAAGCCAAACCAAATGTCACTCCATTTTTCTTGAAAAAAAAAAAAAAAAGAAAGAAATTATTGACACATGAGCTGGACAGATGGATCACTCCAATATAAATCTATTTTGGAATATGTGCACTAACATCTGATCTAATGGGTCCCTAACTTAGTTTCTTTGGCTACAATGAACTCACAATCCATGAGTGATACTAGGCAATATGATGTTCCTGTGTGGACAAGTCCTTCTCAGTTGCTCTTACGTTGTTTGTGCCTTTGTAGCAGAAGGTATCTATCTTCTCAGCAGGCAGGCCCAGCCCAAGAGGGAGTGTCTTGGTTACTTTTCTATTGCTGTGATGAGGCACCATGAGCAAAGGAGGAAGAGTTTAGGGGGTGCTTACAGTTCCAGAGGGTGAGTCCATGACCATCATGGAGGTGATCATAACAACAGGCAGGCATAGTGCTGAAGCAGTCACTAAGAGCTTACATCTTAATCCATAAGCATCAAGCAGAGTTAACTGGGAATGTCATGGGCTTTTGAAACCCTAGTGATACACTTCCTCCAAAAAGGCCATACCTCCAAATCCTTCCCAAACAGTTTCACTGGGGACTATACAAACATATGAGCCCATGAGGCCATTTCTCATTCAAACCACCACAGGGTGAATTCAAATAATCAAGTCTGACTGAGAGGATCCAGGACTAATTCCTCTTGCGGAGGATCACTACAGCAACACAGGGAGGGGAGGAAAGAGCATTCCTTTGCATCTCTCCCCCAGGTCTCCACATGAAGGTGTAGACTTAGCTAACTCCAGGTTGACAAATCAATCTAGCTACTTCAATGAATCAAAGATGCAAATAGTACATCAACCCAAGACTGAAATTCATTTCCTTTCTATTTTCTGTAACGAAATATATCATCCAATGCAGCACAGCAAGGATTCTGAAGCTTGATTTATTAACAACATGAAAATATTTCAAGAATAAAATGTCTACCTTTTTATCAAATCCTTTTAGAAAACTTTACATCTCAAGGATAAGTTATCTTGTAAATTAAAGTGCAAATTCTTTTTTCTAAAGAAAATCATTTCAACCTTATGATTCTAAAATATCAAGTTGGTAGTCAGTTTTAAGTTCATAAAAGTGGTGGGAGGTGGGACCCTCTCTCTTTCTGTAGCTATCCCCAATCCTTCCTAACATAGGAAGGAACATAATGTCTTCAAAGTCCCTCTTGAGACTCTTGTTTTAGAAAACATAAAGCTTGGCTATGACATGTACAATTATTACAGTGCTAGCTTTAGCTCCTCAGGATGTAGGATGTAGGAAGCAAAGCAATCTCAGCTAGTCCAGGATATATTAGCTTTCCAGAGTTAGTGTGTAGTGTGTTCTGCTGCCAGTAATCATGGCAGAGTCTCAGGGCTATCTGCAGAAAAATGGAGGAAACATGGAGTTGGCTTGACCAGATCTGGGTCAAATGACCACAATGGAATTCAAGTCCAGCAAGAAAATGTTTCCATGCAGTGTTTAAATATAGAGCAGTTTATTTATCATTTGAAGGACAAATTAGGCCATGTTAGGATGGGATGACAGTGGTTGCTCACATACTAGATATTTTTATTAGGTGGAAAATAAAAATTAAACATGTTTGCCAAATATATGTCATTTTAAAATGCATAATCATAGTAGGATGACTAAATAAACCTAATATGAATTATCTCAGATACATGTGTGTTGTGTATATGTGTGTATGTGTGTGCATACATATGTACATATATATGGTGATAAGAAAACATAAATTTTCATAAATATAATCATATATTGTTATCAACTTGTATTGACTGGTTTTATGTCAATCTGACACAAGAAAGAGTCATTGATAAAAATGGAACCTCATTTGAAAAAAAATGCCTTAATAATATCAGGCTACAGGCAAGCCTGTGGGACATTCTTTTAAATTAGTGATTGTTGTGGGAAGGCCAGTCCATTATAGGAGGTGCCCCCCTGGGCTGGAGGTCCTGAGTTCTATAAAAAATGTAGGCTGAGCAAGCCGGTTAACAGCACTCCTCCGTGGTCTCTGCATCAGCGCCTGCCTCCAGTTTCTGCCCTGTTTGAGTTCCTGTCCTGACTACCTGTGATGATGAACAAGGATGAAGCATACGCTGAGTAAACCCTCTCCTCCTCAAGATTCTGTGGTCACAGTTTCATCGCAGCAATGGTACCACTAGCTAGGACATGGCTGTTATCATTACATTGTATCAAAGATCTCCTAATCTATCCAGAGAATATTCATTCCTTCCTTCATCTCTAGATACTCTTTCCCCATTGAAAGCTGTGGTGATGTTTCTTTCAGAAATGGAGGGTAAGCTGTGAGAGACGTGGGGCTATATTCTTTTGGAACTGGAAGTAATGAGTAGCTAGTCCTGGGCCACAGTAGTGAAGCCCTTTCCTCTCAGTACTGATTTTCTGAAGCCAGATCTGCTTGCTAAGATTTCTGCCCCCCTTCGTATTTGTCTCCCTCGCGAACCATGCTTGGCAGATCTCCAGCTGTCCATGCTGATGCTAACTTCGGTATAATGGGAGACTATCGAGTCGCAGTCTCTGACAACTACTCTCCAGGAGACAGACTTCCTCCTCAGGGCTTGGCAGTCCAGGCTTCAAGGTCCATCCATTGCTTTCTGTTTCAGCTGCTCCAGAGTGCCATTTACTCATGTGACATGGGTCCTGCTGCTCCAAGAAGACCTCAGCTGAGTTCTTAACGTGCCCTTTAGAACTGTTCATCTCTTTCCGACATGAAAGCCTCACACATTGCAGTACCCTCCTCGATTTTTCCTCTCTCGTGTACTGTCTACCACCGCCTTCTCCCTCACATCCGTCTTCCATAGCAAGAGAGAAAACAATCAGTGGATGACGAAATGTTTACGTCGTGTCCAGCATCACTCTGGGTAGGATGATTGCTCTTGGAAGATACTGTCCCAACAGACTAACTTATGCTCCAACCTAGCATACTCCTGATGGCAGATCACATCTTCCTCTAGGTTTGCAAGGTCATGTCTACATCCCTCAGGTAGCAAGGCATGTCTGAACATTCCCTTACATCAACTACAGGTATACATAGGAATACTACCCTATTTTACATCCATTTTCCTAATCATCCCCTCCCTATATATTTCACATATAACTTCATTGGATAATTGTCTCAATGTCAGTGGTGATCCGCTGGTTGTTCTTAATGTGGACTCCATCAGCATTGATAAGAAACACCTCCTTGTTTCATTGAGTGTCAATTCCTTTTGGGGAGGCCATATGGTTACTTCTCTTGATCTCTTACCTATAAAATAATTAAGCCCACCAATCATGTTTCCACGTTTTTGAATCTTATAACAACGATAACTTTTCACCTCAAGAGTCACAGGCCTGGCCGCTCCTCTGGATTCTATTTCTCTCACTGAGGTTCTGGGTTAGCTTCCTTTCTGTCTCTAGAGACATCAGCCATATTCCCGGGGGAAGTTCCTCCGCCTCCAGCCTTAGCATCCTGCCCCCATGTATTCCCTCTTCTTCTTCCCATGCCCCTGTCCTGGTGGTGAGAATTATACATATTTTCCATAACTCTGAATCCTTCCTCGACTTGTTTTCAGAGAAATCTGATTTCTCCCAAAACAAAGTTCTAGGCACAAGCCCTTTTAACTGTCTTCTTGGGCTCTGAGTGGATTGTAGTGCCATCTCTTAGTGTCGCTCTGTCTCACCAAAGAGGTGGGACTTTCCTGTTCCTATTTTATTCTTCTTTTCATTTTGGTCTCTCTAAAAGCCCCTCTCCCTCAGGTTAGTGGTAGACAGAGCTCTAGTCAACAACCCAGTCAATAGAAAATACAGACTTTTAATAAAGCCCAGGTTGTTGCATGTATTATCTCTGCCTATTTGGGTGCCTATGTCACAGCACCTTCTGGGCACGGCACTAATGGCTTAGAGGTTGAGTCCACACATCACTGTCCTGTGGTATGCTTGGCTCTTACTTGCCCTTAATTTGATCCTTTCAGCCTTTGCCTGTAGACAGAGTTGAGAAGCACAGTATAGGGAGCAGATGTCACTCTGCCACCACATACCCCAATGACTTTTTCCTGTCTCCATTCTTATATGAACTCCAGCACCTGCCTGAAGTTCAAGATCAAGTGGGCTGTGTCCAGAAGAAATACATGTTTGGGGCTGGTGAGATGTATAGCAGGTAAAAGACCTGACAAGCTTAAATGTGATCCCCAGGGCCCATGAGGTAAGGGAACAACCTCTCAAAAGGAGGCCGCTGACCTCCACACTCAACTCCTGCTCCCCTGCCCCTATACACACTATTTTAAAAAGTATTTATTTAATATTTTTACTAATATCTGCACCAAAACAAAACCAGCCACTCTCAGCAGGCAGTTTCCATGGGTAGCCATGCCTAGTCTGGAAAGAACCCTATTTGTACCACACTCAAAGCCTGACCATTGGCATATGGGGTCTTGCTTTTCTGTTCTTGCTGGGTATGTACCTTGGCAATGGGCCATGTGACAGCTACGAGTATTCTTAGGAGGCACAAGCCATGTTCAAACAATTGTCTCAGTAGCACAGATGGAGACCAGAACACCACACTCATCTGAGAATGTATCCTAAAATCTCAAGAGGGCTTGCTGCTGCTAGCTTGCCCCCAGTCACTCAGCAGGGTATGGGTGAAACTGAGCTACCATCATGGCCTCTTCCATTCCAACTTACCAGAGATGGGGGGGGGTGGTTGACACACACAACGAACAGAGAGAGAAGGAGACAGGAGACACGGGCAGAGACAGAGAGGAGAGACAGAGATACAGAAGAGACAGACAGATACTGCTAGCTTGCCCCCAGTCACTCAGCAGGGTATGGGTGAAACTGAGCTACCATCATGGCCTCTTCCATTCCAACTTACCAGAGACGGGGGGGGGGGGGGGGGGGGGGGTGACACACACAAAGAACAGAGAGAGAAGGAGACACGGGCAGAGACAGAGAGGAGAGACAGAGATACAGAAGAGACAGACAGATACAGGCAGAAGAGACAGAGAGAGAAAGAGAGAGGGGGAGAGAGGGAGGGAGGGAGAGAGAGAGAGAGAGAGAGAGAGAGAGAGAGAGAGAGAGAGAGAGAGAGAGAGAGAGAGAGAACCAGAACCCGGGACTCCCGCCACTTATAGCTAAGATGTGTCTTATCCAGGGACCTCAGGCCAGGAATGTCTCTGAGATGGCTTCACTCCATGGTTGTGGAGGTAACAGTTTCTTCTGGGCTGCCCTCTGCAATCACCTGCACTGTTTTCTCATCTAAACAGTGGTTAGACTCTTCAGAAAGCTCTAAGGGACTCCCATCCCATCAGGCTCCATGCACAGAGCTCCTTTATGCCCTCCTTCACCTCCTGCTGTCGGCCTTCTTAAATCAATCTCATTCACCTTTTCCTGGATCCTTCCTGCCTCTTTCCTTTTGACCATGGCTGGCCATCTAGACCTGTCCCTCTTTAAACTGAAGTCCCAGTAAACTCACACCCTACTCTGGAGCTCCAGTTTTTGCCTCACCTCTTTCTCAGATCCCATAAACATAACAGAGAGCATCCTCAGGCTGGGGGAGGAGGGGATTAGCCAAAATATGCATATCACATCTGCCACTCATAGAGACATTTTAATCCATGAGCCTGACTACACTGCTTTGTCTCTTCTCTGACTGTTCACCCTGGGGATGAAACTGCCTAATCTTCTCCAGCAGGGACAGTTAAACTTTAAAGACCCTCTCATCTACCATGGCATTGGGGCCCAGAGGGAAGCTATTATTAACAACCATGTACCCCTGGCCTTCATCTCCTCTCTGATCTTGCTCTTGCTGGTTACATGCTTGGTACATCTCCTGCTGACACTTCAGTGTGGCATCACAGCTTCATGGATGCTGATAAATGTTATATAAAGGTCTATTAAATTAATCCAAGGGCTTCCATGCTGCTCCCCTATTTGTACAACAGATAAGGAAGGGGGGAATCTTTAAAGTTTAAGAGCTTCCAGGGAAGCTCTGGATGGTTTCTCTCGTGAGATTTAAATGTTCAGTCTGTAGCCACTTGGGTGCTAACTGGCTGGCCATCCAAACCTTGCATGTGGAAAGCTATAGGTTTATTCCTTGATTTTGGTGTTTGTCTACACCATACAGTGCAGATCTCTAATAGTCAGGGTTCTCTAGAGGAACAGAAATTACAGTATTAATATGTACAGGGGACTTATTAGAGTAGCTTATGGGCTATGGTCCAGCTAGTCCAACAATGGGTGTCTGCCAGTAAAAAGTCCAAGAACCTGGTATTTGTTCAGCCCATGAAACTGATTGTCTGAGCTGGTCTTCAGTACGTGCTGGATCCTGAAGAAGTATGCTCTAATGAGAAGGAATGGACTTGTCAGCAAGAGTGAGGGCAAGCAGACAAAACGAGAGCCAGCTTCGTTCTCCTGTGTCCTTTAGATAAACTGCCGGCAGAAGGTGTGGTTCTGATTAAAAGTGGACCTTCCCACCTCAAAAGATACAGATTAAAAGTTACTCTTCCTACTTCAAATGATTTAATTAAGAAAAAAAAAGAATCCCTCAGGTGTACTCAGTGCTTGAGTGTTGATTCCAATTGTAATTAAATTGACAACCAATTCTAGCTATCATAGGGCCCTTTTCACTAACTGTTAAATTCCCCTTTCCATCTGCTTCATTGTCAATGTTGTTGGTTATTTTTTAAGATTTATTTATTTTTTTCATGTGTATGCCTGTGCCAGAAGACGGTACTCATTCCCTGGGAACTTGAGTTGCAGGTGCTTGTGAGTCAGGATGTGAATGCTGGAAATCAAACCCTGGTCCTCAAGCCCTGGTCCTCAAAACAATAACATGCTCTTAATTACTGAGCCATATCCCCAGCCCACCCCAACCCCAATCCCACATCACTTTTCAACTCTCAATATCCAGAGATGGATTGGTAGTAGAGAACTTGCCTGGAGGTCAAGAAGCTAAAGACCTGGTCAACTATATCTGCAAGAGGAGCCAGGAAGACAGAGCAGTGTCCTGAGCTAATCGGACATGGACCACTCCTGTGCTAACAAGCCCACTTCTTGGGGGTCCTTCCTAGCCTCCCTCCACCCCCATTAACTGAAACCCTTCTCTAACATGAACTATAATTTCTCTTCAGAGTTTTATCAGGAGGTGAAATCAGCTAGTTCGTGTTTCTATGATCATTTGCTCAGTATCTTGCTCCCTATCTGTGCCCTGCATCTCCTTCCCCTGTCCAGGGCCAGCCCACAAACTCTCCTCAGCAGATATGTTTAGTGAATAAGTAACTAAATAGTGTCAAGAATTCTAGGTGTCCAGCATCCCTCTGGTAGGACGTCTGCTGTAGATCCTGCTTCTTTATCACCACTACTCAAGTACTGAGTAGTCCCTTAGTCACGGGAATCTAGAGCGTTCCCTTTTATTCCTTTGTTCCGTAAGCATGTGCCCAAAGGCAGGGGAGTCAGCCCACCCTCTGCAGAGATGACTCAGTAGCATCACACTCAGCCAGCCATCCAAGTAAAAGGAACAGAGACAGCACAGTGAGTCCTCAGCCAGTGTCTACATATAGAGCTAATCACTGTCAGAGCCCACTGAGTGTTCCAAGGATAATCAGGTCTGTGGCCAGGCTTCCGTCTGCCTGGGTGACAGAGATAACATTAGCCTTTTGCTCTTCTATTTTTTTTTATTTTTTATTTTTTATTTTTTTTACCTGTCCCAGATCCAACAGGACCTGGTTGCTACCTTCTCTAACCCCTAGTCCCTTATTTCATTTCGGTTTCCTTACGGCTTGTCTGACTCCATAATCCAGGGATCCCAAAGTCATCCACTATTCATTAAATTTCTTGATATCCTCCTGGGCTGCTTCTGATGAATATTTTGATGAATATTCATCAATATTCACTATAAGAGAAAAATAAGATTTAGCTAAAATGGATGTCAGCAAAAACAGATCTATTTGAGGAAGAAGTCTGTCTTTGTGGTCTTCAGGTTTTGACAGTATGCTCATTCTCTCTCTCTTGTCTCAACCTTCACTAAATCCTTGACTTTTGACATCATGCTGAGTCTCTGTGACCAAGCACATAACCTGCAGGTGAAAGGTATCAGGTGCCTGTATCTGGAAAGAGAATGGAAAAGTGAGAGGCACGGAGAAGAAAGGAGGCAGAGGGAATGGTCTTGGATTCTATGTGTAGAATCATCCAATGTGTAGCTATCATCCACTTACATAATTTAAATTTAAATTAAAATTAATTAAAATTCAAAATTCAGCACATCAGCCTTAATCATTTTTCAGATGTTCTGAAGCCAATGTCTGATCTCAAAGACAGTGTCTACTTTGTGAGACAGTGTCTGCCCTGTGAGACAGTGTCTACTCTGTGGGACACTGTCTGTTCTGTGGGACAATGTCTTTCCAGTGAGACAGTGTCTACCCTGTGAGATAGTGTCTGCCCTGTGAGACAGTGTCTGCTCTGTGGGACAGTGTCTTTCCAGTGAGACAGTGTCTACCCTGTGAGATAGTGTCTGCCCTGTGAGACAGTGTCTGCTCTGTGGGACAGTGTCTTTCCAGTGAGACAGTGTCTGCTCTGTGAGACAGTGTCTTTCCAGTGAGACAGTGTCTTTCCCATGAGACAGTGTCTGCTCTGTGGGACAGTGTCTGTCCTGAGACAGGTGCCATAACAATTCCATCACTGCAGAAAGCATTATTGGGAGGACTCTAGGAAGGTCCCAAGTGCCCATCAGTGTTTCCCATTAGGGGAAGAGGGACAGACTGGTAATAGGCGTGTTTAAAATTTTTAAGACCTTAATTTAAGATCCTAAACATGTGGGAAGTTCACCTGTCTTTCTTTGAGGATGTTACTTCTATATGTGAAGAACTCAGAAGTCTAAATTTGGTGCTGATTGGGGGGGGGGGCTTGCTGCTTTGCCATCGTTTGTGGTCAGGGGACTTGAACCAGAGCTTCTGCATGCTAGACAAAGCACTTTCCAACCAAGCTACACTTCAGCCTATCTCTGAAATTAATTATACAACAATAGAGGTTTGTGTGATCCTAAGAATTACCATATGATGTCATGGGTCTGCAGCAAAATCTTGAAAGGGTTTTGTTTTAAGCCAACCTCCATATGATTAATTACTTCCATTATTCTTAACCCTAACCTATGTTTGGAACACTGCCATCTTGCCACAGGATCACAGGAGTGAGGCAAATTAGCAGGCCCTGTGATCGTAAAGGGGCAACAGGCATAAAGCCGCATTGATTTTAATCCATTAACACAGACTGTGAAAGTATGTCTTTTCTTAATGTAGTAATTTGGTTAATAATATAGAAATGCTAAAGGAAATTCTCTTTTGGGGCAATTTTTAAAAAGCATGTTAGCTCTAATGTATAACACATATATATAATGTTATACATATATATATATATATATGCTTATTAAAGCATGTTCCAGAAGGAATTTTGCTTAAGGAATTTTTATTAGCTTAGCAACTCACAACCACCTATAATTCCAGCTCCAGGGGACCTGATGCCCTCTTCTGCCCTCGACAGATACCCACACACATGTAACACACACCCAAACACACACATACACACACACTCAGGCATTTTTTTCTTAGCTAGAATAGAGAGAGATGGGCCAGTCATTAAGAACACTTGCTGCTATTGCAGAAGACTTGGGTCCGGTTTTTATCAGTCACATGGCAGAGGATCCAAAGCCCCCTCTGGCCTCTTCACACATTGCATGTATGCAGTGTAAAATATTCATAACATTCAGATAAAACACATATACATGTAAAATTAAATAAGTAAATACTTTATAAAATACATTTTCAGCTCAGAATTTTCATTAATTTAAATTTTTCATATTTTATATGTATGAAGATTTTGCCTGTGTGTGTGTGTGTGTGCGCGCGCGTGCACGTACATACAGAACATGTGTGCCAGATGCCCATGGAGGTCAGAAAATGGCACCAGATACCCTGGTACTAGAGTTCTGGATGATTCTGAGCCTTCGTGTTGAATCTGGGAACTGAATGAACCCAAGTTCTCTCTGAGCAGCCACAGAAGTTTTATTAATTTAAGGACAGAATCTCCCCCTCATCCCCTGTCCCCTGCAATCTCCATTTTGATAAAATGAGATTCTCCTCCTAATATTGGAACAGTATGGTAGCTGTTGCCTGTAATCCCAGCATTGGGGAGTCAGTCTCTTTGGGAGTTTAAGGGCAGCCTGGTCTGCATAGGAGAGATGGAGAGTACCTGTGATTTTTTTCATTGCCGTGATCAAAATACCTGGCAGAAATCACAATTTGTTTTGGCTCATGGGCTCAGTCCATCACAGCAGGAAGATGTGTGGGAGCAACTGTATCCATGGCAACAGGAGTCAGAAACTGAGTGGACGTTCACATGGCTCAGACAGAAAGCAGAGAAAGCTAGACAAAAGCCAAGAGATAGCTTTCAAAGTCTTGTTCCTGGAGACCTGCTTCTGCCAGCCCCGCCCCATCCCCTAAAAGCTTCAGAATAGCACCGTAAAGGTCAGGGATACAGCTCCAGTGTTCCGTTGACATACACCAGACACCGAGACATGAAATCTCTGACTTCTCACTGTAGTAGTGCATGTTATAATCTCAGAACTTGGAAAGTGGAGGCAGAAGAACCAGGAGTTCAAAGTCAGCCTGTGCTACATAGCAAGTTCAAGGCCTGCTTGGGGTACGAGAACCCTTCTCAAAATAATAAACAAAAAGCCCTAGGGGATAAGTATTCAAAACATGAGCATGTGGCAGACATTTCAGATTTGAGCAATGTAAGGAGACTTGTTCAGAGAAGAGAAAGAGAGAGCGGGAGGGAAGGGAAGGGGGGGGGGAAGAAAGGGAGAGGGAGAGTTTAGTCTGTTAAAAGGCAGGAGTCTAGGTTTGCTTTGTTTTCCCCAGCCTGCTCAGCAGTGGAGAAATGAGAGCTTCTGCTGAGATGTTGGGAAAGGCGAGATTGCAGCCACACACCAAACAGCAAGCAGCACATCCTCTGCAGAGAAGCAACAAAATCTGTGATGGGGGAACCACCACGAAGGAGCTCAGGCTCAGCAACATGTTCCAAACTTCCTGCGGTTGTTTATACCTCCAGGCAGATGAGAACTTTCTATCTATAGCTGAGCTTCAGCAAAATGCTTTGCAACTTGAAGCCGCAGCCAAAGGCTGGAGGTAAAAACACAATGGATTTTTTTTTTTTTCAATTCTTGCCAAAGAGAGAATGTTGTTTTCAGCTTGATAAATCAGACACACAAGTCACTCAAAAGCCAGGTTCATCTCCAAACCGTGTCTTCCTCTTAGGCAGGATGAAATTAAACACTGGATAAAACAGATATAGAGGAGTAAATAATTCAAGATTCAAGGCTGTGAGACCAGAGATGTGGCCTTGACACACTGCACTGGTTCCAAAAGAATAAAAAACGGGAGACATCCTGGTGACCTCTGTATTAGAAGAATCTAGTATGCATGGTAATCATCAACCCTCATAATTAGGTACTCTTTAGCACTAGTCTGGAGCCCAAGAATACATGACTGCCTAGAATACCTATGTTGGTGTGCCAGAACATTTGGCGATATTACCATTGTCTGTGGCCACTTATGCCTATCTATATCCCTATGACCTCAGCCACCAGCTCCTTTTTGTCTTTTAAAAAATTATGTAACTATATGTAAGGCATGTATTTAACTCCAGTATAGACCTCTCCTGTGAACTCCAGCCTTCCCTGGTCTCCCCAGTCAATGGCAGCTCTATCTGACCACTGAGATCAAAAGCCTTGGAATCTTCTGTGAGTCCTCCTTAATGCCCAAACCAGTAAACTCAGCAAATTCTAACTCAGATGGATTCTCACACCATTGTTATTACTAACCTACACTAGTGATTCTGAGTCCTACTTGGGGACACTTTGGGTTATCACATTAAAAGTGTGTATCGGACATTAGTGAGTCAAAGCCAGGGATACTGACAAACGTCCTGAAATACGTGGTATAGCTTCTACCCCAGCACCATGGAGAATCATCTACTCCACATTACATGCATCCATTGAGAGAATCCAGTCCTGGCACACGCCACTGTCCCTCAGCTGAATTCCTCAGTGATCTGTGCCCTTCACAGCTATTCTTACCTCTGCTCTTACCCACACAGCGTCTGACCGTGCTGTGGAACAAGGGCGGATCATGTCACCTCTCTGCCAAAAGCACATCCACTGCACTCCATCTTGTTCAGAAAGATCCATGGCTTCCACGGCCTGCACGTCTGTACACTGCCCCACCCCGTGCTGTCTTTGGTCTCACCTATGCCTGCCGTCCTCCCTGTCTCACACGCAGACAGCTCAGCCTCTGGCTGCTCCCTAAACCCTCCCAGCACATTCTCATCTTGAGGCCTCTGTTCTCGTCACCCTGCGAGAGCATTTTCACCCCACTTCTCCCAAAGTTTTCTCACAGGTTGTATTCTCAATGTCCCACAATAACCTCACTCTTCCCCAAATCACACTGTTCCCTTTCCACTGCATCATTGCTCACGCGCTGGACTTGGCCAAGCAGTCATTCATTCATTCATTCATTCATTCATTCATTCATTCATTCATCGTACACTGGCTCACACCATTAGAATAAAAATTCCATGGGAGCAAAGTTGAGTACTTTGGGTGTTTTGTTTTGTTGATACAGTTTCTCTATGTAGCCTTGGCTGTGCTGGAACTCAATATGTGGATCAGGCTGGCTTTGAACTCACAGACATCCACCACCTTATTAGTGATGGAATTAAAGGCATACACCACCACACCTGTGGGAGCAAAGTCTTCATTTGCTTCTTCCTATTCTATTGTCAGGAATAAGGAAAACGTAAGAACATAAAGAAGGGGAGAGCAGAGAGAGGGAGGGAAAGAGAGAGAGAGAGAATAAACATATTACAGATCATCCAGCAGATGCAAATAGTAAGAAGGTAATAAGAAAAATTAATTTTAACCCCATCACCAGAGCTATGGTATCAGAATGTATTCTATGTATTTTCACCCTCTGGAAGGTTCTGAGAGCTCTGCTTGCATCTCACTCTCTCATTGTCCCTCAGAAGGAAGACAGGGAAAGGGAGCAGGGCCCTGCCCTCCTTGGCACTCCTGACCTTTCAGATGGCAATAGGTATGGCCTTCCTGCCTGCATCAATAGCAACAGTGATGGAGGCAGGCAGCAGGGGCAGGGCCACTGTCTAAGGCTGCCCGGGACTCCTCCAGAAGCCAGCTCCTGAGCATGCCTTCAGAGAGGCAGTATGTGCTCTCCTGACATTTTGTAGTGATGGATCCCACCAAACTGCTTCTTTTCTCTCAAGTTCCACTTTCCTACATGCAGTTGTGCCCACGGTTCCATTATCTAAGGGGAATACTAACTGCCAGAGCTCAGATACACACTTGATAGTTGGTTCTTTTGCTCTTAACATTGTATGTGTAGAAGCCTGCATATGATTGGGCCTGTCAATATTCTGTTATAGGGTGGGAGGGACCTATAAGGATCAACCATTCCCTAAGGGTGTACAGTTAATGCTTGTGTAGGGGGATGATTTTCTTCAGCAATATACCACTGGCAAGGGGACCATGCTCCCATAACAAACCTCCTGCAAGTCACCATGTTAAACTCATTGGTTCAAAAATAATAATAAAAACAATGAGAAAGATAAAAGTAGGACTAATCAGGACTAATCAGGAAGAGGAAAGAGTGGGAGGGGCCAAGAGAGGGCGTGTCCTGCCTAGTTTTATGTCCACTCGGTATAAGCTAAAACTGTCTGAGAGGAGGGAATCTTGATAGAGAAAATGCCTCCATAGGATGGACGGTAGGCAAGCCTGTAGGGCATTGTCTTAACTAGTTGGTTGATTTGATGAGGGCCCAGCCCTCTCTGGGTTCTATAAGAAAACAGGCTGAGCAAGCCATGAGCAAGCCAGCGAGCAGCATCCCTCCATGGCCTCTGCATTGGTACCTGCCCCCAGTTTCCTGCCCTGCATGAGTTCTTGTTTTGACATCTTTTGGTGATGTACTGTGATGTGGAAGAGTAAGCTAAGAAAGCCACTTCTCCCTTGTCACTTTGGTCGCGATGTTCCATCACAGCAATAGCATCCTTGGTGAGGACAGTATGGGAAGAAACGAGAGAGGGGTGAGAAGTGACTATGACCAAAGTATCTTATACAGCAGTGTGAAAGTTTATTATTATGTATAATTTTCACACAATATAAAATTCAATTAACAAAATATAGTATTTCTGATACTGTTGTTCTCATGAAACAATAGCTAATATTTTGGTAGCTCTTACTAAGTTTCAGGTTTATTCAAAAAATTCTTAAATTGCTTTTATACACACAAAAAAATTAGCTACTTTTCTTATTACTGGAGCAAAATGACTAGCATAGTTAACTGCTGTCATAAATTAAGGAAAAAACATGAGGAAAAAATAATTTCTTTTGACTTTTAGATCTAGAAGGATTTCACTTCATCAAGTCAGGGGACACAGAAGAGAGACCAATGGCTGTGTACATGTGACCAAAGCACATGTACAAGCACAAGCAAAGCTTGTTCACTAAATGAAGGAAGGCCCAGTACCTGGGTGCATGTATCCAAAGCTTCATCACCAAGTAGAAAATAGGGCCAGAAGCTGGACCGGAAGACCCGCCCCCAGTGGCCTACTTCTGCCTAGCAGGCTCTACCTCTTAAAGGTTCCACAACTTCCCCAAGCAGTGCCCTAAGCTGGCGACCCAGTTAAGGGACACAAAGCCAATGAGGACATTTCACATTCAAACCATAACTTCGGGTTGGATTCTAAGCTGTGCTCCTAACACGGTTCAGATATATTTTTATGAATGGGTGGATCACTCGGTAGTGATTGGTCTCATAGATGTCATTTTCATAACTGAGGCTTATTCCCTTTTTTTTTGCCAGCATACTCTGTATGAAAGATTGGTATAATACAGGCTCTGCTTTAGTTCACAAGTTCACTAGAATATCCAAGACCTGTTTAGGACACACAGGAGAGAAAAGCAACCGAGACACTAGATGAACGTTAACCAGGGCGGGCTGAGACTGCCAGACAAGGGCATCATGACCTCAGATGCAGCACTTGGTCCTGGAATTCACAGGGTCTGAGTCAAGCAGGAACGTGAAGTGAGCTTCTTGGGAAATACTTGAGAGCCTCACTCTGTTTTGTTACTGTAACTGAAAGCCACAGAGTAATTCACAAAGAACAATGCTTTATTTTGCATGCAGAGCTGAAGCCTAGGGGGTTCAAGATCAAGGGGTCACAGCTGGGGAAATCCTCTTTGCACACAGCAAGACAAAATTCTCTCCCTCATGTCCTCTCTTTTATAAAGCCCCAGTCACACTGGCCTAGGGCCCCACCCTGGTAACCTTATTTAACCTAAATCATCTTCCAAAGATCCTACTTCCAAATATCACAGCCAATAGACTCCACCCTCCTAATAAGGGTTGGTGGAAACTGATTTCAGTATGACTTTGGATAAGTACATTCAAAACAAAGAAATATCTGATGGTTTTTGTTTTTGTTTTAAGGAAAGGAATGGAAGGCAGAGGAAAGGGGAAGGCAAAAAAAATATCTGATGTATATCAGGGAAAGATTAGAGAGCTAGATCCAGTCTTAGAAAAAGTGGATTGTAGTCGGAGAAGCCCAATGATCAGGGTCAGGCACAGGAGTCACAGGACACAGATAGAACCTGGGAAATGCAGGATCCTGGGTTAGGGGAAATGTGCTCTTCTCCACAACTCAGCCTTCTGAGCCTCTAGCTCTCCTGTCTGAGGAGGACACGGCCAGCTCCAGACCCAACTATCCTGGTTCACACTGGCATAGAACAGAGACTGACGCAGAGCACATTCACAGTAAGCTCTTAACGATGGGGGTGGGGTGATAGCAGCTGGTGTCTAGATATGTAATTGTATATTAGTTTGTTGTCTGAAGTAGGACTCTGAAGAACAAAGGTTCCATAACTGATTATTAAAATTAATGACTAGGGCTAGAGCACTTGCCTAGCATGGACAAGACCCTAGGTTCAATTCCCAGCACAGGAAAAAAAAAAAAAAAAAGAAAAAAAGCATAATCGAATCAAAAAAATAAATAAATAAATAAAGAAATACAGACTCTTTTCCCAAAACCATGTATGTGGCTTGCCTTAAGGATAGATAACACTGCTCCCCAGGAGTAGGTATCTTTAAATGGAGAAGAGAAGTTGGGTTGCCCTCTCTCTCATTTCAGGAGACTGAGGGTAACAGACCCACTACTGGACCATGCCCTCCACATCCAGAGCTACATATATCTACCTGTAATCACTGTCCCTATCAAATCAGCTATCTTCAAGCCATGACAATTACACCCTTCTGACACTCTGCTTCTATCCCTGAGGGGGATGTCCTCACAGAATGTCCTCTGATGTCTCGAACAACCCGGAAGCACTAGTATATAAGTCTCCTGGGAGGCAAACATCAATTCATAGAGATGATAATTCTCCACTGGCTTCTCCACACCTTGATGTTTGCTGGCAGGCCACTCCAAAGGTTCCACACGCTTCCTCAGGGATCCCTCGAAGGACCCCGCTGACTGGTTCTCAACAGAAACTTCTATGTTAATATGCCTTTCACTGGCCTCTCTTGATGCTCTCAAACAAAGCACCTTCACCTAAGCCTCGTCTCAGAGTCTTTGCAAAGATCCATCTCAGACAGCAAATGAAACTCCATTTGTTAAGCCAGGGCTCAAGGTTCACACTTGCTCTTCTCAGTGGTTAGGAGACCAAGGCAGAAGGACGGTTGAGAGTTCGTGACCAGCCAGGCCTACATAGCAAGAGTCCTGTTTAAAAAAAATAAAGAGTTTATTCAAGTTCTATTAATCATTGAGGACACGGAGTAAAATAAGACAAAATTCCTACCCAAAAGAAAAATCAGTCTTAAAATCAAGTCCCCAAATTTTCTTACTGAAGGGTTGCAGGGCTAGTGCTAAGACCAGCCTGCTGCCCTGCATTCCTGATTCATCTCTCTGAGTGATGATGGGCATCATTCTGTAGGTTTATTGCACACCATACACCATGCTGGGCATACAGATAGAGCTCCTTCTGTCAGACAAACGAAGACAAATTAAGCCTTGGTGGTTTGGTCTGGGGCACCTGCAAGCATCCAGGTGCCTGAGCCAATTCTCTTGAAGGAAGGAGTCTACCTGGAGAAGATGGTGGTTAAAGGAGACAGAGAGGTGCCCACTTCCCAGGCCAGCCCCACCAGGTCCTTTCTAAATCCCAGAGCCTGCAGACAAAGTCAAAGGGTTGGTTTTCAGGAGTGTGTGTTGCTTTAGGACCACTGTGAGTGACAGGCAGAGGTGGTGAGGAGCAACTGAGGGCTATAGATCTTTGCTAAAGCAAGCCACAGGGACTGGCACTATTCTGGAAACACAGAGCTTGCAGCTTGGCAGTGTCAAGAGATGGTGTAGCAGAGATGTAATGGATTTATGATGTTACATTGTAAATAATTGTCCCACCTACAAGTTTAATAAAAAGCACTGATTGGCCAAAAACAAACAGGAAGTGTGGGCGGGGCTACCAGACTAAGAAAACTCTGGGAACAGGAAAAACAGAGCAGAAATGCCACAGAGAAGCCAGAAGATGCAAAGGACAACTATGCCACTCTGAGAAAAGGTACCGAGCCACATGTCTGAACAGGATAAGAATCAATGGGCTAGTTTAAGGGTAAAGAGTTAGCAAGTGATATGCCTAGGCCCTAGTTCAATCAGCATACAATTAATACAGTGTCTGTGTGTTTCAGTGGGACTGTGGGTGTGAAAGTCTGGGCCACAAGGCAAGACCTGAAAGTCCAGTCCAGAAACCTAATACAACACAGAGACACAGGGGTGTGGTCACAGAAGAACCTATGGAGATGACGATGCAGAGTCAGCTTCCCAGAGCCTGGGAAGCAGTGATCTATACCACAAAGGGACCACAAAGGTGAGGCCTGAGGCTGTGGCTGAGCTGTGGTTGTATCCTCTTCAGGAGGGTCACTAAGATGCAGTACCCCCAGCATGCCATGAAGGTAAAAGCTGAGTTACTATTATCAGTGTGACCCCGCTTGTATCCAGAGCTGAAAACTGTGATTGCAATAGTTAGGATGTTCCAGGTTCATGCTACAGAAGCAGGACTGCCCTTTAGAGCCGTGGACATAAACTCCAGGAAGAAACCTCTCAGGATTCAGCAGACAGTGGCAGTTACCCTGAAGAGTAGCCACAGCCCTACAGAATGAGTAGTGCCATTTCTGTGTAGGAAAATAATGGCTGGGTCTTCTGGAATGTGAAAAGCAGAGCAGGAGAAAAGGTCACAGGTTAGATGTGGCTGGAACACAGACACAAGCTGAACATGGGGGGGGGAGGTCCTTTCTCAACACACTCACTCCCCACAGAACCATTTGCATGGCCTCAGCCTGGTGGAGACGTCCCCAGAGAAAGCCAGGAAGATGACAGAGTGGTACCTCAGGGGTTTTGTACTGTATTCTGGGGCCATGGGAGTCTAAATGGACTGTTACCTTTGGCAGAGGATCGCTTGCTATGTAGACTGGAGCTGAGCAAAGTAAAAGGGGAACCGAGTTAGGAGGTAGTCCATAGGTCTTCCCTTTGTTCCTGTGTCCAGATCTGTTTACCACAGCTTGTCTTTTGTTCTGCCCTACATCATCCTGGACCCAATGGGAAGCCTTAGCAGGAGCTTGGAGAGAGGAAAGAGAAGTTAGATACTTTCGTGTACTGTCCAGGCTCTGCTAGAAGCCACGGGAGAAAACCTGCCTTCCCTGCTAACACCCATCAAACTCTGCTGTCACTGCCGGCTCCCCTTGAGTTGCTAGGGCATGATAACAGTGGTTTTCTGTTACCTTGATACCCCAAATAATGCTGACTTGCTTAACCTGCACACATTCTCCAGTTACATCACCTGAGTGAGTCTCCTCTACATTGGGGCCCTGACTGATACAGGAAGTAACTGTTGACAGAAATGAAGGCCTCAGGGACCTACACAAAACAGAGTCAGGAGTGAAGACAGAGATTCCAGAGCTCACTGGCAGGTAAGAGCAAGGGACTAATTAGACACAGGAGAATCCTACTGCTGATTAACAAGTCACCACAACTTGATAGCTCTAAAATGACATGTTATCTTGAGTTTTTCTGGGCTGGGAGGAATCCAGGCATGACTTCGTGGAGTCCTGGGCTTTAGGATCATCCGTGAGATTGCCATGAGGTTGTTCCCAGGAGCAGAGGTCCCATATGAAGGGTCAAGGATGGTATACTCACTTTCAAGATTATATGGTTGTTAGACGAATTCAGCTGGAATGGGATTTCAATTTTGTTCCAATTGGTTTCTTGGCCCAGGCGCCAGAGGCCAGACCCCAGACCTGCAGTGCCAGACCGCTTAGCCGCCCGCTGCTTCTTAGTCCTCCCAAAATGATTCAGACACTTATATTAACTTCATGCTGTTTGGTCTATGGCTTAGGCACATTGCTAGCTTGCTCTTTCATCTTAACTCAACCCATTTCCATTAAGCTGTCCTGCCATGTGGCCCGTGGCTCACCTGTGTTCCTTACATGTTGCTCCTTTGGATGGATGGCTTGATCTGTCTCTGAATCTGCCCTTCCTTTTCTACCTATTCTGATTCCCCACCTACTTCTTCTATGGTGCCTGTCATGGGCCAAAACAGCTCCTTTATTTAAAGATTGATATTCACAGCACACAGAAAGACATTCCCACATCACAATTTCTTGCTGCCTGCTCATTAGATACTTCCCCCAGTTCCTGCTTGATCAAAATTGATTGCATGAATTCTATCTGGTATTTAATGAAAACCTGGAGCCAGACATTGGGGAAAAGCTGGACTATAAGAGAGACAGAGAAACAAACCACAGTCATTCATGTCTCACCTGCCAACTTCTCAGACCTGTCTCCACGAAATCCTCCGATTCCAACGTCTCTCTCCTCAGCCTCCCCAGGAAGCATCTGGGAAAACTTAAAACCCTCTTCTCTTCCTCTGCCCAGCTTTCTTAAAGGTCCTCTTTCCACATCCTAAGCTAGGATTAAAGGTGTGGGTCACCACTCCCGGACATTCATGGCTTGTCTCTGTGGTTGACTCTCTGATATTCCAGACTAATAATATTGAATATATATCACAACAAAAATCTGTCAAAGAATTCTATCAAGACAACCTGATTGGTGGCATACACCCAATGATCCCAGAAGTTGGTAGGCTGAAGCAGAGTGATAGAGAGTTCAAGGCCAGCCTGGGCTACATAGTAAAGTATATGTAAGTACAATTAAATAGTCTAATTACAATGGTGATAACCACAGACCCCGTCCACACTTGGGAGTGGGGAAGGAATTACACACAGTGTGAACCCCTGGGTTTGGGGATTATTGGAACCATTTACAATCCATAGTAGGAGGAGAAGGTAACTCTAAAAATATTTACTTTAAAAAGTGTGCAGAGGCAGGTGGATCTCTGTGAGTTTAAGGCAAGCCTGGAGCTTAGAGGGAGGGAAGAGAAGTTAGATACTTTCCTGTATTGTCCATGCTCTGCCAGAGTGAGTTCCAGGACAGGACACAAAGCTACAGAAAAACCCTGTACCAAAATAAATAAATAAACCATGCCATTTATCAAGCAAGTGTGTTTAAAAAACAAAACAAAAAACAAACAAAAACAAAGGGATGGAGTTGGGAGGAGGGGCTGTGGCTCATCAGGCCAGCGGGGATCAGAAGAGGCTGTCCCACAGATAGACTCAGCATTGACTCCAAAGGAGACAGAGGAAAAGGCAGTCTCTGGGAGCTTGGAGGTGGTTTTCTGGTCTTGTTTATTTGCCAGGAAAAGCAAAAGCAAAAAGACAAAAAAAACCAAATCTCTGTAGGGGAGATGGAAGGGAGGAAACTTTTCAGGAGCTGAACTATGTGTTTTACAGGTGAGTATCTATGTTTCCTGAAACATGAGTATGAGTTGAAGAAGGCAGGAGTCAGAACAATGTCCCAAGTCCTGAATTTATCCCCTAATGAAAGGAGTTGGGCTTCCCCTAAGAAAATGGGGTAGTACTTCTATGGGCCTTCCGGGGGCATTTGGGTGAGAGCTATGGATTCAGAGATGAAGCAGCTAACAAGCTGAACAGCATGGAATTGTAGCATGTGAGCCACACCCGGGCAGGGGGTCAGGAAAATTGTTCACACTCTGCTGACTGGCTTTTCTGCTCTGTGTCATCTTGTGGCTCAGCCTCCCCAGCCTGTCTCCAGGCCTCAATCATTTGGACATCACCTGCCCAGCTCACCTTCCAGGGCTGTCTGAGGACCACCGAGCTGTATAGATGGTGCACCACTGGGGATAACATAGGGAACAGAGGTGTAGGCCCCAGCCTGTTAGCTTATATGCTGAACCTGTCTCATCCACCAAGGCAAGTAGGATTTGCTTAAAAGCTGCCTGCCCTGTTGCCAATGCCAACCCGGATCCGATGCACACAGCAGGAGTGGGTC
The DNA here is from genome assembly GCA_033318265.1 of Phyllotis vaccarum. Lineage (NCBI taxonomy): Eukaryota > Metazoa > Chordata > Mammalia > Rodentia > Cricetidae > Phyllotis > Phyllotis vaccarum. The sequence continues at coordinate 97,768,758 of JARWLC010000001.1, forward strand.
AAAGGCTAACTGAACTTCCCATAATTTCATGACTGTGACAGTGTTAGGCTCGCTAATATTGTGGTATTTTCCACCAATATTTTCATATGCATTTAACAAGTATTTCTGATATCATTTCTTCTTTTTTGTATATATGTGTGAACAGTGTGTGTGTGCACACACGAGTGTATGCATGTACACACATGTTTATGCATGTGAATGGAAGTGCATGTGTGCTACAGTGTATATCCAGAGATTGTGTTTTTGCCTTCTATTTTAATTGAGATAGAACCTCTTTGTGTCCAATGCTGCATAGGCTAACTGGCCCAGGAACTTCTGGGAATTCACCATAGGCAGTCGAAATAGCCCAACAACACCTACATGGTGACTCCCAAGCATCTATAACTCCAGTTTCAGGGAATCTGACACTCTCTTCTGACCTCCATGGGTACCAGGCATTCACACAATGCACAGACATATATGCAGTCAAAACACTCAAACACATAAAATAAAAAAGAATTAAATTAAAAAAAAATCTACTGTCTTCAGAGTCTCTGGAGGCTCTGGGCTCTATTTCTCTGATGTGTATATGTCTGATGTGTACAGCTGGGCACACTGTACATGTTCCCATAAGACCGGAAATATTGAGAACACTGTCCCCTGTTGTAGGGGGATTAGGTGGTTCCATTGTAAATAATTGTCCCTGCCTATGAGTTTAATAAAAAGCGCTGATTGGCCAAAGGCAGACAGGAAGTGTGGGTGGGGCTACAAGACTTTAGGAACAGGCAGAACACAACAGAATGCCAGAGAGAAGACAGAGGAAGTAGAGGACAACTATGCTGCTCTGAGAAAAGGTACCGAGCCGCATGGCTGAACAGGATGAGAGTCATGGGTTGGATGAAGGATAGAGAGTTAGCAAGTTAGATGCCTGGGCCTTAGGCCCATCAGCCTAAAACTATTGTAAGCATCTGTGTGTGTGTCTGTGGGTCTGTGGGTCTAAACCTTGAGGCTAGGCCCGAAAGTCCAGGCTAGAAACCACTTACTATACCCTGTACCTACTCCAGTATTCCTTTCTTAGTTGTAGACCTCAGTTAATGTCTTAACAGGGCAGTCAGCTGTGTTACCTTTTTGTAAGGACTGTTTCCTCCAAGCATGAGCAAGCTTTTGGAGAAAACATGTGGACCTTCCCTAGAAGGAAACACCTAGTTTGGGCTCTTCTCTCCTTCTCTGGGATAGAAGGTGAGTACAGTGAGTTGCTGTATCTTTTAGCTTGTGAAGTAAAGTGCTACCCAATGGGCTGGAGAGATGCCTCTGTGGCTAAGAGTGCTTGCTGTACAATCACAGGGACCAGAGTTCAGATCTCAGCATCTGTTTAACAAGCTGGGTGTCCTGAGTATGACTATAACCCTCTCTCTCTAAGAAGGACAGAGATGGGAAATCTTTGGGGCTTGCAAACTTCAATCTTCTCCAAGAAAATGCAAGTCCCCAGCTCAGGGAGAGACTGTGCCTCAAAATAGGAGGTGGGTGATAGAGGATACCAGGTACATTCATCTGGCCATTCTGTATGTTCACAGGTTTGCACATTTACACACACACACAAATACACTCACAGAGACACAGGCCTACACATTAAAGAATTAAATAAATAAATCCTTTTTTATAGTGTCAACCAAAGGGACAGCAGCCTAACAAGACCAGAGGGAACCCAGGTCTCTAGGTACAAGCCTAGACATGGACACTTATGTAAGAAGACATGCACTTCTATCAGAGCTATGCTACAGTGTTTGAGGGATGTTTTGTTATAGCAGATGAGCCTAGGCTCTGACTGACACACTCTCTGCCTTGGTGAAAGTGCTAGCTGAAGTACAGTGTGACTCAAACACCAGAACAAATTTTAACTGAACAACTTTTGACCTGTGAGCAGGACACAGGCAGTTCACTAGCATCTTCCCTCTATCTAGAGCACTCAAAACTTTACTCTTCATTTTTTGGTCAAGGCCATGAACTTGACGGCTCAACTGTTCTCTGCTTCAAATGCATCCCCTTTGTGTCCTCAGAATAGGACTGAAGTCCAGGAGGTGATGGGAAAGAATACAGCAGATGGGAATCCAGCCCCATCGTTTGCCAGCTGCGGTTATTCTGCTGGTGACTAACCACCCTGGCACCAGGTGCCTTACATGTCACATGGGGTGGCTACATTTGTACCTACCTTTCTACTCCACGGGTGGTGTGGAGAGAATCAGATATGCTGTAATGAGTCATGAGAAGGAAGCAGCTCTTGCCAAAGACTCCTGTGAGCCTGTTTCTAAGGTTACTTCTTCATGGCTCAGCCTAACAGTAGGCACCAACTTGAACTCTATACACCTTAACCAGTTTGAGGAGGGCGTGGTGACCGGATTGATACAATGCATGAAAATTATGTGACAAAACCCGGGTTTGATTCCCCAGCACAACAGAAATTGGGCATAGTGGTGCATGCCTGTGCTCCCGGGAGGAAGAAGCAAAAGATTAGTGGTTAAGACGGCCTCAGCTGCATAGAGAATTGGAAGCCAACCTGGGATACATATGAAGCCCTTGACTCAAAAAGTAAAAGATTAATTTTATCGGATGATGCACGCACATTTCTAATGACTGCTCTGAACATCTCACACCTCGCAAGTCCGCATTAACTTACCAATGGACAGTTATCTACTTGGACCCAAGATGAAAGCTGTAAACAAGACAGCAGAATCTCCGCCCACCCTTCCCTCCGCCCACTCCAAGTCTTTGAGTGAATGCAACAAACCCGCCCATTGAAGTAAGGCATCAGCCATTCCAGGGAGTCACAGAAGGGACAAGATTTTGCACTGGAAGTAATAGAGTCAGAATTATCCAGATTGTCCTGCCAACCTCCTCCCAAGGTGCCCTTTGCTCTGCCCCCCAGTTTATTCATTTCAGCTCCGCAGCTTTTACATAAACGCTGACTCTCCTCTCTTGATTACCCCCTTTAATCAGATCCACTCTTTCCGCACCTCCTTGATCTCTACTCTCAAATACAGTCGCTAATGATGTGTGCATGTGCCAGACTTGAACAAATGTTGAGCTGTGAACTACTGCGCCTGTTAATTCTATCCTCGGTTCACACGGGCCGGGATCCTCGAGTGCTGGCAGATGCTGCCTCCCCGGGGCTTCCGCGCCCAGTCACCTGCTTTCTTGATGAGGAAGGAGGGAGACGTTTCTCCCATAACTACCATTTGAATAAAATTTATTGTGCTCAGAGAAAGATGTGGGACCACAAAAAAGTATTGATGGACAGTAGCATAAATGAAAGGTGATGAGTGACCTGTGTGAGCATTCAGTAAACGACAGCAATGCAGAGTTGAGGTCCATCACAGCCAAACTGACTCCTTCCCAGCCAGGGTATCTAACGAGGCTCCCTGCATAGTCCAGATGAATCATCACAAGAAAGCAAACAAGCTACAGCATTGAAGAGCCAGGATACCGCAAACGGATCCCTGACTATGAATCCAGGTTTCATTACATACATGTAATGTCTGGTAAGTGCTACATTGGTGTTTGCTAGGTGATAATAATGGTGAATTTTACTTTGCCGGTTTCCCAGCTGAGTCTGTCCCTGACCATTGCCCTTGTGTTTGGGGGTTATATGTTTTATTTTATTTTAGCATAACATTTAATTGCACCAGTATCTCATCAACCATCAGACATTATGATCATATTGGCTACTTCCATGTATCCTCCAGAGGCTCTTCCACTAATGGCTCCATGGCTTCCACTGCAACGTTGTTTTCTTACCAGACTTAGCTTGTTTTCAGTCTGAAGAATCATCTCTTCTTCTTCCTGACCCTGAAGCGTGTCTTCTAGTTTTTTAACACCTGGTTCCACATTGACCCTACCCACTTATCAGTGGTAATCTGTTCTGTGTATTTTCTTCTGTGGGTGGCATTTTCAGGGAACTACTCCAAAAGAACAAAAATCTTTGTATATAATGTCACTAGCCTCTTGTGTAGAGTGTCCCACACAGCCAATCCCACCAGGCCGGTGATATCTAGAGCCCAAAACACACAGTCCTCTATTTTTTTGAAATTATAATTGCATAACTTCCTCCTTCAAACCCTCTTAATATTATATATATATATATATATATATATATATATATATATAATGCCCTCTCCACCAACCCTCTTTCAAATTCATGACCTCTTTTTTCTTTATTGTTGTAATATATGTATCTGTTGTATTATATGTTTTATCCTAAATATATAAATACAACCTGCTCAGTCTATATAATGTTACTTGTATGTATGTGCTCAGGGCTGACTGTCTGGTATTGAACAACTAATTGGCATGCTCTTCCCCTGGGAGACTATTTCTCTCCTCTCAGTGTTCCTTAGTTGCCTGAAGTTCTTTGTGATTGGTTGAGGCTGTCTGAGATTTCCCACTCCGTGTTAACATACCTGTTGGTTGCATCTTTCTTGTTTAGGTTGTATTTAGGCAGCCATGTTGGGACTGTATGAGTGTGGCTTCATAGTTATATATCTGACAGAAGATTAATATCCAGGGCATATACAGAACAACAGAGAGTCAGAAAGAAAAAGTAACTCATTCAAAGTGGCCTGGGGTGTTAATAGAAAGTTCTCCAAAAAAAGATAAGAAATATTTCAAAAACTGTTCATCATCTCTAGCAATTAGGAAAATACAAGTCAAAACAACTTTGAGAGCTTATCTAACTCCAGTCAGAAGGTAGAGATTAACAAGACACCAAATCGGGGGGGGGGGGGGGAGCCCTAGTTCAGCCACTCTGGAAATCAGTATGGAGACTGCTCACCCTAACAATATGACCATACAACCCAGCCACACCACTCCTTAACAGATGTCCAAAGGTCCCAGCACCCTACTCTGCAGATACTTGTTCAGCCATGTTTACTGCTGCTCTAGTCACAATGGCTAGGAAATTGAAACAGCCTAAATGTCCCTAAACTGACAAATAGGTAATAAAAATGTGGAAGATGTACACTGTGGAAGACTATTCAGCTGTAAAGAAAAATGAAATCATGAAATTTGCAGGTAAATGAATGGAACTAGAAAAGATGATCTTAGGTGATGTAATCCAGACCAGAAAGACAAATATTTGCCCTTATACCTGAAGGTGAATGTAGTCCTCACCACTCATCAGGGAAACTTCTCTTTGCAATGGAGACCATTATAAAAACCACAACCAAACAAAATGCAGAGTTGGGGAACCTAGTCCAAATGTCTCACCACAGCTCCTGCACCTAAGGCTCAGGGATCGTTGCAGAAGATGGGGTGGAAAAAAACTGTGAGAGCCAGAGGACCAGGAAGTTGGATGGGAGATGCCCTTGTGTTTCTAGTGTAGGGATTGGGGACCTTGGATAGTCTTCCAAGTCTGCCTGAGTTTCTGATCTTGTTGTTATCCTTACTTAGCTTCTACACAAGGATCTTCAGTTTTATTATTATTTATTTCAATTACTTGTAGAAGTTCCAGGTGGTGGCTCACACCTGGAATCCCAGCACTCAAGAGACTACCAGAAATGGAAGGCCAGTTGAGGCTGTGTTAAGTTCCAGGCTAGCCTCGTCTACAAAGTGAAACCCTGTCTCAGGTCCACCTCAAGTCCTTTGCAGGAAAAAAAAATGCCAGAAAGAAATGTCCCAAAGTATGGTGGTTATTTTTGAAGGACAGGATTGGATTAATTTTTGTCTTTTATGACTGATCAAAATTTTGTTTTAATATAGGCATAGTCAAGGACTTTCTGAATAGGACTCCAGATAGCTCAGGAAGTAATATAAAGAACTGACAAATGGAATTGCATGAAACTAAAAAGATTCTGTACAGGAAAAAAATAATTCTCAGAATAAAGATGGGCCACAGAGCAGGGAAAATCACCGCCAGTTATTCATCCAACAGGGGACTGCTATTCAGAATATATGAAGGACTCAAAAGTAATTCCGAAAGAATAATCCAGTGAATAAATAAGCAGATAAATTTGGCAGACAGTTCTCAAAAGGAGAACTACTAATGTCTAATAAATATATAAAAAATCCTTGGCATCTTTAGCCATGAGGGAAATGCAGATCTAAACTACACAAATCCTGTTTCCAGTCAGAATGGCTACCCTAAGAAAAACAGCAACAGAAGCTGGTGAATATGAAGGGGGAAGGGAACCCTTGCACATTGTTGATGTAGAGAAAGGAAACCAGGTACTATAGCAGCAGCATGGAGAGTCCTAAGAAAGCAAATAATAGAACCAGTGATGCCATTCCTGGAATATCCTTAAAGCAATCGATGACAGCATACACTAGAAACACCTGCACATGCACGTCCAGGTTTATTTTGCCACTTTTTATAGTAGACCCATGTAGAATCAGCCTATGTGTCCATTACCAAATGACCAGATAAGAAAATGGTGTATTATTCGGTTGTAAAGAACAAAGCCATGTTGATGACAAGAAAATGAACTGGAGATGGATGTATTGAGTGAAGTGAATCAGATCTAGACAGATAAGTGCCATGTTTCCTCTCATGCAGAATCTAGATTCTTTTTTTTAAAGACACTAAAGTAGAAGAGAGATTGTTTAGGAAAAGTAACTGGAGGGGAATAAGACCAAGAGATGAAAATGAGGTAAATATGATCTAAGTGTTATATGCATGCGTGTATGAAAATGGCATAATGAAACCTGTTATTTTGAACAGTTGATGCATATTAATCATTCTTAAGTTTGATTTATATTTCTGAGGCATCAACCATCAGCCACCCATTTACAGCTAGACTTGTTTTGCTCCTTTCAAATGTCACCACAGTTAGCATCAACCTATCTATGATAAATAATAAATCAGGCCCCAGTAGCCTATTCACACCTAGACTGTCAACTTGGTTATACATCCAAATATGAAAGCACTGTGAAACTATTGCTGTCTCTAGACGCACACACGAACATACCAAAAATAAATTAATTAGCAGCAAGCCGACTCCTGTGTTTTACAGTGAATATCAGTAAGTTATCTAGACCAAATAAAATGGTAGCCATTAAAACAGCAGGTGAAGTTGTGCTGAACTTCTTGGTAGTCCTCAACCTTCTGATGGTGTCAGTGGGACAGAGGAGATGAAAATCTGTTTTGAGGTGGTTAGTGCTGGAAGTATGAGTCAGGCATACTCATCTAATGATGGCCTTCCTACTGGTACAGTGGATCTCCTTCTGAAGCTGTGCAGAGAACCACACAGCAAGACACAGAAAACTTGGATGTGTCTAGACCTACGATTTTTCTGTGATTTTCAAACTTCTAAATTGTGTGTGTGTGTGTGTGTGTGTGTGTGTGTGTATTTTGGTTTATTGATACAAATTTAAGGTTAATTTTGTTACAGAGACACACACATATTTCTGCTCTTATTTAAGATATTATGTTTATGTAACTCATTTAAATTTGTGATGTATAATTTAAAATACAGATTAACAATCATATATGATTATCAAATTTATAGTCATGTCAGTTAAGTATTTTGGATACATAAATATATATTTCAATTAGATGGGTAATCTTCAAACACTTCAAAGACCTACAGAATATAGCACTTAAAATGTAAGAACGTAGACTTTTCTAGAAGCAAGACATATCTGCTCCTGGCAGCACCAATATACTTCAAGAGGATGATGGGCATCAAAGAAACTCCATATGGAATTTACTTTCTTTGTGGCAAAAGTTAGCCACTGGGCAGGAGATTGTTCTTGTCTTGATTGCTTGACAGTATGGTGTAAAAACTGGACATGCAGGACCCATAGTAAAGTGACTTCTAAACTCTGCCAGAACAAGGCAAGATGGTCCTTCAGGTTCCTGCCTCAGAGACTGCCAGACATTCTTCAAAACACAGGGAGAAGCAATTGGTGCACTATGCCAGAATGGGCAGAGCAGTCCTTCAAATTTCCTGCTTCACTGAAAGGTGTGCCAGAGACTCTTGGCCTGTAGGCTAAAGATGGATGCCCCAATGTTACAAAAGAACTTTGGCAGCCAGATATTGTCTTTGTCATTTCTAGAATTTGGAGGTTGCTTACAATGCACTTTCTGTTTACTCAAATAATAGTATATCCTTCTGTGGTCTTTGATGGAGTTGAAGACCAGATAGTTTTTAGTATAGTTTTCTTTAGTTATAATAAGAGATAAGTTAAGTGTGAAACGTTAAACTGACAAGGATAAGGTAGATAAGAAAATATTTTCTTTAATTTTGCTAAATACAAATAGACTAGCTATTATAACTATAATTCTTCTTTGATAGCTATTTTTTATATGTAATTTTGTTATGTTGAAAGTGAAACCTGACTTTTTATTAGACATACAAAGGGAAGTGATGTGGGCTGTCTTTCTGTACACTGTGAATTACCATTGGATAATAAAGGAACTCTTTGGCTTATGGCAAGGCAGATTGGAAGCAGAGATGAAAGACAGAGGGCAAAGTCAGGGGAGATGGTGCAAGCTGCCACTGAGAGAGCAACATGTAAAAGTACAGGTAAGCTACAAGCCACATGGCAAGACATACGTTAATAGAAATGGGCCGAGTTAAGTTGAAAAAGCTAGTTATTAATGCACCTAAGCCTTAGGTTAAACACTTGTAATCAATATAAGCCTTTGTATGATTATTTGAGGCTGAACAGCTGGAGAATATGGGTCTGGACCTCGAGCTGGACAAGCTAGAATCATCAGACTATAGGCTTAATTACATATTTATGTTGGTATAACAAAATATCTGTCAGTGTGATGAAAATAGTGATACACACCTTGACCATAACACTGTAGAGGAAGAGTCAGGCAGATCTCTGTAGGTTAGAGGCCACCCTGACCTGCATAGCAAATCCTGACCTGCATAGCAGGACAGGGCTATATAGAGACCCTTCCTCAAAAAACAAACAAAAAACCAAATGCCTGATAGCTGGAGAGATGTCTCACAGATTAAGGACACTGGCTGCTCTTCCAAAGGATTAGGATTAAATACCAGCACCCACATGGTGGTTCATTGCCATCTGTAACTCACTTTCAGGGAATCTGATGGCCTTCTCTGGCCTCTGTGAGTACAAGGCACACAGACATACATGCAGGCAAACGCAAGTACACATCAAATAATAAATAAATCAAAATGTTTTCTGAATGCCTGACTGAAACAATGTAAGGAAGGAAGGATCTACTCTGGCCCATGGCTTCATTGGGCACATGTTCATCATGGAAAGGAAAGCTTGGCAGAAGTACTCCCAGCCACAGTGGTGGGAGTGTGTGGCAAGGACTCTTCACACTGTAGTGGACCAGAAGCAGAGCACTTGCCAAAGCATAGGCAGCTGATGGTTGGAAGCGGACTGAGATTCAGCAGGTTTGTTACGGTCTTTGTCCACAGGTTCTATCACCTTCCAGTGGTCCAATCCAAGTAGTTCACAGGTAGCTGGACAGTGTCCCATGACTAGGAATGCATATGTACACAATCTGAGACATTCCAAACTCAAAACTCTTCTATCTATACTGTATCCATCCACTAAAGCATATCATGATCCAGGCCATATTCCATGAATGGGAAGAGCTTCACAGACATTTAGTGAAAAGTGTGCCTACAGGGATGAGTGGAAAAATAGAACCATATTTTTAATCAGTCTGCCTTAAATGTGGAGCATGAGATGTAAAATGAGAGACACTGATTATCAAATATGATTTACTATTGTAATTATTCTGAGACACTGTAAATCATACAATAGAAAGAAAAAAGTTTAAGCCAAAGACCTAAAGTTCATAAGCACCTCAGATCTTGAGCCTCTCCCATAGCCCTAAGGCTTTTGTCCTTGGAGGACAACCCTCTTGATTCTGGATGATGCTATGGAACATGACTCTGTATCTGAGGCACCCTGTAGAAGGAAACTCACAGCACTGAGAGGCAAGTGGGGTTTCCCACAGCTATGGATTATGACTCCAGTCCAGAAGTCACAGGGAATGGCTAGATCACTCCAGCTGTGTCAAGTGTCTCAGCAAAGCCCCCTCCTCTTGACACAATCAAAATTTGACAAAAGGCAGGCACATAACCACTTAAGCCGTTATTTCTGTAGCCTGAAAAGACCTTGTTTGAAATACAATTCTGTCACTCCACATCCAAGGTTTTATGCATGGTATAATTGCAACCATGCAAAGATGCATGGATGATGAGCCAAGGATACACAAAGAGAGAATGGTTACACTGAAAAGATAAGATGGTTGGTTGTGTTTCCCTCATTTTTCAAAATTTTCTTTGATGTGGGGTTATGCTGTCTTACAGTAAACAGGGAAAGAATGTAAATAAGTTGAAAGCAAAGATTAATGAGCATTTATCTTGAATAGTATACACATTGCATAACAGCCGAGGCTTAGTATTGTCTTTTCATTTTCTAATTCCTGAGGCTGACAATGAAATATTCAAATGCCAAGAAACACAAAAGCATCCCCGCATTATACTCAAGGAAGAGTAATGTGACTCCACTATCATTACTTAATTCATGCAAAGTGCCTTAAATAAGTGGTTTTATCTTCATCTTGTGTGTGTGTGTTTTTTTATTTAGTAGATTTCTATAAATGTGTCTAATGATGACAAGCCATTGAGGTTCATGTGCAGAAGCATAACTAACAATGCAATCACAGGGATTTGAAAAAAAATAACAAAAGAATAATCATGGCCATCTCATCTCTGGGTAGTTTTGAATACAGATGCAGAATTTTGATAAATGATCATAATTAATGTATCAGGAGCCAAAAAGGGAAACCTGGATCTGTAGGAGATGTTTTAACTTGGAGTTTCAAACAATAAAATGAAGTTAATGTGAGAGCAAAGGAGATGTGTCTCATATTTTTGTTTTCTTGGGTGAACACGAAGGTTTTTATCTTAATCACAGGCAATAAGAGGGATGCAGTGAGATACAATCAGAAAAGTCATTTTTGCTATTAAGACAACAGGGTACCTGTGAGAGGTGAATTCCAGACTATTCTTAGATCCTGCCTACCTCCATCCCTCCTTGCCTAGACTAGAAATAGCTACAATAAGGCTGTTCTATATCCATGCCATGCTGACTCTTTTCGAATTATTTGTGCCTGCATTTTCTCATTAGAGAGTTTTATTTGAGTCCATTGAAAGGCACATACATTACCATGCTACATTTTTTTAAGGCATAAAAAGATCTAAGTGGATGACAGATGAACCTCAGGGGCCCTGACTTGTTAGGATCACCCTTCTGAGCAGCCGGAAAGGAGGTGCATAAGGAAAGGAGCCTGCTCTGATGTGAATGTTAGAGGGGATCAAAACAAATCAAGATTATTGAAAATGTACACAATTCCACTCATAAATAAACCCATTTTTATTAATTTTTATTAAAAAAAAAAAAAACCATGTTTCCCATACCCACCTCTGTTTCTTTCCCTCCCCTTCTCTTGCCCCAGCCTCCTCCCACCTCCAGCCCCTCCCTCATTCCCCAGAAAGGGCAAGGACTTCCAAAGTGAGTCAGTTCATCAGGCATATCCAGTTAAGGTAGGTCCGAGTCCCGCCCCCCAGTATCAAGGCTGAGTTAGGTGTTCCTCTGTAGGGAATGGGCTCTGGGAAGCCAGTTCATGCAGCAGGAATAAACTCTGATTGGACTGCAAGAGGCTCCACTAACTGCCCATGCAGTTTGGGCACCTTCTCCATTCGGAGGGTTAAGCTCCTTTTCATGAAGGCTCCTCAGCTGTCATTTCAGAGTTACTGAGCTCCCAGTAGCTCCCAGTCTCTGTGGGTCTCCTCATCATGATCCTGATCTCTTTGCTCACACAATCTCTCCTTCTTCTCTTCAGCTGGACCAGTAGCTTGACTTGGTGTTTAGCTATGAATTTCTGCATTTGCTTCCATCAGTGGCTGGATGAAGGTTCTATAATGGCAATTAGGATGGCCATTGATTTGATTACAGGGGAAGGCTAGCATAGGCACCCTTTACACTATTGCTTGGAGTCTTATCCAGGCTCATCTTGTGGGTTCTTGGGTGTTCCTTAGCACCAGGTTTCTCTCTAACCCACAATGTCTCCCTCTATCAAGATATCTATTTATTTGTTCTCCCTCTCTCTTGCACACACACACACACACACACACACACACACACACACACACACACACAACCATCCCATTCTCTCATGATCTCTTCCCACCTTCCCTTGCTCCCTCCCCCCATATGATCCCAATTTATTCAGGAGATCTTCTCTATTTCCCCTTTCCAGGGGAATCCAAGGATGTCTTTTAAGTTCTTCTTGTTACCTAGCTGCTTAGAAGTTGTAAATTATAGTCTAGTTATCTTTTGCTTTACATCTAAAATTCACTTATGATTAAGTACATACCATGACTATCTTTCTGGGTCTGTGTTACCTCACTCAGATGATACTCTCTAGAGCCATCCATTTGCCTGCAAATTTTAGGATGCCATTTTTTCTTTTATTTACTGCTGAGTAGTACTCCATTGTGTAAATGTGCCACAATTTTTTAATCTATTCTTCAGTTCAGGGGCATCCAAGTTGTTTCCAGGTTCTGGCTATTATAAATAATACTGGTATGAACATAGTTAGCTAATGCCCTTAGAGCAAGAATGGGCATCCTTTGGGTATTTGCCCAATAGTGGTATTGCTGGATAACTGAGTAGATTGATTCCCAGTTTTCTGATGAAGAGCCATACTAATTTCCAAGGTGGCTGTACAAGTTTACACTCCCATCAGCAATGGATGAGTGTTTGTTACCCTTGCTCTGCATCCTCTCCAGCATAGGCTGTCATCTGTGTTTTTGATCTTAGCCATTCTAACAGGTGTATAAGATGATATCTCAGAGTTGTTTTGATTTGCATTTCTCTGATGGCTAAGGATGTTGAGCAATTCTTGAAGTGTCTTTTAGCCATTTGAAGTTCTTCTGTTGAGAATTCCCTATTTAGCTCTGTACCCCATTTTTAATTGGATTATTTGGGTGTTTGACCTCTAGTTTCTTGAGTTTTCTATATATTTTAGAGATTAATTCTCTGTCAGATGTATGGTTGGTGAAGATCTTTTCTTGTTCTGTATTCTGTCATTTTGTCTTACGGACCATGTTTTTTGCCTTACAGAAACTTCTCAGTTTCAGGAGGTCCCATTTACTAATTGTTACTCTCAGTGTCTATGCTACTGGTGTTATATTTGGGAAGTGGTCCCTATGCCAATGCATAGGCTATTTCCCACTTTTTTTTTTTTCTATCAGATTCAAAGTAACTGGGTTTATGTTGAGGTCTTTGATCTACTTGGACTTGAGTTTTGTGCAGAGTGATAGATATGAATCTATTTGCATTCTTCTACATACCACCATCCTGTTATGCCAGCACCATTTGTTGAAGATGCTATCTTTTGGCATCATATATTTTTGGCCTCTTTATCAAAAAACCAGGTGTTCATAGGTGTGTGGATTAATGCCAGGGTCTTCAGTTTGATTCCATTGATCCACATGTCTGTTTTTATGTCAGTACCAAGCTGTTTTTATTACTGTAGCTCTATAGTAGAGCTTGAAGTCAGGGATGGTGATGCCTCCTGAAGTTCTTTTATAGAATATGATTGTTTTGGAAATCCTAATTTTTTTTGTTATTCCATATGAAGTTGAATATTGTTATTTCAAGGTCTGTGAAGAACTGTGTTGAGATTTGGAGATTGCATTGAATCTGTAGATTGCTTTTGATAAGATTGTCATTTTTACAATGTTGATCCTACCTATTCAAGAGTATGGGAGATCTTTCCATTTTCTGATATCATCTTCAATTTCTTTCTTCAATGACTTAAAGTTCTTGTCATACAGATCTTTCACTTTTTTGGTTAGAGTTACCCCAAGATATATGTTATTCGCAGCTATTGTAAAGGGTGATGTTTCCCTGTTTTCTTTTCCAGCTATTTTATCATTTGTAAATAGGAGGACTGTTGATTTTTTTTTTTTTTTTTTAGCTAATCTTGTATCCTGCTACATTATATCGCTGAAGGTGTTTATCAGCTGTAGGAGTTCACTGGTAGAATTTGGGGGGTCACTTATGTATACTATCATACCATCTGCAAATAGTGATAGTTTGACTTCTTCATTTCTGATTTGTTTCCCTTTGCTCTCCTTTTGTTGTCTTATTGCTCTGCCTAAAACTTTGAGAACTATACTGAATAGATATGGGGAGAGTAGGAAACCGTTTTTTTTTTTTACACCTCAGAGTATCTCAACCTAGCTATCATGACCTTTATTTGTAGCTTCCTGAGCAAATGGACAGAATCATAAATGAATATGCACTCTTACCCTCCAAGCCTCCAGACCCCACATCTGTGCCTGCATGTGCCATACTCCCTTCTGAGTAAACTGACTGTGTTTCCATTATTTGCTCTGCACCCTACCCCAGTTCCTCTCTCTTACTGGAGACTCACGGCACAATTTACTCCTTACCTTGGTTCCTCCCACGTACCACATCGTTTCCAAAAGTGGACAAATGTATTGGAATTTTCCTATTGCCCCATTTCTCAAAAACAAAGAAAAAGCAGCTGGGGAGGTAGCTCAGTGGTTCAACACTGCTGAGTATGTACCGGGTTCTAGGTTCAACTGTTATCACACACACACAAAAATTTTGAGTCCCTGGAACTCTTCCTGTGATGACCAAGAAAGAGTGTGATGAATATAGCAGATTTGCTCACACATGATTTATCTGAAGACTTCCAAGTAAGCATTAGGCTACAGGCAAGCAAGAACATTTTTTTTTAATATATTTTGGTTCAAAGCTTTACACTCAGGACCTAAAATAATGCTTAAGAGATGATAGAGCTTTTTATATTCCAGAAGTAGACAGAAATTAAACAAATAAGTATACAAACTTGGTGTGTCATAGTTCATGTAATGGATTTTTTTAAACTATGAAAGAAAATGAAGGAGATTAGGGAGTGGATTATGAGGAGGGAAAGAAAGGGTCTGCTAAATAATTATACTGTTCACAAAATAATACAGGATGAGTGATTTGGTACAGTGGCACAATAGCGGATATGAACATCTTAACTAAGAAGGGCTTATCTGGGCTCGGAGCTTCTGGTGATCCAGTCCTGCCCTCTTGGCTCACTGTTTTGGGGTCTACAGTGAAGGAGAATATGACAAGGAACGTGTGATGGAATTGACCTCATGCTTCAGAGGCTGGAGAGAGAGAGAAGGCAAAGGCCCAGGGACAAGACATGGTCCCCAAGGGCATTCCCCAAGGACCACCTTCAACTAGGTCTTCCTTCTAAGTTCTCATCAGTTATGAATCCATCAGTGGATTGATTATTCACAGGATCAGAGCCTCAGTTTCACAAATCCATCTCTGAATATAACTGTTCTGAGGGCCAAGCTCTCAACACATGGGCCTTGGTGGGATATTTGAGATCCAAATCAAGTCAAGTACTGAAAAGGTCATTGACCAGCCTTAATCTGTTCACTAAAATATATCTTTGATGTGACTTTTTAAATCCAGATTCTTGACATTATTTTTAATAAGAGCATGGTGGATAGACTGACCAATGTTTATTTAACCAATTCAAATGTTAGGTGACTTCTAATATTTCACCCCTATAAATACCAGTTATATTCTGGCTTGTCCTGAACCTGTTGACCACTATATCACTACAGTTACGTGAGATTACTGAGCACTTAAAAGGTAGTTAACCCAAACTGGTGTGTGTGTGTGTGTGTGTGTGTGTGTGTGTGTGTGTGTGTGTGTGTGTGTGTGTATGTGTGTGTGTATGTGTGTGTATGTGTGTGATTTATCTATTATATGTTGAAATTATAATATTTTGATAGGCTTTTAATTTGCTACCAAGATTGTTTGCTTTTAAAGTGGCTACTAGAAAGTTAACATTAGCATGTGCCCAACACCTATGCCTATCATAATTCTCCTGTGTATTGCTGGACCAGACACATATAGGAGAAGACATTAACATTGTATTTAATTATTCATTACTCTGGGTCAACAAGCTATCTCTTAGAAATCAGCCCAGCTCAAGGTTCCTAGCCTTTCAGATTACAGTTTTAATAACTTCCTTATTCCTGGAAGTAGACCTCCAGTCACCTTAGTAAAATAAAGGTTTATATTGTGATTTATATTCAAACAATGCATTATATATTTATATTAAATCAGTAAACATTATATTTTGAATCACGCACAATTCAAACAATATTGTGATTGTTCAAGGAAAAGTTAAAAGAAAGCCAAAGAATAGACCTGGAAAGTGACCTAGGCAGGCAAATAAGGAGACCTTATATTTTTCATTTCTGAAGATGTTTTCCACCCAGAAAATTACACAAATCATGTGAGTATCTCTCCAACAACAGCTTTTTAAAATTTTTTTATTACGTGTGTTTATTTAATAGTGGGGGTACATGTGTGAAAATCAAAGAGCAGCATGTGAAAATCACTTCTCTCCACCGTGTGGGAACCTGAGATTGAACTCAGGCCACAGGCTTGGCTGTGGGAGCCCACAAGGCTTGGCTGTGGGAGCCCACAAGGACTCCACCATGTGACTTGATTCCATCTTGACTGGAAGTCAGAGTCTGAGCTTGTTTTGTTCTCCAAAGCCAAACTGCAGGATACTTGGCCAAAGGCATGGTTACCAGATGTCTTGCTCTCCAACGCTCAATAATAGGATGCTTTGCCTAAGGCATGGTTGCTAGATGTTTTGAGTACTAAGGAGGTGCTCATGATTGTTGCTTGAACCAATGCTAAAGAAGTCTTTTTGCCTCCTTGTTTCTGCATAAAAAGGCCCTGAGAAGTAAACATGGGGCTGCTTTGGTATTGACTGAGAGCCCTCTAGTCTCTGTATTTCTATTTCTGCCTATCCTGTCTCTGTTTTTGCTCAATCCTCACTCCTCTATTCAGGACTGTTCGACAGGCTGGGTGAAACCCGACACTTGGCAAGAAATGACTTTACTCTCTGAACTATCTCACCAAACATCCTTTGTTCCTTTAGTAGGCGATTCTGTTTTGTTTTGTTTCTGTTTTGTTTTTCATTTTATTGTTTTTTCATTAAAAATGTCTTTTTTATCCATGTATCCCCTGCTCCCCCTCCCTTCCCTCCTCAAATCCCTCCCAGTTTGCCTTCAGCCTCCTCCCTCCCCATCACCCTATCCCCTCCCCGAAAAGAGCAAGAAGTCCCAAGGTGGGTCAGCTCAGGGTGGCACATCCACTTCCGGCAAATCCCAAGATTGGGTTAGGTGTTCCTCTGCAGGGAATGGACTTAAAGGTGTCAGCACATGCACAGGAACACAGTCTGATCCCACCCCTCAAGGCTCCACATACTGCTCATGCCTGTCAACAGTTGCCTACCCTTGAAGGGCCTACCTACTTTTCCCAGTGGATCTCCAGTAGCTACTCTTGATTCACTGAGCCCCACAAAGTTCCATTTAGCCATCACTGTGGGAATTTTCCTCATAATCCCTTGCTCATACACTCTCTTCCCCTGCTCTCAGCTCGACCAGGAGTTAGCTAAGTGCTCAGCCATGGATCTCTGCCTCCACGTCTATTTTTTGTTGAATGTAGGTTCTGTGATGACATTTAGAGTGGTTACTCTTGATGATAGGGGAAATCCTGTTTAGGCACCCCCTCCACTATTGGTTGGAGACCTAGTCAGGGACATGCTGTGAGTTCTTGGAGGTCTCCCCAGCACCAACTCTCTTTCCAAGCCCACATTGGCTACTTCTATCAAGATATCCATCTCTTTATATTTCCCTCTTTGCTTCTTTCACTCAACCATCTCCTTCTTTCAAGATTTGTTCCCAACTCTTCTTGGTTGTAACCTGTTATGAGCCCAATTTACAACGGTGATCTTCTCTATTTTCTCTTCTTAGGGGAATCTCTGGATGTCTCCCTTATGTTCCTTCTGATCCAAAGCTGTTCAGGGTTTTGGTTTGCAGCTTGAGTGTTCTTTGCTTTTTGTCTAAAATCCACTTATGAGTGAGTACATCCCATGCCTCTCTTTCTGGGCATACTTAAGATATTCTCCAAATCTATCCATTTGCCTGCAAATTTTAGGATGTAATTTTTTTTCTGCTGAGTAGTACTTTGTTGTGTGGGTGTACCATAGCTTGTTAATCCATTCTTCAGTTGAGGAGCATCTAAGTTGTTTCCAGGTTCTTGCTATTACAAATAATGCTGCTATGAATATAGATGAGCTAGTGCCTTTGGGTATAAATATGCATCCTTTGGATATATGCCCAACAGTGTATTGCTGGATCCTTGGGGAGATTGATATAAGCATTTCTGAAGTGATCATCCCTGTGCATGGTTCTGATGCCTCATTTTCCTCAGAGAACTGTGGTGAGGTAATTAACCTTGATTGTCGACTTTATAGGATTCAGAATCCATGAAAACAAACTCCCAAGCTTATCAGTGAAGGAGATTCTAGATTGAGTTGATTGGGATAGGAAGATCCACCCTGACTCTGGGCAGAAACACAGGATCCTAGATGAGGGTTCTAGACTGAATAAAAAGTTGAACACCAGCTTTCATCTCTGTTTGCCTCCTTCCTACAGATACAATGTGACCAACCACCTTATAACCTCACCACCATACCATAGCTGCCATTATGGCCTCCATCATCTTGAACTATAAGCTAAATAAACTCTTTCTTCTTCAAGCTGCTTCTTTTCAGATTATCTTGTCACAGAAATAATAAAAGTGACTAATACGTGTGGAGTCATTGCTGGAGGTTTGTTTGGTTGGTTGGTTTGGGGTTTTTTTGTAAAACTGAAATTTAGAAATGTGTCAGCTTGCCAAGTACATTGGCTCATACCTGTGACATAGGATTATCGATATGAAATTATGACTTAGTCACTCAGGATATTAAGTCAAGAAGATTGTCATAAATTGGGAGCAGCCTGGGCTACAATGAGACCTTGTCTCAAAACAGCAAAACAAAAACAGTGTGATGAACTGACATCTTGGAGCCCATTCTCTAAACCAGTGTGATAACTCATGCCTGTAATCCTAGCAGTTGGGAAGTGGGGGGTGACACAGTGAGTGTGGTGGTTTGAATGAGAATGGGCCCCCATGGGCTCACACTTTTGAATTGTTGGTCCTCAGTGAGTGGAACTGTTTGGGAAGGATTAGAAGATATGACCTTACTGGAGTATGTGTGACCTTATTGAAAGAGGTGTATCACTAGGGGTAGACTTCTAGCTTTAAATGTTCATACTGGTCCCAATCTCTCTCCATCTGTAACTTGAAGATCATGTGAACTCTCAGCTACTTTTCTAACACCATGTCTGCCACCACACTCCCCACTGTAGTAAGAGGTTTCTGGCTTGGACTTTCAGGCCTAGCGTCAAGGTTTAGGCCCTCAGACCCACAGACCCGCAGACCTGCAGACCCACAGAGACACACAGATTCTTTCAATAGTTTTTGGCTGATCAGCCTAAGGCTCAGACATATAACTTGCTAACTCTGTACCCTTCATCTAACCCATGATTCTTCCTGTTCAGCCATGCGGCTTGGTACCTTTCTTTAGAGCAGCATGGTTGTCCTCTGCTTCTTCCGGCTTTTCTCTGGCGTTCTGCTCTGTGCTTCCTGTTCTCAGAGTTTTTCTTAGTCTGGTAGCCCTGCCCACACTTCCTGCCTGCCTTTGGCCAATCAGTGCTTTTTATTAAACCAGTGGGTGGGATAATTATTTACAATGAAACAACACAATACCCCTCCCCTATACCCTACCATGATGATGATAATGGACTCACCCTCTGAAACTGTAAGCAAGCCCCCAATTAAATGTGTCTTTTTATAAGTTGCCTTGGTAATGTTCATAGTTACTAAGACAGAGTGTTAAAGGCAAGCCTGGCTAAATGAGACCCTGCCTCAAAACACACACAGACAGATATCACTGCACACACACACACACACACACACACACACACACACACACACACCGGGGGGGGGGGATTGCTCTCTCCCCCTCAAACACAGATACTGGCTTTCCCCAACCAACCACACACATACACACACACACACACACACAGAGCCATCAGCTCCCTACACACAGATACTGGCTACACACACACACACATGCACATGTACACACAAAATCAGATGAATCTCTCCCACCTGCCTTTTCAGAAGTAACCACTCAGAAGCTTATATTAGTTATAAATGTTTGGCCAATGTCTCAGGCATTTTACTAGATAGCTCTTACATGTATAACCATGTAACCCATTCCTATTAATGTATAAATTGCCACGTGACCATGGCATTACCAATCTGCTGCCTTGTTGCTTCTTGGGTGGCTAGCTGGTTTCTCCCAGACTCTGCCCTTCTTCTCCTGTATCCCCTGCTTGGATTTCCTGCCTGGCTCTATCCTGCCTTGCCTTAGGCCAAAGCACTTTATTTATCAACCAATGAGAGCAACACATATTCACAGTATACAGAAAGACATCCCACAACACACACACACACACACACACACACACACACACACACACACACACACACACACACACTGATTTGCTCTATTGCTGGATTCCCTAACTTCCCATGGTTTCAAGATCTAGAAGAATTGTGCTCACATAAACAACTATGTGAACAAGTAGAAGAAGATACGTGTGGCCCCATTGAACCATTTGCCCAGTGATTACTATACTTAAAAATTGCAATAAAAGCTCATTGTCATCTCTGGCCTGGCTTTATGTGTTTGATAGAGACCACAAAGCCACACAAAACTGAATGTGATCTTTAGTCCTTTGGAAATTTGGGCTTCTCTCCTTTCCTGTAAGGATGATGTAGTCTACTGCCTCACAGGGCTGTGGGGAGTCCACATGAAGTAAGGTAAGCACTTGGCAAAAAGCTTTTATTTAGGACCAGAGGACCATCTAAGACCCATTGTCTACCCTCCCTCATCCTCTTCTACCCAGAGTAGAACAGTTGGTTCTCTGCCACCTTAAGACCCTGACTTTTAATTAATTATTTATATTTCTTTATCCACAAAATGATGCCCAAAGTCTGAATGCGAAGTGCTATATAGGTATAAAACACTAATGTCATGCATCAGAAATTCAGTCACCAAAGTCACAAGTAAGGGTATTAGAAGAGGACCCTTGGGAGAAGACTGGATCATGAGGGCTCCGCCCTTATAAGCACATTTATCCATTTGCTGATTAACAGATTAATGTGTGATTGAGGAAGTGGCTTTGTTACTTGTCTGACATGCTTGCTCTCATACCATGCAGTGTCCTGTGTTGTCGTAAGACTCTGTAGAATAAAAAGTCACTGGAATTTCCAGCCTTCTGAACTGTAAGAAGTGGACAGATTATTTTCTATGTAAATTACCCACTCTATAGTGTTTAGTTACAGTAATAGAAAATAGACTGAAATCATTATTAATTTAAAAATCAGGGAGTGGAATGAGACCTGTCAGATCTGCTTATGCTGGAGCTGACTGCATGAGATAACTGAGCATCCTGGCCAGGTAAGTCAGGGTTCTCTAGAGGAACAGAACTCTCAGAGTAGACCCACATTAGAGAGGGATTTATTAGATTACCTTATAAGCTGTAGTCTAGGTAGTCCAACAGTGACTGTCTCTCAGTAAAATTGCTCATGATTAATCTATGAGCTTGGATATTTCCCAGTCTGATGCTGAGTCCTAGAGAGCTGCTGGTCTTCAATCTACATTGGGATTCTAAAGAAAGCAGATTTCATACCAACCGCAACAAAATAGATGAACGTGCAGGTGAGAGTTAAGGCTAGCAGGGGAAGCGCAAAGACTCCTTCATCTGTGTTCTTTTATATAGGCTGCCACCAGAAGGTGTGACCCATATTCGGAGTGAATTTTCCTGCTTCGAATAATCTTATTAAAGAAAATCCCCTTACAGGAGTGTTCAGCAACTTGCATTTCAGTTGACTGCAGAAGTGGTCAAATTGACAACCAAGACTGGTCATCACATCAGGTTTTGGAAGCCAATAAACTCTCACATAAAACTTTCTCCTTTTTTATTTGATTGCTTTTACCCAGGAGTTTTGGTTTTAACTTAGCTCTCTGGGCTATCTAGACTCTAGTTCTTAGTCACCCAAACAGTGTCAGGTATGGGTTCCATCTCATGGAGTGGCCTTCAGTCAAATCAGATATTGGTTGGTTACTCCCCCAAGCTTTGTGCCATCATTGCCCTAATCTAGTGATTCTCAACTTTCCTAATCCTGAGACCCTTTAATACAGTTGTGGTGACTCGCATCCATAAAATTACGGTTTTGCCACTTTATAGCTGTAATTGCTACTGTTATAAATTGTGGTGTAAATATCTGTTTTCTGATAGCCTTGGGTGACCTCTATGACCAAAGGCTGATAACCACAGCCCTAACATATTTTACAGGCAGGAAAGATTGTAGATAAAGGTTGAGGGTGTTTACTTTTCTCTTTTGGTAGCCTGTAGACAATCTTCCCATGTCATAGACTAGAACATGGGGTGAAGGTTCTATGAAGGCACCAGCTTATCTTGTCCATGTTCAGTGAGTTATACGGGTGTTGATTTCAGCAATGGGACTTGGCTGTCAGTTTGTAGAGAACATCCTGTTGTCTTGGTAATAGCCTGAGATTGGCTCTTTTGGCCAACAACTCAATTGGATGAAGCATGGTCCTAGGACTGGAAACTTCATTTGGTGACAAGAGATGGCTGGAAGGGCTTTAGTCACCTTCATTATTTGGAGAGTTTACTAGGATTGCTTTACATATTATAGGAGGTTTCCACTGCACTAGATTTTCATATTGCTACTTAAATGCTTTTAATTCTAGCTGTCTCTCCCCCTCATTCTCTCTCCTCCCCCTTTCCCACATGAACCTTCTGATCTTGCCCCTCCCAGCTCCAGTGACCCATAACATATATTCTATCTCCCCACCCCAGGGAGATCCATATGTCCTCCTAGTCCCCTCCTTTACAACTAAACTCCCGGGTCTATAAATTATTTAATGTATAATATCCAGATATAAGTAAATATATACTATATTTATCTTTTGGGGCCTGGGTTACCTCACTCAGATAATTTTTTGCCTAGTTTCATCTATTTGCCTGCAAATATCATGATGTCTTCTTTTTAAAAAAATGAGTAATATTCCATCGTGTAAATGTACCACATTTTCTTTATCCATTCTTCTGTTAAGGGACATATAGGTTGTTTATAATTCCTGTCTGTTGTTAATAGAGCAGCAATGAACATGGCTGAGCAAGTTTCCCTGTGGATGATACCCAACAATGGTAAAACTGAATCTTGAGGTGGATGGATTCCTCTCTTCCTTCCTTCCTTCTTTCCTTCCTTCCTTCCTTTCTTTCTCTTTTTTCTTTTTAGGTTCTTTTGAGACATGGTTTCTCTGTGTAGCCCTGATTTTCCTGGAATTTAATCTATACCATAGACCATGTTGACCTTGAACTCAGATGTCTACCTGCCTCTGGTTCTCCAGTGCTGGGATTAAAGGCATGTGCCACTACTTTCTTTAGTCAAGAAAGAGTTTCTCTGTGTAACAGTCCTAGTTGTCCTGGAACTCATTTTGTAGATGAGGCTGGCCTTGAACTCACT
Source organism: Phyllotis vaccarum (assembly GCA_033318265.1). NCBI lineage: Eukaryota > Metazoa > Chordata > Mammalia > Rodentia > Cricetidae > Phyllotis > Phyllotis vaccarum. Next base: position 97,792,305 of record JARWLC010000001.1, read on the forward strand.
GAGATCTACCTCCCTCTGCCCCCCAAGTACTGGAATTAAAGACGTGCACCACCGCTGCTGCCAAACTGTACCAGCACTTTTAAAGGCAGAGTCCCATATTTTTGAGGAATCATCATACTGATTTCCATAGTGGCTGTACAAATTTACATTCCCAGAAGCAACAGAGGAGTGTTCCCCTTGCTCCACATTCTCACCAGCATAAGTTGTCCCTTGTGTTATTGATTTAAGCCATCCTGACAGGTGTAAAATTAAATATCAAAGTAGTTTTGACTTGCATTTCCCTGATGGCTAAGGGTGTTGAACATTTCTTTAAATGTTTCTTGGCCATTTGAGATTTCTCTGTTGAGAATTCTTTATTTAGAGCTATACTCCATTTTTAATTGGGTCATTGTTTTTTTTGATAACAAGTTTCTTGGGTTCTTTATATATTTTGGATATTAGCCCTCTATCAGATGTGTAATTGGTAAAAATCTTTTCCCATTCTTCAGGCTGCTGCTTTGTCCAAATGACAGTGTCCTTTGTCTTACAGAAGTGTTTCGGTTTCTTGAGGTCTCATTTATTAATTGTTGACCTTAGTCCCTATATTAATGGTGTTCTGTTCAAAAAAATCTTCTCCTGTGCTAACGTGGTCAAGGCTATCCCCACTTTCTCTCCTATGGAGGTTCAGTATGCCCAATTTTATGTTGAAATCTTTGACTCATTTGGAGTTGAGTTTTCTGTGGGGTAATAAGCATGGATCTATTCCAGTCTTCTATATGCATACATCCATGAAGATGCTGGATTTTTTTCCAGTGTGTATCTCTGGCTTCTTTATTTAAAAAAAAAAAAAAAAAAAAAAAAAAAAAAAGGTGTCTATAGATGAAGGGGTTTGTGTTTGGTCTTCAATTTCAGTCCATTGATGAATGTGTGTTTTTATGTCCAGACCAAGCTGGTTTTGTTTTGTTTTAACTATAGCTTTATGGTATAACTTGAGATCAGGAATGGTGCTACCTCCCACCGTTTTTTTATTGTTCAGATTGTTTTAGCTAGACCGGATTTTCAAATAAAACTTTCATTTATTTTAAAAAACAACCTCTGGGGCTGGCAAGATGGCTCAGCTGGTAAAGGTGCTTGCCTGCCAAGCCTGATGACCTAAGTTTATTCCCAAGGACCATGATGGAAACAGAACACTGACTCTACAAGTTGTCCTCTGACCTCCACATACATACATACATACATACATACATACATACATACATACATACATGCATGCATACATACATACATACATACATGCATACATACATACCATAAAATAATAAATGCAGCAAAAAAAATGTTTTTTACTACCTGCTTGTATGGCTTTCTGTGCTAACCCTCTACCAGCAACAATAGGCTCAAAGCCAGGAAGTTGATGATCATTTACAGAGACATTGCTGAAGTGCATATTTCTATTCCTTTACATTTACAGTCATTTTGTGCTCAAGTTCAAAATGGCTTATGAGTAAATCTCACTGGCACTCTCATGGGAGTGTGTAATCTGTTTGTGAGCACTGAGCACTCTCCCAGTGAGAGCTTTCTTAGAACTCGCTATGCATGTGGTACTGAGACCAAGAGGACCAACTGTAAATATAAATCACAACAGAGATGACTGGGACCCCAGCTCACCTCATTGATGCCTTACTCTAACGTCCACATTTGACACAGCTGAAGCATCTGTCAGAGACAGGCAGGAAGCAATAGATGTTATGAGAAGGTCACCAAAGTTATCACACAGTGTAAAATTATGATGAATGTCACAGAGGAAAAGAAAGGCCTCTGGCTGTGTTTATCTGTGACACCTCACATGGCTGGAGAGGGACCCTTAAAAGACCCTACGGAACAACTACTAAAAGGATGAGTAGTACAAGCTGAAGCTGACTATTGTTTCATTTTGTCTTTAATTGGTCACCAAATGCACATCTTTCTCCTGACACAGGCACACTGTGAGAACCTGCACCTATTAATGGAATGATAGGCTTCATGCACTCTACCCCCCTTGCTTCTAGACAGGTCTTTGGGACTTCTGTAACCAAGAGGGCACACTGGGAAAGATGCCTTGCATCTTTTGAAATTCACCAATTCAAAAGACAGCATGACTTCCAATTAGCTTCCTCTGTTGGTTAACCATTTGCAGAAGGGCCAAGTCCTAAGTGTTGGTTTTGCATGTGAGATAAGACACACACCATCAGACACCACACTAGAGTTTATTCAGGGGAGTTGCCAATCGGGTATGAGGGATAGAAACAGAAGAGAAAAGAAAATGGTTTTCACATGGTGTCTCCTTTTAGAGAACAGGTGGTCACAGATTTACATAGCCACACCTAGGGGCGTGCCCTCTGTATGCAGCATGTTCTGCGGGTGCCATGTTGGGTTTACTCTGTGGCTACTACATGCCAGGAATTCTTATCTTACCCGGCACCTTGTTGGGTTATTGGACTGGAACGTTTACCATGTAACTGCTACATGCCAGGAATCCTTAACTCAGCCCTCAGCCCTGTCTGAGATTTCAGTAGCAGATTTCTAGGCATAAAAAGGAACCATATCCTCTAATGGACTACTGTGGCTATGGCATGCAACAAGAACAAGCCCTCACTCAAGCCTTCAAACTATAGTTGCAAGTATAAAATGAACAATTGCTGCCATTTGCGCCACTGAGAGAGAGTTTACACAGCAGTAAATAATGGGTAGACCAAATGTATGACACTGGTGGTAGACCAGATGGATGCAAGAAGAGCTTTTCCTATCCAAAGACTTGAAAAGATGCCAGGGTGATTGCAATACACTAGGTGGAAGTATGGTGGAAACAGACAGGAGAGGCAGGATGAGGAGAAGGAAGTGTTAGTTTTGCGTGTGAGATCACACACACATCACCAGATGCCACACTAGAGTTTATTCAAGGGAGTTGCAGAATGGGTACGAGGGGAGAAGCAGAAGAGAAAGAAACAGACTTTCACATGGCGCCTCCTTTTATGAAAGTGGGTGGGCACAGATTTACACAGCCACGCTTAGGGGCGTGCCCTTCATAAGTGTCCTGTTGGCACCATGTTGGGTTTACCACATGGCTGCTATGTGCCATGAATCCTTACAGGAATTGTTTGGGAGGTAGGGCCACCTGTTGGCTGGTATGTGGTTGTCTAAAGTGTAAACTACAGGAAAGAAGGTTCCTGTCCCTCAGCAGTGGGTGGCTCCACCTCCAGCCCTGTGCTTCTTTTGTCATACATGACACTTGCCATATCCCACCAGAGGTGCCAGCCCCAGCAAATTGGAGTACCTTCCCTGAGTGGCTAAAAGCAGCTACCCACCTTCTGCTGGCCCTATTCAGGTATCACTATTCACTTCCTGACATTACTAGTATCTAGATGCATCTATGAAATAAATTTTTCTACATTAACTCCTCCTGTTTTTTGGTCTCTTTTCTTATCTGAATCCTGACAATAGATGGGCCCTCATCATCCATTGTTTATCTGGTACAACTCACAGAAGCCCTTGCTGTGAATTGCAAATGGCGTCTCATTATTAAGAAGGCATCATTTGCTATCACAGGGGCCTCCTGGGCCTTTCTCCATCACTGAAGCTAACACCAGCTCTCACTTGTTGATGCTTTTAATACACAGTAGATAAATACCTTGAGTATCACCTCCTTTTATAGAATGTAGGAAAATCTCAGGCTGCCATGTCTGAGGCCTTGAATTTGTTTCTGGGAATCCACATGATAAGAGAAAATTGTATGCAGTGACCTGACATAATTAAGCATACATATCATCAAGGGTTACTTTTCTCTGTGCTGAGTGTCTTGAAAAGGATGTAAAAGTGAATGCAGTGAGGTCAGAGGTTGCTCTGATGAGCTGGGTGAGAAGTTTATGACCACATGAGGGAACTGGCCAAAAGATTGTGGATTCTCGGCAGATTTATGTGGGAGAATGGATAGTACTCTGGGACTGACTGAAGATGGGGTAGGAAGGGGGCAGATAACAGAAAGAGCTCTCAGCGAAAGGATAAACTTGGGGCACAGAGTTCTTTTACTTATGGGAAATGCATAAACGTAGTTTAGGAGGATGGATGATCAATTTTATGTGAGGCAGATTTGGGTCAATGATTGCGATTCATCTAAGGGCAAATGTGGACACTGATACAGAAGTTGGAAGACAGAGATCTTTATGAAAATTAAAAAAAAAAAAAACCTCCCAAATCATCATAGCAAACGTGTAAAGCTTTGAAGAATGGGTAAATAATCCGGGATAAGATCTTTTAGAAAAAGAAGAAGTAAATGAAGAGTGAAGAAGGTCTAAATGGTATCATGAGGCAGCTCCAAGAAAGGAGAACAAAGGATGCTGGATAGGTCTCTAATTCCAAAACCTCCAAAGCAGACAGCCAGACCTCCGTGAGTTCTAGGCCATCCTGGTCTACTTGGCAGCTTTCAAGCCAACCAGGGCTTCATAGTGAGACCCTGTCTCAAGAAGAAAAAGAAGAGGAGGAGGAGGAAGAAGAGGAGGAGGAGGAAGAAGAGGGGGAGGAGGAAAGCAACCAGAAAGGTAGAAGAAAATCTATGAGTATTTCAAAGAGAAGCAGTAGTCAAAAATTCCGAGGTGAGTAAGCTAAAATGAAAACATCCCTCACAGAATCCAGTGCCATTAACAAGATCCAGATGGTGGGTTTTGTCTGCCTCGTGGGCTGGGCACAGAAGACCTAGGTAGATGATTAAACATTGTTTCTGGGTGTGTTTGAAAGAGTGTTTACAGAGGAGAATATTTGAATTGGTAGTCTGAATAAAGAAATCACCCCACCAACATAGGCATCACCTGATCCAAACGAGCACCGGGGAAGAATAAGGAAGTGGAGAGAAGGCAGGTCTCTCTCTCTCTGCTTGAGTTGGGACCTATCTGTTCTTACCCTCAAATGTTCTTAGGCATACATGTGTGCTCTCTCTCTCTTCCTCCCTCCCTTCTTCCCTCCCTCTCTCCCTGCCTTCCTCCCTCTCTCTCTCCCTCTCTCTCCTTCTGCTCCCCTCTCTTCTCTCTCTCTCTCTCCATCCCTCCCCTTTTCTGGTTCTGCCTCTGAAGAATTCTAATTACTCATACGGTTTTGAAGGAGCAATGGGGGAAGGTGGATACTGGATTTCAGTGGGTTGAAAAGTTGTCCTAATGAAAGTGGAAGGAAAATTCCACCAACTTGCTAGTGACAAAACCAGATAAACAAGTCAGTAGCAAGGTGGGAATGGAAGAATTTGTGGAGAGCATTTTCCTTTTAGTTGGGAAAACTAGGGCATAGTTAATACAGGAAAATAGCCTGGTAGAAAATCACAAAAGCATGGACCACAGGATGAGGTTTCTGAACGATATGAAGGGTGGATTTGAAGCAGTCAGGCCTGGCTCATGAGTGGGAGGACAACCACTTTGTCCTCTGTGACAGGCTCAGGGAGAGGAAGGGCTGATAAGGGAGGTCTGCAGATTGGGTGATAAAGGTGGCCACATTCCTCCTGGAGAGAAGCTGCTTCCTGGAGTAGCTGTAAAGCTGAGTTCTTAGGCAGGGTGAGGGGGGCTTGGAGGTGTGGGGAGGGAGGTCAGGGGTTTGCAGAGTGAGGGAGAATAAGCTGATTAGGGAGACACAATACGATTACCTAGCAGCACTGAGATATTTGACATGACTGCAGTGGACATATTTGAGATGATAACCGATCTGTGAGATTTTTCTCCTGAGTCTCAGCAGTTTGGAAACAAGCACAGAGAAGACAGAAATGGGGAGGGGGGAGATGAGGGGGTGGAGGTTGTGCTTATAAGAGAGAAACTGTACAAAGAAAAACCCATCAAATGTAAGCTCTGGAGTAGGGAAAAGGAAGACTAGATGTCCGCAGGAAAGGACTGGGCTATCAGGGGAGGGTTGCCATAGCCCAGGAACAGTTGCCATGTTCTAGGGGTACACAGACAGCTAGGTGGGGTAGCAGGAAGGCAGGATTTCAGATAGGGACTTTCTGGTGGGGGCTAGGATTGTGACAGATAATGGGAGGGCTGTATCATAGTGATTCCAAAGACGGATGCTGTAGTAAACAGCTGTGGAGTAGAAAGAATACTTTGGGATCAGAGAGGCCTTAGCTGGGGACATGACCTCACTGCTCATCTGCGATGTCGTCCTAGGCAAACCTGATTATCTCCTTGCTTTCAGCTTCTGTCTCCTTTATTAAAACCACAGTATAACAACAAAGTGTTATATATATACATACATACATATATATATATATATATATATATATATATACAGTCACATGTGCTTCTGAAATAGATGCCTACCTTGTCTGTATATATACAAAACAGCATCCAACCTATGATAGGTCAGCTGAAGATTCTTTGACTTCAAGAGGTGCCTGAGCTGATCCAAGGGGCCAGTCTCTTTTAAAACAGTAGTCAAAAAATGTCATAAATTCCTTAATACTTCATTATAAAATAGGCTTTGTGTTACGTCATTTTTTTCCTCAGACATTGGTGAATAACAAATGTTCTGCCCCTCAAGAGGCTCAGGGAGCATCACAGAAGAAAAGACAGAAAGACTGTCTTCTGAGCTGGAGGATGGGGAGGAGTTTTGAGTAGTGCTCTCTTCTGGAGGGAGGGAGGGAGAGAGGGAGGGAGAAATTTAAGTAGATAATATGAATGAAGTGGAGAAGGGCACACGCTGGAAGTGCTTCGGAAACAGTAGAGAGAGTTTGGAGTGCATATATATAATCAAGATACATTTTTTACATCTATAAAATCATCAAAGAATAAATAAAAGACTTCCTCTTTGAAAAAGTAAGTGTTCTGAGTACATATAAGATAGACTAGGCTAAACTGTGATGTTCAGCCATTAAGGTTTATTAAGTATATTTTTGGCAATCCTTCAACTTTGTGATAGATTTATTGGAAAATAGTCCCATTGTAAGTTGAGGAGCACTTACACAGAAATCACTATCCCTAAATAGATTTTAAACTGCTATAAGTAGATCGTAGTTTATATTTAAAGATATGGATCAAATTCTCAGCATACTGCAGATATCCCACAAACATTAGTCTATCACACATACATGCTTTCCCATCTAATCCCCCCCTCCTTTTCCCACACTTAAAAAGATAAGAACCAGCTGATTTAAATGATAATTCACAGATCAAGCCTTAAGCATCTGTCCTTTCAAGCCCTGGGAAGCCTCCTCTGAGATCTAGAATACAGACCCCACTGTGTGCAGCTCTCCAGCCTTTTGGCTGGCATCCTGCAGATGCCTACAGACCTTCCATTCAGAGCGCCTGAATCTGCACTGAGCATCAGAGTGGACTACAAAATAGCCCATCTTTCATGCACTTATCACTGAATATAATGTCTGTGCCTTTTAAAACCTTAAACTCTGGGAAGGCTCTTCTTGACTTTACTGAATAGGTGAATTCTGAAAATTGGTTTAGAAAAATCTACATGTCTCCAGGTTTCACCCATGAATGTCCAGATTGGTCTCGTTCTTTCTATAACTCAGAAATGACACATCTGAGGTGTGGGGCAGTTGGAGGCCAGATGTTCTTAGATATACAGTTCCATTTCTTATTTTCTACTTGGCAAACTTGATGTTTCAGAGATCTTGTGAGGATGTAAAGCAAACCCTGACCCTCGACTTGGGTTTTGACACTATGCTTTCTGTTTAGAAACCTCATCATTTTGCCAAAAGAAAATTCACATATGAACTCAACATACAAAGACATCAATCAGTGTGTCCAACAACACTCTTCATTTTTAAAATATTTGTCAACATGGAATAAAATACAAAGCTGTGTGAGCTTCCATCCATATAATCCCCACCCTCTCACCAACTCTCCTTTGTAGATATATAGAAGTAAACAGTTCGGAGTGGGGGTGCGGCTTCTCCTCTACCCAGCCTGCCTGCAGGTGGTCCAAATGAACACCCCAAACTCTCCATCAATCATTGCCAACCATTGTCTAGTGCATGCTCAGCTCTCTTCTAGACACAAAGGGGGTGGGGAGGAGGGATGTAAGAAAAAAATAGCCTGGTCCTCCCTCTCCAGGGACATTGCCATGGCAACAGAAAGGGGGTAGCAGAGGGGTGGGAAAAGGGCACCAAGACAGAGAGAGGCCAACTCTTCACCCAGGCTCTTGCTAGCTTCACGAGTACAGGGTCCAGCTGCCTCCTTTGTCCTTTGTGAATGAAACCACTGACTATACTTTCTAGGGCAATTTCCCAAAATTGTGTCATAAGAAAGAGGATGCCAATAAACCAAGCAGAAAAAAAAAAAAACCAATAGTTGATGGCCACCTGATAAGTAAGGGAAACAAATAAGCTTTTCATTTAGATCTCTTACACCACTAATTACAGTGTACCTCTCACGGAGGGTAGCCCTGAGTCTGGTTGCATTTGCCTTGAGGAACCAGGGCCCAACGGACATCTTGTGAAAATGTGACTTTCGACCAAGCATCATGGCACTCGCCTTTAATCTCAGCACTTGGGAGGCAGAGGCAGGTGGATCTCTGGGAGTTCAAAGCCAGCTTCAACTGCATAGCTCCCAAAGCAGCCAGAGCTACATATTGAGATGCTATGCAGCATTAGGGTATTATCAGTTATGGCAACACCTACCACATTCCCCTTAGTGTTTCTAGACTAAAGAAGAAAACATTGTGGTTTGTGTTTGGGGGGGACAGTCCTTGCCTCCCTAGTAGGCCTAGGAAATTTGTAGAGTTGAAAGAGAACAGGAGGTTGGGCTACAGGACTCCATAGGCAGAGAGGCACAAAAGAGCAGGAAGGGAAAGCATCTAGGGGGGGACACCATTTCAGGAAGTCACCTCTGCCTCCAGCACTGAACCTGCAAGGACTGAGCCTGAAGGCAGACACCTCCACCAGAGGGCTCCACGGCCCAGCTCCAAGCCACCTTCCTGAGATGCCACAGAAAACTCAGTTATTCCTCAATTCCTTTTCCTCTCAGCCCATCCTTCCCAGGTCTAATGCAAACCATCGAGTGGGGTCAGAAAGGGTCCTGTGCTTTAGCATCCTAGATTGCCTGTCACTGATGCGCAAGGCCTGTCAGCTTCCCCCAAGTCTTTCCATCTGTCCTCTGACTTTCCATCTGTCCTCTGACTTGGTCATTCCCAGCATTGGATGTACAATGCAATAATCTGGAGGTGTTGGTTTTGTTTTAAATCCAAAGACCAAGCCTCATCTCACATAAGGAAAGTCAGAATCACAGGTGTGAAACTCAAGCATTCCTATTTTATTTCTTGAGTGATTCTACCTAGATTGACAGCCACCTATTCCGGAAAGCAGAATTGGTCCAGAAGCAGATTCCTCTTCCCTCTTTACTTTTAGCCAAAAGCATTCTCATCCAGAGTGCTCACATTCCTGTTTGAGGGTATTTTTTGATCATTGTGTCTCTTGTTTATGGTCAGAGATTCCTGTGGACCCAGCATGCTCCAGGTTCTGGGAATCCAGTTCTTTCTGCTTCCTGGGTCTGTGAATTCTCATCAACAGGTAACAGTGATTGACATCTGCACAGCACTGACTTCCAGGAGGCCAGCCACTCATGAGTGCCCTGTCAACAATGCTTGCCACCTCCTGAGTTCATTTACTACCTTCAGTGTCACCATTAACCCCAGATACCTTCCCTCCAGACCCTCATCTCCAGAGATTTTTCTTCTCACAGAAAGCCAAATACAGGACATAAATTTCCCTGCCAGACTCATCAACCCTCACAAGGCTACAATGGCTGCTCCCAAGAATCTCCACTCAGCTAACAATGAGACTAATGGAGTCAGAATGAGACAGCTGGGGCCTCCACATATAAATGACTCACCTTAAAGACTGGCATCAGGCTCCTACAGATGAGAGAAAGCTTCACCCACAGACCAATGATCAGCCAGCCAAGTGTGGCCAACCACGCCTGTTACCCCAACACCTGGGAGACCAAGATTAAAGTTCATTCTGGGCTATAGAGTAAGTTCTGGACTAGCCTAAGCTATATAGCAAGGGGTTCTCTCAAAGACAAAATAAATAATGATTTGTTTTCAAATACTAAAAAGTGATTTTATTTTGTAGTTGGATTTAATGCAAAGCCAGGACTCTTTAAAGAAACAAGACAAAACAATTTGGGGCATAGAGAAAAAAAGTGTTAGCACTTCAACTTAGATTTCAAATTATAGAATGAAGGCTTCTTGATTTTGACCTAAAATTGTTTAGTGCTGCTAGTTAAAAAAAAAAAAAAAAGTTAGTATAATTTATAAATAAATGTGTGATTCTGGCACTTACAGCTTTAGTCATAAAGGTCCATGGACTTTTAAAGTTTGGATAGTGTAGTCATAAGTTTCTGTGTCCCATCAGGTAGGTTCCACAACCGCTTATGAAATAATTAACTTGGAGGCTTAATATTATAGTAAATGCTGGGCCAGTAGCTCAAGCACATTACTATCTAGCTCTTACACTTAATTAGCCCATAATTCTATCTATGCCTAACCCATGGCTTGGTACTTTTTTTCCAATGCAGCATTCACACCTTGTTTCCTCTGTGTCTGTCTGGTATCTGCTGCTCTACGCTTCCTCTTTCCAGAATTCTCCTAGTCTGGTTGCCCTGCCTCTACTTCCTGCCTGGATACTGGCCAATCAACATTTTATTAAACCAATTCAAGTAAAAAATATTTACAGTGTACAGGAGCATTATCCCACAGGCTAGTAGTGTTAATAGTTATATATAAAACTTCAGTGTATATAATCCCCAGCTTGGAATGAGGTGTTCCAGACAGTAGGAGTAGCCAGTTCTTTTGGCCCTATTGAGAAGTGGGCTGTCTGGATAAAGCATGAATAGAAGCCTACCTAACTCTTAAGAAGCGAGTCCTTAAGGTTCTTCCACCCCTGTGCCTTCACCAGTACTCACAGGTGATCTTCTGACAGCCTTGCTTTTCCTCCTTGAGGTCACATGTCAGTCAGCCCACCTCCTGCCTTGGGACTAGTTGGATGCACTGCAATTCCATCACCTTCCTGTTTGGCATATGAAGTGGGGTATGTAAGTTATGTCAGCTCCTAGGTCTCTTTGAAGCTCTGTCCTGTTTGATGATGTTGAAAATCCACGAACAGGTCCTGATGCAATGGGGTTTCTTGGTCTCAGGCAGCCAGAGGCCCAGACCCTACCGCACCAGACCCCTTAGCCGCCTGCTGCTGATGCTCAGACCCCCAGAAATGACTCAGACACTTATATTAACTTCATGCTGTTTGGCCTATGGCTCAGGCACACTGCTAGCTAGCTCTTTCATCTTAAATCAATCCATTTCTATTAATCTGTCTGCCACTGTGGCCCGTGGCTCACCTGTGTTCCTTACATGTTGCTCCTTGGTGGCTTGCTCTGACTGTCTGACTCCGCCCTATTTCTCCTACCTATGTTCTGACTTCTCCTCCTACTTTTTCTGCAGCGCCTGTCATGGGCCAAAACAGCTCCTTTATTTAAAGGTTGATATTCACAGCATACAGAAAGGCATTCCCACATCAAGGCCCTTTCAAAGCCACTGGCCTATTGTTTTTGCATTGTCTCAAGTGTCACTGAGCACACATGCAACTTGCTTTATCAGAATCTCAGACTATCAAGGATTGCTTGGACTCCCTACATCCTCAGGGAAGGAAAGTAGATCTCATTCTTATATGCCAGATAGTAGGACCATATGGACCGCAGGATGCACAAAATGAAATGTGGGAGAATCAATCACACTACCCATCATCAGATAAATCGGTGGTTTTCAACCTTCCTTATTGCACAGATTCTACTTGATATTACAATAAAAACCCCAGAGCCAGATATTGGGGGAAAGCTGAAAGATGAGAGAGATGAATAAGCCATGGCCAATTCTCTCCTAGTCACTCTTCAAAATCCACAGACTGAGTGCCTCTAGGTCCTCAGCTGAAAGCAAAATGGGCCACAGGCACAGGGCTGAAGTCTTGCCTCCTCCAACCTTATATTTCTTTCTCTGCCCAACTAGCTCACTTCCTCCTTCAACTTTCCTAGAGCTAGGATTAAAGGTGTGTGCCACAACTGTCTGGCTCTGTTTGGCCTTTAACTCATAGAGATCCAGAGGATCTCTACCTCCTGTGTGCTGGGATTAAAGGTGTTGGTCACCACTCCCTGACCTTCATAACTCAGGTCTATGGATGCTTGTGTTCTCTGATTTTCAGAAAAACTTTATTTACATACATTATATCACCACACTTCCTAAAGCTGTAGACCTTATAATTCCTTGTGTTGTGGTGACCTCAAACCACAAAATTTTGTTGCTACTTCATAAGTACAATTTTATTGCTATTATGGTTGCAATGTATATACTTTTGTTTTCCAGTGGTCTCAGGTGACCCCTGTGGCAGGGCCAACTGACCCTCTCCCAGGGGTCATGACTTGCAGGTTGAGAGCCACTCAGATAAATGAATAACCAAAAGAATGTGGCATATTGACACAGAAGAATATTACTCAGTCATGAAGAAGAAATGAAACTCTGGTACATGCTGTCACACCGGTGAACCCTGACACATTCTAAGTGGAGTAAAAGTCACAAGAGGCAACCTGTCTCTCCCCATAGCTCCAGCCAGGCATACCTCTGCCCTCAGTCTCCTGCCAATCTTCTCCCAAGGGGTTTCACCCTTTCCTAATCCCTTCTTTCCTCCTACTTCAGAGAGTTTGGAGTTGTTTGCGGTGATGAAAAAAATAAATCTGTTATTTTCTGCTTTCTTCCAATACTTATAATTTTTCAAAAAATTATACTTACCCCTAATCCAAGCTTTGAGAATACATATAATATTTTCCCTCAAGTCATTACGCCATCAGATCAATGGATGGCATTCCCCAGTATGTCTGCTAAAATGAGTGTTTAAATCTCTAACCATTTACATTCCTGGTTATCTTTATATCATAAAACTAAAATCCTGATCTCCCCCAGGGAATATGCCATGGGGTGGACACCGGACAAAAAAGAAGCATAGTGCCATTTACAGGTGCCAAAACAGGCTTCCTGGCAGTCTCTGGTTCAAGAGATGTATGATTCTGACTTTAACTTAGCCAGCTCTGACCTCTGACCTCAGTGCTCCTCCTGTAAGAGGAAATCCCAAGGTGTGATTCTTCCCCAGACTGCCATCTTCTTTCTCCTTTCTGTCTTCTCCATATGTCACCCTCTCAAAGCACTTCCAATTCATTCCCAATTGGGAGGCGGGATGGTCACACATTCCTAGGTTCTGGGGCAGAGCCTACAATAAGCCTCTAAATTCTTTAAAAATCAGTTTAATTTTATATTGAAAATTGGTATGTGTGTGATAGCTCAGGGGGTAATGATGCATGCTGCCAGTGCCACTGCCCTAAATTTGATTTCCAAGACCTATACAGGAATGGGATATGACCTCTACACACACACACACACACACACACACACACACACACACACAGACCCCATCACATCACACACTCAAATACATCATACACACAAAATAAAAGTAATTTTAAAATTACTTTTGAAATTCATGCATATATTCCGTTCTCTTCTGAAACTGATCAATTTTTTTAAATATAACTTTAAGATTACAAACGAAAATGATTTAGCTGGTTCTTTCAGTCTTCAAATAAACTGACCCTCTGGAATAAAGTACTATTTAGATTTTATGGCTTCTCAGATGCCTCAACATACTAGGTATCCCCTAGTGAAGGGGACTAAACTAGTTCAAACACAGGTAAATTATTTGACAATGCTAAATCGGTGTTTCAAGCCACTGTAGCACTTAGACTATCAGGGTGCTGAGATTAAAGAAATTAATTTGGAGAAAAAATTGAACAAATCACAGAGAGAAAAATCAAAGACCTACTCAAAAAAACAAGAAAGAAAATATTTTTTTCTTCCGGCTCAGATCTCCAGATATTCCCACACACTATTTGTATCTTTGTAGTGTGCAATGGAGATGATGATGGGGGTTGTGGTGTAGCCTCTAGTGATCTTTGATCTCGTATCATGCAAGGATATCTAGTGCAGAAGCCATTTCTGGGGGATCAGTTATCAGAGTCCCTTACAACTATAGAGAAGGTAGTCTTTCCCATGGAGCAGGAAGGTCACAGGTCTATCTATGGAAGAGAAGGAGCAGCCTCCCCTTCCACTGAGGATTAAGAGAAGAGAAAGAAGACAAAAGAATTTTAGGGTGCTTCCATGCCTCATCTTGGGACCCTGACCCCAAAGAAGGGCATCATGTTTATTTCCTACACCAAGTAACAAATTATCCCACACTTAATGGCCTAACACAGCACAACTCAGTTATGTCATGGTTCCCAGGGTCTGGAGTCCAGCATGTTCCAGCTGGGTCCTCAGCCCAGGATCTCTCAAGACAGAATCAAAAGTGTCAACTGGATGCATTTCTGCTGGAGGGTCAGAGAGGCCTAGGTTCACAGTCAAGCTCATCCTAGCCATTACCTCAACTCCTTTCCTTACAGTTAGCTGTAGGACTGAATTCATGTTACTTTGCAGGTTATATCTCTCACCCACTGATGGTCCTTAAATACCCACAACAGGCTGCCTCCATGTGCAGAGGTTCTGACTTCTCTGTTCCTTACCTTGGACATGGTCTTGGAGGTCTTGTGTACCTGGGTCTGGCCCACAAAATTCATCTCCCTCTCGTAAAGCCAATGACTTGAGTGTCTAATCACATCTCCTTCACTGCAGCAGCTGGTGTTTGGTTGACTATGGGAGAAAGTGTAAGACCCTCATTCTTAGGGCTTTGATTAGGAATGCCAGCACAAGTTGGGCATAAGCCCCCTCCTCCAGGCTAAAGGTTAAGGGCAGCTATTGGCTAGCCTGGCTGTGATTGGCATTCTGGGGATGGTCACACACCCTTGGGGAAAGCTCAGACTTGCTACAGCTGATTCTAAGTACACAAAAGGTGATAAGCACTGTTGTGCGGGTGAATGAAGTCAGAGGAGCCCAAGGCAGCACCTAATTGTCAAAGGCCTCTCCATAGTGAGCAGATCTCAAAGTATTCAGCCATGGAGAGGTCCTGTAGGGCGTGGGGCAAATTCTGTGAGCTCAAAGGCCCTGGAACAAAACCACAGATACAAGGTGTATATGTGTGGAGAGCAGGGAGCTCCTGCCTCCTCAAGAGAGTCACAAATGATCCATAATTTTCTTCAGAACCCAAAGACCTGGGCTCCTCTTTCCTTATGAAACTTACTACTTCTTCATGACCCTGGAACCATGCAGGAGTAGACCTGAGGAGATGTTTGTAGTGTCAGAAAGCCCAGGCAATGGTCTTCTGGAGAACCGTGCTGAGCCCAAGTTTGGTTTTCCCAGGGGTGGGCACATTCCATGGCTTTAGGGTTTTAAACTGGAAATATCCTGATGAGCCAATTTCTTTCTTTCTAATTTTTTAAGATCAGATGTTACTATGTCCTCCAGAGTGGTCATAAATTCTCTACCTTCCTTGTCATCTCTGGTCACTGGGTTTGCCCATGTACACACACACACACACACACACACACACACACACACACACACCATCTAGGAAGATCTTCCCAGCATGGAGAAGTACCTAGCTGCATTGTATTCACTTACCTGACTTGTACTGTGAGGTCATCCACAATCCCTCACTCAGCACTTCTACACGTATTTGCTAGCTTCATCCTCACAGCACCATTATGGTCTAGACAAGAAGTATGTGTGCCATACTCACACAGATGAATCTAAAAACCTCATCTAAAAGCATGCCACTCAGGGCACATCACAGGACCAGCACCAGAAGCAGATCTTCTGATTCTAAGTATTCAATATTTGAAGAATCCTCAGAATCTAAGACTTCCTCCAGATTTATCTTTCTCATTGCTTTGTTTAATATCATTATTAGCTTCAACTCTGACTGTTCATCAACAGTGAGGACTATTTACAGAGAATATCCTGGCTAGAAGGCTGTGCTCAAGACCCGGGACAGACCAGATCCCCCAGCTACTGGCCAAGCAACAGTCTCCTGCAGTGGGCGCTCACCTGCCTTCCTGCTGGATGACAATGGAAAAGTCAGAACAAAGAGCAGGTTGATCAAAGACTATCCTGGTGTGATGCTTCCCTCTTGTGGTCAATGGACAGCTTCAGAGAGAAGGAAAGATGCCCTGAAGATCGCCGATGTCTGGGCTCCCTCACCTGTTCAGGTAAGCCATTGAACTCGGCACTAGGTGGACTCAATCAGCTACCACCACCCCTGGCCCCCACCCAAGCTCACAGATCTCACAGGAAGAATCCTATTTCTTCATTCAGCTTCTGCTCTCCTGCAGCTAAAACAGGAAGAGAACACATTTGCTCATGAGGAGTCCAGGTGTTCAAAGAGAATGCCCATGGAAATGTCTGTGATGGCAATTTAGTGTTGCTCCTGGGCTAATGCTGCAAGACAAAGAAGTGCTTGTCTGTCAAGAGATGCTGAGGGTATCAACTGGCCATAAGCCGTGACTAATGCCACAGATGACAATAGAGAAGAACACTGGTGATGTGCAACCTTGATATCCTCAGATCCCCCATTATTCTTATTCTGTATGTGGTGTGATGGTGTGTGTGTGTGTGTGTGTGTGTGTGTTGAGTAAAAGGAGGTTTTGGAACTAATCTTTTTATTTATCTTGGTACACAAAGAAAACTTCAGCCTAGAAGGCTGGGAGCATGAAGCTCCAAGGTGGAGAGCATGCTCCATGTACACAGTTCTCTGGGTCCAACCCACAACCAAATCCAGACATTTGCTCCTGAGAGCCCCTTCTGGTTCTCTTGCTATATCTAAACCTTTCATGTTAATCACCCTGAAGCCATGACAGGCCACAAGTACACGGGGCTACCACATCACCTACCCACCATGGCCTAATTCAGGAGCCTGAAGGAAGATGAATACAAGCATGTTTAACTTAGAAGGAATAGAACTCAGCTCCACACAGATTTCCAACAAGAACAAGCCAGCAGAAGAACCAGAGTGTGGGGGTGGGAAGATGGATGGTGGAAGGGGGGGGCAGAGGAACCTGGGACAGAAGACAAGTTCCTGGATTGCTTTTCTTAACCCCAGGGAGGCAGTACAAAAGATAACTGATTACTTAAAAAATGTCTGAGCTGACTTGTCTCCTACTCTGCTTATATAATGTTTGCCCAGCAGAAGGCTGGAAGTGGAAATGTCCACAGGGGCTGGAGTTGGAGGTGGTCCTATTTTTTCTCTCTCTCTTCTCTCCTGTTCCTTCTTCTCCTTGTCCCTCCTAATGCTGGTCCATGAGGTTCCCAATGCCCTAACTCATCCCTGACTGTAACTCTAAAGCTACACCTAGTGAGTTGCCGCCATATGGACTTCTCGACCCTGTCCTGCCCGCATAATAGCCAAAGACGAATGAAGAAGCAAGATTCTTCCTGTGAATTAAGACAGAGTTATTTAACCCCGCTGCTTTCGGCACCTGAGCCACAAATTAGGACAAGGATGTCAACACATGTTCTGAGTTAAGGAGTAAATAATTGATGGACTGTGTCACTGAATGCACAGATGGGGGCGTGTCATCCCAGGCACTGGAGACACAGAGGGGCAAGACAAAGAAGGACTGGCCTTAAAAAACCCACAACCCAAGCAAGCAACAGAAGATAGATGAGCACTTGAAGGACAAAGACAGTGAGCTGTGGGGATGTCCTGAAATGAGCCATAGTTTAGGGGTTCATGTATTTCTCAAAGGGAAAAATAAAGCAGTGTGACTCACCAAACAAAGAGGCAGCACTCCGAAGAAAGAACATTTTAGGCAAAGAGAGGCCATGTGCCAGGGCCTAGAACATTGTAGAATGTACTACTGTAGCTGAAAGGGAAGAAAAGCAAGTGGCTAGGCCGGAATGAAGGAAGAGAGGCACACAGTACTGTGAGCAGGGCCGTTAACCATGACTGAGCTGAACTTTTCCTACAGACAATAGAAAGCCATAGTTGTCCTTAAGCTGTGAGCTCACAAAACTGGTTTGGTTGTTGATTCTCCTCCTCCTCCTCCTCCTCCTCCTCCTCCTCCTCCTCCTCCTCCTCCTCCTTCTTTGTATCCTTTTTAAATAGCCATTTTTCTAGGCAATGTGTGGAGGCCCTATTAAAGAGAAGTATGATGCCTAGACCACCAAGAGACCATGGCAGCTCTCTAGATGAGTGGAAAGCTGGACTTAATCTTGGCCATTGAGATAGAGTCGAGGGAGGACCCAGGGGTGACTTGAAAACAGAACTTGGAAGGTGTGAAAATATGATGCAGAACTTGGAAGCCACCTTCATTTTCTCATCTAACCTCTGTATTCCTGTGGGTATCAAACAATGGAGTTATTACACATGGTGGAGGCTGCTGGCTGCCTATCCTATATTCATCTCTCCTGGTCTACTTATGTTATAAAAGGGTCTCAATGTGCTCAGCTAGAAAACTACACTTCCCAGCAGCCTTTGCAAATGAGGGGTGAAAAGGAAGTTGTTGAGTGGAGTGAGACTTCTAAAAGGGAGTTTCTAAAGGAACCGGATGTCCTGTTGCTCTCTTCCCTGTCTTTTTTACTTCCCTGGAACTTGGGCCTGATGACTGGACTCCAGAGACCATCATAAGGCACAAGGAAGTAACCTTGAGCTTAGAGGCTGTTCTCAGTGAGACCTAATATATCTCATAGATTATTCATATGACAATTAAACAAGATGGTAAATTCTAGAATGAGATTGTGCAAGGACACACACTCACGCGCACACACAGAGGTCAAGCTAATGTGCAAAAGAGCAAGCCAGGGAAAATGACTACATTTCTTTCAGTGTCTTGAGCTGGGGCTGCAACTCCCAAAGTAGACACCCAGATTCCCCTTCAGGGACTATTAGCAGCTGAATATCTCTGAATCCCAAGGGAATGCTAATTCCACATATTGAAAAGAAATACAAAAATAGTGCCCATTGTGATTACAATCTAGCAATGATAATTGAGTGATTGCAGAACTTGGAAAGCAGTCTCTCAGCTGTGTGGGGTATACATCCCTGTCGAGTACAAAGTTCCTTCACAAAATTTTGGGGAAAGGATTCATATATAAATATGTGCACTGCATATTTATCTGTCTATGTGTATGTATATATGTATTATTGTGTTATGTAGTCTTCTAGAATTCTAGCTCCAAGTTTACTACTGAGCAAAGCAATGAATGTAGAATGACTTGCAACCATACATCCTTCCCAAGGCTGCCCTGGGGGTTCTGGTCAACCTGGAAGCAGTGGCAGTTTCTGGGGTCTTTTTACATATAGCCACATCCTTTGGCAAAGGCTTGGCGTCAAGATGTGCTCACTGAGTCTCTGAGGCACCTGAGCTGTTCCTCTCCACGTACCTACAGCACTGCATTGATGACCTTCAAGGAGCTGAAGACCAGGAAGGCATTATCAGAACTTCAGCCAAACAGCAGAGAGGGCTTTAAGAGACAAGAGCAATAATGCATTAGAGTCAAGTCAGGTCCATTAAGTAAATATTAGCATAACAGGAGAAAAAAATCATCTACTTCCTATCAAGACAAAGGAAAAAAGAATAAGTATAAAGGTTTCAACACTCACGGTGTTTCTGCTGCTCTCTAGCAGCCCCTTGTGGAACTTTCAATACTTTGCAACCTAGGACCTGTGAGGCTTCATACTGGGCTGTAGGTTTTGGGTCTAAGCACCTAATACCCTCAATGCATTGTCCCTGGTCCAGGCACAAGACTATAATAGAATTTGCCAGCACTTCACAGTGATGAAGAAAAGTTATCAACAATCTCGTTTTCTGTACACCAGTAAAATTCAACTGTTGAGACTCAATTGAGTTAATACATCTGTACTCTGCCGTGAAGGACCTTGGATGTTCTGCTGAGAGGTGTGAAGGAGATAGAGGTGCATAGGACACTGAAAAAGAGGTATAACCAAGTCTACCATACACAAAGGATCATTCTAGAAATAGAGTCCTGTTTGGTTGGATGTGATTCATTATGGCGGATTAGGGCTAAGTAGTAAAGACAGCCCACCAAAGAATACTGACTCATTTTATGTCAACTTGAAAGAAGCTAGAGTCACCAGGAAGGAGGGAGCCTCACCTGAGAAAATGCCTCCATAGTATCAGGCTATAAGCAAGCAAAGGGCATTTTCTTAATTTGTGATTGATAAGGTGGGCCCAGCCCATTGTGGGCGGTACCATCCCTGGGCTGGTAGTCCTGGGTTCTATAAGAAGTCCGGTTGAACAAGCCATGAGGAAAAAGCACCACTCCTTCATGACCTCTGCATCAACTCCTGCCTCCAGGTCCTTGCTCTGCATGAGTTCCTCTTCTGACTCCTTTTATGATGAACTGTGATGTGGAAATATAAGCTGAACAAATCCTCTTCTCCCCAGCTTGTGAAGGTCATGGTGTTTCATCACAGCAATAATAAACCTAACTAAGACACCAAGGCAAGAGTGTGAAGCCCAGAAGAAAAGAAGGGCAGCTTAGAGAGTCCCTGCTGGTGGGACTGGATGGCTTCACAGGTTGGGTCAGCTCTCTGCTAAGCCACTTGAGCTGCTGGTGAGGTAGATTAACTACTGCTGCTGTGGGCCTAAGGGGTCTGGAATCGGCCAAGGTGGGAGATGAGAAGACGGAGATTTTGTGAACATAGATGCTTTCATGGAAGGAGCTTTGCATCTAGAGGTGGGCTCCTGTTCTGATGCATCTTTCCCAGCTGTTTGGTTTTTTTAATGCTATCATGACCCATACAGTATCTACCAATCCTAGGGCTAAATGAGCCACCAAAATTGTTTGCAGCTCCCTAGCTACCCAGCTTTTCTAAGGTCCATGAGAATCGTGCTACCAAGTGCAGCAACCAATCCCAACTGCACAGCCACAGCTAGAAAAAATATAGTTTTCCCAATATTTACACAATGTGGATTGAATGTGGAAGGAAAACATCCCCCATAGACTCATGCACTTGAACACGTGATCCCAGCTGATGGCACTGTCCAATTCTGGTAGGTGGGGCTTCACTAGTGAAGTGGGTCACTATGAGAGAGGCTTGAGGTGTTCCAGCCTAATCTCACTTCTGGTCTTCTTTCTGCTTCCTGACTATGCAGCATGACCAAACACCTCAGTGCCTGTCACCATCTCCTGCCTGCTGAGGTCCTGTGTTTGATTCCCAGCACCACAAATAACATACCAGTAAAATAAAATTACTTTGTATGATGTCATTAAACTGATATAAAATGTTATAACAGGGAGGCTGGAGAGATGGCTCAATGGTTACTGCCCTTGACTTCAAGGGTAACACACAAGTCCCTGGAACCTCAGCTCTTCTGGCCTTCACTGGCCAATCACATGCGCATGCCCACATACCCACATACATAGACACAATTTAAAAATAATATTTTTGAGACAAGATCTTACTATGTATCTCTAGTTGACTGGTGCTCACTATGTATCCCAGGCTAGCTCACTATGTAAACCAGAGATCCATCTACATCGACATTCCAGACACTGGAATTAACAGTATGTACCATCATGCCCAGCATAAATCTTTTTTCTTTCTTCTATTTTGTGTCATAATAGTACATATATATGATCAAAAGACATTGTATACATATACAAAATTTTCAAACAATAAACAAAATAGCGTATTTCAAAAGTCTGCACATAATAACCATATTCGTTGTTGTTAGTCATCTGATCAATTGCTGACTTTTCCAGCAAAATGGGCTTCTCAGGAGCACAATACAGTCAAGGAGCCCATATTCATGGAACACAGACCCAGACGGAAAGCATCACACTGGGCCCCATCATCTGGTCTGTTATGTGATAACAGAGCTCCAAGGGGGGATAGATGGCTGGTTCTGCCTACTGAAATCTACACAAAATGTACACTCAAAGAAAAATCAGACAAGAGAACTCCCCTGGTGGATAAAAACAAAAACAAAACAATAAATAAATAGATAAAACATTCAATTTATGGTGATATTAGTTAGAATGTTCCAGGACTAATCAAGACTGCTTAGCTACTGTTTAAATTCAGCTGCCAGTTTATAAAATCGCCCCATCCACTCCTGCAGTGCCTAGGAAACAAAATGGAGGAAATGTTTTGGAAAGAAAGGTAATACAGGAAAAACATAGGAAACAAAAGTAACATGGCCTTTTCTGGTTACAAAGTGGTATTGTTACTCAAAAAAATAAATAAATAAATAAAAGTGGAGTTTCAAGAAAGCCCAGAACAGTTACAAGATGCTGAGAGGAAATGCCTGTCAGTCAAAGTACAAGAACATGATGGTGACTGAAGGGGACACAAGGCAAATCTAGACTTTCCTGTACATTTTCTACTAACTCTACTTGGTCCCAAAAGGTGACAGATCACACAGCAGAATGCCAGCTACGGTGGAGCAGCTGCAGCTCGTGGGTGCAAAACTTAAGGACCACACTGCCAACGGTGATAGTCCCCGGGGGCCCACCCGCAGCACAGCTGCAAGCATGAAGAGCTTCCACTCCTGAATCACGAGCTTAGAGCATCTTGAGCAAGTGGCCGGCCCTCAGCTGTGGCATAACTATAGTAAGAGGTTTCTGGCCCGGACTTTCAGGCCTAGCCTCAAGGTTTAGACCCACCAACCCACAGACCTGCAAAGACACACAGACGCTTACATTAATTTTAGGCTGACCGGCCTAAAGCCCAAGCATATAACTTGCTAACTCTTTACCCTTAAACTAGCCCATGATTCTTATCCTGTTCATCCATGGAGCTCGGTACCTTTTCTCAGAGCAACATAGTTGTCCTCTGCATCTTCTGGCTTGTCTGGCAACTCTGGAGTCTCTGTGGCATCTCTGCTCTGTTCTTCCTGTTCCCAGAGTTTTCTTAGTCTGGTAGCCCCGCCCATACTTCCTGTCTGCCTTTGGCCAATCAGCACTTTTTATTAAACTCATAGGTGGGACAATTATTTACAATGTAACATCATAAATCCACTACACATGACCTAAACACAGTGCTGTGTACTGCGCTCCAGGCACAGATTGGCTCCTTTGCCAAGTTGCTCCCATGGAAATCCACCTGGAGCCCTGACTCTGAGAGGAATTGAAGCTAAACCAGAGGAAGTCTGCCACCTCAGTGAGGATTCCAAAAGCGTCACCCCAAGTTCAACAAACTCAGAGGCCTGATGCAAACAGCCACAACCCAAGACTTCCCATGAGCTTCATTCCACAAGTACTGAGGATGGGAAGCTACACTGTCTTCACATTCTTTTCCTTCTCCTGGGTCACCTCAGTGACCCCCAGGTCACTGGTTCTTACCCTGTGGGTCGTGACCCCACTGACAAACTTCACTTCCAAAAAGTATTTACAGAACAATTCGTAACGGTAGCAAAATTGCAGTTATGAGGTAGCAATGAAATCATGTCATGGTTGAGGGGTCACCACAGCGTGAGCTGTATTAAACATTTGCAGCTTTAGGAAGGTTGAGAACCACTGTTCTAAGCGGTTGTTGTGAATTTCAGAATCTGGTGGGGGAGCTTTTCAACTTTCTATATGTTTGAAGCTTTTCATAATAAAACATGGGGAGAGGACTTCATTCTTAAATATGGTTGTAAAAACTACCAGACTGAGAAGAGAAATATATATCAAAGAGGATGTGTTGGGGTCCTGGGAGAATGGGAGGGGGAGAGCTGAAGGGGGGTATGAGTTGATAGAACATTAATACATGTGTACACATATTACGCTTCTCCAGGAATAAATTAAAACGTCATGTTTAAAAAGAAGAAAATATTTTAAAATTGTTACCTATTGGGAAAAGAAACAAAAGCAGCAAATTATAATCTTCAACCCCCACAGTCAGTCCAAAGCCATGCTGACTCATATAGCATGTTCTATGCTAGACTGGACTACATAGCGAGATCTGTTATAAACCGAACATTTAAAAACAAGTAAAACCACCTTGTGTTTTGTTTAAAACAAAGCATGTGATTCTTCAAGTCTGATGATGAGCCAGGCATAAGGGTACACACATAAGATCCTAGATCTTGAGAGGTGACTGCAGAAGGTCATTCTCAGCCAGCCTAGCTACAGGAGGCCCTGTCTCAGACAAACAAAGATTCTGACAGAAAGTAAGCTGGTGACTTTAGAGAGACATTTTATTTTTCTGGATTCAAGAGAAGCATTGTTGAAATGTGAGAAGCAGTTTCTGATCTGGTCTTGCTGATAACATCCCAAAATTTACTACCAGGATTTTGTGCTTTTCCTGAACAAACAAACAGTGTAAATAGGGTTCCGAATTGAATCTGTGGGCAGAAGTTTTGAGCTCAAAATGTCTTAAGTTTAGCTTTTATCATTGCCAAAGTCTTTACAGTTGCTATATCTCACGGGAGGGCCCTGAAGCTTCCCTGTCTCTCTGCTGTCTGGATGGGGGATTCATTCAACCCTGTAACAAATATTTATGGAATGCTTTCTCTGGCCCTAGCATTGTACAAGGTACCATGACCACGGGAATAGCAAAAAAGCAAACAAGCAAACAAACAAAAAAAAACAAACAAACAAACCAAAACATAATAACACGCAAATCCTGGCACTGTGTAGCTAACACTCCAGCAGAGGGAGCAGATATTAGCAGTCAATAAGCTGAGGGACAGGGAAATGGCTCAGCAGGGAAAGCAACCTGAGCCAAGCCTGATTGTCTGAGTTTGATCTCCGGAACCCACAAAGTAGAAGAGAACTGACTCCCACAAGTTCTCCTCTGACCTACACACACACATGCACACACACACACATACACACACACACACACACACACACACACACACACACACATAAAATAAAAGAGATATTTTTGAAACAGTGAGCCAATCTACTTACACACTATGTATGCACACTCATTCTATGTGTGTGTGGGGGGGTGCTTTGTTACTTGGGGTAAAAAATTATGTAGAGATAAGGCTGACAAGAATGTAGACTAGGGTGCTGGAGAATCAAAGTAAGGTCTCTCTGATAAATGGCTCCGTATCCATAGTAAGACCTCTAACCAGATCACTGCCTATTTCTGCACATTCTGCCCGTGTTCTTGTACCCTAGAATTTCACAGAGGACCAGGCTTCTTTGGGCTCCGTGTTGAATCAGCACCATTCTCTTTGAAATGGGATCAGCAATAGGGTGACTTCGGATGCTCTTTTTGGTTTCCTGCAGTGACAGATGCTGCCACTGCCTCTCAAAGAGATGCTCTACCTGTGAGCTACCACTGTTAGCACTCACGCATACACTTCATAGGGCGAAGGACAACCAATGGATCCTGGCTTAGCTATTCCTTTGGTTTCTTGTCTGTCCTCAACATCAGATTTTAAAGCTTCCGTTCCGTTTTCCCCTTGCTAATGGGAAGGTTGGTATCTTTATACTGTGGTGATACTTTGAGTGCTTTATCGGACTGTCTTCAATCAAGATTTGTAAGATGTTGTTAAAATAATGCTTTAGAGAGAAATTTGTACAATTAAATCCCTCTATTGAGAGATAGTATAATCTCAAATGAAACTCTACCTTATGGAACTGGAAGGCAAAAAGAAGAAAGTCAACTGGAAATGGACGGAAGAAGAGATAAAGAGCAGAGATGGGTTAAATAGAAAAGGGACAGATAACTGGAAATAGAGGAACAATGAAACCAAAAACCGAAATCAATAAAATGGCCAATCTCAAGTCACAACTACCAATTAAAATCTGAGACCCAAGTCAGGAAGGGTGGCTTGCGCCTGTGTTACAGCACATGAGAGGCTGAGGCAGGAGGACTGCCAGGAGTTCAAAGCTAGCCTGGGCTACAAATAAAGACCCTGTCTCAGAACAAAGCACAGCACACAATGATCAGTCAGTCCATAAACGGGCAAGAGGACATTGAGGATGACACTACAGGCGGACCAATATTGGAGAAGAGGAATTTAATGCTCATTAATAATTTGAAAGACAAGGACAATTTTTTAAGAAAATAAAAGTTGCCTAATCTTCCCCAAGAATAAATAACCTGAATATTTCTGGATGTATGTTACATCTTAGCGCTGCAAAATCCTTCCAAGAGTAAGTTCAATGAAGAATTAGTTTGAATGTTTAAGCTGAGTGTGGTAGCACATGCCTGGAGTCCCAGCACACAGTAAGAAGGCTGAGGAAGGTGGATTGCTGTGAGTTTGAGGCCAGCATGGACTACATAAAGAGACAGTGCAAGAATGGTAACCGTGGCAGGATGGCTCAGGGATAAATTCCTGCTGCCAAAAGCCAGATGACCTAAGATTGGTCACCCAGGACCCATAAAGTGAAAAGGGAGAGCAGATTTCTAGGTAGCCTGTGACCCTGTGACTTTCATAGACACATTGTGGAATGCATGCGTGCATACAGGGAGAGAGGAAAAAACACAAATAAATAAATAAATGAATGAATGAATGAACGAACGAACGAATGAATAAAATGTAATTTTAAAAGGTGACAGGGCTGGACATAGTGATGCAATGCCTTTAATCCCAGCACTTGGGAGGTAGAGGCAGGTGGATCTCTGTGAGTTCAGGGTCAGCCTGATCCATATAGTGAGTTCTAGAGAACCCATAGATCCATAGTGAGACCCTGTCTTGAAAAAAATAATAAAAATTTAAAAAAAAATAAAGGGGGGAGGTGCTGGAAAGATGGTTCAGCCTTAAGATCACTTGCTTAAGATCACACAGTGGCTCACCACTGCCTTCAACTCTAGTTCCAAGGTTCTGATACTCTCTTCTGTCCTTCATAAGACATATGTGCGACACATAAACTCACTCAAGCTCACACACACCCACATAAATTTAAATAATTAATTAAATCTTTGAAAGGAAGAGAAAATCGTATTGTCTCAATATGTGCAAACAAAAACTCTTCATGCATTTTAATATCCATTCCAGATGAAAATTCTCACCTAATTAGAAGAGAAAGCAATGAGTTTCCTTAACCCATTAAAGGGTATCTGTGAAAACCCCTTTGTTAGCAGTACATCAAATCGTGAGAGTCTGAATACCATTCTCGGAATATTCAGAACCAGGCAAGGACGTAAGTGGCTTTCACCATTTCCATCTAACTTGGGCTGGAGTTCTCTGCCAATGCAGTAATAGAATCAGAAGAATGAATGGCATCTACATTAGGAAGGAGAAAGTAAAATGGTTTTGATTTGCAGATAACACTATTGCCATTTTTTTAAGGCAAACAAAAATTATCTGGGGATTATGATGATGCAACCCTTTAATTCCAGGACTGGTGAGGAGGAGGCAGGTGGATCTCTGAGTTAGAGGCCTGTTTGGTCTACAGAACAAATTCCAACGTAGCTAGAGCTACAGATAGAAACCCTGTCTGAAAAAAATAAAGTAAGGCATGCACAAAGCCAGGAAATGGACCAGCGTAGATATTCATCAACAGATGGACAATAAAGAAAATGTGGTGCACAGAAACAATGTAACATTTATGCAGCCACAAAAACAATGAGAGCATGACATTTGAGGGGAAATAAATGTACTTGGATATCATTGTGTTGTGTGAAATAAACCAGAGCCAGAAAGATGAATACCAGGTTTTTCACCTGTATGGAGAACCAAAATTTAAGTGATAGGAATTTGGGGGTGCAAGCTTTCAGAATATAAGGTCAATTTCATTTCTCTAAAGTAGAAACTGAAAAGAAAAAAAATCATGAAATTTAGAAATGTTTGTATGCTAACTAACAAAATATACAGAGACGCATTAAAATTTACAGCACACGGTCTGCCCTCTGGATCTGTGGGCTCTCCATATCCACATCCACCATGGATGGAAAACATTTAGAGGAAAAAAAAAAACTGAAACATTCCAAAAGTAAAATGAAGTTGTTGCTCAGCACCCTGAATACAGGTTGTATAGGCAGACCCCACAGTAGCCTTCTGCCCCTTCACAGACCCCTCCACCCCACCTCCTCCCCGACCCCTGTCTCTTCAGCACTAGTTGAGCATGGCTCCTCTTGCTTGGTAAGTTGTAGCTGTACTAAACATGCATAGACTTCTACATTCTCATTATTATTCTGTAATAATAAAGTCTAACACTTACATAGAGCTTACATTGCGATGGGTTCTGTACATGCACTGACCTGAAGTGTCCAGGAGATCATGCATAGACTATATGTAGCTACTTGTAGATCACCTTACATGAGGCACTGAACAGTATAGACTATGGCATTTGCATGGGGGCCTGCTGCTGATCTCCATGACTACTGAAGGATGACTGCATTAAGAAATCCAAGCCCAGCATGGTGGTGTGCATCTCTAATTGCAACACTGGAGAGGCAGAAGAATATGGATCACTGTGAGTTCAAGCCCAGCTTGGTCTATAAATCGATTTCCAAGGCAGCCAGGACTATTACACAAAGAAATCCTGTCTTAAAAAAAAAAAAAAAAAAAAAAAAAAGAAGAAGAAGGAGGGAGGGAGGGAGGGAGGGAGGGAGGGAGGGAGGGAGGGAGGGAGGGAGGGAGGGAGGGAGGGAGGGAGGGAGGGAGGGAGGAAGGAAGGAAGGAAGGAAGGAAGGAAGGAAGGAAGGAAGGAAGGAAGGAAGGAAGGAAGGAAGGAAGGAAGGAAGAAGAAATCTAGGTCTTGGGCCTTGGGCTGAAGAGATAGATGACTTAACAGTTAAAAGTGTATTCTGCTCTGCATGGGACCAAGGACCAAGTTCAACTCTCACCCATATATTGAGCAGTCCAAAATGACCTCTAGCCTCAGCCCAGGAATATTAAGCAGCTTACAATAATTTCTAACCTCAGCTTCAGTGGGTCCAAGACATCTGACCTCAGCAAGTACCTACACACACACCCACAAACAACACACACACACACACACACACACACACACCTAGAAGTAAAAGTATCTCTTTTTTAAAAGAGAAATTCCAGTCTTTACAACAAGCTTGCAAACAAATTTCAGCCTCTGTCCCAGACAGACACACTGTCTTTGTACCTCAAACAGATCTGTCCTGTGCTGTAGGGAGGCACTATAAGCACGATGCAGCAGTCTTATATTTTGTAAGAATTGCTGAATCCTAGGGCCTGAACCAACGTCCAGCTCAGTGAGATTGAAGCCTATAGGAATACATTTGAAAAGAGACACACAGGCTGCCATGGAAGTACCTGAAGTCACAGCAAAGATAGGATCCGAAGAAGACAAGGTTACCCCAATTCAAGCTCCCAGCCCTCAGCATGTTGCCTGCCTGTATCCCTTGCATACATAAAACCTTCATCTTCATCAAGAGCATTCATTGAGTGGTTCTCTGTGTTTTACTCTTAGGCTTTGATTACTCTGAGGAAGGCCTGTGGCCTCCAACCACAATTTTCTGCCCTGCTCTTCTGTGTGACATAATGGTTCCCTCAGATCCTGTGTTGACTAGAATGAAGTGGGCTGCCTCATTGAAGCTTAAACATTTTAGAGATCGACTCCACAAAGGAGTCTGATCTGTAATAAATATTCTTGGAGGGAATTAATTTTGAAAATGACTTCCTGTGCCCTGCTTATTGCATCATGCATTTGCTCCACTTGGGAAAGCCAAACCCAGACTTTTGAGGGAGGAAGAAAGGATTTGTAATCAGCCCAGGCTCATTCAGGCTTAAAATGGCTTTATATACACCTGATTCCACCAGGAGCCCCCGGTGGGAGAGCTGGCTAACCAAAGCACAGAATAGCCAGCACAGACCAAAAAAAGCTGTTCTTTGTTTCAGAGAGACTTCCAACTTTGGTAACCAACCAATCTACAACCCAAGCTACACACAGAAAAGCCTGGTTCTGGTTCTGTTTGGAACAGTCAGCGTGAAATGTGATGAAATTCAAAATAGACAGGATACACACGCTCCAGAGGGAAGTCATTAATACCCATGAACAATGATAAAGCAAAATGCCATCTGCCAGGCTAATGTGGCAAACCTTTTAAAAATTCTAATTAGTCTATAAACCAGAATGAGGTGGGGGCAGATATGTCCCCCCTGCTATGTGAGACCATGTGTCCTTAATATCTCCATTGCTTTGTATGTAAACTATAGAGTTGATGATGGAAACATTACTGGTGTATGAATCTATTTGGGAAATTACATTCATTATTCTTTAGGACACGGGTGCTATTTATGTAACCAGGTGGGGCAGAATGATATAATTATTAATTAAGAACGCGTATGTATTTTCATAACATTCTAATGTGAGGTGAAACAATCGCCTTTATTATAAATGCTGCCACTATGATGCTATTGCTTTAGCCTTTATGGGTATTTGGAGTTAAAAATAAATGAAACATTTCTGTTGCTGTTATCCTGAGGGAAATTGCCTAGCTTATGATGGATTCTGGTCCAGTAAGCCGTTTTCCTGAGTTGCTTTCTATGAGGCACAGTGCTATTAAAATCACAATGCCCATTATTAAGACGGTGTATTTCAGCCTGAAAAGAAAGGCTCTGATTACAAACACATAGAATAATTCTCCAAGCTGCATTTGCCCATTGCTTTTCTTTGAAAATACCAAGGAAGCCAGGCAAGCTACTTCTGCATGTTGATATTCTCAGTATCTCTTGCTCATCATGCAAATGATAGTGGGGTTCATATATTTGGAATTTCTAAACCTAGTGCTATCATAACTCACTTATGTGATTTTTAGAAAAGCTATTAGTCTTAAGGTACTTTGGCTTCTGCACCTATGAGATGTCTTCCCTGCAATTGTAGGATTTTTTTTGAAGTTATTATAAGACTCAAAAATATTTTTAAAAGGTTTTTTAACCTCTAATTTTAAAAAAAATCACTAGATAGATAAAGTAGACAGAATTGTCTGTGTCATGTTAAAGGATGGAATTGTGTAGCTGTTGTTTAGACAGAAGTATTTTTATCCCCAGGAGTCTGTATCCCTCCTGGGTTGAGTCAAAGTAGGGCCAATACTCAATGAGCAGTCTTGCTTTTAAGGATACAGGCTTGGATTATAGGCTGTCTGGATCTTGATAATAGGGAGCTATTTTGAAACAGGGACCTGTTTTCCCAATTATTAATATAATAATTTTCATAAATTTATTTATGCTTATTCTAAAGCATAGATGATGGATGTAGGTTCATCATTGTAACAAATATTGTACATTGTGATAGGTCACAGTAAAAATGTGGGGGTTGCTCAACTGTTATGCTAATTAGTAAATGGGAGATCTTATGTAGGTGGAAGTTTCTGTTCCATTAGTAACTCTCAAACACCAGACAGCCGCTTCCCAAATAATTGACTTGGAGGCTTATTACTTATAAATGCTTGGCCAATAGCTCAGGCTTACTACTAACTAGTTCCTACACTGAAAATATCCTATAATTTTTATCTATGTTTAGCACATGGCCGGGTACCTTTTCTCAGTAAGACATTCTATCTTGCTTCCTTTGCATCTAGCTGGCAACTCCTGACTCTGCCCTTTTTCTTTCCAGAGTTCTTCTAGCTTGGTTGCCCCGCCTCTACTTCCTGCCTGGCTACTGGCCAATCAGTGTTTTTTATTAAACTAACTCAAGTGATAAACTTTATAATGTATAGGAGCACTGTCCCACAGCAGTCTTAACCTTCCACTCAACTGTCTTGTAAACCTAAAACTGCTTTACTGACCTGTCTACTCAGAAAAGAAGCTAGTCATTGTGCTCCAGGAATATGATACCAACACTTTGGGGGCTGAAGCAGAAGGATCACAAAGGTAAATGTCAACCTGAACTATACAACAAAATCCTGCCTCAAACCAACAGGCTGAATTGTAGGAATAGAGTTGAATGGGATTGTCATCAAACTGAAAAACAAGACAAAAGGAATAGACCCTCATGACTTTAAATCATATATAATAAATCATTTATTGAAATATAAAGATCTCCATTTACACTTTTTAAAACAAAACATAAACAGGGGCATTTGGAAGCCATCTTGTATTGTCAGACCCTCCCTATGGAGTTAGTTGCTCTCACGCATTCACCACACTACAATTTTGGGAACATGTAAGTATTTTTCTCTTTATTACTTCTAAAATATAAATTTTGGACATTCAAAAGTGCAACAGTTAATGTGCCTGTGGGGAATATCACAGTTAAAAAAATATAAACAAAGGCAGTGATACAGCTTGTCATACACATTTTGGCAGTATTCTCCAAGTCTACATAGCAATACATATATACATATTGATGTATAACATCATTTTATCTTACGTCCTTCTTCACAAATATAGGACCATTTTGTACAGGTTGGCAGACCACATTTTAAGGACATCATTGATCATTTAAAAAGTCACAAATTGTGTTCTTCGGGCCAGCTTTGATTGTCATCATAAAAACAGAAAGTAGAAAAGATTGGAAAACTTCCTTTCAGGGGACTCTGCAGGAGGTCAAAAAGGAAATGAAATACACTCAAAGAACTGTTTAAAAATAAAAATGTATTCCTGCCAAGTGTGGTGGTGCATGCCTGTAATCCCAGAACTCTGGAGGCAGAGGAAAATAGATCTCTGAGAGTTAAAGGCCAGCCTAGTCTACATAGTGAGTTCCAGGATAGCCAGAGCTACATAGAGAGACCCTGTCTCAAAATAACGAAAACAAATATACTCCCATTTCATCTCAGAGGAGAGAACTGCTAAGCACAGGGACTATTCATACAACTTGATGGTGTCACACAAGGCCCAAAGCAACATCAGAATAAAAAAATTAAAAATAAAAAAGGCAACAAAAACAAGGCTGTACAAACAGGTGGTAAACAGAACCCTTGAGCTACAATTCTAGAAACGTGAATGTGTTTCAAGTCTAATTGACTCTAAAGAATCTAGTCAGGTTTTTGTTTTTTAATTGGCCAATCTGGCTCAGTCTTCACACTTTCTGTGAGATAGGAAAGTTGGGGTTTGCATTGAGATTATACCAGTAGGCAGTCAAGTACCTTGTTATTGCTTCTGTGGCTTCCAAAGCATCACCTGCTGGAAGCACATACAGTGATTGCAGTAATCACAGCCCATGTTTCATTCATACAGAGTCAGCAATTAGGCACATTGCAGAGAATGCCAATGAACTTACACTAACCATTTTGACAGTTTGGATGGTTGCGATTTCCTCCCACCTAAACCCCTCCAAATCAGGAAAACTTTTCATCCTTTCTATCAAATATGGAGCTGACTACACAAAGACCTAACGCACTGAGTTGCATCATCTATGGACATGCTTTGAAGCGGACTAGCTAAGGTCCCCAATGGGAAGTGGTATCCACATTATCAAAAACTGGACAGTGGCCCAAACCAAGACTTTGCTTTTTCAGCCTCAGCTAAGCCTGGAAAGTTATTAAGAATGGGAATTGCTAGATACATGGCATGCAAATGTTATTGACATGAAGCCAAAGACTTAAAAAGTAGCCTTCCTGCATGGCTGACTGTTAGCCCAGTTCCAAATTCCAAAATTGTCCCACCCACAGTAACCCTCTGTAACCCAAGCCAGTGTTTCTGAATGCTGGCTGATCAGAAGCACCAAGGAGTTTAATAAAATATATGTAGGTTCCTGATCCCCTCAGACCTCATGATTCCAAATCTCTGGGGCAAAGACCCAACACTAGTGACTGTGGTTGCAGTTAAACAGTGATAACGAAAAGGCCAGGCTAATACCCACACAACCTTCAACAGCACCACTGGGACTTCGAGATCTCCAGCTCTTTACAAGAGAAGAAAGTGAGGTGCTGATGTTGCTGAAGCATCCTGAAAGGGCACAGATTTAAAAAATAGGCATGAGTGGGATCCCTCCAAGTCACCACTGGCCATGAAAGAAACTTCTGCCCTGAGTCCTTATGTGGGCTGCTCATTTCCACAAGGTCACAGCATGAGGAGTCACATTGGGCTGAGACTTAAGCCTTTATACTGAGAACATTTAGGACCCCGGGGGTTCCACTTTGCTTGTTTCTAATCCCATTACTTTAGAGGTGATTAACTGCTTTTAGTGCCTTGGATTAGGGAGCACACTATTTAGCATATAGCATCAAAAACTTCTAGACACTTACACTCTGCTCTCTAGTGTTTGCTAACTTTAATCCACTAAAGCTATTATATTTTATTGAGAAACATGTTACTTAATATAAATGTCAAAAACTGCCAAACTTGTCACCTACTTAGTAAGGGTTTCTTGTTTTAATTGTGCTTTCTCTGGAGGGAAATCATATTATGGATTATATATTTAGCATTACTGTTAACAGTAGTAGTGTTATAAGTATAGATTACAATATACAGGAGTTTGGGGCTCCTAGAAGACCCAAATCTATTACTCAAGGTTGGTTAGTTATCATCTTTTGCCTCTTTAACACTAATAAGACAATAAAACAGGATGGTCCCAGTACCTTTGAAGGTTAAAAGTGGTTTTGCATGTACTTCATGAGAATATTCAACAGCAGCTGGTACCAGATTCCAAGAGGGAAGTACATGGATGAACTGAGTGGTCTCTTCAGAAGTCCAGAGACTAAACGCATCCTTGGTTAAAGATATTTACATAACTACAGTGCTGGAGCTGTGTTACAGCACAAATTGCGTGTGTGGGAATCTCACCAATGCCCTGGAAACTCAAAGCTCGTCTTCTGTGACCTGCTATTCCCTTGTCCATCCATTTCCAAGCTTCACACACCGCTGAGATGCTACTGACGCATTGCAGGAGGCAACAAGGACAAAGTTCAGTCCAAGTATCCTATTTATTCATAGAGGCTCCCTAGGGCCCGTGGCAGGGAACGTCTCTTTCCACATCACCCAAGACCTCTTCTCAACCTCTGCACTGCAATGAAGTGGTTTTCTTAAAGGGATCCGCAGGAGGCTCCAAGAGTAGAGGATAACCCCCGAACCTGCCAGTTACAGGAAGCTGTCCTCCACCAGGTCTGAGGAGTCTATGCCAATGTCATCCATCATGTCGATGTCCTCAATGGTCTCGTCCTCTTTCTTAATGAAGTTGGAACTACTGGAACCTGTCTCAATGGCACTTTCCTCCGAGGTCTGCGAGCTAGTGGGATTGAAAAGCACACACTAAGGTCAAGGGCGGACTGACTACACACTACACGGGCTGTGCTTTTTCAGGATGCCTGCCCGTGGCAAAGGGACTCTTTGTGCAAAGTCCTTTCCTATTGGAGCACGTGCAGCCAAGCACAGCAAGTCTGTCACTGAGCCAGCCAGCCACTCGTTACCCATTGCTGCACAGAGCCCATGCAAAACCAAAGCAGCCATCTTCACAACTCAGCTTGCCTTTCTTCCTGCCACGGGAGTTTTGTGGAAGTGGCTAACAGGGCATAAGTTTCTACTTCCCCTACACATCCTATCAGGGGAGACAGTAAGCAATAACCAATCAAAAGACACTGGGAAAGAAGAGGAGCATAGCATTTGGTTATCCGACACCAAATGGCCAACTCTGTATGTGTATATAAGCAAACATGTATATACCTATACACACAATTATAACTTCAAAAACAGAATGTACTTTTGGAACATAAACAAAATCAAACAAGCTTAAAAATGACATGGGAGAAATGCCTAATAATACACCTGCTGAGACAATTAAATATAATAATAATCTAATAACCATGAATATATAAAAAAAACTCAATAAATACTAGCATCTAGTATTCAAACTGTTACCCGAATTTGAATAAAGCCTGAGTATTAAGTGAGACCTGGGGACAGTTGTTAGGTTTCTTTACTTTTTTCTTTCAGTACTGAGGGTTGACCCTAAGGCCTCCAACATAGTCCATATGAATTGTGTTCTGTATCTCCAACTCTAACTTTCTTTAACAGTCAACCTTCTTGCATGTGGTCTTATTCTTAATCACACCACAAATGGTCTAATTTTTAGGAAGTGCATGCCAGAATACTAGGGTTGAAATATCTTGGCGTTTCCTACTTAGCTCTGAGGGAAAAATAAATGTGTGGGGGGGGGGGGGGGTAGGGAGGAAGAGAGAGAGAGATGGCATACGTGCACTAAACTGGATAAAGTAAATGGGGCAAAATGTTAACACCTGTCACCACCACTAATTGGTAGGTGTAGTTTCACAATATTCTTGTGTACTAAACATTTTTAAACAAAAACTTTTGGGTACACAAGCCCTAAGGTTACCAGCCTGCCAGAACTCTCCATCTGTTTTTCCTTCTCTCAATCCTTGACGTCCTTTCCATATTCTGCCTTGTATCGTTTGTATCACCTTGTCCTTCTGTGTAATTTTACTCAAAATTCATCATTTGCCAGTGGATAGGACCATGGCTTCTTCCCCATTGTGAGGTGGCTGCCCTGTGCTTCACACAAAAGGTGAAGGCAGCCCACCAGGGAAGGAAGGACAGACAGGCAGGGTGAAGCCTGTGAGTCAGCAGTTTGAAAATTCTCCCCTGGTAATTATGAATTATACACAGGGCTAAGGAGCATCACACATCCTGACCTTGCCTCTCTCAACATTGTCCTTGGCTCTGTGACCTCAGAGGAGAAGTTTCTGTCACTAGTCATCACAGCTTTGGTGCCTCAATGATCTAAGCACCAGATCAGAGCTTGTTCATCAGAGGCATTCACTTGGGAGTGAAAAGATACCTTGGAATCATGTGGGAGGCATTTTTCAAAACTCCATGACCCACTGACCCACCCTGGAAATCTGCACCTTGTTGCCCAAGCACAGTTCAGATCCCCGAGGACTTCAGTCTCAGATGAATCCCTCCCTTGGAGGCTTGCACAGCGAAAGGTGGACAAGTCCACCCAGTTACCTGTGTCTGTTTCTCTTTCCCAGGTCTTCCTCCTCTGGGACAGGGTCAATGTCTGGCAGGGGGATGATGTAGCCACTGTCTGCACTCAGTCTCTGCTCATCCAGGCCACCTTCCCAGTCCTTCAACTTGTCATCTTCATTTTTGTAAGTGACACCAATGTATGAGTTGTCAGAGTCCACACGCATGCGTGCCACAGCCGGATGGTCACTCTTTAGGAAGTCCAGGTGAATCTTTTCATAACTCTGAAAGTATTCATTTAACACATTTAATCAAGCGTTACTGAAAAATTGTAAAATGAATATAGACATTTAGAATATGTGATTTACATATATGTGTTTCTACAAGGATAACTAGGGGAGGCCATGTATTAACCATCACCAGAAATATAGAACATAAAAGAAAAAAAATCGATGGTACAGGACTCCCAGTAAGACTTCAGATACAAAGAGCCTTTCACTGGTCTGTAGCAGCAACAGGGTGCCTTCCACTCCAGGACAACATGGAGCCCTGGAGACCCATCACTGAGCTGCTCCAAGGCTCACACAGTCATGTAGAATGAGCAAAGGGCTACTACCAGAAGCATTGTATCCAGCATCCTCCTGATCCATCTATGCTAGGAAAGTCTGACTTTTGATGTGCAGTGTGTGTGTGTTTGGGGGTAATTGGTTATAAGACAACACAATGGGTTTACATATCTGCTGTGCATGTTTGGGGGTGTGGTAATGGGTTATAAGACAACACAATGGGTCTACATACCTGCTGTGCATGTGTGGGGGGTGGTAATAGGTTATAAGACAACACAATGGGTCTACATATCTGCTGTGCATGTATGGGGGGTTGTAATGGGTTATAAGACAACACAATGGGTCTACATATCTGCTGTTACACTTTATCTTAATTCTTCTCCCTCAATCACCTTTTTTCCTCTGTTTCCCTCTGGTAGGTCTTCCTGCTTCTATATCATGTATACTTCATTACTCCCTCTACCCTCACCCACCCCATAACCTACGTGCGCGCACACACACACACACACACACAATATATATATGTGTATATATACATATATAATATATATAATACATATATTATATATCATATATATATACATATATATATACACACACATGTAGGGTCTGGAGAGATGGCTCAATGTTTAAAAGCATTTGTTACTCTTGCAGACAAGTTCAGTTCCCAGCACCCTCATTAGATGGCTTGCAATCTCCTATAATTCCAGCTCCAAGAATTTATATACCTTCTTCTGGTCTCAATAGACACCAAAACCTACATAGACTCTTATAGTATGCACATATAGATAAGCAGACATATATACATTTTAAATAAAATAAATAGACATGTGTGTCTGTGTACATGTATATGTATACACACACATACATAATTTTTAAAATTAGTTTCTACAAATAGATGAAACATTGTACTTGTCTTTCTGAGCCTGGCTTATTTCACTTAATGTAATGATTTCCAGTTCCAGACATTTTCCTGAAA
This sequence comes from Phyllotis vaccarum, assembly GCA_033318265.1. NCBI lineage: Eukaryota > Metazoa > Chordata > Mammalia > Rodentia > Cricetidae > Phyllotis > Phyllotis vaccarum. The sequence continues at coordinate 97,830,506 of JARWLC010000001.1, forward strand.
TGCCACGATTTCTTTCTAGTTTTCGTATTAAAATGCCACATTACCAGAAGCACTCAACACATTCAAAACCATCCCCATCAAAATTCCAATATCATTTTTACAGAATTAGAAAAGCAATACTAAACAGTCATATGAGAGAACAAAAGACCTTAACTAACCAAAGCAATGAGAGAGGGAGAGAGAAAGAGAGGGAGAGAGAGAGTGCAATGAGCAGTGCTGGAGGTATTATAATACCTGACAAATTACAGAGCCACAGTAAAAAACAAAAACAGCACGAGACTGCTACAGACACACGGAGCGACAGAATAGACAGCGGATCCAGAAGTAAACACATGGATACAGTCACCTACTATTTGACAAAGATAGTAAAGACAGCCTGGTTAACAAGGAATCTTGGAGACTGTGGAACTAAATCCACCGCTCAAAGATCTGAGTTCAAGATGAATGTAAGACTTGAAAGGTTGAAAGAAAAAACACACTTCCAGATATAAGAACTTTCTGAGACAGACTCCAAAAGCACATGAAATATCAATAACTGACAGATGGGGCTGGGCCTGTGGTGAATGCCTTTAATCCCAACATTCAGACAAAGACGAGAGGATACCTGTGAGTTCACACGCACACACCTGACAAATGGAATTACATGCAAGCTAAAAGCTTTTGTACAAGGCTGGATTATAAAGTATAAATCCTGCACACTAAGCTGCTGACTGACATGTATTTGGCAAAGGCTTTTCCTCTTTAGGTTTTCTCTTAACTTTTGTTGTTTTTCTTTGCTGCAAAAAAGCTTTATTCCTTCCTTCCTTTCTTCATTATTTTTGTTTATTTATCTATTTTGAGACAGTATCTCATGGAAACCCTCCTTCCTCTGCCTCCCTAACACTGGGATTAAAGTCAGGAGTACCGCGCCTGCCCATCTATCATTTTAGACGAGGGCTCACCGTGTAGCCCTGGAGCTCTCTGAGTAGACCCAGCTGACCTCATTCTCGCAAGGATTTGCTTGCCTCAGTTTCCCGAGCACTGAGATGAAATACTGACAAATAGTGATATGCTGTATTGATTATTGATGAAAGAGTACTTGCATACTAGAAGTCAGCATGGAGGTTAGACTCCCCAAAACACAGACCAAGCCGAGAGGTGACGGCATACACCTTTAATCTAAGGAGACAGAGGCAGGTGGATCTTTGAGTTCAAGGCCAGCCTGGTCTACAGAGCAAGTTCTGGGGCAGCCAGGGCTACACAGAGAAACCCTGTCTTAAAAAAAAACAACAAAAAACAAACCAAAAACCACTAATAGTAAGTTGGGTACGGCGACTCACATCTTTAAGCCCAAGATTCGGGAGACAGAATGGATGAATCTCTATGAGTTCAAGACCAGACTGACCTACCTAGTGACTTCCAAGACAGCCAGTACTACATAGAAGGACCCTGTCCCAAAAAACCAAAAAGCAAACAAAAACCTTAAAACAGAATTACCATTTGACCTAGCCATACCCCTCTGGCATACATAAGTCAACACACCACAGAGATTCTGCCATCTGTGTATAGTGGACCAACCACAAATGATGGACATGAAAAACCCCTATTTCAACAGCAATGTCTTCCTCTTCCCAGCAACAGAGAATCTTCATCTACCTAGGTAAATTATTCCTACCTGCTCCCAGCATCACTTACAAGAGGCGCAACATGTTAACACAATCCAGACTGACTGAACATTCAGCTAAAATGATGGGAGACTCCAAGGCAAACAACTGATGTTGCCTCTCCAGAGGAAAGAGAGATGGGTCAGTCTACAGTGCCTAGTCTGAGATGAAATTCATCACACTTGAGTGCGTGGCTTCCCTTCTCAAGGCCTCAGCAGAAAAGTGCCCCATTCATTTGCAGCTCCTGCCTAGGTCCATGAAATTACATTTGTTCCTTTGAACAATGCTTTCTGTGCTACAGAAAACCAGCTGGAGTCACAGATAACAGCTGGGCTTGTCCCCTCCAGTCAGCTGCTAAAAGGCAGTTTCAAATGAATTTAAGTACATCCAAATGAGCAATTTAATGGCCTCAGATGTCCTGAGAGTTAGAATTGAACCATATCTTCAGATACTCAAATGTCTGGAAAATGAAGTGCCTACAGGTGTCAAGCATATAAGATGAAAGGGGGGTCCTACGGGAAGGGATGGGGGGGTCTTCATTCATCATTGCTACTCTCTGATGCTGTGGTCACAGGATCATACAATTTGTGTTCCTTTTTGAAAGCGTTCCTTTCAAACAGTGCCAAACAGCAATACTGGCTGGCATAATGGCCAGCTATTCTCTCCTCCTTCTCCACATCCTCCTGCCCATTGTCACAGGCTCTGACTGACCTTTTTATATTGTCCAGGCAGCAGATTCTCCACTATCTCACTCAGGTGGTAGAAGGAAGGTCTCTTCTCGGGCTCACTGTTCCAACACTGCACCATAATCTCATAGCTGCAAAGGCAGAGCTCAGAGTGAGTGTGAGAGTGGGCGCAGATGTCAGCCACCCCCACAGATCCTGGAGCATGGGCACCAGCCCATAGGTGGGGAGGGAGCTTACACTTCGCTGGTGGCATGGTCAGGTTTGGCCATCCGGTATCCACTCTTAATCTTATTGTAGAAAGTAGAATCAACCATCATGCCAGGGTAGGGTGTGCCACCTAAGAACCAGAAAAGATAACTGAATGACCAAGGGCTTCTGCATGAACACACACCTTTATCCTGAAGCCTGGTGTCCTGATTCTTTCAAAGAATTTGAATGTTAGCATCTCCTTGACTAGGGAGAACTGCTCAAACATGACATAGGAGTCTTGGTTGGTCAAGTTCAAGCATCTTGGGCAAAAAGTATACAACTTTAGATGAAAATTACTAATAAATTTAATAGTGTTTTTAACTACTAAATCTACATATACACACTCAAAAGGCAAGGAAGTGTTCTAAGCTACTAAAGGTAAGAATGTCATTTTCTTTTTCTGTTTGGTGGTTTTGTTTTGAAGCAGGGCTTCTCTGTGTAAAAGCCCTGGCTGTCCTGGAACTCACTCTCTAGACCAGGCCTCAAAGTCAGAGATCCACTAGCCTCCATCTCCCAAGCTCTGGGATTAAAGACATGCCCCACCATGCCCAACATAAGAATGCCATTTTCCTTCTAAGTGTTCAAATCATTATAGTCAAATTCAAATCTGGGACCTGAAATGTCAATAATCCACTGTTTTAAGGGGAGTACAGGGCTTCAAGAAATGGAGCATGGAGAGGGGTAAAAGCATTGCACTGAGCACACAGCCAAGGTCAGGTTGTCTGATTTTCTCTAAGGTTTCTACTTCAAAGCCCATTTCTCCTCCTTCTGAGCCCACATTACAGCTCGCAGGGTTTCCTCTAACCATGTAACCCATATGTCCCCAAAGGTCACGGTCATACCTCATTATTTGCTTACAACCCTCTGCTGGCAGCAGGCACCTGACTGGCCCAGGCCCTCATGACAAGTGATTAAAAAGGTTTATCTCCTCAAGATGGGGAGCTACACGCCCTTCCTTGCCACATCACCTTCCACCTGGACATCCATCATTCATCCTCGAGTAAAGGAGGGTAAACCATGGGTGAACTGTCTAACCCGGAGTCCAAAATGAAAAGGTAGATGTCATCGGAAGCACTTTCCATGGGGGCAGATCACCCTGATGCGATCCAGGGGATAAAAAGGCCAGGGGTGAGGCTGCATTCCCCAAGATTCCTATGGATCTACTCAGCCTACGGCAGACGTGGTACGGGCAGACTTGTGAGGTGAAGTATCTACAGTGTGAATGATTGACATTGTGTGTGTCATCCAGGATACTGGCATCCTGGACCTAGCACAGACATATATCCCTTCAGAATAAGCCAAACTAGTAGAGTAGTCAAATCCATACCAAGGGAAAAGATTTCCCAGAGCAGAATGCCGTAAGACCAGACATCACTCAGTGTAGTATACAGGTTGTCAAAGATGCTCTCAGGAGCCATCCACTTCACAGGCAAGAAAGTCTGTGGAGAAGAAGATAGGGAATTACCCACAAGCTCTGATGTCTGCAGAAGTAGAAACGGAAAAGGGTTCTCCCTGGGCTGTGAATAATGTACTAAAGATCTTGTCTGCATCCGGTCTCTCATGTGGGTACTCTTCACCGGCAGCTAAGTATGTTGTGCAAATATGTGCATTTGTATGTTCATGTGTATGTAGGTGCTTGAGGGTGGGGGGATAGTATCCGTGCAAGCCAAAGACCTCTGCTATTGTTCCTCAAGATTCAGTCTACCCCTGTTTCCCCCCCCCCCCAACTCTGAGAAGGATCTTCTACTGTCCTGGGACTCGCCAGTTTCGCTATGCTGCCTAGCCAAAGAGCTCCAGGGATCTGTGTCTGCTTCCCCAGCACTGTGATTACACACAGCAGCCATTATATCTGGCTTTTTACGTGAGTTCTGGAAATCAAACTCAGATATCCATGCTCACACAGCAAGCACTTCACTACCTATGCTACTAGCCCCATTGTATAAATTCTTAATAATCATAACAAACAAGGAATGGTCAATACCCCTTCTTATTTCTTTGAAGGTATAATATACAAAAAATATTTAACCTTCAATTTACCAATAAAGAGTGACTTTTGATGAGACCAGTGCCCCTGTTTTTAGGTAATCCTGGGAACAAAACTAAAAACAGATACAGTCACCTGTAAACAACTTCCAAATTAAGAAGTAAGTGGCTATTTTCTACCTTCAAAAGACAAGACGCTGAGATGTGTCTCTTTTAAAAAGCTGGTCCAAACATCAGGTAAGATAATAAGTCTAGAGAGATCCATAACAGCATCCTTCTGGCTAGCATCCTCCCTCCATTACTAAGAAAACAGCAGATACTCAGAGTCTTAAGTTTCCACCCAAGTTTAGCAATTTGTTCAAAGTGCCTGAGAAGAGCTGGGGCTATGGTTATGGTAATGAGTCACGAGTCTGAGGCACAGACATGGACAGAGGCCACTGTCCTGTGTCAGCAAGTGCCGCAGCTCTGTGAGCTGCCTTACAGCAGTGAAACAGAAGGGCATATAATCATACATCCCATGGCAGATGTGTCCTAAGATGTGTCATGTGCTTACAGACTGAAGGGTTAGAGAGGGTGGTTTAAGTAAATAATAAAGCTGTCTTTAAAGAAACCGAACTGTTACCTCTCGTAGTCTTGACGTTCTAAAGCTTAAACTTACCTGTCGGAAATCTGGTAATAACTTAAAAACTAGAGATCTCTCTGGAGTTGCAAACTTGTATATTCATGTGTGTACTTGACTTATTAAAAGTTAACGCTCACTGGATATGTCTAATTGTTTTTAATTTTTACATGTATGGGCGTTTCGTCTTCAATGTCTATACACCACGTGCATGCCTAGAACACATGGAAGGGGAAAAAAATAGATCCCCAGACCTGCAGTTACAGGCAGTTGTGAGCTGTCACATGAGGACTGGGAATTGAACCCAGATCCTCTGGGAAAGACAGCAATTGCTCTTCTTAACCAATGAGCTCTCTCTCCAGCCCCTGCTGGGTATTTCTATATGTCAAGCGCTGTCTATAGCACTTTACATGAATCACCTAGATTATTCCCTTATAGCAGTTTGTAAAATGATTGATGCTACAGAGAAACTAAGGCAGGAATAGACAGTTAACTTGACCATGTACCAGCCCTGCTCTCTGGTGGAGCTGATAACGAGGCTGTCTGTGAAGCCTAAGCTTTCCCTACCAAAACATCTGGAACCAACTAAGGAGACTTGCGGACCTATTTCAGAAATATGACTTTTGAATTAAGAAGCAGCACATCGTCCGAGGTTAAAGGAGCGGGGAATAAACAGGGAAGGTGGAGGGAACATACACTGCCTTTTGACACGTAGTTGGAATCATGCATGATGTCTCTGGCCAGGCCAAAGTCACAGATCTTCACAATTTTCCCTTGTGCCAGAAGGACGTTGCGGGCAGCCAGGTCCCGGTGGACGCACTACACGGGAAGGAAGGAAACCTCTTCAGATTGGCTCCAACTGAGGCCAGCTAGCAGATAACAGTGCTCTGGCAAGACTGGCTCATGGTGGCTCTTGGAAGGTGCTCTAGCAGGAAGAACTTGCCCTCCCTCCCCATCCTGACTTCTCCTGAAGGACAAAGGATACTGGAGAAAGGCAGACACCCAATGATATCAGACTCTCCAGCCAGTGTGGGAAAGAGGCGAAGAGGTAGGTAAGTTGAGAAGCCAGCCACAGCCGCGCTAAGACCTCCCACCCAGCGTCTCTCCTCTGAATCTATACTTTCAGGTCTGAAAAGGTTCCTGCACCTTGAACTTACATTTTTGGAAGCCAAAAATTCCATTCCTCGGGCAACTTGATAAGTGAAGCTCAATAAATCCAGCAAAGTAAGACCCTCGGAGCCTTCATCCGAAAGGAGGTTTTTGACTTCTGAGTCTGTGGGACAGGAGTCAAATGGGTTGGTGTTGGCTAAGAGCATGGGACCCCCCAGTACCCTCACGCCTTGGTCTGGCAGGTTGCAGGAGTTTGTTCAAAGATCTCCTCCAAAAGCATTTTCTCATAATTTCTAGACCACGCAGGAAACAGAAATATGCAAATGAGACTGTGGGTGTGGCTCAGTGGTAGAGAATTTGCCCAGCATGCATGAAATACATTTCAACACTTATAAAAATAGAAAGAAGAAATAATATCTCTTCCTTTCATAAGAAATATATACAGGTTGAGAATTCCTGACCCAAAATCCTGAATCTAAAATGCTTCAAACATCCAAAACGATTTTTAGCACCAATGTGATGGCAAAAGTAGAAATTCCCATGCCAGACTTCATGTGACAGATCATAGTCAAAACACAAGCACACTAAAAAAAATATTGTATAAAATTACTGTCAGCTATGTGTCTGAGGTGTGCATGAAACAGATAGGAATTTTTATTTAGATTTGGCTCCCAGCCCCAAGATATCTCATTATGTATATGCAAATATTCCAAAATCTGAAAAAAAAAATATTTTAAACACATTCAGTTCCAAGCATTTCAGAGATACCCAGTCTGCATGCACAAACGAATACCTGGGGGCAGATAGTTATACGCATAATGATTAGTCCAACTACAGATTCTTACATGCAAATTTTTGTTTACCCTTGGACTTCATTTTCCAGTTAGTCACAATTACCTCAGCCATCTTGGAGACACACACACACACACACACACACACAGAGAAATGATCCATGGCAAATTTGAGGTTTGCTTTATTTCTTAAAACTTTGCATATAGTTTGCTGATTAAACCAACTACCCAGACAGACCAGGCAGCCATCTTTAAGGACGGTGCCTAGGATCGGGTGCTGACCTCCCCTTGTACCGCTTGTACCGTGTCCTCTTCCTCCCCATTCATCCCATCTGGAAGAAACCCAAGAGTTTTCGAGGAAGGGCAATCTAGGCCAGCAGTTCTCAATCCTTGATGATTTTCAAGCCAGTGATGAGCGGCTTCAGCCATTCATATTTTTTCTAGCCAGCTATGGGAAGGCCAGAGAACTGTGGTCTGCCTGCCAGCAGGACCCAGGCCGAGCATGACTCAGGCCCACCAGCTCTGCCCAGGGAAGCAATGTAAACTATTTTTAACCGTATGGGAGTGGAGATGAAGCACTGCTTCCAATAACTCTCACTGGGTAAACTTTAAGAAGTTTGGAAGTTCACCCATTTGGCAACGTGAAGTGAACGGAACTGCAGATATGGAAAATATTATGGCACACTGGCTTTTACAAAACAAGCACATATTTTTAATGGATCGTACCTTTTGCTTAAGAACCCTGAAAGTAAGTATTCAGAGCACATTAGAGATTTTGTTTGTTTTTTTTTTTTTTTTTACAAAACAGTCTCCATGGCAGCTGAACACTTTTGCAACAGCTGATGAGAGCCCAAACCCTCCCAAAGCAGAAAAGGTCAGGCTTATCGAGATACTGCTCACTCCGAGTGTGTAGTTAAGCTAGAGCCCTGGAGTGGCCACCCCAGAGCAGGGGTGAGGTGGTCCATCTGGTGTGGCATTACTACGTGGCACCCTGGAGTTGACAACTGAATTCATCCCCACCACATACGCTTCTGTTTTCAAAGCAGCAGGGCCTGCTTTCAGACAGAAATCAATAGAAACACTTGACAGAAAATGTAACCTCAAACCGACCAGTCTCCAGTTACTATCACAAACTACATGTTAGGAAAGCTAAGAGCAAGGGTTATCGAGCACACAGAAATAACCATGAGCAAACAAAGTAACACAGCCAACCTTCAGTTTGGCCATGGGGGGGAAAAATCAATTATCACCACCTCCATTTTTTAACAAAAGACATGTTAACAAGAAAAGATCATTATAGCAGAATGAATTATTTATTTAAAACAACTATATCTAAAGTCTGAGAAATGGATTACATTATATCTGTCTTTATTCTTTATTTTTACAATAGTATATACCCCCTTTGTTTTCTCCAGTGCCAGAGAAGGAACTGTGTACACACCAGGCAAGCAATATACCATTAAGCTCTTCCACCAACACCTGTCTTTATTTTTCTGACTCACAGACTACAAAGCTACAGAAGACATATAGGCCCAGCTGAGCAGGCCTGCACTTAGGGACCACACAGTCTGACAGATGTACCCCTCATCCTAATCTCCTCTCCTCTGTGTATCCCATCAAACCACAGAAAGATCATATTTGCCAGAAAGAACACGGGGACTTTTACCTAGCATAGATTTCTTCTTGTAGGAGGCTGGCCGATCATACAGCGATCTCTGGATGTCAGAGTATTTCGAGACTTCTTTCCTTTCAAGCATGGGAACATACTGTGTGGTATCAGCTTGCTTCATATCCATGTAGTCACCATTGTTTTCAAAAGATAAAATTACATAACTGGAACAAGAAAAAAGACAAAGACATTTCACCCCTCATGGCCTCTAACTCGATCACTCAGTAGATAACATGCTAATTTGGGTACCTACAGTGTGCTATTAACTGAGGGAAGTCTTGGGGATGAGCATAATCAATCCCCATGTGCACACGGCATGGGGTGGTCCAAGAAGACAGATGAATATTAATCAGTCACAAACGCATGGGTCCCATCAAACTCAGGCATGCTGGGAAGGGGGAATGATTCTGGTGGTGTGGAAGGAATATGCCCATCTGGGAAGAAGGAAGCACTTTCTAAAGGGCCTGTAAAATTAATACTATCTACATTGAAAGGAAACATTATAGGGTCAGCTGGGGTCTGAAGATGGGGGCTGCCATGATACTTCACATCTTACTTCTCTGCCCTCAGTATTGACTCTATACATCCTCAGAAGTAGCACCTCCAAGAGCCACAGGGTAGTGGAGAGCTACATGCCCAGAAACACACAAAATGCTCTGAGTCTGGCACACTGAAGAGTTGAAAAGTTCATCCACAGTAAGAACAATTCACCATTGTCCTCTGTTGGTTCAGTAGCCACATAGCCATGTGGCTCAGACAGACTAGATCTTGCAACTCAATAAACTGAGCATCCATTTGAAGCCCATTAAGAAATTTAATAGCAAGGGAAGTCCTTGTGCCTTCTGATCTTACTGAACCTCACATACATAGTCTTTACAGCCACTTAGAAGTTTTAGCATAGAGGCCAAGCATCACTGATCTAGGTTCAGCAAGGACCAAAAAATCTCAATCCTAGAGGTCTTCCAATAGCCCCTTACAAGGCACAATTCTAGGCATCCCTGGCCAGAGCTGCACTGATGGATGTGTCCTGAAGGATCAGTCCAAAGAAGAGAATGCCTTTCAGGAGGATCCAAGTGCACGCTGTCACACAGACCTATTAGTACAGCCTTGCCATGTAATGACCTAGTCCTAAACGCCTGCAACTATGTAGTCACCCACTCTGGCATGGATGGCTAGGGAGGCTCCAAGCCTGGTGGTCTCTGATGCTGGCCTAGAATCCACAGGCCTGGAATCTGTCAGGACAGGCTTTTTGCCATTTGTGATGCTGTAACAAAGACACAGCAGGCCCCCTTTCTACTTGCCTCCTTGTACTGTCATCAGTGGGATTCAATCCAAAGATGTCCAGTTCTTTCTTTGGCTTCTCTGGGTGACGGCTCATGAAGCTATCTCTATTCTTATGCAAATAGTTGACCAAATCCCCATAGAAGCAGTACTCAGTGATGATGTAAATGGGGCCTGTGGAGACCAAATGCAGTCAGGTATAAAAATGGACAACAAAAAGAAGCCATAATGCTCAGAACCAATGAACCTTCCAAAAGTCAAGGCAACCTATGGGCTCCATTTACAGGCTTTACACTCATGAGTTATGTTTGAGGTGCAGAGAGAGGAATGTGTGCCTGAGTCTGGTTCAGTGTTGCCAGTACACCCTCGCTGCATCTCAGGGAGCCTACCTGACTTGGTGCAGGCTCCCAGCAAGTTCACAATGTTCAAATGTGGTCCCAAGTGGGTCATTATCTTCAGCTCAGACATGAGAGCTTGCTTTTCACTGGATCTTGCTGTGGCTGTTGAAGTAAATAAGAATTTCAGTTCAACTAAACTACCTACTCCGGGTTCTCAGACAAACACATCTAACACTGTGGTTCAACAATATTTACTTACGGAGAGTCCAGAAGAAGAGTACCAGATGGTCTCCTTAGTCTAGACTCTAATGACTGTGTGTGTGTATGTGCACCCTTGTCTATACAAATATAGACACCAGAGACTGCGGGATATCTTTATCTTCTTCAACTATTTCCTTATCTTATATTCTGAGACAGGGTCTCTCACTAAATTGAGAACTTGACAGATTGGCTAAGTGAACTCCCAGGGTCCATCTGTCTCTTCCTGCCTCCCCATACTGTTGGTTTATGGGAGCACACTACCACTTCCGGCTTCCTATATGGATGCTGAAGAATCAGAACTCAGGTCCTCATGTTTGCACAGAAAGCACTTCACCCATTGAACTACTTTCCAGCCCCATAGTCTCTAGCATTCAAAAGGTTTAAAAAAAGAAAAAACGTCACTAGAAATGGGAACATCTGATTTTTAATAACGAGGGATAAGAGCAAAAGAAAGCTAACTGAGATAGAAAAACAAAAACCTAATCCGTATAAGACTCACAGTCTGAAGAATCATAATATAATATTAAACTTACTATTAAGTAATATCTCCATGTTCAAAGCATCCCTGGAAAGAAATACTTACGCTTAAGCATCTTCACAGCCACCTTCATTACCGGCTGGGACCGGCTTAGTCCATAGGCTGTGCCTTCAACCACTTTCCCAAATGCACCAGATCCCAAAATCCGACCTGTGAGCAAACAGAGCCATCAACACCAGCTCCAGAACTCTCAGCTCTACTGGCAGAGGCCAGTGCACAAGGGTGTGCAGCTGGGTGGGTGTTTTTCCTGTGTTGAGTAAGCCTAATTATTCCTCCAAGTCATCATGTCAAAAGAAGAATTGAGCCCACAGGGAAGGAAATTAGTGCAATTGCTTTTGTCAAATAACATTTGCAGTGGAAAGGAAAACACAGACAAGAGAGAGGAGAGCAGAGGCATCCCTGGTGTGAACATGGGCTCCAGCCAGGCTGCGTGCTCCTGTGCACTCGCCTCCATGGCTTCCGCCCAAACCCCCTGGTTTTCCATCCTTCTGTTTCTCACTTGCAGACAGAAGTGACCTTTGCATTAACAAATCCTTAACCACTGGAAATCTTCAGTATTCCAAATGCCACTTAATCTGAAGAATGCACAATCAAAAATCTGGACTAGTCTCTTTTGTTGCAAAGGAAGGTCCCTGGACCAGAGACTGTGTTGTTGTCTCCATCCTTAAAGACTTAGGGGCTGGGGGCATTTTCAGGAAGCCAGTCTGACCATGGTCAGCCCAGTCAGAAAAAGACACCTAGAGTGGACATGCGCTCTCTTCTGGTCTGTATCTCTGGCATCTCTGCCTGGAAAGGTGCTATTCCTCCAACAAGTTGGACTTTGGAATGAGCTAGTCAAAAAATAAAAAACTGCATTTGAACTTGGTGAGCCCCCTTGACTGTGGCAGAACCTGCAGGTCTAACTTTCTTTTTGCCTTGGTCTTGCTTTTATTCATTCAGAATATGACTAAAAAACTCTTTGGGACTCCATTTTTTTTAGTCCCAAATTAGGATTGAAATCTTTGATGTGTGTGTCAAACTGTCCTGATTGTGTGTGTGTGTGTGTGTGTGTGTGTGTGTGTGTGTGTGTGTGTGTGTGTGTGTGTTGTTGTTGTCATCATTTCAGGGCTTGGGGATAGGATCTCATGGAGCTCAGGCTGGTCTCAAACTCTCTGTGTAGCTAAGGATGACCTGGAACTCCCAATCCCCTGCCTCACTGTAATCATTGGATTTCAGTCATGTTCCACAACTCCAGCATGCGTTCTTTGCATCCTAGATTGCATATATAAAGAAGTATTTTATAAATCCTGAGAATGGAGTGTATAGAACACCGAGTTAGTCACTTCTCGGCTAATCCTTTTTAGTCACAGAAACTTATTCCATTTTTCCATTGTGATATCTTTGCCAGGCCCAAATCATTCCAATGATACAATTAGGAGTTTATCTCCTTTTGGTATTTTGATATATGGTCTCATGTAGCCTCCTATATAGTTCAGATGACATTGAACTCATGATTTTTGCCTCCACCTCCATATAGGTATATAATATTTATAGATATAAATATATATCACCATGCTCAGTTAATTCTGCCCCTTTTCAGTTTGGGGAATAGAATATGGGGCCTCACATAGGCCAGACCCTCTCAACCTTGACTTCCCCTTCTCAGGCCTAATGAGCTCATGCTCAAGATGTCTGTTACCCAGGTTGGCCTTGAACTTATATCTCTCTTCTTCAGCCTCCGCAGTGCTGAAGTAAAGAGTGTGAGACACCACACCCAGCTCTGTGAGCGAATATTCTGCCAGGCAGAGTTCAAGTCCCTAATTTTTCCCCATGCCTATAACTAGCAAAGCTGTGTGGCCCTGGGGTCCTGGGAGATTGCCCTCACAGGAACTTACCAAGTACTAGTCCATCCCTCGGAAATTCCCATCTGGAGTCGTAAGGCAGCTGCATCGGATCCACATAAATATACTCATGTCCATCAGGGCTGATAGACTCGATGACCCTCCAGCGAATCTCATAGCGTGGTTTCTGTAATGACCAGGGCAGGTAACTGGTGAATTAACCAGTCTCCAAGCATCCAAGCTTCACAGAAGAACCAAATGACTGTACCCAGGGAAGGTCTAACATGGTTCACCACACGTGTATCTAACACAATCGTCCACCACACGTGTATCTATCTAACACGGCCCACCACACACCAAGAGCCTTCTCTTGTCCAGACATGAAAAAGGCAGTTGTTCCCAAACTCCAAAGACTCACCTGCTTCCAAATGACAACCAGAACAATGAGAGACACGATGACAATCACCAACAGAACTAGCACCGCAGCTGCCACCGTGAGCTCAGAACGTAGGGCTGGGGGGGGGGGGGGAGGAACACAGTGGAGAATTTCCTCAGTTACTTGGAGGCAGAGAGTAGAAAGGAAGAGACTGAGCTGACTGGGACTGTCTTACTATGGCAGGAAGTGTCCAGGCTTCCTGATTCCCTTTAGGGGTGGTCAATACCATCTCTCAAACACTCGCACCCCTGAATGAAATGTGATTCTTTCCTGGGACAAAACACTTTTTCCAAAGATCTCCTTTTGGACAATTTGAATAGAAAGAGATAATTTCTGTCTTGGGGCCTTCCTTACTATGAAAAGCCTGCCTGGGATTCCACACCCCACCTGAGGAAGACAGGGCTTGGCTGGTGACCTGGAGTTGTCCTGCCTACTCACTGGGAGCCACCAGCTTGAGCTCTCGGTTCCCAATGCCAAGGTCATTCTTTGCCAGGCATCGAACTGCGATGGTCTCTTCCACTTTGGCAAAGGACACTCGCCCCTCCACGGTGCTCCTGCCTCGGCGATGGAACTCGGTGACGATATTTGAGACATTGCTGGCCAAGGTTGTCCATGAAGTGTCATTATTACACCTAGAGAGGGCACGACACAAATGGGGGTCTGATTACCATGGATCGCAAACATCAGGCACCCTACCACATTTCTGATCTTACACACATTTTGGGGGTTGCCAAAGGCTAACTTTCTCATTTTGTCATGCATACTCACTCACATTAAAATTCATTTGTGTCTGCTCGAGTGGAGTAATCTTACACTGATAACTAAGTTTGTGAAGAACTACCAATCCAAAGTCTTGAACATGAGAGCAAACTGTGACAGTAACATCAAGCATGCTTAAAATCCAATTTCTCACTCCTTCAGAAACACCCTCCCTCTTCACTGCCAGTTCCAGGAAGAGCTTCTAAGGGGTCCCTGGGGCCACAATAATCTTCTGGATTAAGTTATTAGACCTAGAGATTCCAGCACCCAAGTTACTCCACAGCCCTGGGTAAGGGGAAGAGCTGGAAGCTCAGCCTTCAGCAAAGATGCATGTAAACACCAGTTGCCATGGGGATAAAGGTGAACACAGTTTATGGGCCCATTTAAGAAGGTGGAGGGGGGACTAGAGAGCGCATACTATTCTTGTAGAGAACCCCTGTTTGGTTTCCAGCATCCCCATGGGGAAGCTCACAACCACATGCTACTCCAGCTTCAGAGAATTGGATGCTCTCTTCCGGGCTCCAAAGGACAAGTGGCTGGGGGCAGTACTAAGGACACTGCTTTCACTTCTGTTCCTATGCCAGTCTGCCACTAAAACATTGACCAAATCAGAAATGTGAGCTGGCCAGGAGCGGTGATGCACACCTGTAACCCCAAAACTTGGGATCGCAAAGCAAGAGGATTTTAAATTTGGAGCCAAATTGGGCTGCATAGTGAGACCTTGTCTCATAAATAGGACTGAGCTAAAAAATCTAGGCTGGTGCAGTTAAAATCCTTGAATGACAGAGGCTCTTAAAACTCTTTTTGTCTTCACATTGGAGACAATTTTATAGGAAAACAATGGGGAATAAAAAAAAATAAAGGCCTGTTGAGGCTATGCATACATGTACACCTATGCATGTGCGTGCACACACACACACACACCAGGAGATGGAATTCACTTTCAGAACCCCATGGTATAGTTTGAGGGATTATGAGCCGTGGGCCAAGGAAGAATCACAAATACAAAAGGGGTTAACCAAAGAAATAAAATGCACTTGAGGTCCTTCGTGTCAAGAAAGAAACATTCTGACCACACAAGAACAGGGAAGGTCTGGTTTCCTTACTTCTTAATATCCTTGCAGATCATCCACTCTATGTCCGGAAGAGGTGTGCCCTCAGCTGTGCACCTCACAGTCTGTCCCCCACCAGAGCCATGGTGGTCATCCACGAGCTCCTGGATGGATGCAGGAACTGTGAGAGAAAGGAGAAGGTCAGAACTGTGCTGGTCTTGTCCCTGGCAATCAAAAGACATCTCTCCAAGGAATGTTCCCACAAGTTCAGAAATGGTCCTCAGGGCACCAGTTGTATAAGACAGCAAGAAACATTCCAGCTGGAACAGACCCACTTCAGTGTTGAAGTCTGGGGGCTTTGTGCCTGGATGGTTTAGACCCAGACTGAGTGGAGGGAGAAGCTCCTGTGGGTCCATCAGCTTGGAAGGCAAGGAGTACACTCCAATTATCTTTACACTTTGGATATGACTAGTAGGTTTAACATAAGCATCCAGTCAAACAGCCTTCATCCAAATGCATCCAAAGGACATCATAGGTTTTAAAGATCTTTTTGCCAATTCGTAGTCAAATAAGTTAGAGATAGGCAAATGTTTTGCCAGAACGTGTACCACATGCGTGTCTGCTGTCTATGGAGGCCACAAGAGGATATTAGACCCCCTGGAAATGGAGCCCCCATGTGGGTGCTGGGACCTGAACCTCAGTCCTCTGCAGGAGCAGCCTATGAGCTATCTCTCCAGCCCCTTGATTTGTTTTTAAAACATGGGGTTCCATTATCAAATAATAATAATAAGCTGAAAAATAAACTTCTTTAATTTACTTTTACATACTGTAATTTAAAGTAAATAATCAAAACTAGATAAAATATTTTTAAAATTTTTTTAATTAAATAAAAGTGTAAACTAAGCAATTTCTTTCTCCAGAAGTGTTTTATATTTCAGACCTTTTCAGAAGTTGGGTCCTAATGAGATGTCTTAAGGACAGACTCAGCCTAACAATGTAATTCATTTATACCTTCATACATACCTTACACACATAGCCAGGTGGTCATTTTACACGATATTTTTATATGCTGGAATATTTTATGGTCTGTCACAAGATGTCAGGTCAGGATTTTCCACTTGTGACATCATGTAGAACACTCAAAAAGTTTCAGAATTTAAGTTGCATGTGGACTCACATGTCTGGAATCTTACAGTTGGAAAGCTGGAGAAGTACTACTATTGAAAGGCTAGCCTGGAGTACATACTTAGTTAGACCATATCTTGCCTCCTTCCTTGATAAAAACAACACCTCAGATTTCAGAGCTTTTCAGACTTTTGGATTAGAAATGCTCAAATGGGACATGAATTTGCAGGCAGGACAACATGTGCTGTCCTGTCCCTGCTTCTCCCATAAGGTCTTGCTTTTCCTCCAAGGCCTTGAAAAACTACAGTAGACAGTCATTCACTGAGAAAGCATGACTTTTATATGACTTTAACATACCTAGAGTTGACAGCTCAAAAGTGTAACTCTTCACGTCATCCTCATTTTGAACTATAATGGTATAATGGCCACTGTCTTCCTCCTTTGCCCGGATCAGCTTTAATTTGCTTTGATATCTTAAGAGAAGAGAACTTTATTTTAATAAACAGTAGCCAAGTAAATGCCAATTGTTTGAGCGATTACAGTCTTTTATTGAAATTTTATTTCTGAAAAAAAAACATCCCTTTTTCTTGTTAATGTCAATGTCTTTTCTAGAATTCTTGACCTAGCTTCCACACACTGAAAGTCTCACTCACAGACACAATAGAAAACCAAGTACTTTGAGGTAAGGCATCTCCAGGAGCTACTAATTCTGGAAAGACCTCATTTCTGAATAAAAATAAACAAGGCCTTTTAAAAATGAAAACACTTCAGATGGCTTAGTTGGTAAAGCTGCTTGTTGCTCAAGTCTCATGGCTCTAATTCAGTCACCAGAACCCATGTAAAAAGTCAGGTGCAGAGGTAACCATCTATGGACTCAACACTCCCATTTTGAGATGGGAGGAGATAGCAGAATTGTCCCCAAAGCTCTCAAGACAGTCAGCCTGGAATATTCCAGCATGGTGTCAAAACCAAGAGAGACCCTGCTTCAACAAGGTACAAGTCAATAATGGACTCCCCAAAACTGAGCTCTGTGTTTTCCTGCCTTTGCACACATGCTTATGTGCCTCGCCTGAGCGTGCATGCGTGCGTATGTGCGTGCGTGCGTGCATAAATACAGTATTTTCACATTTGGCTGTCATTATAAAACATCCCAATATACAAAAGCATCTGGGATGGAACAAAATTGTAGAAATAGAAATTATTGCATTTTCTACACCTCCATTTCCTTACATATAAAATATGATAATTGTGCGCACAGAGCACTCATTCTGAAAATTCATTAAATGATATTAATTGTGGGAAAGCATTTCATGAGCTTCAAATTACTCTTTAAGTACAAGATCTGTAAAAAAGCAGGCTATAATAGCTCTCCCTCTCAGGTCACCACTGGATTGGCTTCAGGACTGAATTTCCTTAGAGGCCACCTATGCGCACATCCAGCTGTGAATGGCCAAATGATCCAGGCCATTCATAGCCTATATTTGTTTAGCCAATAAAGTCAGTGTGTTCACTGGTTTAAGCTCCACGAAACCAGGTACTCCACTCACCTTGCCCTGCCTGACTCACCCAGGAATAAAAGGACTAAGTGCTGAAGGGTTCTCAAATCACATTACCAAACAGCTTTGCAATGTCACGCCCCCAACAAGCCTGCCTTGCCAGTGCTGTTTATTACAGCCTGGAATTCCTGCTCAGACACATGAGAAATGTCAGCTATGCCAGGATGACCCTGTGTCTCCCAGCATTTGCAAGCTGAAGCATGAGGATCACTATGAGTTTGAGGCCAGGCATCACTACATAGCAAGACCCTATCCCAGGAAAATAACAATAATTATTATAATAACAATAAGTATAATGATAACTGCTTTAAATGGTACAGTGGTTCACACCTATAATCCTAAAGGCAGGAGAATTGTTGAGAATTTAAGGTCAGCTTGGGCTATAGACCCTGTCTCAAACAAAAATTGTGCCCTCTGACTCCTGGATTCTATTCATAACTTGAAACTGCAGGAGAAATTGAGGTGTCCAGTAGAAGAAAGCTTGTCTAGCATGCAAGAGACACAAGAGACCCAGGGTTGATCAACACACCAGGAGCAAAGTTACTAACTAGTGAGAGACACCACAGTCACCCCATGGTCAGAATCCAAAATTACTCAAGACTCTATTCTCATTTTCAGTGAAATTCTGGGTTGGGTAGATGGCTTCAAATGAAGGCATTTTGTTACAGATCGATTTATATGTAAATTACCTCACAAGTGAAATCAGTTCGTATGTCTGCTAAAATCTGATGACCCTTAAGGATTCTATTTAGTCCAAGCACATCCAATTCTTTCCATTTTACTTATTGATGAATTATCGTCAGGCTGCAACATTATCACAAATGCTGTGATTAAAGTTTGATTAAAATGAGACCCTCAGCATGCCTTAGCTCAGGTGCTACATCTGGTAGACTGATGTTTGGTCAGGGTGCTCAGGTATACAGCGACCTCTTTCTAAGACACGTCACAGAAGCAACCTTTGAAGGGATCGATCCTTTTACCTTGTTTCCTGGTTCTTCTGCACGTCAGTGGTGATCTCCGTAAGATTCTCAATCAGAGTGAAGTTGTCCTTCAGCCAGGAGATCCTGGGAGTGGGGTAGGCCTGCACCTCCACCACGAACTCTCTGACCTGATGCAAGTTGACAGTTTCCAGCCGGTCAAAGGTGGGTTTGATCTCAATGAAACCTTTCTCTGTGCAAGCAAGAGTTCCCATTACATAATAACCACGGCATATGGATCCCAGTACTAGAATAAAAGACGTTTAAGAAAATAGTACCGTGGACAGAAATGGTGACTTTCTTCATTTCTTTGACCTCCCTAGTGGCCTGGCGGGCAGCACATTCATACTCTCCACTGTCTTTCACTGTGGCCTTGGGGACTGTCAAAGTGTACACCAATTTGATGGACGGATGCTTGATTTCTTCAAGCACGGTGATGCCTTTGTTTCTCTGCACACAAGAAAACTAACATTTGAAAAGCTCCTCCCGGATCAAGCTCTAAGACTTGTGCATGAGGTGGACTCATCAGTCCTGAGCAACATGCACCCCGTGGGAGACTTGGGGGCATTCAGGAGAGTAGGTGAGGGCAGGAGTTACGTAGGATATTGCCATTCTGGGAAATGTTTCTGTGAGCCTAAAGCTTTTCAAAAACATAAAACCTGAAAGATAGAAATAAAAATAAGAATGTAGAGGGGGACAAGGTCCCTCTCCTCCCTGGGGACCTGAAAGAGTGAGTGATTGCTAAGAAAGACATTTTCTGTGTGCTTCTTCAATGACGTAGCCACTGCTAAGAGACCCACGTTCCCGTCAGTAGCCCTTTGCCCACTTCTAGAAACACTTCTAATTATGTACAAGTTGTAAAACGGCATGAAAGAGGCACAAGGACTAGCCTAAAAGAAGGATGTCAGCTAGAGCTGGAGGGGCAAGAGAGGAGAGTTAATGGGAGATGGGCATAATCAAATGTACGGATGAAAATCTAGAAGGAAGAAGAAAGTATCAAATCATCATGTATTATAGCCACAGAATGTTCCTGTTTCTGACTTCACAAGGGGAGTCTTTGTGCATTGTGAACACTCTGGTCCCTTGACTCTCCCTGACTGAGAAAAAACTAAAGACCCTGTAGTCAAACATGCTTGCTGTCAGCATGGGAAGCTGAAGCCCGGAGAAGCTCAGGGATGTGCCCATTGGTGAGAAACACCAGTGGCATCTGACGTGGGCATTTCAAGTCCTGTTGTGCTGGCTCTATGCACACCATATCTGAGGGTACCTACCACTTCTCCGGGGTAAGTCCACTGAAGGTCAACCACCTCATTGTTAAAGACAGCACAGGTCACCACAATTGTTTCCCCTGACTTATACACAGTTTGACGTGCTTCCATCTCCAGATTCAGCTCTGACGTTGCTATGAAGAAATGACAAAAGAAATATAGTATAGTTAGGATCTCAGAGTAAACCTGTAGCTGAATCAGGTTCATTTAAAATGATAAAAAGAATCATATACAACCTAGTGTGGCCAAGACACAAGTTGGAAAAATCTAAGTGCCTTGCCTTTTAGTCATATCCTACTTGGGGTGTAGTTATAATAAAGAAATACAAAATAATAATAATAGTGAAAATTAATCTCTTTTAACCAGAACACCAGGTGCCTGGGCATCTGGGTTAGCTATGGTAGTATTCTTTCAGGATACCTTTAAGGCTCTGTGCTCCTGGATGGTCGTCACTCTACCCCTCAGTTATCCTGAGCACCTCCCCAAAGCCCAGCACAAAATAAGTTTGTAACAAGAGGCAAGGGACATTTTCATGCTTCTGTCCCATGTCTATATCAAGTTCTCCCTAAAATCTTCCATTCTAACCCTCAACGTGTGACAGCCTCTGTGAGTCTGACTAACCCCTCACATCAAAGAGAATAACTTTAGCCTCCTTAACTACAGTCTTCCCTCAAAACTGAGATCACTTAATTCTTAAGTTACTGAATTAATCTAGGTCTCCAACCCCCTGGGGTGTAGGTCTGTTTCTTAGGGCTGTGTAGTCAAGAATGTGAATCAAAAAGTAAGAGGCTTATGCAAGAACGAATTCCTTACAGTATTTTTCATGGAACATGCAATCTTACACGTATAAACAAGTTCAGCCTGTGGTGATTTTTAAGCCTGTATTATTATAGAGGTCAGGCACATTGTAGAGTGAAAGAGGCAGCTTAAATTCCTAAGCCAGAGCCAGGTCTTCACTGCCGATGACTACATCAAATTAAAAAGCTTTGTTTGCCCGTTGCTCTCATTTCAAGAGGTAAAAGTACCTTTCAAAGCATAAACGTTAAATTCTCCCGTCTTGAATGTTCGCCCTTTGACGGTGGCCTCACAGATGTACGGCCCCACGCTGAAGGTCCCATTGAAGCCCTGCCTGCTGTCGTAAGAGGCAAGCACCACTCTGCCATTATTGTGCAAGGTTACTTGAGTCTCTGGATCTGTGGTACGACAAGGTATGATGGCAGAATCATCTTCTTCCACGATGACTAATGAATCTGTCATCCCTAGAGGCACAAAAGCCATGTCTGGGTCTGTGATTTTAGGGAGAGAAAGAAGAATCTATTAGTATTTCATTTCACTTTTACACAGAAAATGTATCCCACTAGCATTCTTATTATTTTATTACTGTTATTATTATCATTATTACAATCATTAACTATGTTGGTGGTGCCAGGGGAAAAAACTCAGAGGCACACACATGCCAGACAAGTGCTCTGCCACTGAATTATACCCCCAGCCTGGCATTATTCTCGCTGGGTATGAATGTTCCCTCTGCACATATACCCAAGAGTCGCACAACCAACATCAGACAGTAATAACTCAGTAATAATGAGAAAACCATCCAGAAAGCCAAGTCAAAATTGTGAAAATTAAGAGACTAATTATATTCAATGTTTCTTTCACTTATTTATATATTTCTATTTTGTTTGATATAAATAAGGTCTTGCTGTGTTTCCCAGTCTGGACCCGAGTACATTAAATGATCCAGAGCCTTACTGACCTTGCACTTATGATGAGTCCTAATGGCCTCACTTTCCTAGTACTGTATTATAGGTGCCTACTACCTTGTCCAACCATATTTCTTATCTTAGGAATAGCTCTTAGAAACCCCACTGTCCATAGCTGGTATCATTGACAAGAAACACAGATACCTGTCAAAAATAATCTCTCAAGAAAAAAAAAAAGCCCAGCTTGTGGTGTGGGTATGGAATTCAGAGAGCAGGAGTAAGGTATGTACTTAGCTAGCCAAAGATCCTGGGCTTCATCCCCGGCATGGGTAATTCCACAGCCAGAATCCCTTCTTTGCAAAGAGTCTCTAGTAAAACTGCTGAGGTGAAAAGTCCTAAGTGTCAGGCACCAGCTGCAGAAAAGGCCAGGCCCAGCTTTATAATTGCCCGGGAGAATGTCCCATAGCAAAACAACACAAGAGCCACTTGGGTGGCGTTTGTACTGGAGATAGGAACTGAAAAAAAAAAAAAAAAAAATCCCGCATTTGTTCAGGCAGACTGAAACCTCAGGAGCCACTTTTAACAAGCCCACAGTCCATTATACTTACAGTGTGAAGAAAGCCCTCCAGGATTAAAAAAAAAAAAAAAAAAAAAAGTGAGGGAACCTATGTGTTCTTATTATTGTTATTAACATTATTATTAGTGTCCTCATCATCATTAGTGTATGGCATTAAAGCAACATTCTAAATATATATCTCCTCTTTTCACAACAAAGGTTTTCATTGTTATAAAAGGCATTTCAGGGATGGAAAGCTGACTTAGCAGGTAAAATGCTTCCCCTGAAAACACAAGGACCAGAGTTCAGATCTCATGGACTTGCAGAAAAATCAGGGTGGGTATGGCAGCCTGCCTATAATCCCAAAGCTCTTTCTATTCCCCAACAACATGCTGCAATTCTCATTTGTGTTCAGAGTTCCAAACTCTTGAATCCTGTCAACAGAGAGTTAAAACAAAAGCTATACCTTAATTTCAAGTTCAGATAGATAATGTCCCTACTGCTTCAGCTGGGCTTTCCTTTCCAATGCAAATCTCCCTGTTGGTAAATACTATGTATATGGCATATAGGTAACACTGGAGTCCTTCTTTGTACAGTTGTCCATGGAGACAACACCACATACACATACTGACAGCTACAGGTTGGCAAAAGCTCATAGGAAAAGCAAGGTGATTAGGAGACCAAATACATCTCAAACTGTCAGCTGGGCCTGGATTCTGGAGATAGCACATCCCTCCAACCACAGAGGCTTAATTGTCTACAGCCGATCCTAAAGGCCTCATCTCCAGCAATGCTGGAGGGGAACTGAGGTACATTGGCAAGAAGGCCCACGCTCCCAGTGCTGCACTTCCTGTGTACCTGATGGAGTCAAGCAAGACCATGCAGGACTCTCCCACTCCATTCCTAGGCCTTGCCCCTTACAAAATCCCTTGTGTAACTTCCATATTGGCATCTTCTTCTCAGCAAGATCATGACCATTAGAATGGAAATCCCCCTAAATGTTAAAGCAAAGACAAAAAAATTCCTTCCAATTCATCTAAAGTAAATGCATGTTTATATTAAATCTGAAACTGAGTGGCTACTAAACTATAAGAATCCTAGGCAAGACCAGCTAGTTGAGTCTGTCTTCTACACTAGACATGGTTCCTGATACACTTGTGAATGATTTTCATGTTGACTGGCCCAAATAGAGTCAATAAACTTGATTTTTTGGGCACCATATCAATCAAAGACATGCCATAGTTTAAAAACAGTTTTCAAGATCTATAAACTCTGACGTATTGACAATAAATTCTTCTCTCTGGGTGGGACCTATAGTCATCCCACTGAGTTATATCCCCAGCCACAAATCTTTATTTTATTAAAATAAATGACATTTGTGTGTGTGTGTGTGTGTGTGTGTGTGTGTGTGTGTGTGTGTGTGTGTGTGTGTGTGTGTGTGTGTGTGTATGAATATTTTGGTCAGATGTATTAGGTGCATCACATGTGTGCAGTTCTGATGGAGGCCCGCAGAGGGCGCTAATCTCCTGGTCTGGGAGTAACAGATTGCTGCAGTCATGTGTTAGGACCTGAGTCGTCCACAAGAATGGTGAATGCTCCCAACACCTGAGCCACCTCTCCAAGCTTCCCATGAGTTTTTCTTGATTTGAAAGTGCAAACAATATTTATTTGATTTCAAATATTTTTCTGGTCATAATGTGGGTAGTCTCAGCAACCTGTGAGGTTGAGGCAGGAGGATTGCTTGAGTCTGGCAGTTTGAAGATACCTTAAGCAACACGGCAAGAACTCATCTCAAAAGCAACAAGAAAACATGCCTATAACTCTGAGACTCAGGAGGCGAGGCAGGAGGATGAATTCAGGGTCAGTGTGGACTACATAAGACCCTGTCTTTAAAGGGGAGGGGTGAAGCTTAGCGTGGTAGCGAATGCCTTTAATCCCAGCACTCAGGAGGCTGAAAGGGTTGGTATGAGTTGGAGGCCAGTCTGGACCACATAGCATGTCAAGACAGTCAGAACTATATACATCGAGAGTCCTAAAAACCAAGAACAGACAGACACACAGACATGAAGCTAAGGAGATGGCTCAGTGAGTAAGAGCATTCACCTACAGCATGAGGACCTGAGTTCAAATTCCTAACACTCATGTAAAAATCATAGCCTGGGCTCTGAGAAGGTAGAGACAGAAGGATAATTGAGATTGGCTGCCGACCTAGTATCATGAGAGAGCGAATAAGGTTCAGTGAGAGAGCCAGACACTAGCACCCACCTCTGGCTTATGGACAGAGAGGGGAGGGGGTAAAGGGGACGGATGAAGGAAGGAAAAAACTGTTTCTCTTCCATCAAACATCTATGAATCTTACATGTTTTATGAACCTTAACACAGGATGGGAGGCAGCTTGGTCTAGGAGAGCCCTGCACCTCACCTGGAACATAGATGTAAATGTGTCTGCCCTCAATCTCACTCTCCTCTGTCTGAGTGTGGTTGTAATAGCAAGTGTACCATCCGGTGTGGGCTGCCGAGGCGTTGCTCACTTCCAGCACAGTCACAAAGAGGCCACTGTTATTCTCCTCATTTCTGACTTCTACATTGGGGTCCTCTTCTTCAGACATGGGGTGCTGCCAGCTCACTTCACTCTCCCCAAAGCATCTCAGAGAAAATGAAGAATTCAGCTGCACAACCTTTTCATTCTCGTTCGGGAGGATAGAGGGTAATAAGAGCTGGCAGAAGATGAGGCTCGGCCCTGTAAAAAGAAACAGGCATTGAGTAGGGCGAGCCAGAGAGGATGTCTTCGCCGGAGCATTGAGCGTGGCCACAGTAGCGGTTTACATGAACAAGGACCAATTTCTACGTGAAACTCTATCGCTCTGGATGCTCATGAAAGGCCCTCCATTATGACAGCCACTGCATCTGCTAAGAGTAGCAAAGTGTTCCAACGGCCTCAACAGCCTCACCAAACCCCCCATAGTCACCCCTCCAAACACTCAATTGGATAAAGGATGCCTGATTTCAATTCCATATTTCACACTTTTATGTGAGACCATAAAATATCCCAGTGCGGTCTGGGCTCAGGCACATATGGGTTCTTTATCATGCATATGCCCTGCAGAAGTTTTCCTTGGTTTCAAAAAAAAAAAAAAAATAGTGGGCATGAGATGTGAGAAGAGAGGCAGGGAGATAGAGGGAACAAAGCAGTGAGCGGGTCTGGGCTCACTCAAGAATCCCACATCTTTCCTCGCTCTGACGCCCTGGCACGACATCTCTCCTTAATGATTTCCAAAAGCCAAAGCAGGAAGGCATAGGTTAAAACTCACAAATAAGAAATAAAACCCAGGGAAGGAGCTTGAAATTCATCTCCATGCTTCAAGTTTCAGGCTAGCTTCCCCTGTCTATAGAGTGAAAGGGGACACGTTATAACTTAATTATTAATTGACGGTCTCAAGTTTCTCCAGGTGCCTAACTTTAAATATCACAGCACATCAACATGTGGGTGAGATCTAACAAGCATCTACCACTGAGGGTCTCCTACCTCTCTTTTCACTTTTTTTTAAAGGGTCTCACTATGTAGCCCTGGCTTCCTACAATAGTCTCCCAAGTAGCTGGGATTACAGGCCTGAGCCACCAAGCCCAGTGAACGGTTGCCTGGGATTATTAATTCTATTTGAACGTGTTCAAATTGATCTGATCCTTTTTTGCTGCAAGCCCATCCCAGGGAGAGCAAGAGAGTGGTGGGCAAGTATTATTCATAACCCTCAGACCACTGACAGAAAGCACTTGTTACAAAATGGAATTAGTGCCTTTCAGCGAAGGCCAAAAGTTCCTGGTCACCCTAGAGAGCTGCTGCTCTCATCTCGTTCCCTTTAGGTCTGTGTGCAGCTGAAGGGGCCCCTGGAGCACAAGAAGTTCCCTGGGTCGGTGAGTTAAGAAGACAAGGAGGCACGGGAGGCTACATACCTGTGAGGAGACAGCTGAGGACCAGGAAGGCCTGGTGGGAGGTCCCCATAGCTCCTGAGAACTGCAAAAGCCAACATAAACAGCATTAGCCAAACGGAAAGGCACTGTTGAGCCTGGTTCTTCTGCAATGGGAAGCCTTACTGGTATCTTTCAGTAAAAGCTTAAGGTTAACAGCTAGTATCATAAGCCAACTGAGAGAGTAGTATCAAAGAGCCTGCAGAGCCTCATAATCATACTGTGGACACTGTCTCTGAAAAAGAGAAGAAATATATGTACAGGCCTCATCGGCGTCTAAGCAGGCAAGGCTCTGCTTCACACAGGCTGCCACTTGCTTAGCGTCACGGTGCATCGGGAGTCTGAAACTTCCAACATTCAAAAAAGTTCCCTGGGCTAGAACAAATAATTTGGCAATAAAATGTGGTTTCAATGTAGAGTAACCAACAAAGCTTAGAGGTGGTCTCCGTGACATGGAGGCATGCAAGGATCTGGGCTCCCACTCTGGACACACAGCCAGGCTATTAGAAGCTTGGCAAATCTGGAACAGGCAATGAATGAAGGAACTGAAGAGAAAAGGAGAGAGGCCTGACATGGTTGAGGAACTTTTTTAATTTCACCCCTGGGGAGCCCTGAAGAGCATCACTCATTGTTGGGGTAAGAACATAGCGTCTGTGCAGACCAAGTTCTGGGCAATAGAAAAACTCCTTTCTAGAAGCCATCAACAGAAAGACATCTGTCCTTCACAGTTTTCTTTGTTCTGTTTTGTTTTTACTCTGAAGCACGAAAGTTTAGCAAATGATCCAAAGACACACAGCCAGAAGCAGATCCAGAAGTAAGTGAATGTGTACACATATGCGTACATACCTGTTCATAAATGTGCATGTGTGTACAAGTGCATGTGGAAGCCAGAGGCTGACATCAGATATTTTCCTGAAGCTCACTAATTTTGGTAGACTATCTAGCCAGCAATTCCCAGGGATCTGGGAAAGGTCAGCCTTCTGGTACCCACTCTTTTCTAATACAGCCTGCCCCTGACCCCTCTCCTCTGCACACCACAATTAGAAAACCTAATTGCAGGGTTGTGAACCAAATGCACTTTCGAAAGATGCTGTCTGGCTTAATGGTCTCTGAGGATCTTGGCAGGTGCCGGAGGATGTAGGGTTTCCAAACTGCTGTGGCGACAGCCACAGGGGGGCCCCAGAGCCAGGCTGGTCGCCTGATTTACCACAATTAGCAGTAAGGGCCTGTGTGTTTGTACACACAAATATCAACCTCCCACCGATAATCCACTTGGCCAGCTTCAAAGCTGCTCCCAGCGCCAGCTTGCCGGCTGGGGGTTTTTATCACATTCGCATCCTGTAGTTCTCCAGTGAGGCTCACCAGCTATGAATCTTTCCAGCCCCACTAAGCTCAAGAGAAAAACTCAGCACATTGACAGAGCAAGCTCTCAGAACATTCTGCCCCAGCCAGGCTCCAACAAATTTCCTTCTGTGTGTCCAGATACGGTGTACTTTGCTGCCAGGGATGATGATTTACTGGCATACAAAGTGGGCAATGAAAACAGGGCCTCTGAGAGAGTGATAATGATACGAACAGTGAACATCCACATGTGTTTGCTGAAGATTTCAGACTTCCGCCCCTGATAACAGCCGCTCCCTGGCTAGGAAAGCCAGGGGCATTTACGAAGTCGCATGCCGTTACTCTTCTGCTACCCAGACAGTCTAGCCGTGAGTAATTGTAGTACGTCCGCCCCACGGTGAGAAAAAGAGACAAATATGCAAGAAAGGAAGACTCCCCACGCTTGCTGTCGCCCCTACTGGAGATCTTAGGAAGGGGATCTTGCTTACATTGGTCCTTTCCCACCTGGTGCCATTTCTTCAAAGCTCCCAGCCTAGAACACACAGATGTAAGAAACTGAGGTCCCCAAATCTGAGGTTTGCAGCACTGTAAGTCGGTGCAGTGAGGATTAAACTTTTTCAGGAAAAAAAAATTAACAGGTTTGGGGGGGGGGTGTTGGGGTTTAGTTGTGGTTGCTTATTTTTGAGATAGGTTTCTCTGTGTACCTCTGGCTTTCCTGAAACTCACTCTCTAAACCAGACTGGCCTCAAACTACTGCCTCTGCCTCCTGAGTGATAGAATTAAAGGCATGAGCCACCACGCCTAGCTGGAATAACAGGTATATTGTGTATGTGATATATGATATAATATACATATAATATATAATTTTATATATATATATATATATAATTTATATATATATATATATCACTAATGGGACAGGTGAGGCGGTCCAGTGAGTAAGGGTGCTTGGTCTATGATGATGCTTGCTCTAAGCCTGATGATCTGAGCTAGACAATACCCAAATGGTGAAAACAGAGAGGAACCCCACACACACAAATTTCCCTCTGGCCTCCACATGTGCAGCGTGGCACACAAATAATAAATACACCACTTAATAATCAGTCATAGCAATATTGAGAGAGAATGATAATCCAGGGTTCAAGGTTAGGCTGGGCTACAAGAGACTTCATCACAAATAAATAAATAGATAAATATCGTTCCTTTCTCTCACGTAATTCCATGTTGGACTTCAGTCTCCAGCCTCCACATTCACAGCTCAAGAGCATGTCAGAGTTGGAAAAACAAGACAGAGTATGAGATTGCAACCATGCTCTCTCGGGCAGGGCAGCATGGTCCACGGTCATCCTGTCCTTACATTCCTTCCCAGAAGACAGGATGCACATCATATCAGACTAGAGTCTGATCCCAACTCTGACACTCCATCTATCCCTCTGAACTTCTCGTCTCTAAGTTGAAACCAATCATCGCTGGCTTGCCTGTCTCCTCCCTGTGTCCTAAAAGGACCAACATATTTCATTCTTGATGTGCACTTTGACGCTGTGCAGACTCCTAAGATGCTAGGCGATGCCAGTCATGACTCTTCCTTACTGGAGGCCCCACATTTGAATCTTCTATCCAGTGGGGAAGTGGGTGTGAACCTCTAGCTGGCTTCACCGTGACAATTCTGTGACATTAACTAGTACATACAGTCCTAAAATACAGAAGTAAATCTGATTTGGGCCACTGTGTGGTGTACCCCATTTTCCATCCCTCCTTTTTCTTCCCTCTCTCCTTTTCTAGCTCTTCCATATATACCATGTAGTTCAGGTTGACCTTGAACTCAAGATCCTTCTGCTTCAGGCCAGCACTGCACTTAGTCATCTGACTGAAGGCGAGCCTCTCACCAGAGACCACAGGACACGGGATGGAACGTAAACAGGATGCAAATAATTCAAAAGCATTTCTTCGAGAAGAGCTGAGGCTGGAGCCAGCTTCCCTGACACCAAGGGTACAATGTTTGGATTCCACTGCACAACCACTGGACACTGAAATCTACCCCACCCTGTCCCAATTAAAGGCCAAAGCAGACTCTTAGCCCCAAAGCCACTGAGGACCGCCAAGATTCGGATTTCTGAGGTGTGGTCCGTTTCAGTTCTCCTAAGTTAATTCTAGCTATGAAAATAACACATCTTGTTCTGTTTTTCCTCTCTCTCTTTACTGTGTCGGAGCTTCAGCTTGGGCAGCTTAAGTGTGGGTCTGCAACGCTGGTAGCTTCTGTGCTTTCTAGCCCAAAGTATCTTTCCCAGGACCTGCACCCTGCCAGAGCCAAGGGTGTTTTGATCTGCTGGAGCACACTGCTAGATATTCCAATGAGGGGCAGAGGCTGGGACACTTTAATACATGAGCATTTTAAGAGAAAGCCTGAGTTCATAAGCCTTTCTGGGTCTCCCTGCACTGGGAGAATAAAGAAACACTTCCTTCAGACTGTCAGTAA
This sequence comes from Phyllotis vaccarum, assembly GCA_033318265.1. Lineage (NCBI taxonomy): Eukaryota > Metazoa > Chordata > Mammalia > Rodentia > Cricetidae > Phyllotis > Phyllotis vaccarum. Next base: position 97,860,709 of record JARWLC010000001.1, read on the forward strand.
ATGAGTAGGACAATTGATTGTTGAAGTCACCAAGACCACATGTTAGGTTTACAGAAGGTAAAACCTGCTACCTTCCTTACAGGCCTTCTCCATCAATACTGTTCACTATATCAATGTTAAAGATTCACATTAGCTGGACAGTCGTGGCCCACACCTTTAATCCCAGCACTCAAGTGGCAGAGGCAGGTGGATCTTCGTGAGTTTGAGGCCAGCCTGACCTACAGAGTGAGTTCCAGGACAGCCAGAGCTACACAGAGAAGCCCTATCTCAAAATCCAAAATAAACAAATCAAGATGAACAATTAGGGCTTGTCATCTCTCATAGTGGTATAGTGCTCATCTAACATGTGAAGGGACTGAATTTTATCTCCAGACCTGCCCCCCTACACATACACATTTTTAGAAACTACACAAATTCTGAAAGATAATATCTGTTCTTCCAGTGATTGGTGCAGATTCACAGGAAAGAAAAATTAGTAACGTCATCTTCATGCTCTTCAAGAGCAAGGGGGGGGGGCTGGAGAGAAGGTTCTGGAGTTAAAGACTGATCTCTGGATTCAGTTCCTATCACTCAAATGGCAGCTCAAACCCAGGAACCTGACACCCTCTTCAAGCCTCAAAAAGCACAAGGTATGAGCATACATACGGGGGGGGGGGGGGCATTCCTACCGCCAATACTACTAACTTGGAGTTTGCCAAGCCCTCAGAGGTACATGCAGTTCTTCAGAATAGACAGCAGATGGCAGTGTTGGTTCAAGAACTAGCATCCCGACATTCACTGAGCAACAAGCGCCATTGAAACCAATTGGGACCTAAAAGGTCCCAGCTTTTTCAATCTTTTAGGTCTCACTTTTGGGTTTTGTGATGCCTTGCAGCTAAACTCTAAGGCGTGGAAGCAGGAATAACAAAACTGTCGTCTTAAATGCCTAAATTTTCTACGGGACCCCAGAAGAATTCGGTGAGGGACCAACATAATCACCAGTATCACCATCAGCATTATCATGACCCAGAGAGGGACCAAAAGGCAACCCTGCAGTGGGAGCCAGGGAGACAAGCGCTGCTGACCAGGCCACAAAGATTTAGCAGAACTGGCCACTTGAGTTCAGGAGAAACAACGCTCTTTGACTCTCCACCCTTTCAAGCACGAAGGCCACCTGAACCGTGCTGAGAGGCCACGACGCCATTCTCTGGCACTTCGTTGTCACTGCTCATAAACCCACCCCCGCGGGGTCCCTGCAGCTTGTGGCTGGTTAGAAACAACTATTCCCATTTCTCAGTAACTCCAGGTCTTAAAACAAACAGCAACAGGCCAGACTGTACGCACAAGTGAGCATCTGTCCTCTAAGATAGTGCCGGGTCCGAGTCCCCCGCCCCAACTTTCTACTAAATTATGACGCCCCCAACTCTCCAGCTTAAACCCGACCCTCTGCCCACCGTCGTCCACTCAACGCCTCTGCGCAAACGCAGTTCCTGCTAGGAGACTCAAGAAAGACCCAGGTAAGCCCACACTGTGTTGCACCGGGCTCCCAGCTCAAAGCTCCGGGGACCGTGGCTCCGACCGCCCAAGGCTGGTGGGACAAGGGTCGCTCTGCGGGAGCCACTAGAGGGCGCCGCCGCCCTGCTGATCTTACCCGCTGGCTCCGCCGCCGCCGCCGCCTACGGTTCAGGTTCCCGGTCCCCAACAGCGCAGCGCTCAGCGCGCCTAGTTTTCCCGGTGGTTCCGTGCTGGCAGGCTCCAGATCGACACGCACGCGCGCGCACACACACACGCACGAATGCACACGCACACCAAATCCCCTGACTCCCTTTGCCTCCCTCAAGCTCTCTGCCACAAAATCCTCATCAGATACGAGGCGACTGGGATCCGCCCCGGAATCCCAAGGACCTGGTCCGCCGAGCTCAGGGCTCCCGAGGCCGCGTCGCCCCAGGCTCTGTTCTCAGCCTTTGCATTGTTTTCAACTGCGACCTGGAAGGACGCTGGGCAGGGAGGAGGGAGAGAGCCCCAGGTTTAGGATTACAGGCGAGCAACAGCGCCTCCTATAGGCCAGAGTCAGAGTCGCCCGCAGCCTCCTGCACTTAAGACTGGACCGAGCCCTCTTGAATTTGGTCTTAAGTGCCCACCTTGCCCCTTTGTTGTCTGTCTCTGGGCACCCCTGTGCCCCCTCATGCCTCTAGCTTCCCTTCGTTTCTGAAGGGAGGAAACTGAAGTAGAAGGCTGAGGAGGGGTCTCCCCAAGTACAAGGCTTTTATCCCCTCCTACCATCAAATTTCCCAACTCGTAATCCGCTCTTCATTTTAAAACAAAAGAAAAACACATTGAACCACTATAGCAGAGAAAAAAGAAAAAAAAAAAAAAAAGCATGCACCAGTAGGACCGGGGATCCGAATGCGGTCCGGAAAAGCTGCTTACCCCGACTCGGCATTCCAGCCGAGTACTATCTTACAAGAGCCCCTTCCACCCCTCCTCTCCAAGGCCGATGCGGGCCAACCCAACATACGGGGCCCGACCGTCGCTAAGCCTCACCTTTGAGTCACCTATATCCAGCTTTTCAGCCCTTCGTCTAAAATTGCTACGTTCGGCTACCTTTAACCTGAATACAACTCACTGAAAGCCAGAGGGGGTCCCACCCTTCGAGGTCGGCAGGCAGAAAGCTGGTCACCACGTCCCCAGGTCGCGCGCAGCCTAGGTCCTGTCCCCAGGAGGCAGAAATCCCGCCCGCCTCCGCGCCTGACGCTTTTGCAGCTGAAGCCCAGCCCGAAGCCCCTCCCCCTGCATCTCTCCCTAGCCTGCGCCTGGGGAGGAAAGTCGAAGCCCCTGAGCCCAGAACTGGGAAACCAGGTTCTGATTCTAATCCCTGCGGGTCTCCAGGCGAGGAGAGCAAAAGCAGGCAACGGTCACTAGAACTGGTGGAACTGGACTCTCTCCGGGGACCTGAGTCCAACTGTACCAGAGTCAACGCAAAAACAGCACCTTTGCAAGAGTCCCGAGGCAGGGACCGACTAAGGGACAAATTGGTACACACGCGCGCGCGGGCACACACACACACTCCTGTTGGAGAGTCGGAGTCCCGATCAAAAGGAATGTGGAAAGGAAGAAGCTGAGAGGAAGGAGAAGGGAAGCCTGGGTCCGGGAAAACCAGACCACAAGAGAAGTTATGTAAAAGCCACGGCCAGCGCGACCGCAGGAGTGCAGACTCTGAGGAGCGGCCCCCACCCCACCCCACCCCACCCCTGCGCGCATCGCGCCTCTTTCTGCAACTTTGGGCCTTACGCCTGGTGGTGTGCAGCCCAAGACCATAGTGCGGGTTTACACTAGAGGCCTCCTCTCGCTCCAAAAAGCTGCCTAAGTCTGATCCAAAGCCATCCAGGAGAAGTAAGTCCGTCCAAAACATTGAGCAATTCCGCCACGAAGCCAAAAAAAAAAAAAAAAAAAAAACGTTTCCCAAACCGCCCAGCCTGGGGTTTTTCTGGGTAGCTCTGTCCGACGCTGGACAGCCCAGACATAATATGGGCCACCCACGCCCCCTCCCCAGCTTAGGGCTCCACACACACACCCTCGGGGGAGGGGGGTGGACCTAGTGACAATCTCTTCCAGGCACTTTTCTTACATCCTGAGGTCTCAGCAGGGCTGAGAGCTCTTAGTGCGGGTCCTGCACATTGAGGCAAGATTGACCCATAGTAGACAAACAGGCCAACACTTCCTTTCTGGCTAAGGTCGGTCGCCAAGTCACTGGCAACCGCTACATACCTGGCTGCGAGGCTCTGGCTTGCACTGCTGCAGACTGGGGCCAGCCGTATACCGCCTTGCTCTGTAGACTGGCCCACACCCTTCCCAAACAGAAAGAATCTCCGACCCACCGACGATGTTGGAGCCAAGCGGACGTCACCCGCTTCCCAGGCACGGCCGGAGTTTGGGGGAAATTAATCTTAAGTGTGCGAACTGATTTCCACGGGGTTGAACGATGAAGGAGGGAGGGCTGCTCAGAGACCGTTCCTAAATTTTGCAGGATACTGAGTGTTGGAAGCAAAGAAAGGGGACACCGGAGAGGTTGCGCTCAGGCGGACAGTGCTGTGCGTGCATCATCCCAGGGCAGAGAGGTACCCAGGCTCCGGTACCCGGAGGCAGGAGGCGATCGAGGGTGGTTGGCCTCTCGCCTTTCTGCTTACCTGCACCCACGTCTGTCCTTTCAGAGCCGTCCCTAACTTCTTCACAAGAAGAATCAACTCTGGTCTCTGGGCTGCTTGCCGCTAGGTCTAAGAAACAGCCAGGCCCCCTGGCCCTGCAGAAAGACTCCACCGAATTCGCTGGCGAGCAGAGTGGGGGTGGAGACTACAGAACACAATGAGGGCCCCTCGGAGTGCAGTTCGAAATTCTTCAAATCCCAGTTGCTGGAATGCGAGGCCAGGACGACTTCTTCACTCGGGGGCAAATGTGTTTGTCATTATTCCAGATCCTTCGTCCGCGCCGCCGCCAGCGTCGCCAGGGTGAGAGGCGCGCGATCCGAGCGCACTGCAGATCCCGCCCGAGGCTTGTAGCACCCAAGTGACTCGGCCTGAACGCCCCGGAGCCCTGGGAGCCGTCACCCCTCACCCGCAAACCCCTCCGCTGGCCCCGCTGACGCCGCCGCCGCACTCGAGTCTGGCCGCAGCTCTCTCCAGCAGCAGCGCCGTCCAGTAATTACGAGGGATCGGCTGGCGCCGTGTGCACCCGGCCGGCTTCCGAGGTCCGTCCTCCTCCAGCCGAGCCCTTCACACCTCCTTTCTCCTAGTCCTTTCCCGCGCCCCGCTCGGCGCCCCTCTCTCCCACACCTCTCCTGCCGTGCCCCCCTCCAACCCCCAGCTCCGCGCCACACCACCCGCTACAGCGCAGTCCCGCCAAACCGCGGGCGACGAATGAAAATACTCATTAAAAACCTGTCCTCTTCCAGGACCCACTGCCAAGAGGTCAAACACCGATGCTTCCACCCACGGTGTTACTTGGTGTTTGTCCCAGTATGCACGAATGCCACCCCCACCCTAGAGAAAAACCTCAAAAATGTAAGCCTAACAATTTCTTTGGGAAGCTATAGGGTTGTTAGAAAACATTGCTCTTAAAAATAGGTCTGGCAAGAATTTTTTTTTTTTTTTTTAAGTTCTTGAACTAACTCTTTACTCCAACCCAGTGCAGCTTATTCAGAATAAATTACTTTCTGGACGCACAACTGGAATTCAGTTTGGTGGGCTTTTTTTTTTCTTCATTGCCCAAAATTTGAAGTTACTTCGCTTCTTCCAGCCCCAAGATATGATCATGGACTTCCTTTAGAAACAAAAGTCACTTTTCCCCTCTCCCTTACCTTCTCCTATGTCAATTCGCAAGGAAAATCCTATGCACGGAGTAAAAGTTAGCCCCACGCCTCCAATACTCTCTTGTAGCTGAGATGTTTATTTCTCTCCCTCAAACTTCAACAGTAATGGACTCAAAACCCGCATTTTGTAATTGATTCAATGTTATAGTCCATCCTCCTAAAACTAATCATTTGCTCAAAGTAAATAGCTGTCAGGAAATGAAGTCCCCCCCCCCCCTTGGCCTCTTCAAAATAAAAGTTTCCCTCCGACTCCTTACTCTCTAGATCTCTCAGGCTCCAGATCGCTCCTTAGCTTCTTGCTCTTATGCAATCAGGGGGTCCAGTCCCAACCCCCAGACTTCAACAACAACTGGGGGGGGGGGCGGGGAGAAGCAAACCAGATGGGGTGGGGGTGGCCGAAGGGGGAGGTGTTGATGTTCTGCCGGGAAAAGAGGTTTCATGAAACTACAAGCAGCCATCACTTCCAAAATGAGTTGGCTTCCCAATTGGGGGGATATTTTCCTGGGCTGCTATTGTTCTGTGTTCTCCTCGAACAGAAAATACACTTAAAAATGCTGCTAATTTCCAAATCTACAATACAAAATTTCCCTTCTTTGGATACTGTGGGCCCAGTTAGATATAGGGCTCTGGGGAGAAATCCCAATGCGTCGTTTTGTACTGGGGGGTCTTAGGGAAAGTGCGGCCGCCGTGTAGTTGCTAATCCTTTAATGGGATTAGGAAACGGTAGCGTCTAATACGAAGATGATGGGGTTTTGAAAGACTGGAGTATGAGCTGGTGTGTAAATAACGGTTGCTCAGCGCACCTTGGATTGCCCGCCGGAAGAACGACCTTTGTCCCCTTGGAGCTACTTAATCTGGTCCCTGCCTTTGTTTTCGGGGTTATCTGGTCCTGCTTCTTTCTATCTTCATACAAAAAAGCTCAGGCTAGGCGTGCCTACCACACGACAACCCCCTGCATCTTGAGGGCAGAAGTATTTTTGACCCTCCTAAATTCCATCCTATCGGAGTGGATAGTATCCAGCGTACCCTACGAAAGCTTTCAAGATGTTGAGCCACAAACCCGGGAATCCTAGATACCCAGCGAGACACAGCAGGGACGCAACGATCCTGCAGGCGAGGGAAAGGGGGCGCTGACTCTCCAGAAACCAGACTTCCCAGAGAGTGTGGGGGAGGGGAAGACCTACAACTTGCGCTCCAATTTTTAATTCTCTCGGTGCGGGAGATGAGAGCCGTCCTTAATTTCCCCACTCTCCCCACCCCATCTAACATATCAACCAAAAATTGGACAAGGTGGTCAGGTGAACAACAAAACGTCAAATAAGCTACCCCTCCTTCACCCCGGAGAGTGGACATGGGGCTGAAGTGAACCACTGAGGTGTCCCCTAAATGCTAAGTGCTGAGCCTAAATGGGACAGAACTATGGGGGTGTCCGGCTCAGGAAGAGGGTGCCTGGAGCTGGGCTGGGAGTCCCAGTTCTCCTCCGCCCTTCTGCACGCCTGCCTCTAGTGTATCTTCAGCTCGGGTGACTGCCCCGCTCGCTATTACTTCCACATGTTCCTTCAGGAAATCATTGAAGGCGAAATGTATGAACAGCCCCTTGTTCGGAATGCTAGCAGGATACCGTAATGTTTGTAGATAATGAACAGGATGCTGGGATTCCTGCACGGAAGAAGGGAGGGGGCAAATGGGGGGGGGGTTCAACTGTGGTTAAAGTCAAGTCGAGATCTGGGGTTTTTGTAGCAGGTATCCAAGGAGAATTAAAAGTCGAGAGGCTGGAATCCTGTAGAGGAGAGCCTGCTTTGCAACGGACACCTTCCCAGCTCTGTCCCACCACCAAGGTCTCTCTCAAGCAGGGCCCCTGCGTCCTCCGCCCACAAATGGTAACTTCACAGTTCGTTTCAGAACTGTTTTAAAGGAGTCCGAAAAGCCGGAGGGCTTGGGTACCCTGGGGCAATAATTTCTCCGGGCGTTTAAAGCAGAGAAATGGATGAGCACGGAGCACCCAGTTGCTCTTCTGGTAGTAATTACCTGCCTAATTTAAATGATGCCTTTGTTATGATCATTAACAAACATTTGCTAAAGCTTTCCATGTGTGACATTCCCTAAGGTTTAAAGGCCCGGAGAGCCGACCCCGGGGATAGCGCCCCAGTAGGGGGTGGCGCAAGCAAGCAAATGGTTGGGCGAAGATCTCGCTGAGTCGGGACCCAGCGTCGCATCTGCCGTCCTGGCGAAAGGAAAATAAACGCAGTGGTCTGGAGCAACCTCGGGGGCAGGAGGCCTGTGCGCTCCAGCAGTTGGTTTCTTAAACCAGGTCCTGCCCCCGCCCTCCCATTGCTCATAGGCGGGTTTGAATCGCATTTTCCGCCCCCTCCACTCTTAGAGCTGTAGGAGAGGTCCGGTCTGTGCCCGTCACTCATCCCAGGGTGTCAGGGGGAGGGGGCGAAGCCAGCTCTTGCCAAGTTGTTCTAAAATCCTTTCAGATTGCTCCCTTGATGCCCCGGGTCCTGGGTGGTCTTGGAGCCGAATAGGGAAGAGCCACAACCTAGCCAAGGTCCCTTCCTAAACTTCTGTCCCTGATGTCATGAGGGGACCAGGTCACTCACTGACCAAGAACCCATCTTGTACTCAGATTTTGGTTGTCAACCCCTTGGGTCTTTTTTCCTGGAGTTAAGAGTGAGGTTTTTCCAGCAGCTGAGACCGGTGGAGGCCTAGTTCGGGCGAGGCCAGAAACTTTGGGGAACCGGATGGGAAGGGCACAGTTCTCTCACCCAGGCCTTATGTCTCACGCCTGCGGGTGAACAGAAATCGGGCACAAGGGCGTAAAAGGATTCTGGCTGCTATAGATGGTTTAACCTTCAAGAGAGGGCCCAGTGAACTTTTGACATCAAAATGGTCACTGATAGGAAACAAAATCTACCTTCCGTCCCAAACTCCAAGCTCCGCATCCCCAGTAACCGCATCTCCAAGCTGTGCCTTTTGGACCTTTCCTACTGCCCTCCTGCTTTGCACACCAACACACTCTTCCTTGGAGAATTCAGGTCTTTCTGCTGATGACCGGTGACAGCCATCAAAGCTATCACCTGTGAAAATTCACATTTAAAGAAACGTGTTAATTTCTTTTAAATCAAATTGACCGGCAGGGCAGCCTGCAAGGTCTGGTTTCTTGTTTGAAAATAAAGGGGCATTTGGTCTATAGCGAAAGAAAACGCCTTTGACTGCCCCTTTAACTCCTGACTGCATCGAGAGAAGGTTCCTCCCGGGGCTGGCGAGCCTGGAGCAGGCAGGGGAGGCTGCAACCAGATGTCGGAGTCCCTACGGGGAAACCCAGCAGGTCTCCACTCCAACCCCAGAGCAACCACGGCTGAGGGGTAACCACCCTCGCCAGGAGAGGAAAAGGATTCTGGAGAACCCCACTAGCTCCCCTCTCTCCAAGACTTGTTGCCCACCTCCTCGGCGGCTGGCTGCTCGCTCCTCCCGGGATCTCAGGGAACAGTGGAAAGCTGTTCCCTGGGTCCTTGGCCCCGGGCACTCTCTCTTAGGCTCCTAATACAAGGGTTGGTGACGACCCTAATTGAGGACAGCAGCACATCTGTGGCGCAGCCCAGCCCAAGAGGTCCCGTAAAGCCCTCTGCTGCTCTCTGGACAGGACAGTGGGGAACCTGGCCTTCTGATCTCCTCTTCTGCAGAGTTCCAGCCTCCTCCTAGGGATCCCATAGTCCTACTACCCTCCTTCTCCTCAAGGCCTTCGGTTTTTAGTTAACTTTTAATTTGAAAAGCCATATGAGAGGTGGGGGAGGGAGGGCGATTGGGAGGTCTGCTCTTTATTAGGGGCCTCCGCCATCCAGCTTTCCAGCACACAGCTGTGGCTTGGGAGGGGGGCTGGCTCCGCTTAGGTCAGCCGCCTCTGAAGAAAGAGCCTTGTCCTAGGCAAGTCCCAGGAGTGTAGCAGAGTTCTGTGGGAGGGTTCGGTCGTTTGTTGTTTGTTTGTTTGTGTGTTTGTTTGTTTGTTTGAGTGTTGGGTAGACAAAGCCTGTGAAGTGAAGAACCCTTGAACTGACTCTTGGCTCACTCATTAAATGGGAAAACATTAACATAACGCTGCATAACCCACTGGATCGATGGGGCGGAGGAGGGAGCCAAAATAAGTCATTTTAAATGTATTCACTTTAACTCCGTACAATGGCGTCTTACCAAGTCAGAAGATTCCCCAGCTCTGTAGGAAGGTTCCATCCAGCCCTGCCTTCCGAGGGTTAACGGAACCCAATAGAGGCCTGGGGGAGCTAAATTCAAATATGCCATATTCAGCAGCTGAATGCCAAATGGATTTTGGGGCAGGACTTCTCGGTGGAAAGAAACCTACTCTGGAAGGAATACCATCTTCTTCTAGAATAGGAATCCACATACAGAGGAGCCTCAAGAGGACCGAGTACAAAGAGGCATGGAATGGCTGGAAATCACAAGAGCCCATCTGGAGATGCACTGGGAGGCCAGATCTTAGAAGGCTTCTAGGCTGAGCACCAGAGTGTACTTCTGTACTCTGCAGACTAAAGAAAGATCCATCACTGACATGAGGCAAACCTCAGCTGCAAAGCAAGTTTGAGGCCAGCTTGGGCTATGGATGGATGGATGGATGGATGGATGGATGGATGGATGGATGGATGGATGGATGGATGGATGGATGGATGGATGGGTGGGTGGGTGGGTGGGTGGGTGGGTAGATAGATAGATAGATAGATAGATAGATAGATAGATAGATAGATAGATAGATAGATAGACTGATAGATTTTTAACAAGAAGAAAGCTGACCTTAGTTGAGTTTCAGGGAGGCTACCTGGGGCCAGCAAAGAGGAAATGCCCCTGGCAGTAAGAACCCTCAGAGAGGGAAGTCAAAGGCACAGCCTTCTCTGGGTGGATGTGAGTGAGATATGAGGGGAGAGGCAACCTTGGTTTAGGTCACACCTAATGACCTAGTGACCTTTTGTGTAGATGGGGAGGGGTCAGCCAGGAGCAAATTGGGGAAGGAAACTGAGTCTCACTTTTAAACGGGCTTTATCTAAGAAAACCTGCGGAAGGAATACCATGGCAAGAAAATATAGGGTAGAGTTTTAGACAATCCCAGAAAACCCTTTCTTTTTCTAAGAAGACATGGAGGAAGAGCTAGGGATCTTTATCTCCTGAACACCCAGGACCCAGACCAATGAGGTCATCTGAATGTGACTGGAGACTGCACTTCCTACCCAGACTCTGTAAAACTCATAGCCAGGTGGAGCTGTGAGTGACCAAACATTTTAGGAAATATGAATATTTTAGTTACTAATATGATCTCCTTCACACCTACTCTTAAATGGACATCCAAGTTTACGTGATTTCAAATTACCCACTGACCCACTGCAGGGTTTAACCAGATCTTCCGAAAGTTACAGTTCTAGCTTTCTGTCTGCCACACCCATCCCCTGGGGAGACCGGCAAGGCTCACTTCTGGATTAGAACAATGATGCCTGGTTCCAGGGACAAAGGTTGAATATTTTTCTCTAGTAACCATTTCTGGTTTTCTTTCTCAGGAATAGCTTTCAGAAGATTCACAGGTTTGCATATTTCCTTGTTTCTTCCATTCACAGTTATATTTGGTCTTGAAGAAGAGTTCCAGCCAGTTGGATGTGAATATTAGTTGGGAGTAAAAATGGGTGGAGTGTCCAAACAAACAAACAAAAACAACCCTGACATGTGACTGAAGATTTCCAAAGCATGGCCTATGAGGCCACCTTGAGAATGGGAACCATCTGTGGTACAGAATAAATTGGAAAGGTTCTTTGACTCCCACAGGTCAAGCAACCCAGACCTAAAAGGTGACAGACACAAATGGCATCTTATTAAGACACTTATTCTGAAGTGTTGATGTTGTTACAGCCACACTTGATCCTAACTGATAAAAATCACTGTAACTCTTGATACAACCTCACTTATTCGCTCAAAACAAAAGCAAGCAAACAAGGAGAGCTGGAGATGGAAAAGCTGAACCCCACAAAACTGCCTGGTATCTCCACTCACCTGCCCGGCCTGGGGTCTGCTCTGCCCTATGCCCAGCTTTCTGTAAAATTTTACAGCACTGAGCTCCTGGCTCTGCCCCTCTGTCCAGGTTGTCTTTTTTTTTTTTTTCCTCCTGTATGGCTTTTGGGTTTTTTGTTGTTGTTGTTATATTTTTAAGTGGATGAGAATTGGTTGTTAGTTTGAATTTTCTTTTTTTTTTTTTTCTTTCTTTCTTTCTTTATTTTTCTGGGAATGGGACTTACTACATAGCCCAGGCTGACCTCCAACTTCTGGTTCTCCTGCCTCCTTAGAGGCCTCCTAAGGTCTAAGATCACAGGCGTGTGCCACTGTGCCAGCATCTTTATCTTTGGGAAGTTGTGGCACTAAAGGAAAGCCATAAATATAACAAATGTGCATGTTGGTCCTCTCCCCTCCCTTATGTAGACTGGGGAAGGTGCTGGTTGGTTCCTTAGCTCAAGCAAGCTTCATCAGCTTCCTGAGTAGAGATGTTGGGATCATAGGTATGCAGCAGGATCAACAGGTTGTACAGTTCACTGTTTACACAGTGCTGGGCCCTAGCCCTGGCCTCCTGCACACTACAAGCTCCGCCACTGAGCCAAACCCCAGCCCTACTTCACATCCATACGCATCATTCTGCTTTGTCTGTACAGTTGCAGCCTTTTCTAACAGCTGCTTCTGCTCTAGAACCTCAAGGCATTTGCTTTAAATAAAGGGGGAGAGTTGCTGGAGAGACGGCTAGGCAGTTAAGAGCCCTGGCTGCACTTTCAGAGACCCAAGCTCAATTCTCAGCACCCATATAGCAGCTCACAATTGTCTGTAACTCCAATGCCAGGGAATCTAACACTCTCACACAGACATACATGCATGAAAACACCAACCAACACACATTTAAAAATTTTTAAATATTAAAAAAAAAATACCCTTTTATTTGGATTTTGGCTTGATTGGTTGACTTTTTGAAAAAAAGGTCTGGCTATGCTCTTCTGGCTGGTGTGGAACTGTTTTGAGTGACTTCACCTGGAGCCATTTGGCTTTCAAGTGCTTAGAGGTGAATTTGTTCCACATTGTGAGGGAAGAAAGCACGCCTCCCCAGACAATCCTACCACAAACTATCCATGGACCTTAGGCCATCTGCCATCAGGCCATGGGCCATGAGGGAAGGATTGTGTACTAGCCAAGTTGGTATATATCTCAGCCTTCAGAATGACTGCCTCGGAATTTTTAAGCACTTGATTTTCTGAGTAATGGTGTCATTTAGGATTAAAATGGACATCACCTTTGTCTTTGGCCTGTCTCCAACAGCTTTTTCCTCACAGGACTGTAGAAGTTGACAAATGTTTATTTAACACCTCCTGTGCCCAGAACTGTGCTAGACTCTACGCTGTTGTCCCAGACAAATAATTAGCTGCTATACTGGGCTTAGCTTTGGGTAGGGGAGACAGACAGAAAACAAATAGGCCCTGATTAAGTAGCAGGTGTGAACAGTGCTCTGTAGTCACCAGGTGCTTGAGGCCACCATGAGCATCCAGAGTCAGCTCAGAAAAATTACAAAATCTTCCTTGAAGGGGATTCTCCCATCAGGTAATATTTAGAGCTTTGAGCAGCCCCAAGGCTAGGTGCTGAATTTGAGGTGTAGACAAACTCAGTGGTAGGGTGTTTGTGTGGGCATGTGCAGTACACACACATACATTTATGGAGCTCCTATTTTAAAGTTATTCAAGGCATGTCGTATGTGTATTTGGGGTGGGGTGGTGATAACAATGTAACCTCCATCCTGAAGAGGTTTGCAGCATCCCTAACAAACTCTGATACTACTATGAATTGAACACATTCTTTTAAGGACTGTCATTGTTCAAGAGACAATTTGTTCTCCTAAGAATTTGGCTGCTATCATGGAATCTGAGCTAAACTGAGTCTTTAGACTGGTGATAACCCCAAATGTGATGCTTTGCTGACATCTTGGCAGTGGGGCTATCTTAGGAAGATAAGAGCCCTTGGTGTTGTTATTCAGCTCCAAGAGCTAATGTTTCACAGGCTTACAATGAGAGGGGCTGCTTTGGATTAGAGCATCTTTTCAATTATCCATTAAATACTTACAGCTTATTGGGTTTGTATCACGAAGTAAGATACAGAAGACCTTTCAAAGGTTCCACGAGATGCGTCAAATCTCCTGTTGTATGTATTTGGTTATTTGTTTTTATTATTTTGTAACTGTAGTTGGGAACTGAATTCACTACACAACAGATAGCTAAAAGGTTAATGCAATTCATCCATGGAGAAAAAGGAAAAAAAAAGAGAGAAAAAAAAACCTCGGCTGAGTGACAAGTTCGTAGAAGTTGTGATTTTTTAAACCACAAGAGGGCGCGAGAGGCCAGCTCAGAGTCGAAATCTACACACTGAAACCAAACCCAGTCCCCAAATCTTCCGAAAAGAAATTAGGTCCCAACCTCGCCCATGCTTAAGCCTCCTCTGCCACTCCCGGAAGACCGTACAGTTGAGTCTAGCCCTCGGCAAGTCTGAAGTTACATCTGAAGGAGAGACTGTGTTTGGATTCATCCTCCGAACACTAAATGTGAGATTAAGTGATGGCGGAGGAAGAGAGAGCAATGCCGATTTCCAGCCTCCCTCTGCTAGGCAGCAGCGTTGGCTGCGAAACGGAATCAGAGTCAGGGAATCAGGGAGCTTTACTCAGCTGAAAGGCAATTCCTAACTTCAGGCTCCCACCAGAAAGGTTATCTTATCTGCCTGAGTACTGTTTGCTTCTCCTAAAACCACCAATAAAGTCAGAGAAAGTGGAATTGGAGACTACAGAGTGCTCTTGCCCCGCCCTTCCTAGTCTGATGGCTGCTCAGTCTTGGAGCAAAACCAAAGACTATTACCACACACACACACACACACACACACACGGGGCAGAGGAATGACTTGCATATAGAGCCCTGGGATGGACCCCCAGTACCTCAATAAATAAATACATAAGATATAATAAGACATACAAACCCTCCCCAAGCATTACAAATTACACTCCAAAGCTCCTGGGCATCAATTTATCTTTAGGTCCCATGTATAATCTATACCCTTTCCAGGGGATAAACACTGCCTGGGCCTATGTATTAGTCAAAGGTTGTGTGAAAACCAAATGTCTCAGGCATACTAATGCTTTCTAAATTTCTGATGCTTTCCAGACAGATGGATAACATGTGGGGTCGTTCATTCCCTTTAGCTCAGCTTGCTTTTTTTTTTTTTCTGCATTGCAATGGTCCCACATCTCTGTTGCCAGGTCTACAGCTCCCACAGCACTGCCCATCATGTTCATTTACCCAGTGCACCTCAGCTCTGCACAGAAAGGCCAGTGCACATCCCCACATAAGGACAAAGATGATTACTGAGGCTGCTAACCCTATCCAGAGTGGAACAGGATCCTTCCTTTACAGCTTATTCTTTCTTTCTCTCCTTAGCCATGGGGTCTACCCCAGGCATTGACACACATTTTATTATTGGAAATGACTTCCACAATTGGAACATCATCAGGATTCTGTAGTGAAATATGCCTTTTCTCCCCATACACAGGGCTTGTTCCAGCCTGAATCTTTTCCCCAAGTTATGAAAATGTCACTAAACTCAAAAGCTGTATTAAAGCTTTTCTCTGCCCAAAGCTCAGTGTGAAGCTGACCAGAAAACATTGATAACAAGAAATGTGAAGCTTTTTCCCAGAAGTTTAAAATCTAGTTGTTAAGAAACTAACCACTACACACCGTGCAGTGTTAGTGTGTGCTTTAATCCCAGCACTCGGCAGGCAGAGGTGTTCAGATCTAAAGGGAAGGAAAGAGCAAGAGGAGGGGAGAGGGACCATTACCCAGCTGTGGGAACATACACCTGTGATCATGATTAGAAGGCTGAGACAGGAGGATTTCTGAGAGTTTGAGGCCAGGAAAGGAAGAAGGGAGGAAATTGTGGAGGCATCATCCTGCAATCCCAACACTTGGAGGAATGCAAGACAAGCCTACATATTGTGTACAGAGTCTACACAATAAGACTCTGGGGGCTGCGGGTGTTAATAGACAGGCCAGTGGGACAGATGGGTCACTGATTAGCCCGAACAGTGAGGACTGTTTCTGGAGAGAGAACGTGGACTCTTGCTGGGTCAGAGAAGCCAGCTATCCTCATTCACACTCTAACCCTGGTTCTTGTAAATTGTGGCAGCCAAATTCCAAGGCTGGCCTGTCTCTGTCGCACCAGGATCTATGCCACAGTCCCCTCCATACACATTCGGACTCACTTCCTGAGTCTTGACACATCACCTGTTCGTTTCCTGCCTTCAATGCTCCAGAGCGCTATTTCAAATCCGTTATCCCTTGTGGTGGTCACAGCCTCCTAGCTGCTTTGCTTAAAGCTAGTCTCCTGTGGAGTCACTGGACCACACAGTGGGAAACCCTGCTAAAATTCAGATGCCACAGTTCTGCACCCCCCCCCACCACCTGTGCAGTGGCCTACCCTATAATTATAAAGTCAAGTTAGTTCTAAAATTATTGTCACAGGCTATCAAGGCTACCAGATAGAGTCCCTGGTATCCTCTCCATCCCGGCCTTGGATACCTGTGTGTGCCTGCAGTCTGGAATTCTGCTATTACTCTGTCAGTATTTTACTGTTGGATCAGAAAACACCTGTCAAGTAGTACATCACACTAAATTAGCTCTGTGATCTTCTTTTCCATTTTTCAATCAAGCGACTCTCAGGTCTGAAAACAATGTAAGTATTCTAACAGTTGTGGTGGGGAACTGATTTTATAGACAGTCTGGCTTGGAGAAAGCAAAAACTTAAAAGAAAGCGGGTCATTTCAAAGTCACTTTCCTGCTATGTAGGCAAAAGAAAAGAACAATGGAAGTACCTGATTAGCCACCCCCACGTTATTTCAGGTTGCTTCTTTTGTGTGCAGATCAAAGCGGGGGCTTTGTTCAGATCGCCTGTTCAGGGAAATGCCGCCTTATCAGAATCTCAGAAAGTCACATAGACAATCCAGTCTCTCCCTAACGGCTGAGAGCTTTAATGTTAGTGATTCCATTTTGATTTTTTTTTTCCTAGTCTATCTAAAAACTTCATCCAAAACAGTGGCATCCTATCTTCCCCTGCACTTTGTAGCCCCAGATGGCCTGGGACTCACGATGTAGACCAGGTAGTCCTCAAATTCACGGTAACCCTCCTGCCTCTGCCTTCCAGGTGCTGTGTCTGCCTCCGAGTGATTGGCTTAAAGGCTTTTGTCACCACAGCTGGCTTTTTTAATTTTTTTTTAAAGATAGAACCTCACAAGCTGGTCAGTGGTGGCACATGCCTTTAATCCCAGCACTTGGAAGGCAAAGGCAGGGTTCGAGGCCAGCTTGATTTACAGAGGAAGTTCTAGTATGGCCAGAGCTACACAGAGAAAACCCTTCTTAAAAAACCAAAACATAAACAAACAAACCAAAACCACTTAACAATAACAAAAAAAAAAAGAATCTCATGTAGCCCAGGCTGTCTGTCTCCAGTTCCTAAGTACTGGGGTTACAGGTGTGTGCCACACGTACAGAGCTGGGGATAGGGCTGTGTGTTAGGCAAACACTTTCTTAACTAGCCACATCCCAGTCTTTTCTATCATTTTATTTTATTCTTTTTGTGTTCCCTCTTTGGTGTTTTCCATTTCTTTTCCCTCACAACACCACCCTGAAAGAACTCTTCTCCATTACAAGTCTCTGGGACTAAAGAAGAGATGGGAGTGTTCCATTTCCATTTTCTGGCCACAAGAAAAAAGCATAAGCATCAGGCTGTTAGTGTTAGCCAGGCACCTTGTTAACTTCAGAGCTAAGAGGCAGGAGAGCCTGAGAGCCTAGAAGGGACCGCAGATTCCTGCAGAGACGGAACCTTCTCTGGATGTACTCTCTGCCCTTTCCAGGGAGCTGATATTTATTTTGCCAGAACTCTAGGTATTCTATGTGCTGTTTATTTCCCCCACCTCCCTGGAAATATACTTACTGGGGCTAGGAGAAGGGAACATGTGCTAACAATTTCCAAGCCTTCCTCTTTAAGGTGGGGGGGGGTGTCTCCCTTTGTAGTACAGTCACAATTCATAATCCTACCAACTCTGTTCCTGGAGTGCTGGGGATCTTTGGCTTATATCACCATGCCCACCTGGAGAAAAATGAATCCTTAAGAAATATTTATCTATTTTTATTTTATGTGTATGAGTACTCTGACACATGTATATGTGTGTGCCCGGTGTCCCTGGAAGCCAGAAGACAGAGTCAGATTCCCTAGAACTGTTCCAGATAGTTTCAAGCAGCCAAGTTGGATGCTGGGAACTGATACCAGACCTCTGCAAAAGCAACAAGGGCTTTTAACCATGGAACCATCTCTCCAACTCCAGGAAACAAATTCTTAGAAATAATCAATAGAAATGGTGCAGACAGAGACAGGCATCTTTGTGAGTTCAAGGCCAGCCTGGTTTATATTGTGACTTCTAGGCCAGCCAAGGTACAAGGTGAGACCTTGTCTCAAATATATAGCTCTCCAATTCCATGGAAATCCCTAAGATTGTCCAAGAAGAAAGCCCTTTCCTTCAGATGAGTGCTGGAGCTGTAGACCCTCCCACAGCAGCTGACTGGATCCTATTATAGCTAATAGCCTCCAATGGAAGAAGGTCCTGCAATTTTCCTAAGATTTTGCTTAGTGGGGCAGTGATGCATGAAGAATGATACTCCTGAGATTTCAGTGGTTTGGTTGGTTGGTTGGTTGGTTGGTTGGTTGGTTGGTTGGTTGGTTGTTTTAAGACAGGGTCTCACTATATAGCTCTGGCTATCCTAGAACTCCCTGGCTGGTAGACCAGGCTGGCCTCAAACTCACAGAGATCTGCCTGCCTCTGCCTCTGAAGCACTGAGACCAAAGGTGCACACTTTGGTGACACCACTCTGGGGCCAAGATTTTGAGAACACTGTTACCATCTGTACAGGCCATTTTGTACTTTTTCTTTACTGTCCTCCCCTGTGCATGTCCACCTTCTTTTGGCAACTGCTGCTTCAAAACTGCAGCTGCCTCAAAGCTGGGCTGGAGGCTTCCTTCCAGGCTAACAGGCCAGGTGTCCCCTACGTGTGAGGAAAATCGAGCCTATAGGAGTATGGAACAAGAAAAGAGAGAAAAGAATGGGCTTCATCATAGTCTTCGTTTCAAACAGCAGGGTCAGCCCCACACAGCGGAGAACACTCCCTCCCCAGAGTGTTATTCCTTTAAGAGATTTCTTCTGGCTCCAGGAATCCTCAGGAGCCACAAAAGTGTGTTTCAAATCACGATACCTTAGCACTATGGAAACGTGCATTCTGGCAGGGCAGCTGGTATTTTAAATTGAGTGTAATCGTTTTCTTAATAAAACATCCAACTTGAGAAAAGCGATTCATCTGTGCAAAGCCGTATCAGTGAACTTGAGGGTCTTTTGGGTGCTTACGCTGTGAAGCTGTCCAGACTGGTCTCTGTTCTTAAGGAAGAAAAGTAAGATTGATACTGTGGCTCCACCTGATGCTCTAAGTCAGGGGCAGAGGTGAGAGGCTCTTCTAGTGGAGGGGGAGGGAGAGAAGAAAACCTGAGAGGCATCTTAATGAGCAGATTAACACTTAATAATTATGACAATAATTATTAATAAAATTAATAATTTAATATTTTTTTAAAAGAGAATATTTTATGGTTAGGACCAGTTTGGTCTACAAAGCTCTAAGCCAACCTAGACCGCACAGAAAGACCTTCTCAAAAAACAAACAAAAAAAAAAGTTTTTAAAAAAGCCCTAATTTGTTTGAAAGTTTGAAATAGAATCTCATCTCATTCTGTGGCCCAAACTTGAATTTATGGCAATCCTCCTGTGTCTGCCTCCTGAGCACTGAAATTTCACATGTGACCACCATGCCTGGCTTAAATGTATTTCTATTTTCTCTTGGTTGGGGCTCTTGGTGCTGGAGATTGAGCACAGGGCCTTAGTTACTCCACTCCAGTCCCAGCCTGTTTCCTTGTTTCTGTTCCTGCCCTCTCTGTGTTCTGGTTTGGTTTGGGGTTTTGATTTGTTTCTTTCTTTTTTTGTCTTGTTTTAAATGGTCTCACCAGGGCCAAGCTGGTCTCCTGCTCTAGCCTCAAGAATGTTGGGATCAAAAATATGTACCATGAACAAAAAGAACCAAAAAGATTTTTTTTGCTGTTTTGTTTTTAGCAAAGACACAGTAAGAAGGAAGAGATGCCTTTTTACTAAAGGCTGCAGCTGAGGCTGACTGTAGCCCAGGGAGGTGCCCAGAGCAGGGGTTTTACCTCAGACCTGGCAGGAATCAGGGAACAAGCCAAGGCCTCCAGGAAGCTGCTCTTCCTTACTTGATACTTTGGTTTATAAACCAAGCCTTCAAGTTCGGCTCCACACTATTCCTCAGAGAGTCACCCTCCCTCCTGGCTGCAACACTTACACCTCTCTGTGGCTTTGTGGTGCCACTTCCATCTCTAAACCACTGGGGAGAGATGTGGCTGCCAGGAGTGTTGGCTCTGGATCAGATAGTGGAGGCCAGAATCCATCTGCCACTTACCACCTGACTCCCTACTTAACTCACCTGTCATGGGTTCATCCTCTGCAGGAAGCTGCCATCCTGAGTAAACACAGCAGCAATGCCCAGCACACAGCAGGTGCTCAATCTATGCCCTACTGTTAACCTGGGACTGCCTTGTTCCTTTCACTAAAACCTCCAGGAGACGATTGTTTCCAAAGAGGCCCCATACCCTAGGACATAAATATCATAATGGAGGGCCAGAGACAGCACCTGAACCCCAGCACCTGAACCGTGAGACTAGAGACAGGGGGGTGTCAAGTTTAAGATCAGTCGGGCCATATAACTTTACCTTTAAAAAAAAATACAAAGGCTGGGTTTGGGACGTACTGATACGGCACTGCCCGGCATGTGCAGATTCTGAGTCCAACCCCCAGCATGATCATCATCTCGGTCCATCACCATCCATCATTTGTCCAACACCAAACTAAAACTAAATTTCAACCGTCTAAGAAAACAGAACTAAAGAGATAACAGCCAAAGTTCCCAAAGAGAGCAGTTCAATCTATATTGATGATGGTATTCTTTCCACTTCGCTTGTTTTAAAAAGGCAATGTGACTTTAACCCAATGGTTCTCAACCTGTGGGATGCAACCCCTTTGGAAGTCAGCTGACTCTTTCACAGAGGTCTCAAAAAACAACAATAACAACCACCACAGCAAATTGCTTGGAAAACACCATATCCATCAAATGTTTACTCAGATTTAAGCTACTGTCAATGGTGATATCTAATATTGCTAATACCAGGTACGTATTCATGGGCTTTGCTTCAATCACTCTTAAAACTGTACAGTATTTTCACACATCTATTTTTCATAACACTAAAAAAAAAGCTGTTCAATAAAATGAAATGCTTACATTCTCTAAATACAGCACACTTAGATCATGGACTCTTAGGAAGACACTGCTTTCAGCCAACTTGTGGTGATTCATGTTCATTGTGTATTTTTTTGGTGTTATGATTCTGAAATTACTATGAGCATGGAGGGAAGATTCCTTTGAACCTTCACAGTGGGACATTTCTCCACCACCCTGGAAAATGCACGCACACCAATGCCACTGGCTATGCTGTTAGCTTATACCTTACAGGTTAGACCATAATTAAAATAATTACTATTTATGTAGCACCCGAGATGTATCCACTACTTGAGTCATAATCACAGCAGTTAGAGACAGAAAACAGCAATTAAATAATCCAGTCAACTCCAGCAAAAGCACATCGGCCAAGATCCCAGCAGAGATGAGCTGAGAATGAATTTCTAGCAAATAAGTCATACTTCAAGCTCACATTTTTTTTAATTTTTTCAAAAAATCACTTTGTAGACTGGGCTGGCTTTGAACCCACAGAGATCTGCCTGCCTCTGCCTCTTGAGCATGTACCACTTTGTCCAACCTAATTGTATTTTTACATTTATGTAGTGTGTGTGTGTGTGGGGGGTGTGCAGGCACATTTCTGCCACTGCACATATTTAGAGGTCAAAGGGCAACTAGCAGGTGAGGCAGTTTTTTTCTAGCACATCTCCAGGATCAAACTTGGTGGCCCTGAGCCACCTCAGCAGCCCTTGTACCTGGCTTTTACATTTTCTTTCTCTTCATTTCCGTGTGTCTTTCCTCCCCATCCTGTTATCTCCCTCCTTCCTGCCGTTGCTCTGGGAGGAGACCTCAGACAGCCAAAGCTCACCCTAACTACTTCTTTCTCCTGCAGCCATGGCCTGGTCTTGTTTCAGAAACCATGCCTTGCTTGTCTTGCTACAGCCTAGTGTTTGAGTTCACTGTGATGAACACCATGACCAGAAGCAATTAGGAAAAAGAGTGTTTGTTCCAATCATAGCCCAACCCTAAGGGAAGTTGGGGAAGTAACTCAGGGGACACAGGAACCATGAGGGGTGGTACTCACTGGCTTATTCCCCATGGCTTGCTCAGCCTGCTTTCTCATACATCTCAGGCCTACACAGGGGTGGCACTGCCCACAGTGAGCTGGACCATCCCACATCAATCATTAATCAAAAGACATCCCCATAGACACACCCACTGACCAATCTGATGGGTGGGTCTTAGTTACTTTCTTTTTTTTTTTTTTGTAACTTTCTTTTTATTTATTCTTTTTGTCTTTTGTACCGTGCATCCCGATCCCACCCATCTCCTACCCTCTGCCCCTGCACACAACCCCATAAAAAAATAAAATAAGATTTCGGGAGAAAGAAGGAAAAAGGGGAAAACCTCATCACAGAAGCTGTAGTGTGACACACTGCATCACCCAGTAAACCCCTTTAGCCATACATCTTTACATGCAGGCTTTCATAGCAAAGAGTCATTGATATGGTTTGAAGCCCCTGGTCTTTGCTGTACCATGGACACAGGGTCCTCACTGAGACTTCCTGGACATCCTGTTGCTGCTCTGCATCTTGGAGATCCTCAGAGCGCCCCCCAACTCCAACAGATCACAGATGGGATGGATGTTGAGGTGAGCCAATTATAACCCTGGTTCTAGATCCACGTAGTTGCAGGGTTGGTCAGCTCTCCTCTGTTTTCACCACTAGGATGAGCTCTCCAGCATTGTCTTGCTGACCAAGAGGTGGGGTCAGTTCTGCTACTTCCACATCCTCAGGGCTTGGTTGTTCTCCCACACCTACACCTTCAGGATCAGCAATACTGTGTTGCCCAGGCATGGTACAGGGGCCACTCTTCTGAATGCTGTAGCTGGGGGGTTCAGTAGGGGGCAGGGACAGTTCTGCTCTAATGACCTTAGTTACTTTCCTATTGTTCTAACAAAACACCATGACTAAGGCAACTGTGGAGCTTTAAGTAGGAATGACCCCCATAGACTCATATGAGAGTGGTATTGTTTGAAAGGATTAGGAGGTGTGGCTCTGTGGGAAGGAGTGTATTAATGGGTTTTGAAGTTTCAAAAGCCCATGCATTCCAAGTACTGTGTCTCTCTTTCTCAGCTCACAGTTTTCAGATCAGTAAGTAGCTCTCAGATACTTCGGCACGCATGCCACCATGCTCCCAATGGTGATGATAATAGACTAAACCTCTGAAACTGTAAGCCAGCCCCAGTTAAATGCTTTCTCTTATAAGAGTTGCCATGGTCATGGTGTCCCTTCACAGCCACAGAACAATGACCAGCAACTTAGGATAGCAACTTAGGAAGCATTTAATTTGAGGCTCGGGGTTCAGAAGATTAGAGTCCAAGATCATTATGTCAGGAAGCATTACAGCAGGTGGCCAGGCATGGTGCCGGAGCAGTAGCTGAGAGTTTACATATTTTTTGTTTGCTTGCTTCTTTCTTTGTCCGTTGAGAAAGGGTCTTTCTACATAGCCCTGACTGACCTACATAGTCCAGGCTGTCTTCTAACTCACAGAGATCTTCCTGTCGCTGCCTCCAGAGTGCTGGAGACTTGTGCCATCATGCCACAATGCCCCTGTTTGAGAGTTTACATCTTAATAGAAAGGTAGGAGGCAGAGAGAACTAACTGTGGGTGGTAGGGTGACATGGGATTTTTGAGACCTCGAAGCTCACCCCCAGTGATACCTCCAACAAGGACATTCTCATTCCAATCACTACAGAGACTCATTGGAGTTCCTTCCTTTTATGTGACTTTAGTGGGTGGTGATATATTTTATATTTAATAAAATCAGCCTGGAATAGCAGAGAACAGGTCCACTCACAGTCAAGCCCTGAGGGTCAGAGAGTGGTGACTCACGCCTTTAATCCCAGCACTCAATAGACAGAGATCTTTCTGTATTTCTGTGAGTTCAAGGCCTAACAACCAAACAGTAGTTAAAGCTCACACCTTTAATCCTGACTCTAGGATTATGAACCAGAGTGAAACAACTGGATAGAGAAGATATTTAAGGCAGAAGAAGGCAGACATTCAGGTATTCAGCAGAAGCCAGGCAGAGGACCTGTGAAGATAGCATTTACCCTGTTTGACCTGAGAAGTTGCTGGGTGAGAATTGACTGGTCTGTTTCCTCTTTCTGATATTCCAGCTTTTCCCCAAAATCTGGCTCTGGATTTTCATTATATACTAACTAAAATTTGTGCAATACTAATGTGTGTCAAATCGACAAAAACTAACCATCGCAGGCAGGCCAACCCTGAGTCTTCTGGAATTACAGATACACGAGACTACAGACTACACTGAGCTAGGTGGTTCCTCTTCCTACATTGCTTTGCTTATTTGCACTTCATAGCATCTGCCCCTTGTGGGGAATAAGACCCAGAAGAGTTAGTAGTCCCTACCTTTAAGGGGCTCCTGGTTCCTAAAGATGTACCAGGAACCTCCCTCAAGAGACTTCCAGGAAAGAGTGACCTGTGTGTATAAAGGCTCTAACCTAAGCATTAATGGAAACAATAATGACCAGAATCCATGACACTCTTACTTCATACATGACACGGGCTACATTTGTTTACCTTGCTCATTACTCCTGAAGCTGCGCATCAGGTAATTATGATTATTCCATTTCACAAGGAATGAAAACGAAGCCTGAACAGATGAAGCAACTTGTCTCTGACAGCGTCTGTCCTCCTCAACCCCTCCCTGCTCCTGCCACATACTGCTAACACTTTCAGGGTGGGAAGAAGGTGTGACTCCAGGGCTCACAGAATGATAGGGGTCCGATCTGCGATCTGCACTGCCATGCTTGGGAGACAGAGACCTCAGTCTCAGACCTGGATGGCTCCCTTGTGGCCACCTCTGCTCTGTCTTCTGCCTTTGCTATAGTCTTGTTTTTTTTTTTTTTTTTTTTTTTTTTGTTTTTGTTTTTTTTTTTTTTGTTTTTGTTTTTTTTTAACACACATAATCCTATTCCAGAAGCTATTGTCTATAGAATGTAGATGCAGGTAACACTGCAACCTCCCAGAAACCATGCCCTTCTGGCAAACACACCCCCACTTTGCCTCCTTCTCCTCCCTCAGCTCAGACAGTAGAATTGTTCTAGGCACACTGCCTTCCACAGCTCATGTGTCTGAAGTGATAGGGTGTCACCCTCTCAATGGAGAGGAATAGATTTTAGATGTCATCAAAAGCTGAGAGAAATATGTCGCTGAGGCCTCTTCAGTGGTATGGATGCAGTTTTCCAGGCTAGGCTCATGGTGAAATGTGATTGCCAATGTATTGATAAGCAGTAAGGTCTTTAAAGGGTATGTAGTCATGGGACTCTGCCTTTGTGAATCGATTAACATTCAGACCTGGCATGAGAAGCTGAGGCAGGGGGATCACAAGTTCAAAGCCAAGCAGACTATGTGTGGAGACCTTGTTCTAGCCCTTACCAGTGCAAACAATGGAAAGTCTAATGAGTATTAGTTACAATGCTCAGCCCTCGCTCCCCTTTGTGCCTTCCTTCCTTCCTTCCTCTTTCCTGCTACGATTTTTTGTTTGTTTATTTTTGCTTTTGAAGATGGAATCCTGTTATACAGCCCCCTCTGGTTTGAATTCACAATATCCTCCAGTGAGAATACAGATGTGTGAGACCAGGCACAGCCAGAATGGTTCTTCATGATGGGTTTCCTGACCCTCACTTCTTCTTCCTGAGGGGACAGAAAGGAAAATGGATGTCCCAGATGCTCCGTGCCTGATGGCTCTGGGCAGTCAGCTTGTTGGGGAATTTTTGCATTGGTCAATGGCATTGCCTTGTAAACCTTTGACTATGATCCAATGGAGGCAGGTTCAGGGAGGTGATGGAGAAGGAACATATAGAGACCAGGCCTCCTCTGGCACATCCGGTTTCCAGTTCTCCTGGCACCTTCTCACCATCCTGCTTTCAGTTTTTAAAGCCTACCTGTGCAGGGGTCAGATAAAATAATTGTCACAAGAACCAGTGACATGACTTGGAAGGTAAAAGTGCTTGTAACCAAGCCTGACTACCTGCATTCGATCCCCAGGACCCATGCAAGAGAGAGGGTAGACACTCATAAGTTATCCACTGTCTACTGTTCTAATACACACCACACACATATAATCATTAAATGTAAACAGTATTTTTTGGCTTTGGTTTTGTTTTCCAAGACTCAGTTTTTCTATGTAACCCTGGCTGTCCTGGACCAGGTTGGATTCAAACTAACTGAAATCCATCTGCCTCTGTTTACTGAGTGCTGGGATTAAAGGCATGCACCACCATTGCCCTGCATAAACAGTATTTTAAAGCACCAGAAAAATTACATTTGAATGATGTTTATTTAGGAAAAAAATCCAATCCTAAATAAATGTTTGGAAATAAAAGCTTAAGTTTCCCCCACAGGTTTTTACAGCCATTGGATTTCTTTGCTTTTAAGCAGTCTGTGTTTTTAATAAGATCCTCTGGGAGCCTGTCTGGAAAAAAAAAAAGTATTATATTCTTGAAGGTCTTCATAAACTATATTTCTTGCCACATCAATATATCTTCAGCCCCAGAAGGTCTTTACTGCATCCACGAGGAACCTGACAATGCTGTTCAGCCATGCAGGCCAGCGACTTCACCTTGTTACTCTCTCCCACCCATCCGCTGATACACTTGGAGTTAGGGACAGGGAGACTTGGGAGGTAGAGAACCCAGGATGGACACAAACCAACTGAAGCTCATCTGAGAACATTTGAAACACCCATTTTACGCTGTGATAAGTGTCTTGGGTTAATGCAGCCAAACCCCAGTTCCATATTGGAATGAAATAGAGTCTGCAACCACAGGCCTGCTCTGAGGAGAGGCAGAAATGATTCCAGGCAGGTTTGGAATGTACAGAAAGGCTAGCTTTGGCAACCTATACTCAGACCACCCTGGAAAGGTGACCATCACCTTCCTGAAAGATGTCAAGGTCATCTCAGGTAGCATGTTCACCATGGATAAACACCAGTAAGGTGAAGGAAAATGTAATAGAAAATCTCCTAGCAGAGGAGGTATGAAGAATAATATTTTCCACATGGCTTCACTAAAGACTCATTAAAAAACAAACAAATAAAACCCCAAACCCATTACTAGTATGGGAAATTCAAAGTTAACTATACTTTTTAAAAAATCTAGTAAATATTTTGCTACGAAATTTTGACTTAACAAAAAGGGGACTTTCTCAATGCTTGGGAGGCAAAAAGCAGGCAGATCTCTGTGAGTCTGAAGGAAGCCTGGTCTACAAAGTGAACTCCAGATCAGCCAGGACTACACAGAAACTTTGTCTCATTAACAAACAAACAATGTATTTTGAGCCTGGAAGTAATCGCACAATGCCAGCATTTGAGAGGCAGAGGCCGGCAGAGCTCTGAGTCTAAGGCTAGCCAGGGCTACCTATTGAGACAACTCTTTGGTTAAGAACAGTGCCACTCTTTCAGAGAACCTGAGTTAGGGTCCTCATATCCACACTGGATAGCTCCAATCCCACATTTTCAGCTCCAGGGAATCTAAAGCCTCTGGTCTTAGAAGACATCTTCATTCATGTGCACACACACAGTGCACACATATAATGCACATACAGTACACACACAATGCACACACAGTGCACATATACACACAGTACACACAGAGACGGACACATGCCTACACACAGACACATAAGACATACACAGTGCACATATCCACACACAGATACACAATGCACATATACACGGTGCACATACAAATACATATATACACAATTAAAAACAAATCTTTCTCATAAAATAAAATTTGAGGCATCAGGGAGCAGACATTGGTCCATTGGTTTTTCCCATCAGAACAGGGAATCTAGAAATGCTTCCCTATCAACTTGCATACAGAGCATCCAGTGTCCCCTCCTACTCCTAAGAGAAGCCTGGCTTCATCACCAGGTCTATTGACCAGTGGAGCAAACCACTCCATACAAAGGGGGTTATTATTGTTGCTCTGCATGGTGGTCAGATGTACATGTCAACTTGACATACCCTAGAATCACCTGGGAACAGAGTCTCATGGAAGGGTTGTCTAGGTCAGATTGTACTGGAACTGAAGTAAGTCTGTCCTCCACTGAGCCGCTTTGTAGCACTATTTTATCACAACAATGGAAAGGAAGTTGGGGCATCCTCCTTCTCTGTTTACATTGTTATCTTTCTGTCCAGTCTTAGTATGCACATGCACTAACACATGGCTGTACACTGGACACCCTTTTGTTTGAGAGATAGGGTCTCACCTAACCCAGGCTGGCCTCAGATCTGCTGTATAATCAAGGATGACCTTGAACTCCTAATCTTCCTGGCTCTACCTCCCAAGTGCTGGGATCAAGGTGTGTTCCACAGTGTCCGGTATACAAGTGCTGGAGATCAAACCCTGGTCTTCCTACACTAGATAAACACTCTTCCAACCTAGCCCCAGACACCTTCCCCCTCTTTTTGTGTGAGACAGGGGCTTACTTTTCCAGTTCATAAAAGCCTGGGACTCACTATGTAGCCGAGGTTAGCTTCAATCTTATGGCCATCTTCCGGATTCAGCTTCCCAAGTGCTGAGGTTAAAGGCCTGAGTTTGCACATCTCCAGCCATCCTTTTTTGGGGATTTTGTTGTTTTATCTCTTAGATAAGAGCTGAGCATCTGAGCCTCTCTATCCTTTTCTATGGTGATTTTGTATCTAGATTCCCTCAAAGCACAATAACTGCAGAATCTCTGCCCACATGACAGAAGCCAAGCTTCACTGGCATAGCTGCAGTGCCTGGAAAATGTACCATTTAATGGTTTGAGAGCATCTCAGAGCAGATGCTCAGGCTCATTCAGGTCCCTGGTAGGCTTTTCAAAGTAGCTTCTTTTAAAAGACTCCATAACACCCTGCAGCATGGAAGTGTTGTGTTTTATAAGGCTCTTGGTTTTATTTGTTTGCATGTTTGTTTACTTATCGACAGGCTAGCCTTGAACTCACAACTGAAGAGCCTCCAAACTGCACGGGTTACAGGCTTATACCACCTCTCCAGGCTTTCACAGGCCTTCCAAAGTGTTTGCACTGCATTTGTTCTTTTCAGTTTCAGATCTGCTCCCTCCTCTCCTCCCACTCCAGTGAAGGTGAGAACAAGACTCCGTCTCCCTGAGCACCGTTATTTGGGGGAAGATATTTGAACAGAGGAGTTGGAAAGTTTGCTGGAGGAATCTGGAGACTTGACCTAGGCACCCACAAGTTCAAGGACCCAACAGCGCCCCCTCCAGGATGTGAGCCCTTGGGCTTTTCTTACATCTTAAATAAAAGCTCTGTGGGTGGGTATCTGTGTTCTTGTTTTTTTGTTTTTATCAAGTCCCACGTTGCAGCTCTGGCTGCTTTGGAACTCATGATATACAGCACAGAACAGACTCAAACTCATGTGGATCCTTCCTCAGTGCCACCTCCCCCCCTCCAGCTCTGGAATGTACAAATGTAAACCACCAGGCCAGGCTTTAACCTTTCATTTGTTTGAGCTGGCATCTTATTATGTAGCTCTGTCTCTTCTGGAACTCACTCACTACTTAGACCAGGCTGGCCTCAAACTTCAGAGATCTACCTGCCTCTGCTTCCTGAATGCTGGGATTAAAGTTTTGAGCACCATATGTGGCTTTAATCTCATTTTTAAATGTCATAGTTGAGGCTGAGAGTATGTAGACTACAGTACCAACGTAACTGCAGGTCACAAGTGGCTCCTGTCCCCTCAGTGATTATTATTTGTCAACAGAGCAATAAATGCAGAAATTAAAGAATAACATGAAACTCTTGGTAATTTCGTGCAGTTAGTGGCCTCCCTACTGAGAGCTGGGTTTCTGTGCTGGCCTGGATCCTACTCTCCACAGCAATGTAATGAAGCATTTTTAGGTAGAGGCATGCAAACAGTGAGATTCACAAATGTCACTAGAGCCCGGCTATAGCCAGCACTGGACCTTGGTGGTGGCAGGTTGGAACAGCAGAGGGGAAGCCAGATTACAGACAGTAACATGGGTATTGAACACAGTGAAGTGAACCCTATAGACACCCCAATTCTCTGCTCAAGCAGAATGATGGCTGCTATTGAGAAGCTCCACTCACTTGAAGAGTTTGGCCATTTTATCTGACCCTGAGTAAACCCCTGTGTGACTTTCAGAAGATGTGCACCTGCCTTCCATGACATCACCAACAACAATAGGCAGCTGGGAGATAAGCTCTGCTTATCTACACAAATAGAATTTAGATAATTTTCAAATGAGCATTTGGAAATCAAACTGATACTGTTAAACCAGGCCTGTTGATACACTCCTGTGATCCTAGCATTGTGTAGAGGGCTGGGGGATCTGAGGGAGCATGAGGGTAGGATTCAAGCCAGCATGGAGAGTAAGTGCATGTCTCCCAAACAACACAAGGGCTAAGGATTCAGTTATGCAGTTAGGCACTTACTGAGCATGTGCAAGAGTTTCAGTTTCTGCTTGGTTAAGGGGTGGGTGGAGAGAGAGATATAGAAAACCATCAACTAGGGAGAGAAAAGAGAACTAACTCTTCCATTTCCAAAGAAAGATAAGTGAGGTTGTTTGTGTTAGCTGTAGAGCTGGTTGTTTTGTTGGTTTAGATAATATTTCTTGTTGCCTAGGATAGATGTTTTTTTTGAGGGTGCAGGGTATGGCTAGTCTTTTGAGCAGAGGCATGGAGAGAGACCCACAGTGTCCTATAGTGCTGGCTGCCTTGGAACTGGCTATGTAGTCGAAGCTGTCCTTGAACACAGATATCTGTTTATCTCTGCCTCTGAGAGTCCACTCCCAGCTCAGGCTGGTTTTAAACTCAAACTTGATATGTCACTAAGGATGATCTTGAACTGACCTCCTGGTTCTCCTGTTTCCACCTCTCAAGTGGCAGGATTACAGTGCGCACCAGTCCATCAGAGCTCTATATCTGCCACGGCAGATGATCTTGAGTGTGGTAATGTACATCCTTAAGCCCAGCACTCAAAAGGCAGAGGTAAGAAGACCTCTGTGGATTCCAAGGCAGCCATAGCCCAAAACTAAGATCCTGTCACAAACAAGCAAACAAACATCTCAACTTTATGTGTAGAAAAAAGTATTTTCTCTGGGACAAAAAAAAAAAAGTTAAACATGGCACAAATTTTAGCTTCTCATTATTGCACAGTCATTGCTGTTATTATGTAATTGATACTACTAACCAAATTGGTACTATTAACTAGACTCGCTTGTATAAACCCTTGAGAGGTTGTTTCAGGGAGATTGTGAATTCATGGTTAGATGCTGTCTCATAAAACAAGGTGTCATTATTTGCATATCTTACCTGAACTGGAACATGCAAATTAGGAGCTTGCAAAGCCCTAACCTGACAAGGGGTAGTATATTCAGGTGGCTATATTGACTGGCCTAGAGTCAGAAAGCCTGCATGTAATTCTAGCTCTCCCAAGCTGGGTGACTATGGGCAGGTTACTTAACTTCCAGTATTTAGGGGTAAGGGAGTGACTGGTGTTAGGAATGTTGTGAGGGTACAACAAGGCAACCAGGGCAGGACACTAGAACAGTGCTGTCAATCACTGGAATGATGCTGTCAATGGTCTGTTATGATTAAAGCCACAGAAGTATGTTTCTGGCCTCACATACAAATACTGTATGCTGATGTTTGAAAGAAAATGGAGACATGACTTCAAGGTATGGTTTAGGAGAAGGGTTTTGTTATAGATATAAGGGAGGATTCTGCTAGAAGGATCTGGAAGAGTCCAGACTGAACTGGCCTGTGAGAGATGGGGAGAGCAAAGTGGGGGGCAAACAGATTAAAAAAGGTGCTGTGGATCAAGAGGCCAAGAGGATGCAAACAGCTGGATTATATGGGAAAGAGAAGCCTGGAAGAAGAGAAACCACGGGAAGACCCTGGGCTGGAAAGATGTGGGGGTGGGGAGGTGGCTTAGAAGTACTGAGTGAGCCTTGTCCCAGGTCTCTTTAGGTCCTGGCAATAATCTAAAGTGTGCACAGTGACATAGTGTTTGCTAGCATCATAGAAGAATTGGTTTGAGCACCAGGCCTCCCAACTTTTCTATGAGCATATCTTTCAAACTGTGGCCTTTTACATTTTTATTTTCTTACACTTATTTATTTGGGAGGGAACATGGAAGAACCACAATGTGTAAAAGCTAGAATGTAAGTGTGATGAGTCTATTCTGATCTTCCACCATGTAGGTTCTAGGGATTAAACTCAGGTCCTCAGATTTGGCAGGTAAAGGCATTTATCTACTGAGCCACCTTCCTGGCCCTGAAATTGTAGCTTTTAAAAAACAGTTTTCATGTGACTAGAATGAGTTAAAAGGCTTCCAAGAATCTTTTACCACCTAAGAAAAGCTAGAAGGCTCTGATTCATTTATCCTGATACAAAAGCCCAACTCACAATCAGCCCACATTCCTTTTCGATAAATGGCATAAATTTTATTTTAAGTGCATTAAACTCAAATTTAGACTACATTTGCCAGGATCTTATCAAAAGAAATCACAGATAATGAGAACAGCTCAGCATTCATAATTCAAATTTTTAACTTGTAATATTAGAATTAACAGCTGTCTCTGTACATCACCCATCTCGCTTTATCTCATCTGTTTATTGCTTTTATTGTGTGTATGAGTGTCTAGTGTAGGTGTTCACTGCCATGGCACACGTGTGGAAGGTAGCTTTGGGGAGAGGTGAGGTCATAAGGCTCAAGTGACACCCTTTACTCCTCCCTCTAACCATCCTGCTGGTTTCACTTCCCTTCTGCCCCATGAACAGAAGTAGGGACCAACATGACAGGAATACACTCCCCACTGAGCTACATTCTCAGTCTCCATCCCACCGACCTGCCAGCAGCTCCCTCTGTAACAGACAGGCACTGCTCTGGGTGGCAGAAATCGGGCTCTAGAGTTTAAACCTTTGCCTCCATCCCCAAATTTGCTGCTTCATCTCGTGGTTGTTTTACATAACGGTAAAATACTGCATAGATACAGTTGTGTTTTAAGAAATGTATCTATGCAAAACACTGACCTTTCTGCTAGGGTGTGGTCACTCCCACTCTGTAATACCATCTCTGGCAAGGCAAAAACAGCATGTTCTGAAATATCCAGGTTAGCCTGGTCTACATGGTGAGATTCAGGGTAGCTAGTACTGTAGAAGATCCTTTTTCAAAGGGGGGGGGGGGGGGGAGCCAGGCATAGTGACACATTCTGAAATCTCAGTACGTGGCAGGTGGGATAGGATGGTCAGAAGGTCATCCTTAGCTACTTGGCAAGTCCAAGGCCAGCTACATGAGATCTTGAATCAAAGACAAAACCTATTAACAGATCTAGGTTTGGATATTGTTTGTTTGGGAGGGGCTTGGTAGTGTTATTTGATTTCTTGTTGGCTTGCTTTCTGACACAGGGTCTCACTGTATTGCCAGGGGCTAGACTTGAATTTGCTAAACCGAATGGTCTTCTGCTTATGCTTCAGTTTCACAGATGTAGCTATGACCTACAAGCAGGGTCCCACATCCACACTGCTTTCCTCTCACATGCATGGCGGAAGCAAGTCCCAAGTTCATCCCTGAGGCAAAGAATGGACAACAGGATCCAGCTCTTACTGGGAACCCCAAAGGGTGTGAATAAAGAAAGCCATCAACTATAGCCACAGTGCAATCTACCCAGGCCTTTCGTGCAGCTCAGATTCAATTATTATTTCTTGTAGAATGTTTAAAATGCAGTGAAGGATAATGTGGCAGCAGTTGTAATATTTGTTCAGGTTTTTGTATACTTTAAAAAAGTAGATCATAGGTAGGAGAAATGATTCAGTCACAAGGAACACTTGCTGCTTTTTTAGAGGACTCGAGTTCTGTTCCCAGCATACATGCTATGCTGGAAAATTTTATGTCGGCTTGATACCAGCTGAAATCATCTGAGGGAAAGGAGTCTCAATTTTAAAAAATGCCTGCATAAGATTGGGGTGTCTGCAAGCCCTTGGGGGATTTTCCTAATTAGTGACTGGTGGGGGAGCGTCCAGCCCACTGAGGCAACGCTATCTCAGGGCTGGTGATCCTAGGTTCCATAAGAAAGCATGTTGAAGGACTGGAGAGATTGCTTAGTTAAGAGTACTGGCTGCTCCTCCAGAAAACCAGGCTTCAATTCCTAGCACCTACATGCAGCTCACAACTGAATGTAACTCCAATACCAGGGAGTCTGGAATCTTCATATAGACATACACACAGGCAAAACACCAATGCACATTAAAAAAGAAAATCAGGTTGAGTGAGCCACGTGGAGCAAAGCCAGTGAGCAGCACCCCTCCATGGCCTCTGCATCAGGTCCTGCCTTCAAGTGCCTGCCCTGTTGGAGTTCCTGTCCTGACTTCTTTTGGTCATGAACAGTGATGTGGAAGTATAAGTCTTTGCTCCACAGCTTGCTTTTTACCCATGGCATTTCCTTGAAGCAATAGAAACCCTAAGTAAAACACATGTCATGCAGCTCATGGCTACCTGAAGCTCAACTTCAGACACCTGATGGTTCTGGCCTCTAGGTACCTGCATTCATTTGCACAGACCCACACACAGACACACAATTAAAAATGAAATACTTTTAAAATTTATAAATATAGGTCCACTTTGAAGAGTTTGTTTTATTTTATTTTAGACATGGTCTCACTGTGTAGCCCTGGTTGACCTGGAACTCACAGAGAACTCATGTACCTCTTTGTCCTACGTGTAAAAATGCACAAGCCACCACACTCAGCAAGAATCCTTTCTTTAGAAGAGAAAAGTCAGGGCCACAGTGAAGTCTGAATCGGACAAAGCCTTTCAGGAACACACTTCTCAGGACTAGAGATGGCTCATTGTTAGAGAACACTTACAGCTCTGCCAGAGGGCCCCAGTTCAGTTCCCAGTTCCTGCAGCAAGATGGCTCACCAAAACCTGGAACACTCCAACTCCTGACTATCTGATGCCCTCTCCTGGCCTCCACGGGCACTGCACTGACATGGACAAACCCAGACACATATACACAGATAATCAAATAAATAAATAAAACCTTAAAAAAATGTACACTTTTCTAAACCATCTAAATTCTCATCTGTAGTTTTCTAAATGACTTGACAAATTGGATATTACATTTTCATGAAAACTGCTGTACTTGTTTATAATTTGGGACAAGGATTACATCGTTTTCAAGAAAGGAACAGGTGCGTGCCTACCTTGTTCTCCCCATGAATGACTCCAGATGGTGGCTATTCACTGCGGCAGCTTCTTAAGAAACATCTGTTCACAATATTTATATTTGACTTCATTATATTTCCCCAAAATTGTGTTTTAAATACAGTTTCCTTTAAATTAAAAAAACATTCATTTCTCCTATTCATGAGAAAGTCTCTCTGTTCATCTTGTCTCACTTTGCACAAGCCTTCCTTATTATCTTACAAACAAAGCAAGATCGAAATTGTAACTTCGTGAAAAGGAGGGAGGGGGTAAACCGTCCAGTCTTTTTATGCGGGACGACAACATTGTCATGCACAAATTAATTATTTCTTGATTAAGAGAATTCAATTGGCTTCGGTTTTCCCTTCGAATTGCCGTGCACAGGAGTTTTCGCAGATTGTTTTAAATATTCTCAAAGCAAGGGGAAATAAAACCCACAGGTTGGGCTGGGATACTTGTCGGGAACTGATCGTCTCATCAAGTCGTGTGAAGGGCTTTTTATGACAAAATGCATTCTTTTGAAACAAAGTACATAATGATCATAAATGCAGCAAAATTGCACACTGTAAAAAGCCAAAATTCAATGCAGGAGAAAAAGAAACTCTTTTCAATATGTAAATAATAAAATACTAAAACCCTGTGTGTTTTGTTGAGAGCAGCTTCCCTAAGAGTACGTAGAATCTCTAACTTGTGAGATGACAGATATTTGCAGACAGAAAATACAAGACTTGGTTTGGTCAAGTCTTAGAATGTGCTCATTCCAATGTCTTAGACCCTGTGTTACCCATTTTCAGCAAAGTTATAACACAATGTAACACGGGAAAAATCATACAGTAGACCAGTGACCAACTGTGCAAAATACCAACAATGAACTTGCTAAGTAAGAAATTAGAAAGAAACAGCAGTCACATGGCTTCAAAAAGGATGAAAGAATAAAATACTTGAGAATAGGCCTAATCCTGGAGGTGAGAGATCCCCTCTGGGACACATTTAAGACATCGATAGTACATAGCTGTCACCCCAGAACTCATGAGGTGGTTAAAGTCATGAGGGATACTAAGCCATCTCAGCTGGTAAAGCACTTGTCATTTAGGCTGGATGACCTGCGTTTGATCCTTAGAAGCCATGTTTGGTGGTTTGAGAAAGGCCCCCATAGGTTCGTTCATACATTGTATGTTTAGCCCTCAGTTGGGGGATGGTTTTAGGAAGGATTAGGAAGTGTGAACTTGTTAGAGAAAATGTGCCCCTGGGGGTGGGCTCTGAGGTTTCAAAAGTCCATGCCAGGCCCAGTCTTGCTGCCTCTCTGCCTGCAACATAAATAGCAGTTGTGAGCTCTCAGCTACTACTCCAGCATCCTGTCTGCCACGCCTCCCACCATGATGGTCATGGACTCACTTTCTAAAACTGTAAGCAAGTCCCCGATGAAATGCCTTTTTTTTTTTTTTCATTTAACTTGTCTTGGTCATGGTGCTTTGTTACAGCAGTAGAAAAGTAGCTAAGTCACCATGGAAACAGCCAGATGCGTGTATGCTGAGACCGGAAGTGTAGACAGGAGAACCATCCATAAGCCTATAGGCCAACTCACCTAGCATATGCAGGGTAGCAGAAGCAACATACAGATGGAGAGAACCAACTCCTGAAAGCATGCATACATGCAAATAATGAATAAAATATTTTTAAGAAAAGTGTCACAAGGTTAAGCTCATCCTAATCTACAATAGAGAATTCCAACATTCAGGACTACATGAGAAGATTAGAAGTTCAAGATCATCTGTTACATAGCCAATTCTCATAATTATGCAAAATAACCAAAGCAAAACATGCATACACACACAGTGAATTGAAGGTGAATGGAAAGTCTGCTGGTGCTCAGAAATGGACAGAATTGGTATTATAAAAATGGCTACATCAATGAAAGCAGTCTATAAATTCAATATTGTCCCTATGAAAACTTCAATGGCACTCTTCACAGAAATTAAAAAAAAATCCTAAAATTCCAATGAAAGTATAAAAGACCATGATCATTTGGAGCAATCCAGCTGCAATAGTAACCCTGAGGGTACCATGACACCTGATCTCAAACTACACTACAAAACCATAGTGACAATAAATAAATAAAGATACACAGAACAATGAAATAAAAAAGAGGACTCAGAAATAATCCCCTATAGCTGCAGACTTCTGATTTTTGGCGAATATCTCAAAGACAAATAATTGAATAAAAGATCTTTGTTGTGGAATATTATTTTAACGGGGCAGAGATGTGTTCCATATGTTTATGCTACAGAATATTAGTTTAACTGTGTAAAGGTGAGTTACTTCTGTATATGCTGCATTTGTTTAATTATGTAAAGATGTGGTGCATCTGTTTCACCTGCCTGTCTAAGGCAACTGATTGGTCTAACAAAAAAACTGAACAGCCAATAGCTAGGCAGAAGAGGGATAGGCTGGGCTGGCATTCAGAGATCTAGACTTGAGAGAAGAGAATGAGGGGCATGCCCAGAATCAGAAGCTCAGCACCAAAGCAGTGAAAAGGAGATGCACAGAAGAGAAAGTAAAAGCCCCAGGGCAGAAAGTAGAAACAGAGAAACTTAATGTAAGTTAAAAGAGCCAGCCAGAAACAAGCGTAAGCTAGTACTCAAAACTAATAATAAGGTTGTTATCTCCCTCTGCACTAAAATTTAAGTCAGCTGGGTCTGGTGGTTCATAACTTTAATTGTCACATTCAGGAGGCTGGAGTAAGAGGGTCAGGAGTTTGAAGCCAGCCTCCACTGTTTTAGACCCAATCAGAAAACAAAAACAAAACATAACAAACAAACAA
Organism: Phyllotis vaccarum; assembly: GCA_033318265.1. Classification (NCBI taxonomy): domain Eukaryota; kingdom Metazoa; phylum Chordata; class Mammalia; order Rodentia; family Cricetidae; genus Phyllotis; species Phyllotis vaccarum. Next base: position 97,898,593 of record JARWLC010000001.1, read on the forward strand.
ACAAAAACATCTGAATAACTTTAAAGCAAGATCTGTTGAAACATAGTAAGACATTTCAAAATACAGGCATAGGCAAGAACTCTCTGGAAAGGACTCCAGTGGTACAGAGACTATTCCATGAATTAACAAGTTCTTGGGTTCATATGAAATTGAAATGTTTCTGTACATCTGAGGAAATAATCTCTAGAGTTCAGAGATAGTTTACAGAATTGGGGAAGGGTTGCCAAATACACATCAGATAAGAGATTAGTATCTTGACTGATAAAGAGCCAGGTGTTTTGTGGCATGCCTGTCATCCCAGCATCCCTTATCCCTTGGGAGGCTGAGGCTGGAGGATCCAGAGCTGAAAGTTGGGTATGGAGGCACATGCCTTTGATCCCAGTACTTGAGGCAAGATTGGTCCATACATAGGGACTTCTAGTCCAGCCAGGGCTACACAGTAAGACCTCTTCTCAAAAAAAAAAAAATTATCCTCAGCTACATAGTAAGGAAGGTGTTGGAAACAAATATTCTCTTTGTGTGAGGGGGGAGAGGCAGAGAGGGTGTTCACTTATTTATTTTCACTTGGTTTTTATACTAACACAGGTGGAGATTATGTCTTTTCCCCACTGCTAGGGACAGGCTTCAAAGGTGGGCTAGTTTCAAAGAATCAGCACAGGGTTGGAGAGATGGCTCAGTAGCTAAAAGCACTGGCTGTTCATTAAGAGGATCCAGGTTCAATTCCCAGCACCTATATGGAAAGTCACAGCTTTCCGTAACTCCAGCTTCACACTCTCAAATAGACATACAAACAGCCAAAACATCAATGCACATAAAATAAGTCTTTTTTTTTTAAATCAGTGCAAAGAAAATGAAGAAAAGGAGGCAGGAGTTGGCTGTTCCAGACCTCAGATCTGGAAATGTAGGAGGGTGGAGTAGGGATTTTCATAAATGAAAGTTTTACCTGCTTGGGAGATGAAAACATTTGCATGAAGGATTTATATGTTAGGGGAAATTTTAAAAAATTGATTGTCTTTGCATAAAAACCTTACAGCCTGGGAGAGATTTATGCACTGTTGGTCCTTGGTAGACTAGCTACCTTGATAGAAAAAGAAAATTCTCACGGAAGTCAGAATGGGTTTCATGAGCTCCTATCTCAAAATAATAATAATAATGATAATGATAATAATAATATATCACATACTATATTATATATATATATATATATATATATGAAGCTTTCCACCTTCATAGATGAGATTAATGTTCTTTTTTTTGAGAGACCATCAAATGTTATCCTAGGCCATCCTTGAACTTGTTAGGTAATCAGAGAACAATCTTTACCTCTGTTCCTCCTCCTTCCACCTCCCTAGTGCTGGGGTTACAGGCATGTGGCACCACAGATTTATGCAGCGTTGGAGATCAAATTAGAGCTTTGTGCAAGCTAGGCAGGCACTCCATCAGCCACGCTGTATGCCAGCCATGACTGGTGTCCTTGTGGAAGGGATTCTAGCCTCTTAGTCTCATTTGCCATTCATCTCTTTTGTCACACGAGGACAGCATCCCTTGTGGAATACTTGTTTACACTGTAAAGATGGTGTCTTTGCCAAGATGCCTTCTGATTGGTTTAATAAAGAGCCTAATGGCCAATAGCTAGGCAGGAAGTATAGGCAGGGGTAGGGGTGGGAATCTAGGCATGCAAGAGATGCCAGGAGATGTAAAACAAGTCAGGGGTACAAAGTTAAAGGTTAAAAGCCACACAGTAGAAGGTAGATTAAAATAAATGGGTTAATTTAAGTTATAAGAGCTAGTGGGACAAGCCAAAGCTAAGGCTGAGCTCTCATAATTAATAATAAGCCTCTGTGTTGCTATTTGGGGGCTGGAGATATAGAGAAAGACTGTATGTCATTATAAGTATCTCCCACTTTGAGGATGGAACTGCAAGGTGCTCCCTTAGAGGCAGATAGAGAACACCTCGTAGTGCTTTTTTAGAAGCAGAGAGTGAACACTCCCATAAAGATGGTGTTCCCTTGGAGGCAGAGAGAGAACACTCCCATATATATGAGGCTCCCTTGGAGGAAGAGTGAGCACACTCCTCTCTCTTACACACACACACACACACACACACACACACACACACACACACACACACACACCAGACATTGAATTGCCAGCACCTTGATCTTAGATTGCTCAGCTTCCAGAATCTGGAGAAATAAGTTTTTATTGTTTACAAAATGTCCAGTATTTTGTTATTGAAACAAGAATACACCAAATTATACATCCATCAAAATTACCTAATTCTTACTGGGATGGAGAGATGGCTCAGCAGTTAAGAGAACCTACTGCTCCTGCCAAGGACCTGAGTTCTGTTCCCAGCACTTATTCTGAACAACTTATAACCACTTGTGACTTCACCAAGGGATCCACTGCTCTCTCCCGGCTTCTGGGAACATCTGCCCTCACATGCACATAGAGATACACATACACGTAATTGTTTAAAAAAAATTTACTCAAAAATTACGCAACCTTTCCAATTGTTCCCCTGTTCCTTTCAAATGCTGACACTGAAATGTCACTTGCATTATTTTCCATGTCACCTCTTTCCCTCAACCAGTAAAAAGTAAAAAGCCCCGAGGTCAAGGGCCACTTAACATTGACATCATTCTTGCTCTTCCTGGTAAGGAACTATACGTGCCCATGATAAGTTTGGATTCTTTTAGTTTTTGAGACAAAGTATCACTCAGAGTCCAGACTGGTATAGTACTCACTACATAGTTTTGTCTGCCCTTGAACCCAGGGCAATCCTACCTCATGAATGCTGCTGGTATTTTTGTGTGAGTTACCACACTAGTGAGGCTCATTGCTCATCTTGGCCTGGTTATTTTTCCTAATAACCAGGAATTTAAAATGTGGAGGATTTGTTTGTTTGTTTTTGGGGTTTTTTTTTTTTGAGACAGGTTTCATGGACCTCTTACTGGCCTCAAATTTGTTATGGAGACCTTGAATGAACTTCTGATCTTCCTGCCTCTTCATTTTGAATTCTGGAAATACATGTACACATCAGATTGTCTAGTTTATGTAGTGAGAGGTTTCTGGCCTGGACTTTCAGGCCTAGCCTCAAGGTTTAGACCCACAGACCTGCAGAGACACACAGATGCTTACAATAGTTTTAGGATGATTGGCCTAAGGCCCAGGCATAGAATTTACTAACTCTTTACCCTTCATCTAACCCATGTCTCTTATTCTGTTCAGCCATGGGGCTCAGTACCTTTTCTCAGAGCAGCATAGTTGTCCTCTGCTTCTTCTGGCTTCTCTCTGGCATTCTGCTCTGTTCTTCCAGTTCCCAGAGTTTTCCTAGTCTGGTAGCCCCACCCACACTTCCTGTCTGCCTTTGGCCAATCAGCGCTTTTTATCAAACCAGTGGGTGGGACAATTATTTACAATGAAACAACATAATTCCCCTACAGGTTTATGCAGAGCTAGAGATTGAACCCAGGGCCTCATGAATGCCAGACAAACACTTTATTAACTGAACTCCATTCCTAGATCCTTCTGTGAGTTTGGGGCCAGCCTAATCTACATTGTCTGAGGCTAGCCCAAGCTGACAGAAAGAAGTCTCATCTCAAAGAGAGAAAGAAATATTGGTTTGGAATAGATGAAGGGGATCCCAGGCGTGTAGCCAGGAAAGCTGAATTTCATTCAATCAACACAGGGTCTTTGGAAAGGGAAGTGATGGCACTGTCTTCAGAAGTTAGTGTTAGTAGAACAGAAAAAGATTAAAAAAAAAAAAAGACATAGGCAGAAATAAATATTAGGGGCCTGAAGTAAAAGATTTGTGTATTTTTTTTTCTCCTTTTAAAAATTGTATTTATTTTTCTATATTTGAAACAAGTTTTACTCTTAGCCCAGGCTAGCCTGGAATTCCCTGCTCAACCCTCAGCCTTCCAAATGCTTGATTACAGATGTATCACCATGCCTAATTATTCCTTCCTTCCTTCCTTCCTTCCTTCCTTCCTTCCTTCCTTCCTTCCTTCCTTCCTTCCTTCCTTCCTTCCTTCCTCTCTCTCTTGCCCTCTTTCTCTCCCTCCCTCTCTCCCTGTCTTCCTCTCTTTCCCCTTTTTTATTTCAATTATTTCTTCCTTTTTTATGTAAACATAGTGAGTTCTAGGATAGCCAGGGCTACATAGCAAGACCTGTCTAAAAATAAGGAAGTATGATTATACCTGACTTAAGTAGTAAATTTTGTGTTCTTTATCTTTTAATACACATACACACGGAAGATGCCACGTCTTTGAACTATCCTGATGGAAGAAATAACAGATTCTATCAGGACAGTGGGAGTTCTGAGAAAAGAATAAGGAACAGAAAATGAACAGAATTTTCAGACTATCCACATTTAGAGTCGGAAGGGGGGGGGGGAAGATTCTTCAAACTTGTTCAGTGAGTCTATGCTGCTATGACACACTACTTCCGTCAAAGGGATTGACTGAGCACACAGTTCTGTAGACACAAGAGGTGGGTCTGAGCATCAATCTCTGGGGAAGGCCTGCTGGACCACAATATGGTGGGTGGTAGCATATAGCAGGATCTCCTATCAGAGCAGTACTAGCACACACACAAAAGAGGCCCAGGGGAAGTAGCAGACAACATGTCACTTTGATGTCCCAGTTAGGGCCTCTACTGCTGTTATGAAACACCATCACCAAAAGCAAGTTGGGGAGGAAAGGGCTTATTTGGCTTACCCTCCTACATCATAACCCTTCACTGAAGGAAATCAGGACAGGAACTCAATCAAGCAGGGCAGATCCTGGAGGCAGGAGCTGATACAGAGGCCATGGAGGCATGCTGCTTTCTAACTTGCTCCCCAGGACTTGCTCAGCCTGCTCTATTATAGAACCCAAGACTACCAGCCCAGGGATGGCACCACTCACAATGGGCTGGGCCTTTGCCATCATTCACTCATTAACAAAATGCCCTCCAGCCAGATGTTACAGAGGCATTTTCCCAATTGAGGTTCCCTCTCTTCAGATGATTCTAGCTTGTGTCAAATGGACATAAGACCAGGCAAGACAGGTTACCATCCCAGTCCCAAGGGCTAGAAGTCATTTCTGGGAGACTAATAGGATCTCTCCTAAGGATTCTGATACTTCTCAACATTGTCACATTGGGAACCCAACCTCTAACACCAGAACCTTTGGAGAAAAACTTTATCCAAGCCGTAAGCACTGCCCAAAACTCTTCATTGCTACCATCCAAACTGAAGCCTGTGGGTTACAAATGGAAACTTTGAGTGTGTGTTTTTGTTCATTACTCCCAATACGATCTTTGAGAAGCTGAACCACAGACTTGTCTGGAGTGGCAAAGATTTTAAAGGACTTTTAAAGTAGCTGCAGTGGCAACTCTGTGAGTATATGCAGAACAAACCACAGTAGCTTCTTGGCAAGAAAGGGGTTCCTAATGGTCTTTGGTTGCCAGCCAAGTTTCCTTCCAGAGCTTGGAAAGAAATGGACACATAATAAATTAAGATTCTTTTTATCACTTGGAAAACTGTTCGTGTGGGGGCAGGGAGGGTTAAGAATGTGTCAGGGATGAAGAGGGGTACAGAAGAAGGAATTCAGGTATAGTAGCTCACAACCTTCACCCCGGCTCAAGAGGCTGAAGTAGGGAGATAGCTGTTTTAGGTTATTGTGGGCTACACAGAGTTCTAGGCCAGCCTGGGTTATAAAGTCAAACTTGTCTAAAAAGAAGAAAATTAACAGCATTTCCATCACATTACTCAGCACCCATAGTTATGGTTATTTGGAGGAAATTGGTGAATTATCAGAGATAAATGCTGGTTGGCTTCTGGTTTTGTCCCTTTTCTGCTGCTGTGTTTCTGAGAATGGGTAACTTGTTTTTCAAAATGTGCATTTTTCTTCTTACAGTTCTATAGCGTAGGAAGTCCAAGGGTGATAAAGTACTGAAAAGAGCCTTCTTCCTGTGTCTCTCCCATCAATTAACCTAATATCTCTTACCCATCATTACCTACAGTCTATTATCTATAGATAATCCCTCCCAGTCATGCCTTTGGAGGTTTGTCTCCTAAGTGACTCTGAGCTCTGTCACACTCACGATCTTAGAGGTTACACCATCTATCCCCGTGTTGAGTAGGATTCAGTGGCAGTGTTATGGAGAGAGCTATTTTCTCACCACCCCACAATTTCAGTTAACATAGTCTCAACCTCTCTCTGGCTCTGGGAAGATGGACCAGCTTTTCGAGCATGATTGATGTGTGACAATCAAAAACTGAACTTAGAGCTGAAGGTGGGGTCTATACAACACAACCTACTTTACTGCAAGTTCCAAAGAACTGATTCTCCCCAAGAAGAATCTAGGTGAAGTCAGGATGAGCCACCATGAAAACTAAAAAGTCACCAATGTGGGGGGCTGGATACTCTATTTGCCTCTGACCCTTGGTTGGTGTCTTAGACAACCAATAGGAAGACAGTCTAGAGAGACCCATGCCAGGCACTGTTTCCATAGGAACTGACTCCCAGGCTATGGAGACTGAAGAGTCCATACCTAGGACTTTGGTACACTCCTGAGCCAGAATCCAAGGTAAGAGAAAACCAATCTTTTATCCCTCTCAGGCAGGGCGGAGAGGAGTCTTTACTCAGCTTTACTACTCAGACCTTCAACAAATGGTATAAAGCTTGTCCATGCAGCAGAAAGGAAATCGTTCTACTGAATCTGTCAGATCTCATCCACAAACATCCTTGTGGATATACCCAGAATAATTTTTCTACTGCATATCTGGGTACCCAGGACCCAGTCAAAGTGACATAAAATTTACATTCAGTCAGGAAATGTGCTAGCCAACAACTTTGTGTTCAAAGATTTAATGTCACATCCTAAAGGCAAGTTTGACATGATATATCCTCCCTGGCCCAAAAACTATTACTCTTTTCCCATCTGCATCTGATGGTTCTCACTGTCTAGACTGACATCCTCTGACCTGTTGTGGTCCACTCTCATGAGAAATTCTTTGAGTTACAAACAATGCATATTCATCTTTTCCCAGCAAACCAGCACCTCCTCAAGCCTTAACTGTGGACATTTCCATTCATTCCCTAAGGCACAACCTGGAAACAAGTGTAGCAGAATCTGTATTAACTGTCTACAAAGCAGAGAGTAGGCACTGAAGAGAAGAATTAGCGTCCATACTGATCTGCTTGAGGTGGTGTAACAAAATACCATAGACTCAATGGCTTGAACAACAGAAATGTAATTTCTCAGGATTTTGGAGGCTGGAAAATCTAATATCAAGATCCCAGCCCAGGGCTGGAGAGATGGCTCAGCAGTTAAGAGCACTGGCTGCCCTGATCTTCCAGAAGTCCTGAGTTCAATTCTCAGCAACCACATGGTGGGTTACAGCCATCTACAGTAGAATCCAATGCCCAGTTGTGGTGTGCAGGTGTACATGCTGATAAAGTACTCATATACATAAAATACATAAACAAGTAAACCTTGAGGGGGGAGAGAAGAAGCCAACCCAATACGTGACTGGTAAGGCTCTTGTCATAGTTAATAGATGGAAATCTTCTCACTGTCTTAAAGAGACTGATTGAATTACCTCTCTTCTTAAAAGGTTATACTCCCTTGTTAGGGCCCATTCCTATGACCATAGTGTGTGTGTGTTTGTGTGTGTGTGTGTGTGTGTGTGTGTGTGTGTGTGTGTGTGTGTGTGTGTGTGTGTGCTGGGGGTTATACCCAGGGATTTGTGAATGATAAGCCTATGCTCAACCACCGAGCTAATCCCCATCATTTATTGTCGTTCTTACAATTGGTTTTGTTGTCATCCTATTGTTCTTTGAGATAGAAACCCCCCCTCCCTGATCCCTGGAGCTCAGGTCAGTGTCAGACATTCTGTATAACCCAAGACAGCCTTGAATTTGTTATTCTTCTGCTGCTGCAAAATCCAGTGTTGTGAAGTCCAAGACCATACTCCACTGCTTAGTTTAAAGCCAGCAGAGCTATATGACAGCCTCTTTGAAGGCCTTTAGAAGCATTCCTTTGTCTCTTGCTCTCTTTGGTAGGAGGTGAGTCAGAGAGAGAGGTGCTTCTGCTGTTGAGTACTCATGAGAGATTTCCCCCTCAGCTCTGTGATACTTTGATAGAGAGCACCGGGGGACTGAAATGCACAGGTAGGTGCCGATGGCTACTGTCTACAAACTTTGGATGAAATCTCCCAAGCTATCTTTGGGCTTTGTCTTCTTCCTGTCCTTTTTTAGGGGATAGAAGACTCCAAGATTTAACCAGCACACAGTCTGATTAGTAGAGTTTTGTAGAAGAAAATATTGAAGTAGTGAAGCCCACTGCTTTCTACTAAAGACTGTGCCAGCCTTGCTGCACAGGGCAAGGTTCTACCTAACCTGAATTGTGGACTACCCTACCAGAGAGGGAAATGCTTTGTCATAGCTCAAATTAGCTTTCTCATTGCCTCCTCTAATGAAGAGCTAATTTTATTAAAACCTATAGAAAAGGGAAGAATTCATCCACACATAAAGTAAGCCATTTCTGTCCCACTGTGTTTGAAAGGTGAGCCTTTTCCCATAGCATGTATGAATACAAACAAATGAAAGACGAACAGCTTATAACAGCAGAGTCCTAGTTGTAGAAAATGAATGTGGCATTCTCTGTTTAATGAAGCTGCATTTGTGGAGGCAGTGATGCTATTACAATCACTTGCTTACCTGTCAATCCAACAAGGTCACTAGAGTCTCTCAAAATCCGTGCTCCTTCTTTATAATGCCAACCATTGCCGCTCAAATTAAATCTTTATGTTTTGAATGAAATCTTGACGATTTTGTAAGTTTCTTTTTTTTAAGGATTCTGTTTTAGGCACAGACATGATTTCCTTTTCAATCCCTGCATTCACAAATACTTTGATACCAGCAACCAATTGTTTACATAGAAAATAAGTGACAAGCTCATTTCTGACAACTTAATTGTGGGTTGACAGCTGTGACGGGAGTCAGCAGGCTACCTGGGCAGAACCCACAGATATAGGAGCTGCTAGACCTGTGCGTAATCACAAAAGACAGATCCACAGAGAAGAATTTCAAAAGAGACAACGAAGCTTTGTGAGGGGGAAAAATAAAAATAAAAAGAACCTGTCTTGGGTTGTTTTTTTTTTTAAGTAACTGACTTTATATTTATTTATTTACTTATTTATTTTCGAGAGAAGACCTCACTTGACTGGTCTGCAGCTCACTATGTAGACCAGGCTGATCTGGTCTCCAACTCATAGAGATCTGCCTGCCTCTGCCTCCCCAGTGCTAGGGTTAAAAGCATGCCCCCACCTCTCCATCTTGAAAAGTTGGGTTGTTTTTTCTTTTTTTAAAAAACAACTTATTTTTGCTTCATTTGTATTTTGCTGTATATATGTCTGTGTGAGGGTGTCAGATCTTGGAGTTAGAGACAAGTGTGAGCTGCCATGTAGGTGTTGGGAATTGAACTGGAAAAGGAGTCAGTGCTCTTAACCACTGAGCCATCTCTCTGCCCTTGAGACACTTCAATAGGACTGTTTTAATGCCTCTTTTTTGCTTGCCTCTGAACTGTCAACAGGTTTTTCTTCCAATGGAGAAGCCAAAAGTTAAATTCACTGTATCTCAGGACCGCCTCTCTAGAAGAGAGCACAACTCTGAGAATGGTTGCTCCAGATGTCAATCTTGATTTGATGGAACAATACAAATATAAAATAACGTGGCATATGAAAATCAGTGTTCTGAACATCAGTGTGCATCCCAGAGTACTGGGATTTGGTCATTACTTTCTGAGACTTTCCAACTTCAACCATTTCTGACCTTCAGAATCTTCCCATTCCACATAAGCCTCAACAGCCCATCATCGTAGGTCTTTGCGATGCTCCCATTTCACTTCCTTTTATCTCAGGGTTCTCTGAGGGATGCATGTTGACCTTCCTCTGGGATATAGACAAATGCTACCTCCTTGTCATCTGACTGGACTCAATACAAGTCATTCACATTTGTATGAAGACAGAAAAGAAGGAGGAGGAGGAGGGAAGGGAGGAAGAAATCTATACCCACAGAGTGACCTGGGATATCTGAAGACATGGCCATTCACTCATTCTGGTTTCTAAATAAAGGCAACATTGAGGGGGAAATTATGGAGAAAATGTGTCATGCCTGAGTTGAACAAGACTTTTTAAAACTCTCAGCTGAGCATTATGGCACATATCTGTAATTGCAAAACTCAGGAGGTTGAGGCAGGAGGGTTGCTGTAAGTTCAAGGTTGATTTAAGTTAATTAATAAGACCCTGTCTTGAGATACAACAGAAAAAGCGGCACTGGTTGTAGCAGTCAGCTTCTCATCAATAAACCCTGACATCATCAGCTTGAAGGAGAAAAGAGTTTGATCAGGTTCATGACATCAGAGATTTTAGGTCAATGCTTCGGGCCATGAAGCAAGGCAGGACCTGATGGTGGTAAGAAGCATGTGACCAACAGAAATTACTTACCATATGGTGGCCAGGAAAGAGGGTGTTTAGGAAGGAGTCAGGGACAGAATATAGCTCCCAAAGGAACACCCCACGTGCCACCCTACTGTAGGTAGGCAGAACGTCCTGTGGGAATATGTTTCAAATATAATAAAAACAGTCAGAAATATTAGAGGGATCTACCCACAGTCAGTCTACGAGGATCAGACAGTGGTAACTCACACCTTTAATCCCAGCACAGGGAATATCCGGGAGTGGTGACCTACGCCCTTAATCTAATCTGAGTTTGAGGTCATCTTAGTTTACAGAAGGAGTTCCAGGCTCCCAGGTAGGCAGTGGTGGCGCCATGCCTTAACTGAGCAAAGAAAGTATTTAAGGCAGACACAGAAAGACAGAGAAGGTAGGAGAAACCATGACTCACACTGTTAGTCCCAGCACTTGGGAAGCAGAGGCAAGAGAATCTCTGTGAGTTCAAAGCCAGCCTGGCCTTCAAAGCAAGTTCCAGATCAGCCAGTACTATTACACAGAAAACTCTGTCTGGAAAAAAAACAAAACAGAAAACAAACAAAGACTGGAAGAGGTGTATCTGTCCTCTGATATCTCAGACTGTTTTTATTCAATTTGAAACATATCCCTTCAACGTTCTACATTCCCATCATGTTCCAATAACCCATCTAATTATGAGCATACCAAAAGATGACCCAATTACTGCAGTGAGACCCCTCAATGTCCAATCTTCCCCCAAGAGTCACACCTCTGAACATAGTTGTCTTGGAAATCAAGATCCTGTGCAGACTTTAGATCCAAGTTGTAGTACCGGCAAAAGCCAAATCATGTGGCAGGGTTTTGGTTAAGCCAGGCTGGAAATACCAACTGTCCTTGTAGCCTGTGACGTTTCTGGGTCAACATTAGCTGAACTATGGCTGACGGCACATTCCCCACATCTGCGTCCAGATGATCTTCACTGCATAAATCTGATGTCATAAGCCTTTTATCTTTTGCCTTCAGTCTCTTTGCCATTATGGGGATTTGGACAGACCCAGTGTTTACATGGCTGTTGTATGAAGTTTCTGGCCCAGACTTTCCAGCCTCCACGCGTGGCCTGGATGTACAGACCCACAGTCCCATAATCTCACTGAAACACACAGACACTTATACTAATTGTACGTTGATTGAGCTGGGGCCCAGGCATATGACTTGATAACTTTTGCTCTTAAACTAACCCATGAATCTTATCCTATTCAGCCATGCGGCTTGGTACCTTTTCTCAGAGAAACATAGGTGTCCTCTTCATCTGCTTCTCTAGTGTCTCTGTGGCATCTCTTCTCATCTGTTCTTCCTGTTCCCAGAGTTTTCTTAGTCTGGTGTTTCTGCCCACACTTCCTGTCTGCCTTCAGCCAATCAATGTTTTTATTAAACTAGTAGACGGAACAATTATTAACAATGTAATAGAATCCCACTACACACAGCAAATGGTGTTCATGTGCTATCTCACCTAATTTTTCAACATTTAGTTTTATGAACAAGGGAAAGTGTAGATCAAAGAAATAAAACAGTTACCCAGTGACATTCAGCTAGTGGGAAAAGGAGGCAGGGCTGAATCCCATTGGGCTCTTTATCTCCTACTCACTTTACTTTCTTGTCTTCAATTCCATTTTCAAAGTTCTCGGTAAGACTGAAAATGAGAATAATTCTCAAAGATAACCTTGAATTTATATAGCATGAAGGAGTTCTGAGGAAGATCATTTTATTTGCATTACTTCAGAAGTAAGACAGAGAAACAGAATTATCTACTTCACCTTGAGTGCAGGCTTACTGAGGAAAATATATTTAGTAAACACAAGACCTCTTTTGGTCACATTTATCAATTTAATTTTTATTTTTACTATTTTTGTCTTTGTTTTGAAACACTGCCTCACCATGTAACACAAGCTTGCTGTGGGATGATGCTCTTTGCACACTGTAAATATTTGTCACTGTAAATATTGGTTTAATAAAACACTGATTGGCCAGAAGCTAGGCAGACAGGAAGTGTAGGTGGGGCAACCAGACAAGGGCAATTCTAGGAAGCTGAAAAGCAGAGCAGACACCAGCCAGATGCAGAGAAAGGAAGACAGGAATGCTGCACTGAAGAAAGGTACCAAGCCACGTGGCTAGACACGCATGAGAATCTCAGGTTAGTTTAGGAGTAAAAGTTAGCAAGTGATAAGCCTGAGCATAGGCCAAGCAGTTTATAATTAGTATAAGCCTTTGTGTGATTATTTGGAACTAAATGGCTGTGAGACTGGCCAGGTGGGACAGAGAAACTTCTGACTACACAAGCTGGCCTCAAAGTCATGGTGATTCACTTTTCTCAGCCTCCCAATTACCAGAATGGCAGGCATGTGCCACCACATCCAGCTAAGAGTGTTTAAGAAATCATATCAAATTTGGATAATTTCTGATCCAAAAGTTCTTGAATTTATGAAACATACCTTTATTTTGTCTTATCTCCTTGAATGTGATAGATTAAAACAAGTATTCAGACATTGCTGAGAATAAGTTATTGTCCAAAATGCAATTAAAATATACTATATGTTCTTTCAAGGTACACAATTACACTGCTGTTCTTCTCACAGTACATATTTCCTTTGCACAGCTTTTACAGATTCAGAAAATTTCTAATGGATGAGGAGAGTAAGAGAGAAACATATCTCTCATCCTTTGTTGCTAGTTTGATAAGCCGTAGGAATTAAAAGTTTAGATGCTTTTTCACTCAGGTGCTAGAGAAACTCTCTCATAATCTCCTTCTGTGTCTGTGGGAGATTGGTTTCAAAATACCATTAGTCCTATACTTACAGATATGAAAACTAGATACAGCTTAGCAGTAAAGTACTTGTGGCAAATACTCAAGGTTCTAGGTTTAATTTGTAACTCATGTACACATATCCAAGTCCTTCCCATAAAATGATACATCATTTGACTATAACCTATGTATCTTTCACATACATTATCTTTTCCAGATTACTTGAAATACCTAAGACCATGTAACTACTATGCAAATAATTATTAGACTTAGCTTAGGGAGTAATGAATGACAAGGGTGAAAAGTCTGTGTACGTTCAGTAAACAAACAGGTTTTTTCCTGAACATTTTAGAGTTGAGATTAATCAAATCTGCAAAGTTGGGGCTGAAGATGTGGCTCAGTAGTTAAGAGCACTGGCTGCTCTTCCAGAGGACCTGGGTTCAGTCCCTACCACTCATGTCAGACACTCACAACCAGCTGTGATTCCAGCTTCAGGGGATCTGACAGCTCTGGCCTCAAAGGGTACTAGCATTTACACACACATATACCTTACACACACACACATATGCACACATGATTGAAAATAATAATAAAAAAGCCAGGCATGATGGTTCACCACTTTAATTACAGCACTCAGGAGGCAGAGGCAGGAAGACTTCTGTGAATTTGAGACCAGCCTGTGTATACTGTGAGTTCTGGGCTGGCCGAAGCTATATTGTGAAACTCCATTCCTCCAGCAAGTACTCTTATCTGTGAAGACATCTCTTAGCCTCTCTCTCTCATAGATATATATAGAGGAGATACCCTATGAGTATGCTGTAGGAGCTATAGGAAACACCATAAAACTATAGGAAATCTTTCATTCTGGTCACAGAGAAGTAAATCTTCCCAGCATTGTGTCATAATGCATGTCAAGGTTGGAAACTGGGGAGAAGACAGACAGAGGCCTCTTAGTGGAGAGGAAATACTAGGTAGAACCAATGGATATACAGCACTTGACAGGCTAGGCATGGTAGCACATGCCTTTAATTCCAAGTAGTTGGAGGCCACCACAGTTTACATAAAGAGTTCGAGGCCATCCAGTACCACATAGTGAGACCTAGTGGCATAGAATGTCAATTGATTTGGTTTTTATAGACAGGATTGAGTTAGCCGTGGCAAGCCTGATAGGCATCCAGGCAGTCACTGAGCTGGCTTATTATTTGTTTATCTATCTATGTATTTATTATCTGTCTGTCTTTCAGCGCTGGGGCTTGAACCCAGAACTTCCAGATTTGCTACTGAGTAAGTTCCCAGCCTTCGTTTTTTGGTCTTCTGCTCTTTATTAATGTATATTGATGACAAATGATATTTTTTGATATGAGACATCCATGCACATGTTATATAATGTATTTTGAATATATTTAATCATAGTCCACCCCCATTACTCTCTTTCTCTCCTTCTGCTGACTCCTTTTCTCTCTCCATTTGGCTTCCCTTCTATTTTCATGCCCTGAGGTGTTTTCTTTTTTCTTTTCAGGACAGGGTTCCTCTGTGTAGCCTTGGCCAACCTGGAACTGGCTCTGCAGACCAGGCTGGCCTGAAAACTCACAGATTTGCGTGCTGGGCTTAAAGGCCTGCACAACATCCTCAGGCTATTTTCTTTTTTAAATAAAAATAGTAATGACCCAATGAGTTTCATCAGGTTTGCTTACAGGAAGATGTGCACCATAGCAGTGGAAGGGAAGGGCCGATACATGATAAGATGCCTCCTGGTCCAGTCTTGTGCACATGTTGTGCAGGTGAGCAGAGCTACATGAGTTCTGGAGTGTAATAGCTCTGGCATGTCAGGGAATTGGGCCACTTGGCCACTCCCTACCTTCCTCTGGCTCTCGAATTGTCTTTGTTCCTTCATTTATGGCTGAACATTCCTCCATCACTTACTCCCTTCACTCGGGTAAGTCATGAGTCTTGAGAAAAATCTTTTTTTTTTTTTAACTGTTTGTCAGGGCTAGAAATGTAATCCTAGATACTGTGGAGGTGGAGACAGGAAGACTGCACATTCAAGCTGTCAGTGAAAACCACAGCAGACCAGGACAGTGACCACAACAGTGACCACCAGAGTTAGAGGCCACTAAGTCTGACATCACATGGGAAAACGCAATTGTTTTTGGTGCATGGTCAGCTTAGGCAACTTAGTGAGAGCTATTTTAAAATAAGTAAGAGAAGAAGCAAGTGAGAAGTCTCAGTGGGTGAAAACTGGTGATCTGAGTGGGGTTCCCAGGACTAACACTATCGAAGAAGAGAATTGTACAACTGTCCCTGGCATATGCACATCTGCCTAACTGATTAAACCAAATGAGTTGTGGTCCTAGCTCAGCCGGCAGAGCGCTTCTCTATCATGCACAAGGCTTATTGGACACAGAGACAGATGTATCAATAATTTCGCCAGAGTCATGGCATCCAAGTTGGACCCTTCAGGAGGTAAATGTCCAGTTTTTGGGTATTGGGTCGATATCCCAGGTAAAACAGAGTGCAAGATGGCTTGAGTGTATAGGACCAGAAGGACAGAGAAGAATATTAAAGCCATATGTGGCTAACATTGCTATAAATGTATGGGGACGAGATGTACTACAACAATGGAACATACAGATTATTATTCCTCCAAACACAGAAATAAGCCATAAACTAGCACATGGTTCTGGAAGAAACATTAGAAGGTATTATGAGAAACAGTCACAGACCATTCAGGTTATAGAGAAACAAGGCAAAACAGCTGCTGATCTTTCGAGAACACCACAGCACTACCTCTAATATGGGTTCATCAATGGCCTCTAAAAAAGAGAAATTGCAGGCCTTAGAGCAGCTGGTACAGGAGAAGTTAAATGTTTAGCACATAGAAGAATCAACCATACCTTGGAATTCTCTTGTATTTGTTATTAAAAAGAAAATGGTAACAGACCTAAGGGCAATAAACAAGGTGATCCTGCCAATGGGCTTTCTTTGTCTTCTCTGTTACCTAAAGAATGGCCTATTATAGTTATTGATTTAAAAGACTGTTTCTTCATAATACCTTTACAAGAACAAGACAAAGAAAGATTTGCCTTTACAGTGCCCACTTATAATAATTCTCAGATACCAGTGGAGGGTCCTCCCTCAAGGAATGCTAAATAGCCTCATTCTGTGCCAGTATTTTATACAAAAGCCAGTAGAACAAATACATAACAAATTCCCACAGTCTATAATTTATCATTACATGGATGACATCTTGTTGGCCAATTCAAATATCGATACCTTAGAAAAAATTTTTGAAGAAGTGAAAAAAAAATTGCCTGCTTGGGAATTACAGATTGCCCCAGAAAAAATACAAAGAGGGGATTCCATTAATTACTTAGGCTACAAAATAGGCCAACAAAAAATTAGACCCCAAAAGGTACAGATCAGGAGAGATAGATTGAAGACACTTAATGATTTTCAAAGACTACTAGGAGACATTGCCAATTTATAACCCACTATTAGAATTAAAAATGATGAACTGGATAATTTGTTGAAAACCTTAAATGGTGACAAGGACTTAAATAGTTTGAGAGAATTTTCACCTGAAGCTGAGAAAGAATTGGTTTTGGTAGAAAAGAAATTACAGGATGCACATGTGGATTTTGTGGATCTAGACCTTAATTGCATTCTAGTTTTCTTGCCTTCTAAGCATTCTCCTACAGGAATCTTAATGCAAAAGGAAAATGTTATATTGGAATGGATATTTGTTCCACATAAACCAAGTAAGAAATTAAAGACATATGTGGAAAAGATTTCTGAACTGATATTTAAAGGAAAATTAGGACTTTGTCAATTGACAGGAATGAACACAGCAAAAATTGTTGTACCTTTAACTAATGAAGAAATTGACCAATTATGGGTAGAAAGTGAACCTTGGCAAAGGAGCCTGCAGTAATTTTTGGGAGATATTAACAACAAATATCCTCAAAGAAAAAGAGTTGAATTTCTAAAGAAAACTAATTGGATTCTCCCTCTTATTGTACAAGATAAACCAATTTCCAGAGCCCCTACATTTTATACCAATGCAAACAAATCAGGAAAGGCAGGTTACAAATCAGAACATATAAGTAAAGTGGCTCAAAACCCTTATAATTATGTTTAAAAGTCAGCACTATATGCTATTGTGATGGTATTAATGAACTTTACCAAGCCTCTTAACATAGTCACTGACTCTCAGTATGCAGAAAAAGTTGTTCTACATATTGAAACAGCTGATTTTATTAATGATGAGTCAGAATTAACTTCATTATTTATTGTGTTACAAGAACTAGAAATCATCCCTTCCATATAACACACATTCGATCCCATATGGGTCTACCAGGTCCTTTAGCACAATGTAATGATGATATTGGTAAAATATTAATAGGAAATATACTAGAGGCCTCATAATTTCATAAAAGTATCATGTCAATAGCAAAGGATTAAAAAAAGATTTCTCTATCACTTGGCAAGAAGCCAAAGAAATTGTAAAAAGGTGTCCCACCTATTCTTTCTATAACTAAACTTCATTGCCAGCAGGAAGTATTCCTAAAGGTATACATAGAAATGAAATCTGACAGATGGATGTATTTCATTTTATAGAATTTGGGAAATTAAAATATGTTCATCATACAATAGATAGGTTTTCAGGATTTCAGTGGGCAATTGCTTTGAGTTCAGAAAAGGCTGATTCTGTAATCACACATTTGCTAGAAGTTATGGCCATTAATAACTGTACAAATACCTGTACAAATTAAGACTGACCACACTCTGGCATATGTCTCTATAAAATGAAACAATTTTTTGCTTATTATAATATAAAGCATATTATAGGAATACCACACAATCCTACAGGGCAAGTAGTCATAGAGAGATCAAATTGAATTCTAAAGGATATGCTAAATAAACAGAAAGGAATAACAAAGACCCCTAGAGATAGAGTACATAGTGCTTTGTTAACTTTGAATTTTCTCAGTGCTAATGAGAAAGGAACAACAGCTGCTGAAAGGCATTGGACTATAGGAAAAAAAACAGTTGAACTAAATCAGCCTGTTTACTTCAAAGATGTACTAACCTCTGAATGGAAGCCAGGGTATGTGCTACATTGGGGTAGGGGCTTTGCTTTTGTTTCCACAGGTGAAGAAAAGTTATGGATACCATCAAAATTAGTAAAGACTCAATTTGAACCAGAGAAACTTCATGAAACTAAGTATTGATAGCTCATCCGCCCATATTACAATTCTTTAAGTTGTAAGAAAAAGCAAAGGGTGAGGGCAGGTTTCTGGTTTTGTCTTTACAGAAAACTGGAAATACCCATCTTCAAGAAGTGAAAAGACCTTGGACATTTAGACATCTAAAGCAGAAGGGAGGCTATCCAGAAAAATTTACAAGCAAAAGAATATCATAACTATTCGTACAGTATATTTCATAGGGTAAAATCTCATTGCTTAACCTCTACAAATTTTTTTGTAAGTAGAAGTCCAAGTTTAATTATAATTTAAAGCTGGCTTTAGGGTTGGAGTGTGGCTCTTTCTCCTCTAAATTCAAGCATACTTGTTAAAGAAAAATACAAAATCTCTGTATCATATCAGAAGAGCTACCTGATATGGGACAGAAGAATAACAAAAAATAAGAGACTATTTGATTGTTACTAATCCTATGCTGAATAAATACTTATATATTTAGTTTCCTGTATATTGTGTTGGGTTTTAGTCTCATATCAGTTTTCTGCAGTGATCCATGACAATGCTTAATTGTGAACTTGAAGTATCCAAAAGGAAGATGGGGCCCCACAGCAGTGATTTCACAAGGACTCTGACAAAGCCACTAGACTGACAAACACCAACCAAAGATCAGATTTGGACTACAAACTGCTCAGGACAATTTTGAGGCAGCTCGCTGAGATGAACCAGCTTCACAGACTACTATAGCCAGGGCTTGAGACAAGCCATGTGCTTTCCTCTTATACAGAGACTGGACAACAGCTACTTATTTCAGGACTTGACATTTAACAAAACTTTTCTTTTCAGGATCCCCAAAAGATGCCATCACCCCCAGACAGCAGGAAGTAAATTTAAGAACACAGCACCCACATTCCCAAGAGGTGGGGTGGGTTGTATTTGGTCGTTCAATGGGTTATGGATGATTGTCATTGTTTAGGTTAATTGGTTAAAAATTGTTAATGGTTATGGTTAGAAAAAAGTTAAACAAGAACGATTAGATTCAAGATTTGTGTTTAAAAAAATAGAAAGAAAAAGGGGATACAGATATATAGGATATAAGGATAGATTATGGAATCTTCTTTTAAAAGGATTTACTAGCTTTAAATATTTTACATTGCATTGGGTTTTTGTATATTGTATACAAATTGTGTATATTGAGATTAATTGTGTTACTGTACAAATATCTCATGCTTGTTCAAGGTAATATACTTATTCAGTTCATCTAACAATGTAATACAAGTTGCTAGTCCATTAAAGTTTTTATTACCAACTAATTAGAATATAAAGTAATGCAAGTTAGTAGTTAGACAGTACATTCAAGCATATTAGATACGTTTTCAAGATCAAACAAATATTTTAGATGAACAGGTCTTCTTCAAACACTTCAGAGATCCATAGTATATGGCATTTAAAATATTCTAAGAATTTAGACTTTTCTGGACAATGAGACGGGTCTGATCCTGGCATCACCAATCTACTTCAAGAGAAAAATGGGCATCGAAGAAACTACATATGGAGTCTACTTTCTTTGTGGCAACGGTTAGTTACTGGACAAGAACCTGTTCTTGTATTAACTGCTTGACAGTGTGCTGTTTAAACTGGACATGCAGGTCCCCTAGGAAAGTGACCTCTGAATTTGACAGAACAAGCTGAAATGATCCTTCAGGTTCCTGCTTTTCAGAGAAAACTGTTAGATATTCTTCAGGAAACAAGGAGAAGCGACTGATGAACTAACTATACCAGAATGGGCAGAGAAGATTTCCTGCTTCACTGAAATGAAAAGAGACTCTGGGCCTGTAGGCTGAAGATGGATGCCCTAACTTTATAAAGGAAATTTGGGTGATTGTCCAGGCAGATAGGTGTCATCTCTGTCATTTTTAGTTTTGGAAGTTGTTTGCACTTCCTGTTTACTTGTGTAAATATTATTTCCTTCTTGGGTCTCTGAGGTAGTTGAAGAAGAGATAGTTATAGTTTTCTAGTGACAGTTTTGGAAAAGAAACCTTGAAGTTAAAGTGTGTAAGTTTAAGAGACATCAAAATAATAGTTTTAGTTAGTAATAGAAGTTAGAAAGAAAGTGAATTAGGTATAATCCTTTGGACGCATCAAAGTAGGATAATTAATGAAATATTTTCTTTGAATTGTCAATTGTTAATGAACCGGACATTACTAATTTATTGTTTATATATTTTATATAATTATTGTACCTATTGTAGTATATAATTATTGTACCTATTGTATATGTTTTTTCTTATGTTAGCTATAACCTTCTTTTTAAAAAATTGACTCAAAAGGGAATATGTGGGGATATTTTCAAATATAATAAAAAACAATCTGAGATATCAGAGGGATCTGCCCACAGTCAGTCTAGGAGGATCAGAGAGTGGTGATTCATACCTTTAATCTCAGCACAGGGAATATTCCGGGAGTGGGAGTGGTGACCTAGGCCCTTAATCCAATTTGAGTTAGAGGTCATTTTAATTCACAGAAGGAGTTCCAGGCTCCCAGGCAGGCAGTGGTGGGGCCAGGCATTAACTGAGTGAAGAGAGTATTTAAGGAAGGCATAGAAAGACAGAGGAGACAGAAGAGGCTGAGGAAGCTGGAAGACAGCTGGTTGATATTTGACTGTGGTGTTTCCTCTCTGATATCTCTGCCTTTCCCAGAGATCTAACCCTGAGTTTCCTTTATTCTTGCAACAGACCAGGGTTTGGTCCCCAGCATCATATAAATGGGCTTCATGAAGTGGAGGCTGGAGAATCAGACGTTCAAGGCCATTTTGGCTACATAAGCAACTTGAGGCAAATAGGTCTAGATGCTCAGTTTCAGTTAATTAAGATGAAAAGGGAGGAGCTGGGAAGGCAGCTTAGTAGCAGAGTACTTGCCTACCCTGTATGGAGGCTCTGAATCAAATTTAAAGGAAAAGAAAAGAGGGGGAGAGATTATTTGTAGAGATTTCAGGATTAGCAAAAGCTGAAGGAATTTCCACTTGTTCCTGAAGACTCCAGGGAACCTGGTTGAAAGCTGTAGTCTTGGGAAAAATCTCTGAAAGAATTTTTAGAAAGAAGCAGTAATTGGGACATAACAGCATTTCCAATAAGCACACACACACACACACACACACACACACACACACACACACACACACACACACACACCGGGGAGTGCATGCCCCTCATCCCGCCCTGTCACCCCACTCCGGTCTTGGGTTAACAGGTCACTTGGAATGCCACTCATTTACCCTAGCCAAGATGGAAGCCGCAGGCAAAGGCCTGCAGATGCTGTGGGTTATCTACTAAGATCAATGCAGCCCACTAAGTTAGGTTAGAGCTCCAACAAATGCATAGAAGCGTGGAAAGGAATCGGGGGGGGGGGGCAAATGTTCAGTGCAAAAGTAGGTTAAAGACCTCATTTATTTAGAAGCAAACATTTCTCTCTGAGGGCTGTCAAGATTAACCAACAGGAAGTGATACGGACCATCCCTCCTCCGTATCTTCTGGGAGCTGGTGTTTTAGATCCGAAACACCAGCCAGCTCTGTCCTAAGAGAAGCCGGGGACATCTGGGTTTCTGTGCAGTGATGCAGAGCAGGTGGCTGCCGCGTCTAGGTAGAAGCTGGCTATGGATTGGGAGGCTGGTCCCAGTCCTGCTCATCCTGGGTATGGGTTCTGCCTGGCCTGGCTCTCAGGGAATCTTGGAGACCTTTCAGAAGACTAGCCTCCAGACAAGAGGGGCTTTCCACGTGGGCAGAGGCGGTGTCATTCAGGTGGCAAGGATCCAAGGCGGAGCCTTCTTCCCCTCGGGGTCCACCCAGTGCCCCTCCCCAGTCCCAACCCCGAAAAGGACACAGACATAAAAAAAAAAAAAAAAAAAAAAAAACTTTTGCCACACTATTAATATATTCTGGTTTCCTCCCACTTTCCCAATGGGCTACCAGCTGCAGAACTCCTGAATAGAAAGCTTAATTGTGCTTTGTCATGCAGAGTACCTCGATTTTCTATAGAAGGTTACAAAGGGCCATTTGAAGTGTTTCTTTCTGGTCTAATAGTGAGTCATTTGCATAGGGCACCTCTGCGCCTGCCAGACCCAGGTAGCTGCGCTGACGCTCCGGGAGCCTGGCATAACAAAACTGCCCGCCGCTTCCAAGGGGCGCCCTGCGGGTCTCGCGCCCCGCAGTCCCCCCCACGGACTTTTTTTTTCTCAATTCCCAGGGGTCACTGCCAGCCCCAGCAGCTGATGTGGAGGACGCGAAGCTGGAGACTAGCAGGGAGACGCTGACCTCGGAGCGGCCTTGAGCCAACCTAGGCCCGGGGAGCCTCCTACGAATCTATTCTAGACCGGGCCTTCGTAACCCAAGTGTTTTTCCTGAGAGTCTGATGACCGAGCAATTTCCCTGGAGGCGGAGTCCTCCAGCACTTGCCTCTTCCTTACCTTCCTGGGGAGATGTCAGAAGAACCAGGAGGAAGCCAGCCTAGAGTTAGAGACCACGCAGCTCGTTCCTCTTGGTTGATTGGCAGGGCTGCCTACAGACTTATCTTTTCTTGTTTCTTGTTTTGACACTTCAAATCCAGGTCTACGTGACACATAAAGCTAATAAAATTCTAATTTCATTGTTAATCTTATTTCATTGCAGTATAGGTTTTTACCCTCACACCTGCATGGCAGGGTGTAATTCCATTAATAAAAAAATCAACATATTCATTGCATGTCTTTTCCCTGATGATATATTGTGAGCAGTGTGAGTTGAAAAAGCCATTTATTCCCACCGTGAATGAGCCTGCATGGGGCGGGAGCTTCACCTGCCCCTCAGTCAATTAGGAATGTATCGAAAAGTCTAGCAGAAAACGAGTTAAATTAACCGTTCGCTAATTTCCTTGTGTCCCTCCTACATAATCCTCCCTTTTCAGCTTGCCCAGAAAGTACCACATGTTGCAAGGTTCAAATGGTGCCTAATGAAACAGTGACTAAACGCTTCTCCCTCCAGGGCCGCGGACCGGGGAGCCCTTTCGCTGATCTTCAAAGCCCACCCGGTTTCCTGTCCTGGTTTCCGAGTCTCAAAATAAAATAAAATAGAAAGTAAGAAAGTTTCCTTGGCAGAAACAAAACAACAGCAAAAATATGTAAGCAGCCAGTAACTCCCGACCCAACCGTCCCTCGGGTGAAACTTACTGCCCCACCCA
Organism: Phyllotis vaccarum; assembly: GCA_033318265.1. NCBI lineage: Eukaryota > Metazoa > Chordata > Mammalia > Rodentia > Cricetidae > Phyllotis > Phyllotis vaccarum. The sequence continues at coordinate 97,922,267 of JARWLC010000001.1, forward strand.
CCGCCAGACAACGACGGGATTTCGAAATGCCTCCGCCTCTTTTGGGGTCGGCGGCACCTGCACTTTTGCTTTCGGGCCATGGGTGGAGACTGGGTACCAGGGCTGGGAGACTGGAGGTTAGGCCAGGGTGGATTCAATGCGAAGAAAAGGGAGAAGGATGGGAAGAAGAAAAAAAAACCAAACAAACAGTAGGGAGAGAAAGAGCGAGAGACAAGGGAGGGAAGGAGAGAGGGAGGGAAGGAGGTTGAGACAGATGAAGACACTTCTTGAAGGAGGAGGAGGAGGAAGGAGGGGGTAGAAGATGGAGACGTTGAAAAGCAAAGCCAATAGAGAACAGGAGCAGACAGACAATAAACGCACAGTCCACTCTTAACTCCCGTCTGCCAGCCCCCAGGTTTAAACCCAGCAGGCAGGAGGAGGGTTACTCTGGCCTAGGCTACAAAGATAATTCCAGCGGATCTTAGAACGGGAGCCTTTCTTAAAACAACCACAAACCTAACTCCAACTCCCCTCTCCCAAGTTAAAACCAGCCCCAAGCTTAAGCTACTCAAAGCCTGTTGAAGCCTCTAGATGCCTGGTAATTAATCGTGGTCATTAATTAGGAAGGAAAAGGGGGAGATGGCTTGCTGCCGCTTGACCCCAAACAATTTAAATTAGGCTTTGTGAAGGTGGTCTCTTAAGGCACCCCCCCCATTCTTTTTCTTTCAAACCCTCAAAAAAATTTCCATTATAATTCCGGACGGCGAGGAGAGGCGGGAGGGGCGCGCTCCCTCGCACTTCCCAGCAAACTGAGGCCAAGCTGGCGGCGGATCCCTGAGCTTTTTCCCATCCTCGCAACTCACACCTGTCTTCCCAACCCTGGGCCTGCACCTGCTGGCCTGTTTCTCCCAGAACTCCAGGAATCAAGTAGCCGCCCAAGAATTAGTCTCGCTACAGTGCTCTCAGAAGTTAAATTGTCCTCTCTCTCTCTCTCTCTCTCTCTCTCTCTCTCTCTCTCTCTCTCTCTCTCTCTCTCTCTCTCTCTCTCTCTCTCTCTCTCTCTCTCTCTCTCTCTGTCCTTCCCCTGCCTCTCCTTCTCTCTTCCTTTCTCCCTCCCTCTCCTCTCCCTCTCTCTCCCGAGACTGGCGTTTTCTTATTTGAAATGGTGCCGCTAATACAAAGTCATCAAAGCACCATGGTTCTTGTCTTAAAGTGACAGCTTGCTTTATGGGGCTGTTTTAAATACATCTTTGTTTGTTCTTCAGAAATGGGGACAATATAAAGCCAAGCCTGGCGAGCTCCCCACGCTGGGCCTGGGCAGTGCCAACCCCCGCCTTTAAGCAGATTGAAATTGTCAGGGCTTCATTAATCTGAAACTAGTTACTTCGTAGGCTCACAGCATACACTTCCGATCTGTCCAGATTCTCTGAGGGGAGCCCCTGGGGCCTTCCGGTGTTTGGGATTGGGAAAGCTCCCCCAAACACAATTGGGTTGGAGAAAACAGGGCTCAGGTGCGAGAATAAAATAATAAAACGCGGTGGAGTGGGGACTTCCTGAAATCAATACACCAAAGATACGCAAACCCAGTTTTCAGAGACAATGGGACCCTCCCAGAATTTTGGATAATGCTCTTGACTCTAAGGAAGCAAAGTTATGAATCTACCACAGAGCACCCTTGGAGACTTGAGGTCTCACGGGCTTTGCGTTTCTTTTCTCGGTAAAGTAGAAACTTATTTTCAGGTTTCTGGCGGAGGGAGCTGGATTCTTTCATCTGAGCGCTTCTTTCAGTTCTATTCCTAAAACAGGTCTTTTAAGTTCCCAATCTCCGCCCGCCAGGCTCAAACTCGGCTTGATTTAGTCCCTTCCAGTATCGGCCTCCGAGCTCCAGAGCTCTGGCTGGGCTGAAGTGGGCTCAAGCTTTCTCTACTCCACCCCCATTAACTATACAAAAGACTCCTCAGCAGTTCTTATTTCTAGCGGGCTTAGAATAGCAAGTTTTTAAACTTCATTCTATCTAATTTAAGAAAGAGGCATCTGCGGGTACCTTTTTTTTTTTTTTCTAAAAAGAGCTCAATTTCAGTAATGTGAGCCTAAAGATTTATAAAATAGATTTATATTAAATTATGTTAATAGAAGCCTAGTAAATGCCGCAATTAATTGCATGGAAAAAAATGTTCCCTTTTAAAAGGTCTGTCACCTTAACAGGTACATTCAAAGATTCTCTGTGAATAATGAAAATAGGAACAATTGCTCTGATGCACGGAGCTGCATTCATCCTCTGGGGCAGCGTTCTGTTTGGGGATGGTGGGAGGGGCTCCTTTTAAAGAAGTGATTGCTCCTTTAAACCCAATTTCCTCTAGCAAATGGGTTCAATTGGAAGTGTCATTCTCTTCCTGAAGGCTGGGCCCAAGCTCCCTTCCCAGAATCCTACTCCCTCTCACCTCATCAGCTGCCCCCTCCCCCAAGTCCCAGCTTTCACTGAGCACCTTCCCACCTTCCTCAAGGACATCTCTCAGGAGGACCTGCAAAAAAGGAAGAATTTGCTTTTCTTAAAGAGCTGACTCTAGAGCTTAGTTAGGATGCTGATGGGATCTTATACAACGCTCCAGGTTCGAGGCCCAGCACCACAGAAATCAATTGATGCTAGAATGGGAAGGTGGAGCAAGAGGTTGTCCTTAGCTACAAAGACAGTTTGTAGTCAGCATGGACTAGAGATGCTGTACTTAAAAAGAAAATTGAAACCCTAGTATTTTATTTGTTGTTTTTGACTTTCTACTACCATTATCACTAAGTTCTCCTTCTTTCTGGTCTCTCTGTCTCTGTCTGTCTGTCTGGGGGGGGGGAGCATGGGATTCTCTCTCTCTCTCTCTCTCTCTCTCTCTCTCTCTCTCTCTCTCTCTCCCTCTCTCTGTGTGTGTGTGTGTGTGTGTGTGTGTGTGTACCTTTCTCTGGCACACAAGCATGCACATGTGATATCTGCATTACTGGATATTTGTGGACACACCACTCATTTTTGACCACTTTTATTTAGTACCTACCACCTTTGTGGCAATTGTCTAACCAGTCAGTGTGGCCCAAGCAAACTGATTCATTCCTAATCAGATATAATTGGGTAGAAATGGTAGCAAGTAGTGCTGGTGAAGAGGGGCACAGGAGGCTAGAAATGAAAGACTACCCTTCCCTAAATTTTGTTTCTATTTGGGAAAGGAAGTAGCAAGAAACAACATTCTGATGTATAATTCAAACCAAGCTGGTTTGGAATAAGAACTCCAGAGAAGTTAGGTCTTCTGACATCAGTATCTCCATTACCTGGGCCACACTGACCCCGTTGGGTCTCTTCTGCCAGGGTTTGCAAATGAGAAGCCTTACCTGAGGATCCAATCCCTATCAGACCCTTGGCCTATAGCATGTGTTAGTTACTGGATTGGAGAGCAGAAGGGGAAGGTCTTTCTTCCTCCTTTACTCTGGATTAAGCCAGGGCACAGGGGTGAAAGGTCATCTTCCTTGTTTTTTGAAGCTCCCAGCTGCCTAGGTTCTTCAGTTTGGATACACCTTCAATGGTTCTTACTCACTCCCTATTATTAGTGAAGTAAGTTCCTGGATTCTACTTAATATTTTCATTTTGTTTAAGGATTCTAGCATTTGGTGGGTTTCAGGTGGGAAACATGGAAAACTGGAGTCCAAGACTGCCTAGCAGAACATTTTCCACATTGGTTTCCAATGTCTTAAACCTTCTCCAATGCACCCAAGGGGAACGTGACTTACAGTGTTTTATCTGAAGATTTCTGGTAGACTATTTCTGTTCCTGAGCCTAGTGTATGAGAGTTGGCTTAAAGACTCTTAACCTAATGTGGACAGACAGGTTCCAGATTCTGGAAGCTCCCATCTGGACAGCAGTGATGACCAGCTCTCTCACTTGCTGCAGAACTATGCTCCTCTACACAGCTCCATAAAGCCTCCCTGTGACCGGAGGCCTAGCAAGGCTAGGGTAGGGGCTGAGATTCATATTGGCAAAGGACCTGAATGTGGGCCATGCAAGCACTGGGCAAGGGCTCACATAGCAAAGTTGTGGAGCAGTGGTCTGCCAGCACAGAAGAGGCTTAGCTTTGGGTTGGAGTAGGCCTGGAGGCAGTGGAGGGTCGGGTTGTTTTTGTCCAGCTTAGTTTCAGCAAAGAAATTCCCCTTAAAGAGCCCATCCCTAAGGCCCTGCAAACATCTTTTCTCCCGAGGGCCACTGACCCTGATGGTCTAGAAGCCCATTTCTTAGGAAAAGGGGAGGCTGGTTTTGAGGAAATAAGAAATGCAGGAAGTGTGGGCCTACTGGAGTTACAGAGATCCTGTGGGAGTAGTGGAAGTTGGCTTGGGGTGACTGCCCAAAACCAGGCCCAGTGGCCCCCAGGTCCCCATTCATCCTGTCGGACACTGTGTGGTTCTTCTTCCTGCCTGTCAGCCCTGGCATCCTAATGGGGTCTAAAAGTGACCTTGTTCCTGAAGGCTAAGCAGTGATGGGAGCGGGTGAGGAGGGTGGAGGCAGGGAGATTGACTTCAAAATGTGAAGATCTTAAACAAGATGATAACATTCCCTCTCTTTTCCTTTGCTTGACAGAACTATAATAAATGAGACCTAAAAGAGGCGGGAAGAAGGGAGGGAGGAGGGAGTGGGGGGGGGGGGAAGAGAATTAAAAATTCTTGTAGCCTATTGGGTGATATCTTCATATAAATAATCAGGAATTCAACTGGTAAGTGGTGTTGACACTCAGAAGACAACTTCTACAGACCCAGGTCCAAGCTGAGACACCCAGCCCAGGTGGCCTTGGTTACTAGCTGGCAGGCATGAACCCTGGGTTCAGGTGACATTGATCAAGTAATAACATCACAAATAGTAAGCAAACTCCACTCCAGGAGAATATTATGCTACAGATATCTCTTGGGCTGTTTTGGAAATATGAGAATGTAAACATGTAGAAAAGGTCCTGGCATTTTGTTACTGAGGACATGAGAACATCCAACTGACTGACTTACTTGCCAGGAGGCACATCGAAGTTTCCGGTCACGTGTAGATATCATTTGTAAGTTTCCGAACCACAGTTTCCATTGGTGGACTGTGGATCTTTAAAAAAAAACAAAAAACAAAAACTCCTATTATGTAAATTCCTTCACAGAACCAGGGTTTTAATATTGAGCACGAAGAAAGACCAGAAAAGAGGGGTTAGTGCCCAAGAAAGCAAATAGTGGGTTTTGGCTAAGATCAAGTGTAAGTAAAACCTGGCTGTGGGCCTGGCCAGGGTAGGGTAGGCAGGAGGGTGGATGGAAGGTGGCCTTGGACTACATAGTGAGAGCCTGTCTCAAACCAAAGAAACACCTGGGGGGGGGGGTGTTCCCTCTCTGGTACCTAAAATGTTCCCTTGGGCATGTCAGTGTTCCTCTAAGTTTCCTGTTCTGTTAGCTGTGAGGTGACCTGCTCTTTTGATGAAATGTGCATCTACCTGGTAGGCAGGAAATGAGGACTGAGGTGTCTTTTTGATAAGAAGTTTCTGTTGAGCACAAAACCTTAAGTTCCAGGTTCCATGAGCTGGGTGACCCACATGATTGCAATCAGTATTTACTCCAAGTCCTGACTCCCCACAGGACTGTCCCGAAATATGGTGTGTTAGAGGGGAGGGTGTGAGCGCAAGTACCACATATTAAAAATATTTATTTTGTTTCATTTATTTAAATAAATATAAATATGAATTTTATATAAAACTATTCACATACAAAGGGACTTCCAGAGACTTGAATTTAAAACTCTCTTCCATGAAAATTTTCAGAAAACAAAACCTACGGAGTTTAACTCTATATTAATGGCAACTTCAATGGTTTCTTTTTAAAACAGCAACAAAAACAATGAACAAACCCTTGTCTGATCAAGTTCTGAAAAGAAAAGGGGGCGAATGATTTACGGTTTCAACCCACTCCCTCTGTACATTGTTAAACTTAAACCAACCCTGTTCTTCCTGTTATATGAGACTGACTCGAATTCTAGATTATTTACATTTCAACAAATCCATAACTCTGAGTGGAGTCCCAAAATAAAGAGCCAACTTTGAACTCTCTAGACTTCTAGAGTTCCTTTCCAGGTGGGATGAAGGCAGTGAACTAGACCTTGACACCAGGGGCTGCCCGGAGTAGGTAGCCTAAGACTAAGAGCATCCTGCTTTACAAGGGAGAAATCTCCTTGTCTTCGTTAGCCGAGGCTGGGGACAAGGAGTCCTCGCCCTCCGAACGCGCATAGTGCGCCTGGCTCCCCACGCACTTGCAGCTGGTGTGATTGTTTCTCGAAGCTCCTTTGCCTTCCTTCTTGTGCTTCACGCGGCGGTTCTGAAACCAGATTTTCACCTGCTTCTCTGACAGGTTGAGGTACGTGGCGATCTCGATTCTCCTGAGTCGGGACAGGTACATATTTGAAGAGAATTCTCGCTCCAGTTCCAGGAGCTGCGTGCTGGTAAATGCTGTCCTCATCCTTTTGCCATTGGGTACCTGGTTGGTGTCGGAGCCTCCTACGACCCAAAAGAGAACAGAGGTGAGGTGCAGGAAAGGTACCCCCCCACACCCTACTTGCCAACTGTTGAAAAAGATGGGTCCCCAAAACCCTGTCTAACACAACACACCCATGCTTCGCATTCCAGTTTCGCATTCTGTGGCCTGTCTGGGAGAGAGAGATATCCACGAAAAGTAGGCTCTTCAATATGCGTTGGATTCTAAGTTAAAGGACTAAGGAGCATTGGGGCTTGCACTCCTGGGCTGCCTTCCGTCGGCCTAGCGAAGTAGAAGCTGCTAGCAGCCTCAGCCAAAAGCACAGAAACTCTTTAACAGCCTGGATGCTAAGATGGCACACTGAGGTTCACATACATCCACCCCAAACCTCGGTCAGTAAACCTCTGATTTCTCTGATCCAGGTCCCCAAACCCCGGAGAACATAGGACACTTGCGCACCTGTAGAGCGAAGTGCATAAGGCCTCACCAAGAAGCTAAAAAGTTAACCTCCACCTCCGTGGAATTTCTGGGTACAGTCTCAAACAGTTTCACGAAGTCCCACCTCCAGCCACACCCTGCCCCCGGGCTCGCACCTCCTCCCCTGACCACTCAAGTTTGTTCCCCGGAGGTGCGCGGGTCCCCAGGGTCCCCGCCCTACCCATGGTGAGGCAGTGGAACCTCCGAGGGTCCGACACGTTATAGGTGGTGGCCGCGCAGACAGGTGCGTGGTGCTGAGGGTGTCCCAGGGCCGCTGCGGCCGCCGCTGCAGCAGCTGCCGCTGCCGCCGCTGCCGCCGAGCCGGGTTGCTGGGGCTGGTGATGGTGATGGTGGTGCTGGGGAGGATGGTGATGATGATGTGCGTGGCTCACCCGTGGGCAAAACTGTGGGTCCCCAGGACCAGAAGAGAACTGGCTCTTGAGCAGAGGTAGGGCGCCGGTGCCCCCGGCCGCCCCACTGCCAGCCACCGCAGCCCCTGCGGTCCCCGCAGCCCCGCCACCGGCTCCAGCGGGCGGGCGAGAGGAATGCAGGTGCGAGGTGACGCATAGCGGGCACACGCAGAAGGCGCCGCTTTTGCGGGACGGGCAGCCCGGACCCGACACCGACATCACCAACGGGGACGGCATGCCTAGCGGGATGAAGAAATCCGGCCCTGGGTGCGATTCCGGTAGCGAGGGTGCGGGCCGCGAGGAGTCCTTGATGATGAGCGAGTCCACATAGAAGGAGCGCGACATGTCGACGGGGGATGGATGGCTGGTCCTGCCGGCCGCGGCGTCCGCTGGAGCGCTGAGCTCTGCCTAGAGAGCTGGGAGGACGCCGGCGGTCAAGCCCTTGGGGACACGGAGGTGTCGGCGTCTGGGACTCGAACAAAGGGGTCCTTGGAGAAGATTGGTCCTCACGTCCCCCGCCCGGCGCCCCGGCTCTAGGATTTTATAGCCCCCCACCCCAGCACGTGATGCTGCGGAGTACGGCTCAGCTCAGGCTCCTCCGCAGCTCCCCACCCTCGGGATAGGCTGCCCGAGCCACAACAGAAGCGGGTGGGGGGTGAGAGTGGGGGGGTGGGGTGGTGGCAGGGAAGACCGCGGGGGAGGGGGAGACTTCGCAAAGTGTAGGGTTTGTTAATTTTGCTGGGGGATCGATTTCTTCCCCCTTCTCCACCTTTTCTGCAGAAAATCTCCGCGGTACACCCTCTGTCCTACCCTTTTTTGCTTGGGCCTCTGTCCTACGCTTCACCAGGTGTGGACTTCCAGGCCATTTAAACTGAGGTACCCAATGCTTCCTCGGTGTCAACCCACCCACCGCGCTGCACAGAAGAGCTTGAGACTTCTGCTGAAGCAGGGTGTGTGACCGTGGAGGGAAGGTTGGCCTGATCTAATCTTCACCACACTCATACCTGCCCGTGCTCTTTAGCTTTTAGACTTGGCCAAGGTCATTCTAGACGAATCTGGTGAGTAACTTTCTGGCTAAGAAATCAAAGCGCTCCAGGCGGGTGCTACATCAGGTTCCAAATGGCCTTTGTATTTGGGGTTCTCTTGAGGCCACTTAGATCAAGGACCCTTCCTCGAACGTCTTTCTAATCAGCCTTCTGAAAGGGGGGCGGGGTAAGGAGTCGCCCTTAACTTGTTCTAAGCAGTTACATAGTTTACAGACTCACTTTATAAACTCCGCTGCGGAAAAATTTGGAGAGGACCAAAACCAGCCTTCCTAGAGGGTAGGAGCTGGAGGAGGCCTTCGGTCTAAGTGGAGTGATCTCTTGCTAATACCACCCTCCCCCTCAATACTAAAGAAGAGCACCCTCAAACCCTAAAATGAGAGAAGGGGATAGAGCTAATGGAGGAATCCTGCCTGTACCTGTGAGGAGGGGCTTGGTATCAGAACTCCCCTTTGTGGCCCAAGAAGACTGGTGCTCCTTGTACAAGAGAGTGGCTGCTACTATTGAGGCTCTTGATTTTGCTGGAAGTCAAGGCAGCAAAAGGGACAGCGTTTTTTCCTTCTTTTGCTAAAATGGCTAACTTAAAGTGTAAGTTTACAACAATGACAAGAAACTTGAAGACCGGATTCTCTCAATCCATGAAGTGCCCAAGGTCCTGTCTCTAGGTCCTCTGGCTTTCCTTTTCTCTTCCTCCTGCCTGATGGAGGAGTATAATTGGGTTGTTGGGATGCCCCACTCTAGGGAGCCCAGGATTTATGGATGGCAATTAAAGTTTTATGAATTGCAGCTGAGGCTGGTTATTGAGCTATTTGAATGTGATTAGAATTCAATTAGAAAGTGGTTAGTGGACGGTGGGTCTCCAGAGTGTAAACAGACAGCTATTCCAGAAATGTGTTAATCCAACATCTTGTGACAACAATTAAGAAGTCTTGGGGCTGAGCATGGGGCCACTCACTTGTAACTACTTTTGCATAGTAAGGTTTGCCTATACAGCCTTCAAAGATGCTCATTTTCATCCAGCCCACCTAGTCAAGACCAGCTCTAACCAACCCACTCTTCTTTGACTGGAGAAGATCCGCCCCGACAGTTCTTGCCCAGCAGTCCTTGCAATCCTTCTAACCCTAGGAAAGGCATTTGGAGCTCAACAATTCAGAGAGGCTTAAAGGCAGATTCTTACTTTTAAGATTTATTTATTTTATGTATAAGAGTGTTTTGTCTGCATGTGAGTATGTGCACCATATTTGTGCCTGGTGCCCTCAGAGACCAGAAGGTATCAGATGCCATGGAACCAGAGTTACGAAATGGGTGTGAGCCATCATATGGGTTACCAGGAACCAAACCCAGGCCCTCTGCAAGAGCTTCAAGTGCCCTTGATTGAGCCATCGCTCCAGACTCAGAGTAATTTTTTTTTTTTTTAAGGCCTAGATTTTTCCATTGGGTCAATGGTTGGTGCTTTGAGAAAATAGCTCTTTTCTCTTTTTCTTCTCTGGCTAGTTAGGCTATCTTTAGTCCTTTAGGGCTGCTCCTTGCATAACAGTGTTCTCAGTGGCTTCTGGTGTGCTTCCAAGAATTGCCCTGTTCTGGAAATGGTGCTTGTGTGCAGATCCATTCATTTTAGGGACTCAATCAAGCAGGAGACTTACATCGTATTTGGTTTATGTCGGACTATAGATGCATTCAGCTTCCACTGTCAAGGGATTTTGAGAGAGGTGAGGGGTCCAGGGAAGGGGAGGGTGGTTACTGATGGTTGTGGGGGAACAGAAGTTTCAAGCTAGGCTGAGTTTGAGAACTGGCCTGTGGTCTGAAAAATTTGTTCCCCAGAGCCCTTTGCTAATTGCTTAGGCCCACCAAGAGCACGTATTTGGGAGCTGTGCCCCTCACATAACCTTTGCTCCCCCCCCCCCCCAGTTTTCTGTGCCTATCTCTTCCCTCCCTTTTCTTCTAGAAGGCAGCCCCATCCATGCCCCCTGCCCCACCAAGCCCAACCTCCATATCCTGGGCAGAATTGCAACCACTGCCTCTGAAGTAGTGGCCAGAAATTGCTCAGCAAGCAGGCTGGTAGACAGGCAGCACACGCCCACAGTGCTTGCCCCAACGCACAATTTTATTTCTCAGTGATTCCGTCTGATAAAATTTCATCGTCCATTAAGTAAGCCTCAAAATGAGGGCTCTTATGAGCCTATAATGAGCTCTAATTGCCAGGACACAGGGAGCCACGTGGAAGGATTTATTCGGTATTAAGCAGTCGGGTACAGTGTACAGGCTGTTACCTTAGCCATTACTTTCATAATTCAAGGAGAAAATTAGTTCTTTTAAGGGGAGGGGAAAACCCCTTCCCTCCCTTTGCTTTGGCTGAGGCTGGCAGAGACTGGCTGGCTTTGTCTTCCTTGAATGCAAGCCATGTCACAAATGCAAAGGTAACAAAATTGCTTTTTCCCATTCCCAGACAGAGCACCCTCAACCTGCCCTCAGTTTAGAAGGAAAAAAAAAAAATCAAAGCAGTCTTAAAAAGAGCAGTGGTGGCTTCTTGCCGCTTGGCTCTGAGGTTGGGTTCTTTCCAGCTCAGGCTTGAGACTTGAACACTTAGATTCTAGGTTTCAAATGGTCCTATAGTTCTCTTGACCGTGATGGAACCTGACCCGAACCTCACATCTCCTTTTCACTTTCCTTTCTTCCAATTTCCTTTCATGAGCAAAATGGCATGGCTTTTTCAACAGGCCACAGAGAGTTCTGACCTGTTGATGTGCCTGACTGTTCTTTTTTATTTTTCAGGCGTAACCCCCACTTTGCACCACCTCTGTATCCCCCAAGGGGCTCCCTCTCTTCTTCTTCTTCTTCTTCTTCTTCTTCTCTTCTTCTTCTTCTTCTTCTTCTTCTTCTTCTTCTTCTTCTTCTTCTTCTTCTTCTTCTTCTTCTTCTTCTTCGTCTTCTTCTTCTTCATCCTGCCCTCTCTGCTTTACTATAATTCTCCAGCTACAAACTGACGTCGCAAGCAGAGCCAGACAGCCGGGAGTTGGCTGGGCTGCCTCGGATTTATTTGCTCCCCTTACATTGATTTCATATTAGTTTCCAAAGCGATGAATGATCTCAAAGCTGGGTTTTGTTAGCTGAACACAAACAGGAGACAGGACTTACTTGCCCCCAGCTCCCTTTAATGAGGTCATCATCAAAGCGTGAACAAGTCTATGAATGTTTTATTGAAAGCGTATCGTTAACTTGTATCCATCCTTTTCTCCAAGTGGCATTGTGATATTGCTGTCTGTGGCACATCTTACCCGATATAGCCCGAGATTTCCCCATTCTCTGTAACCAGGCAACCCTTTCTGAATACCCAAAAATTGAAAAGAACCGCTTAGTCTTCAAGAAAGTCCTCAATAATAGTGGAAAAGAACAAAGATCCAGGAGACAACAAAATGCCACAGGGGTGACTTCTCATGAGCAATTATCTCTCATTAATCAGAAGAACAGCTGCAATATTAATTTTCCCTCTTTCTTCCTCTCTTTTCACAGTCCCCAACATTTGAATAATCATAAATTTTGATTTTATGAAGGAGTCACGTTTTCAGGGGCTAGAGGAAAGCAGCTACCTAGGTGAAGACAAGGAGAAAATACTCCTGCTTTATTAGGGGGTGGGGTGGGCATAAAGCTGTCAACAAAGCAAAATTTAAAAAAATTAAAAACAGGAAAGAAATGCCAAAGAAAATTTACCCCCCAAACCCATTTCTACACTGCAGTTGAGAATCAGGACCTCATTCTCCTCCACCCCTCCTCCCTCTCAGCACCGCCTCCCCCACCCCCTTCCCAGATCCTTTCCCTGGTTTTGCTCTGAGATGGGTGGAGGGAAATGTCCTTGGCGTCTGGCGTGGGAGTTTCAGCTGGGTTTTTACCCGTTTAACTTGCAAACATGAAACCAAGCGTTGTCGATCTGACCAAAGAGACACTCTTTGGGCGTAACTTGTATTGTGGCCATCAAAAGCCTTCCAGCCTCAGATGAACTGAGACGGCCATTCAGCAGAAATGGGGCGCTCGCTTTCCATTCAAGCTCTGGAGAGGCGATTGTTCGCAGGATGTGTAGCCAGAGTGGAAAACGTGGGTCCCCAGATAAGGCTGTAACCTGCAAGCGAGCTGGGGAGTAAAAGAATCTCATTAAAGGCAAGGGTGCAATTAGCAAATGCTTTCTCTTCTCCCCACCTTGAAAGCAGTGTGTCCGGTGAAAGGGGCAGTCGGGAGCTGGTCCCCACATTCCTGCACTGGCTGAGTGATAGGCCCCTGAAAGGCCCAGTGATGTTGCTTTTAATGTAAATCAGGACAAGGCCCGATCCAGAGAGGTAACAGGTTGCAGACCCTTTGCTGAGGCAGTACCGAAAGTGCTTTTGCTTCTGCCTGGTGTTTATTCAGAGTAGATGGGCCTTTGAGAAACCTGAATTCCCTTTTGTGCTCACCACAGTTGTAGGAGTTCAATTGAGCCTTCAGAGAAAGGGAGGGGATATCTTCTTAGAAAAGAGTCAGGGGTTTGGCTCAGAGATTCAGGAAAAGCTGTCTGCCTGTCTACAAGGCCTTCAAGCCTAGGGACAGAATTTTGATGGCGGCAAATCCACCTCCCCCCACCTTTGATTTTGCACTTCACCTTAACTGTTACTCCCCCATCTCCAGAAGATCCTCACCAGGCACCCCTCTCCCACCCTCAAATCTCTTGTCTGTCATCCAAATGAAATTTATTGCATGCCTACTCTGTGCCCAGCGTGTGCGAGGCACCACAGGGAGCCCGATGAAAAGGCCAAGACAGTATCCAATAGAATATTGTTTCATTCCAGTAACAATGGCCTGAGGTGGGGGACAATTATCCGGATAATTGAAGCAAATGCCCCACCTCCCTCCCTCCAACTCCAGTTCCTCTGGCATTTCCCAGCCTCACTACACTCTTTTCAGCTGTGGTGGGTTTGCATAAGGAGAGGAGGAAGGCAGAGAAGAGTTGATTTATTCACAGTATACCAATTCCTACCTTACCTCAGCCGAAATTTGCTGCAAGCATTGAGTTGATATAGTTGCTTAATTATGGGGTTCAAAACATTTTTCTCTCTCTCCTCTCCCAACCTTTTATTTTTTCCTTCTGGGGGATGAACCCACAATAAGGAATATATAACTGGACCAGATCCCTAGCCCTTTCACATTTATTTTTCACTTTGTTCAAATGAACTTTAAGAACTATCCAACTTTTCTTGTTTTCAACCTCGGTCATCTACAAAAACTACCTAAAGAGTTTTTACTAAAACATCCAAAGTTACCTGTTTTTGCTGGGCATGCTGGTGCATGTCTTCAAGGCAGGTGGGTCTCTGTGAGTTCTAGGTCAGCCTGGTCTATCTAGTCAGACCCTGTTTCAACACACAAAATAAAATCCCTCACCAAAGGACTAGAGATTTTCACAACAGAAGCCAGAAATAAATACTGAGAAAAGCCTATCCCTCCTATTCTGGGACCAGAAGAGACGACTTCCCCATAGGCCTCACAGGATCCTCTGATAAATGGAAAGGGTGTATTAGCCTTGGGGTGTAGTTTAGTGAAGAACTACACTTTGCCTGGTGGGCAAAGGGGTCCTGTGTTTGATCCCCAGCATCATTTCCCCACCCCAAAAGTAAGTAGGTGTTGAGTGCCTACTATATACCAGGCTCAGAACCACAGAATTTAGCAGCACAAGGCTCACCCCCTAGGAGTTTGTAACACATTAAATAAGTCAAACAAGTCAACTGAGAGATGGTAGGTTACAAAAGGTCATGGGGATATGAAAGAAAGCCCATGGAGCTCTGGAAGTTGGGGGGGGGGATGTCAGAAATGACATTTAAACTGATGAGACCTGCCAGGGGCACCAGGTGTAAGTTTCAGGTCATCAAAGAACTTAGAGGACACAAGAGTTGTTTTTTGTTTTTTTTTTTTTTTAACTTATTTATTTATTTATTTTTTTTTTACTGTGTTTGTTTGTTTATTTTTTGAGACAAGATTTCCCTGTGTAGTCTTGGCTGTCCTGGAACTTGCTTTGTAGACCAGGCTTACACAGAGATCCACCTGCCTCTGCCTCCCAAGTGATGGGTTTTAAGGCATGTGCCACCTCCACCCCTTTTCAAGTTTCTCTTTTTTAACTGAGGGAACAGAAAAGAAGCCAGAAGCAGTGAAAGAAGAATTTCTGCACATATGAAAATCACCACCATTCTCTACAGTGAGGAATTAAGGCCTGTCATCATGCCTAACGTTTGATTATTAGCAGCAGCACCTACAGCTGTATAAATCCTTCAGACAGAAAGTATCAGAGGCTCAGGTGTGGCTGTGAGTTCAGGAGCCCACATCTGTAGGCTCTGAGGCTTTTGCCCTCACTCTGGAGATGCCACTTGCTGGCTCCCTCAGTCTTTTGGCAGCAGCCTTATGGATCTGAGGTGTGTGTGTGGGGTGGGGGAAGGTATGATACCTTCCCCATTTGGGACTGTATCAGAAACATCAAAATTTTGCTGTGACCCTGAGGAAACAGCTAACTTTGCAGCCTGCTCACCTACAGATGAATGCCTGGTTCCTTATTTCAGACAAGGAAACTGAAGCCTGTCAATGTCTGGCTGGAAACAGCTGGAAGGAGCATTCAACCACGGTTGTTTCTTCTTTCTTCTGGGTGAGGGTCTCACTCTGCAGCCCAGAATGGCTTCATCCTGTCCTCTCTGCTCTACTGTAATTCTCCAGCTACAAACTGATGTCCTCGGCTCTCAGCTTCCCCAAGTGCTGCAACTTTCAAGCTAAGGCCCTCTTCTCTTTTCCCTAAATTCACAGCTTCCAGCGGCCGGTGTCCTCAGACCAAAAGGGACAGAAAGTGAGCACCTAGGCTGTGCGGCAAGTCCTCGCGTAGACTCCAGTCCGGGAGCAGAAGAGCACCCAACGACAGGGGATCCTGCGGTACCTTAGCCACGCTCGCGGGACAAAGCAAGCGAATCCACAGGGTCGCACCGACTCCAAGTCCCCAAACAAGACGCCAGCAATCCCAACCCCACCCGAGAGCCTGACCTGCACCGCGACCTCTCTGATCAGCCACAGGTGCGCATGTGCCTCCCCCACACCCTCTCTAAGCGCATGCGTGAGTGTGGGGCGGGAGAACTTGGGCATGTTGGTGGGGAGAGTGGTAGGAGGAGTGGCAGGGACATGAGAATCTGTGTGAAGGTAGGACACGTCGTGTGTGAGGGGAGTGTGCGTATCCGTACGGAGTGCTTAGGGAAAGGAGCGCTTTACACACGGATGTGAGGCTGGCACTGTGAGCAAGGGAGGGGAACTTGGGCTCACGCGCTGCGGGCTTGGGCATTCCTTGGAGGTTTGCAACTTTGGCACCTAAATGGAGTTCTCTCAGGTCAGAGCCTGGCCGCAGCACGTGGAAGGGAGCTAGGTACTACTTCCTGGGCGTCACCTCTTTCAACGCCCCAGATTTGTTTTTTGCCTGATAGATCATCTTTCCATTTTCGTGATGGTGTTAGCAGATAGACATCAGGCTCTGCGTTGGGTGCTCAGAAAAAACAGAATTAAATAGCTTAGATCTCACATCCCATCTGCTTCTGCTGATCTTTTGGCTTTCCAGTTTCTGTGTGACTGCAAGATGTCAGAGACAAGCACCAATGTCCCTCTGCCTGTAAGCAAAGGTGCATGAAGTAGTTTATATGACAAAATAAGTCAGCCGGAGACTGTACATAAAGGCCCTTCATTATAGGGCCCTTTCAACTTCTCTGACCATGCCAACTGTTGGCCTACCAGCTCCTCAGCTATCCCTTCCCTTCCTGGCCGTCTCCTCTTCCTCTTAGAAATCCATTGTCTCTCTTAGCTTCAGGTCTTGCCTCAGACATCACCCTCCCTCCCGTGCCCCCTCCCCCCTTAAGATCAAAGTCCTTACTGTACTACAAAGACCCTCTGTAATACAATTTTTCTATTGTACAGGTAGTCTCCTTGTCTTAAGAAGGCATTTATAGCTTTCTATTCCCTACTCTTCAATGTGCTAAGTTGGTTTGCTTTTATGTGAGTCTCCCTACTGAGCCACGATAAACAGCCCTGCCCAGTGGGCGGGCACTCGGTGTTGAAGGACGTGGGAAAGAAAGGGGATTCCCCACAGCTCGAGCTTAGGCACAATTCTTCCTTACCTTTGTACAACACTTTGGAGTTACATCATTAAATCTGCACGATTATATAAACCCTGGAGGACTTTTTCTTTTCGTTTCATTTAAATAGTTTTATGTAGTCCAGTACAGTTTGTCCCTTACTTGATGCTAGCCCCCATTCTCCCCCACACACCTGCTTCTGCCTTCCAAGTGCTAGGTTCAAGGTGTGAGTCATCATACCCAGCTAAGTCTTTTTACATCCTTCTTTGTTTTTTACTTTATTTGGGAAGGGGGGGGGGCTAGAAACAGGATTTCTTTGTGTAACTTTGATATCTTGGAACTCACTCTGTCAATCAGACTGGCCTCAAACTCACAGAAATTCACCTGCCTCCACCTCCTGAGTTTTGGAATAAATGTGTGGGCCACCACCTCCCAGCTTATTTTTGACTTTTAAATTAAAATTTTAAGTGTATTCTTATAGTATATACATGTTTTTACATGGATTTGTGTGTATCACGTGTGTAGCATCCTTCAGAGGCCAAAAGAGCATGTATGATTCCCTGGAACTGATGCTGGTGGTTGTAAGACACCACGTGGGTGCTGGGGCTCACACTCAGGTCCTCTACAAGCATCAAATACTCTCAGCTACTGAGCTAGGTCTCCAGCTCCTTATGTCTTATCTTGCTCTTATCTCCCTCTGTTGCTCTCCCCTAAGCCTTCTTTCTGCTTCTCACTGGTCTCAATTCCTTCCACCAAATAGTCCTTATGCTTTCATGCTGTAGTTGTATGTGTATGTCAAACAGATAGTCAAGACACACACTATAAGTATTTGTGCAGCCCAGTTCGGCCCAGATGGAAAGAGATCCTGGCAGTCAGGAGCTCAGGCATACAGAGCTCTGCAGCTCTGGGAAAGTATTCAGGCAGTCAGGGAGCCAATGAACACCACAGGCGACAGTAAGCCCAGGCAGCAGCTTACAGCCCAGCTTCACAGAAAGGTTTCCTCGCGTTAACAGTTCTGCTGTGGCAAGGGAGGGACTCCCAGGCAGAAGGCTTTGCTTTTTGGTTGCTCACTGCTCTCTGCTCAGGGAATGTAACAACTCGGCCCAGCCAGGGAAGGTCCCCTGGGCTATAGAGATTCCCTCCCTCAGCTGATCTTTGTCCAGGCTCCGCTGCTGCTGCTGCTCCAGCCAAAGATCTTCACTTATTCAAGAGATTTATTGGAAGGGGAGAGTCCAGGAGAGTGTGGCTGCCTCAGCCTGGTGTGGGAGAGGGTTGTGAGTGCAGAGTTTATGTAGGGCTTCCGCAGGGGGGGGGGGCACGACTTCCAGGGTGGGGATTGGTCAGATCTTTCCCCTTTTTACCTTGATTTGTTTTTTAGTTTCAGGGCCAAAGTGTGTTTCTTTCACTGGCTCTTTTGGACTTTGGGCTCTAATTTCAGGACCAGGGCATATTTCTTTCACTGGCTCTGATTCTAGGGCCAAGGTGTGTTTCTTTGGTACTGGTTTCAGGGTCATGGCACATTTCTTTCTGGTTCTGGGTTCAGGGATAAATGTATTTCACTGGCTCAGGTCTTAGATCCAGAGTGGCTTTCTTTCACTAACTCTGGGTTCAGGCCTAGGGTGGGTTTCTTTGGCTGGCCACTTCCCTACACGTACAACAGCATTGTCGTCTGAAGATGATTAGCAGTGTTTGGCATACTCTTTTGAACACACACACACTGCTGTACAGATGGTTCTTCTGACACTGAAACATTCTATCTGGCAGGGGAACTCCTTAAGCAGAAAGGTAAATAACTCAAAAATAATTCAAGAAATCCCCGAAACTAACTCGATTCACTAGGTCCCTCTCTGCCAGAATAAGCAATAATGTCCTTTTTAGAGGAGGAAGCCGAGCTGCAAGGAAGACTCTGTGGCCAGACTTGCTGCCTAGAAGAAGCAGAATGTGGGACACCTCCAACCAATTGAGCTGCCCACAGCTGTGCAGTGTGCTTCTGTGAGATCTCATTCATGTTGGGGTGGACCTTGGTGATACAACTGTCTTTGAGCCATTTCTGCTCAGGTAAGTATCTCCTCACCCATATTCCTATAAGTAATCTTAATATAAAAGTCATTGGTTCACCAAGTTGGGCTTTGGGGTATCGTACTTTGTGGGTTTGCTATCTGGGGTGAGTGGGTGTGTATGTTTCATCTCCCTAGGAAAAGGTCTGTCACACAGCACACACACAATGAAAATATGAGGAAAACATGTGATATTGTGTCTTTCTCCCTCTCATGTGCTGTTCCTTTCCCCCACTTTGAATTTCTTTCTACTTATAATCCCCTTATGCATTTGTATCTGTGATAGTTACCTTCTTGTGTTGGTTATTTCCATAAGAGGAATTGAGAGGTTAGAGGGCTCATCTTGATTCTTAGCTAGACTTTGAGTGGGAGACAGGGACTTGCTTCTAGACCTCTTGGCTAATCAAAAGAACTGCTAGGTTCCTGGGCCTGCTGCCTCTGAGATCACAGCAGATCCACTATCTGTCTATGATAGTATGCAGCTGCTTAATCTATAGCTCCATGGTAGATGCCTAGAAAGCACAGCCGTGTGGTAGCCATAGCTTCTTGTTTCTATAGTTTGCACTAGATTGAAAACAAGAGCTATTGTTTTGTTTTCTAGAGCTGTCTTGGAGTCTGCCCCGAATGTTGTAACTTGGCTGCATGCTGTCCTGACTCTGACTGCTCTAGGCAAACCAGTTGCTGCCTGGCTTAGTCCATTACCACTTCTTCCTCATGTTTGAGTTCTCTGTCAGTCCATTGGATTTAGCCGATGAGCTCAGTGACTGCAACCGGATTGAGCAAGACAATGGCCCTGATTCTCCAGGCACACACAGCAGCATTGTCTCCTGCAGATGCTTGGCAATCATTGGCATCCCCTCCAGAGAGCAGCGGTGTCTCAATAGACATCAGTCAACAGCTGTTGACAGGGAAGAATTTTATCATAGTAAAACTACAAAAGAAGTTTTTAAAAGTCAGGGAGGGTAGAGGACCTTTAAGAGTTTATACTGATTTCTCAGAGAGCCCAAATTCAGTTTTCATTATCCACATGGGAAGGAGTCACACCACCTCTAACCCCAGTTGCAAGGACTTTAATACCTATAGTCTCCAAGACACCTATGTGCGTATGCATACACAAACACACACCAACAATTTTAAGTAAGTCAGAAATCCAGTGTAAATTTAAAATAATTTTGAACATAGGTTTTTTGTTTTGTGTTTGTTTGTTTGAGATAGGGTTTCTCTGTGTAGCTCTGGCTCTATAGACCAGGCTGGCCTTGAACTCACAGAGATCCACCTGCATCTGCCTCTGTTTCTGGAGTGCTGGGATCAGTCCTAAGCCTGAATGAGACAGTTTAAGGATTTATTATTAATGTGTGTACAGGTGTGTATGTGTGTACACGTGTAGAGGTCAGTTCACACTGTCCACCTTTACAAGGGCTCCAAGGATCTTCACTTGGGTCACTAGACTTAGGTGGCAAGCATCTTTCCCTAATCCATCTGCATAGGCCTCTGAACAAGCTTTCAAGGGTTTTTTTTTTTTTTTTTTTTTTGGCTCAAGGATATTCATATGCAGCAAAATAAAAAAGTTATTATCATTAAACATTTGAATATTGTTATCATTCAAATGACAAATCGTCTCTCTGTCTTTTTGGTGGTGCTTACTAGGCATCAAGTCCAGGGCTCCTTTCATTCTGGGCTCTCTATCACTGAGCAAAATTCCTGTCCCAAATTACTGTTTTTATGTGATCAGGAAGTATACCATTTAGCCATTTTAAGATAAGACAATTGTTTATTTGTCATTGCTTCTTGAAATTTTATTCAATGCTTGATAATTGGCTATTGCTATAAAAAGTATACTGCTCATCTCACACACTGTTTTTCTGGTTTATGGCTTCTGATGTTTTAGAGACAATAATGAATGAAAAACAGGCTTATTTCAGGAAAAGATCAATGGCCAACAAAATGCAGTGGATGGTTGCTGTTCTGGGGAGGGCTTTCCCCATGGAGTTTCTCTATTGCTTTGAGATTGGGTAAGTTAATGATGTTGCACACAGTGTGGCTAATGATGGTCACCAGGCCCTTTCTGTGGCTGGAGAATACTCTGGTCCAGACAGTACTTCAAGTGTATTCAGTTGTCAGCAAAAGACAGAGTATTTCAGAATAATGCCTGTTTTCAAATGTAAGGCCTGACTCAGATGGTTTGAGGAAATGGAACCCATTTAGTCAGCATTTTTTATAGAGTCTGTACACATGGTAGGCAGTGGGGATGTAAAGATGACTAACATTGTTTTTCAAGGGATCAAACTTAGGCTAACTGTGTGCAAGCAAGTGCTTTACCACTGAACTACCCCCCCCCTCCCAGTATCTTTTTTTGCTTTGTTTCTTATGAGACAGGGTCTCACTAACTTGCAGGCTGGCCTTGAATTTCCTCTGTAGCTAAGTGTCTTAGTTAGGGTTTCTATTGCTGTGAAGAGATACCATGACCATGGCAACTCTTATGAAGTAAACCATTTAATCGAGGTGGCTACTTTACGGTTTCAGAGGTTAGTCCATTATCATCCTGGTGGGGAGCATGGTAGCATGCATGGCAGACATGGTGCTGGCTTATATCTTGATCATAAGGCAATAGGAAATAGACTCCAACACTAGACTATATCTTGAGCATAGGAAACCTCAAAGCCCAACCTCACAGTGACACATTTTTTTCCAGCAAGGTCACACATACTCCAACAAAGCCACACCTTCTAATAGTGCCACTCCATATGAACTTATAGGAGTCAATTACACTTAAACTACACACCCAGGTAGGTCTTGAACTTGAGATCTTCCAGCCACAGCTGCCCAAGTATCTGGAATCACCAGGCTCTGCCAGCTGATTACAACTTAACCTCAGTTACAAATGGGTTCTAACTGGGATTGTTAATGGAAGTCATCAATTTATGGAACCAAGGAGGAGAGAGATGTCTCTCTCCCTGCTGGCATCAGGGAACTATTCATAGGAAATGCTCATATTAAAAACAATGAAACATCGGGAGAAGATTCTAGGCTAAAGGTCTAGAGTGAGCACGGGCCCAGGCATGACTGTGTATCATCCTGGATCATTTGCATGCAGGAAAGGAAAGAAGGAAGAGCTGTTTGGTAGCCAGAGACAAAATGTTTGGGTGGCATGGGAAGGATTTTCATAATAAGTGGGTAGTATTTGAAGTGAGCTAGATGTGGCACATGTCTATAATACCAGCAGTTAGGAGGTGGAGGCAGGAGGATCAGGGTTCAAGGCCATCTTCAGTTACATACTGTATGTGAAGCTGTGTGATTCAGTCAGAAAGCTTATTTAAAGGGGCAAGCTCTGTGATGTGAGTTTAACGGCCAGGATCTGTTTTTTTAAAAAGTACAAAGAGAGAAATGACTCCACAAGTTCTCACTTCTAAGTGCACTCTGTGCCACACATATACCCCCATAATAAATAAATAGTAATAGTAATTTTAAAAGGTAAATCCTATCCCTGAAGTGGAGGCATGTCTGTATACCTTGTCATTGTAAAGGACGCGGAAACGATACAGAAGCCTAGGCTTGAGAAGATGGGGGTTCATCAGTGGTGGGCATAAATACAAGAGTCATATGCACCAGTGGGCACTGGCTACTAACTGGATGGAGCAGAAGTACAGAAGAATATGAGCAGTGGAGTTGCTAGTTCAAAAAAACAATGTTGGTGTTAAACAACCTAGTTAGAGATGGAAGATGAACAAGTTTTCATCATTTCAGATGAGATTGTGGGTAGAGTTAGTAGGAGAGGAAGAAGGCAAAGCGTTTGTTTTTTGCTTGTTTGTTTGATTTTCCTTAATTCTTGGTACAGAAGAACACAAATGTGCCACAGCAGGGGTATGGAGGTCAAAGAACAATCTAAAATACTTAGTTCTGTTCTTCCATATGAGTTCCAGGGATTGGACTCAGGATGTCAGCCTTGGTATAGGTGCCTTTACCTCTTGAGCCGTCTTGATGGCCCCAAAATATTTGGTTTTAAGTATTTGGAATTTTTAAGAACAGCCAAGGATAGGGTTTTGGCTCATTGGTTAAGAACGTATACTGCTTCTGCAAAAGACAAAAGGCCTACCTCTAGTACCCATGCCAGGAAGCTCATAACCATTTGTAACTCCAGCTCCTGAGAGATCCAAGGCCTTTTGCCTCTGTGGATACCTGCAGTCACGTGTATAAACACACACAGAAACATACATATATACACAATTACAATAATAATATTTTTTTAGAAAGAAGAGCTAAAGATATTTTTAATTTATAAGTTGGCAGTTAGAAATAGAGATAGGACTTTGAGAGAAATTGGGATTGGCAATACATATGACAGCAGCCTACAGTGTTTAAATTATATGTAGTATTTGAAATGGTAAGGAAAATTTACCCAAATTGGATTGATGATTCAGAAAGGCCTTAAAGTTATATGGCTCAGGAACTGTTCAGTAGTTGACAAATAGTATGTAACATTTTTTGAGAACTTGGGCTGGAGGATGGATGAACTATACAGTTATTTTTATATGAATATATCCTAATGAAACAAACCCATGGTTTTGTATGCTAACTAAAATTTTTAGTTATAAAGGGAAGAAAGGAAATTCAATCTGTTCCAGTCTCACTTTCTTGATTCTAGGAATTGTGTGTTCTTTTGGTGAGTCTGTCCAGGAGTAATCCAGTACTTACCAGTTGATAGCGGTCCTAGAATAGACTGGGATGCCCACCAAGTTGTAAGACAGATTGGTAGGAATGTGGGGTTAGAATTAAAAGCACTGGTGTGAGTAGATTAGTTACCAAGAGCCTCCAGGTACCTTGAAAAGTTGGTTGCAGCATGCTCCTCATCCCATCCTATAGAAATAGCACAAAGAAAGGAAATTCTAGTCCAGTGTTCAGAGTCCCTGCCTCTTTCTCTTTCCAAAAGATTCCTTTACACATTTTTCAGACTGAGTCGACTTTATATCGAAGCCCCTGTTGACAACTGAGCAAGCTGGGACTCCACAGAATGGAGTACCCAGGTGTTTAGGGCTGTCCCCTGGCTAACTATTGCTCAGATTCCTGGGCTGAGTCAGAGTCTTGGGTAGCTATTCAAGATCATAGGCTGTTTGCTCCTGTTTCCTGAGGAAGTTTAAGTACTTGCAATTTGGTCTGTCCTGTCTGCTTCCAGAGAGAAAATCAGTCATCTTTGAGTTGCCATGTGGATGGAAAAAGGAGAGAGAAATGGTTAAATATAGGGTCACTATCCTCAGCTGTAGCTGGAGATTTTTTCATGAGCCATCTGGGTACCTGCCTTCAGCTCATTGCATTTTGGATCATCTTCTATCATGCCTTAGCCTATAGATAAAATCAAATGTAGATCAGCCCCTTATGTTAGCTAGGTGGCTGTGTTTGCAGCACACACAGCTGCCTTCCCATGTATATGACTTCACTGGCACCTTTTCCACTTAACATGCCTCTATCTTCTCCTCTCTCTCACATTTGAACCTTTGAAGTATTAACCCAAACTATAGCTTTTCTACATCTTTTTTTCTTCCTAGTGCGAAAATCTACCATCATTCTACATTCTCATGTAGCCATATCAGCTACTATAAGTTTTCTCTTTCCATAGTGTATCCTGTGGTAATGATTGCTCATTTCTTGAGTGGGGTACAAAGGACTCTCTTGTGTATGCCTACGATATATCTTTACTCTTTCAGACTAGTTCTCAGCTTCACTTACCGAAATGGATGAGGGGAATGGGTTGGTTGACTATACCAAATTAAGTTTCCAAGATGAGGCTAACAATGATAAAGTCTGTAATTCGGCGGGTATCTGCTATGCTAGACACTGCACTAAGCATTTCGTTTTGTTATTGCTTTCATCAAAAGTAAGGAAACTAGCCAGGCAATGGTGGCACACACTTTTAATCCCAGCACTCTAAAGGCAGAGACAGGCCGATCTCTGTGAGTTCGAAGACAGCCTGATCTACAAAAGCTCCAGCTAAGGCTACACCATGAAACCCTGTCTCAAAAACAAAAAAACAAAATCGAGGAAGCTCTGCCCCCTATTTTGTGGGTGAGGAAACTGAAGTTGAAAGAGATCATTTGCTTAAGAGGCAGAAACTAGATTCAAGCTTATGTCTTTTTTTCTAGCTTTATTGAGGTATAAATGGCAAAATGGTAGGTGTTAGTTTCTGTGTATCAGTTCATGTGTGCGTTGCCATATCAAAATACCCAAGGATGGGCCAGCCCCTGTGGCTGAGGGGGACAGAAGTAATTGCTGCCAAGCCCGACAATCTGAGTTCCATCTCCAGGCAAGAATGGACTTCTGCAAGTTGTCCTCTGACCTCGACATTCCCCACCCCCAAATAAATACAAAACAATACTTGTAGCTGACTATGTCATAAAGAGGAGAGGTTGTTCAGGGGTGGAATGACTCAAGTCAAAGAGGTTTATTTTGAGTTGGGTGTGGTGGGTTTGCCTTTAGGGGAATCTCTGAGTTTGAGGCCAGCCTGGTCTACATATTGAGCTCTAGGCCAGCCAGGGCTATATAGTGAGACCCTGTCTCAAAACACAGCGACAGAAGAGGTGTATTTTGACACATATTTGTGGAGGTCATTAGTAAAGGGTACTGACGCCAACACAGTGACTCCCAGCATGCTGAAAAACAAGAAGCCAAACAGCTATGTTCAGGAAGGGCGAGTGTGTGAGGTGATGTCTGGGCTCCCAGGAGAATTACATTCTTTATAATCATTATCTTCCAAGTATGGCAACGTCAATGACCTTCTACCTCTTAAGACAGTGGTTCTCAACCTTCCTAATGCTATGACCCTAGATCAGTTCCTTGTGTTGTGGTAACCCTCAACCATAAAAATATTTTGTTGCTACTTCATATTGTAATTTTGCTACTGTTATGAACCATAATGTCAATATCTGATATTCAAACTGTGGGGGAGGGGGTCTCAAACCACAAGTTGAGAACTATTGTCTTAAAGGTTCCACTACCATAACCTCACCAGGTAGGGGTCAGGATCTTCTTTAGGAGACACACTTAAACCACAGTATACTGATTTGGCACATGTATGCAAGAAACGGCCATCACAATAAGCTAATTAATACATCTGACACCTCACATTAATTTTGACAGATGACGACTGTCAACTAATATCCTAGGTTGGAAGTGCTCAAATCACCAGGATCTTTTTTATCCTGTTTTAAAAGAAATATTTTAATATCTATTGTTGTACAAAAGAAATCTTCTTAAATATTAATCCTCAAGAATGACGTGTAGTTTAAAGTTTTAAGATCATTTTCAGTAAGCAATTAAAATACCTTTGGCATTATTAGAAAACAAAAGAAAAGAAAGATAAAAGGTCTCATGATGATAGTTAAAGGGAAGGAATAGATCCAAGGAAATACAGAAAAAGATGGGAGGGAAATCTAAAAAGGACAAATAAAAGTCAGTTTTCTGGAAAGGGAAGTTTTAACCCCTTCCTGGAAAAGAAAATACACAATAAAATTTCCACAGCTGTATAATTTAGTGTCACAAGGATGTTGTCACCCAGCTAGCTAAGTCGGTAGAGCATGAGACTTGTGATGTTACATAGGAAAATATAAAACCAATAATAAGTCACAAAAAGTCTTTTACTGTTGTGTGGGTGAGTGTGGAGACCTATGCCTGTAATCCTATCACGGTGGGTGTAAGGATTCCTAGCACGTAGCAGCCACATGGTATAGATGCTAGTTCAATAACCCAACATGGCACTGGCAGTACGGAGGGCCCCTAGGCATGGGTATACAAATCTGTGCCCACCCATTCTCTTAAAAGGAGACACCATGAGAAAGGTGGTTCTCTTCTCTCTTCTGCTTCTCTTCCCTTGTATCTGCTCAGCAACTTCCTAAATAAACTCTAGTGTGGCAGCTGGTGTTGTGCATCTGTTCTCACATGAGGCAGAAGCAAGAGTTCAAGGATATCCTTAGCTACCATGTAACTTAAAGCCAGTGTGGGCTGCATGGTTCTCCTTATTTAAAAAAAGTGGAAAAAAGATTTGATAGAGAGTAAAATGTAAATATCATAAAGATAAATATCTAAAACTATGTTAATAAGTTTCTTTCTATGTTATTTTCATTATAATTCCAAACAAACGAGGGATTTGAAATAATTATAGAATTACCCCTCATGCATAAACTAGCCTGAGTGAATGAAATCCAACTCAGCTGACCTGCTCAGCCCAGTCATCAAAATGTAGTTTTGATCACCTTGCAGTGAGAATGGTATAATGTCTGCTCTTTGGCACTGGTGTTTATCAAGAAGACAATTCACTTGTGTTTGTGGTAGGACCCAGGATGGGTCTACCAACTCATTTTAGTAATAAGGAAATTTTTTTTAAAAAAAAAAACTTCTCTAAATAAATCAATGTGGAAAAAAACACAGATTGGCATCACCCAGAGTTAATCCCAGCTTATCATTCAAAAATGTTTTGATTTAGGATTTGTTTACCAAATACTGTCATTCCTAAAGCATCTTAAAGCAGACAGGACAGGATAGAGCCACAATGTATAGATGGGTTCCAGTAGTACCTGATTTAGCTCGAGTCACACTCTCATTACAAACGATCAGCTCCTTTGAGGTACTAACCTACTCATGTGACATACCCTGAAGTACTGGTCTTGTACTGGCAGTGGGATGTTAAGGGTTTTCTAATGGGCTGAACCATTGGTAGAGTGGGATCTTTGGACTACACTAGGATCGTAGGTAGGGAGAGCAGCATCCTCATCAGACTTATGAGTACATTGAAAGAATGCATCTCTGAGAACTCTTTCACAGGCTAATCACCATGGTAACCAGAGCTAAATAACACAGTAGACATTTCTCAGGTGACCAGGACATTGTTATCCAAATGAAGTGATTATAAACAATGTAAGCTGCTTATTTGATTGTTCGAAAATGATAAAGCCAAGTTCACCATTTTTTCCTGTTCTTAGGCTGCCAGACAACAGTGCCCCTCTGCCCCCACACACATATTGGGG
The DNA here is from genome assembly GCA_033318265.1 of Phyllotis vaccarum. Classification (NCBI taxonomy): domain Eukaryota; kingdom Metazoa; phylum Chordata; class Mammalia; order Rodentia; family Cricetidae; genus Phyllotis; species Phyllotis vaccarum. The sequence continues at coordinate 97,949,871 of JARWLC010000001.1, forward strand.
TTTTGCCTATATGAGGATACCAGATACCCTGGAACTGGAGTTACAGACAATTGTGTCAGCCACTATGTGAGTGCTGGGAATTTAACCCAGGTCCTTAGGAAGAACAGTCAGTATTCTTAATCACTAAGCCATCTCTCCAACATCTTGCATTTCTACAAAGCTTTGTTGGTGCTTGGAACAGGACCCATCATGGTGAGTTGTTTCTGGGAAAGAGGCAGTTAGTAATATCGTCTTCACTGCTTAGATGAGAAGATTGAAGAAAGGATCTCAGAGTTTGATTGCCATGGAAACACATCTTTCCCTTCTCTAGTATCCTGCTCACCGAGATTAAAAACACCATCAATGGTAACTAAAATGTATTGAGTGCTTATCATTACTTGCTCAAATTATCTCATTCAATCCTTGCTATAACTTCATGAGTGAGTGCTGTACAATTGGATCTTAGCACAGATGAGGATAACAGGTGTTTTAACAAATGTTTGCCAAGTGTATGTGTGTTTATTTTTATGTATTTTTAATTGTATTTGATTGTTTTCAAGGCAGGGTCTCTCTGTGTAGTCCTTTCTGTGTTGGAAGTTGATTTATAGTCAAGACTGGCCTTGAACTCAGAGATCTTCCTGCCTCTGTCTCCTGAGTACTAGAATTATGGCTTGTTACACTATACCTGGCTCTAAAGTTTGTTTGTTTTTTTTTTTTTTTAATAAACAGCTATTGAAACAAAAGCTTATGTAATCCAGGCTTGACCTTGGCAAGCAGCCAAGAATGACCTTGAATAAGCCTCCCTTCCTCATGTTCTAAGTGCTAAATTTATGGACATTCATACCACACTTGGCACTGTTATCTTATAGAGCATCCTGAGACTATGATATATTTAAGGAGGCATGTGAACCATATTATAACCATTAAAAAAAAATCAGTATACTGAGAAGAAATGGTTAACTTCCTCTTCTCATTAAATACATATATTTTTCCTTCTTATTTGCTTTCTCTCTCTTTCATGGAAAAAACAAATTAAGATTTATTTTGTGTGCATTGGTCTTTGGCCTGGATGTATGTGAGAGGGTGCCAGATCCCTTGGACATGAAATTACAGACAGTTGTGAGCTGCCATGCTCATGCTGGGAACTGAACCCCAGTCCATTTGGAAGAGGAGCCGGTAAACTGCTGAACCATTTCTCCAGCTCCCCTTAATAGAAATTTTAAACCATAGGAACACTAGCATGTGGTGACATTTCGTATATTTAATAAAGTAGTCTAGAATATCCACGAACAGAGTCACCCACAGACAATTCTCATACAGCCAATTCCTCAGGCCGAACAGGATAGGTCCTGCCTCAGTCTTCAGACTGACTGGGCCTGCAGCAAAAGGGAAGAACTTCTGCCTTTCCCTGCCTTATATTTCTTTTTCTGCTCAACTATTTTACCTTGCCTTTCCTAGAGCTAGGATTAAAGGTCTGTGCTACCACTGCTTGGTGCTGTTCAGGCTTGAACTGGTTATCAGGCTTGGCAGCAAGTGCCTTTAGCAGTTGAGCTATTTTACCCCCATGTCTTTAAGTCGTATTTAAGTGTTGGGCCTGCTGCAACAGGTCTGCAAGCCCATCACTTGGAGGATGTTGCAAGAGAACATCTTGGAGGCTACCCATCATACTCCTTAAATCAAGATGGGTTTGCAAGTCCAAACATGCTGAAGGCTTCCCAAATTCTGGGATTGCAGGTGTGAACCACCATAACTGGTCCTATATATAAATTTTGTGGGGACACAAACATGTAGATGTTGGGATGGTGACTTTTTTTTAATGTAGGAAAGCAATCTATTCCATTATAAGCACTTACACAGTTAAGGAGAGTAACAGGCCTGATTACTGGTGGGATAAGTCAGCCAAAATGGAAATAGTATCAAAGTTGTCAAAGACTCCCCTTCCCAAAAGAAAGAAACTCTTATCAAGGATTAATATAATAAAAATAAATAAAACTGGTATCAGGTGGTGATGACTCACACCTTTAATCCCAGCCCTCTGGAGGCAGAGGCAGAGAATCTCTGTGAGTTTGAGGCTAGTCTGCTTTACACAGCCAGTTCCAAGACAGCCAGGGTGACATAGAGAAACCCTGTCTCAGAAAAATAAAATAACACTAACAGGTAAAAATACATGGAAAAGGAAGAACAGTCAGTCTTAATTAAAAAAAAACAAGAGACCGGTATCCATAGGAGAGTGTGCATCATGAGGAGTCAAGTGAAGGACCTTAAAGTAGGAAGATCTGTATGATTCAGATCATCATGGTTTAGAAACCCATCTCACTTGGCCCTATTCATCACACACTATAGCCTTTACTTAAGGGCCTAAAAACTAGGGAATATAATTTAAGAAGAAAAAATGACATACATTATATGTCCTATTTCTAAAATTCCTGTAACCTGGGTTTTTTATTGGAAAATTCAAGAAAATTTAAATGTAAGTCTGTGGCTCTGTCTAATGAAGCCCCCCAGGTAAGAGTGAGATCACAGGCTGGAGAAATGGCTCAGTGGTTAAGAGTACTGGCTGTTCTTCCTTTCAGAGGTCCAAGGTTCAGTTCTAAGAGGTTCATAACTGTTTAACTCTAGTCTTTGGGGATCTGATGTCTTCTTTGGTCTCCAAGGACACTGTATACATGTGGTGCACATATATACATTCAGGTAAACATTCATATATAAATAAAAATAAAATCTAAAAACAATTTTAGGGAAGATTAGGAAACACCAAGTTTAGATTAATAATTTTTGGGGGCACCAATATTACAGGGAAAGCTGAACAATGTCTGACTCTCAAAAGCAGCATTAAATTGCTCTCACGATTCAGAGGAAAAACAGAAATCCAAAAATCACAAAGCAGACATGACTAGGATCCTCATCCTCTGGTCCATGCTTTCTTCAGGTCTTCATCATTATAAGTGTTCTCTGCCATCTGCCTCACATGCACAACATTATTTCTTGATTCAGAACAATCAACCAGGGTTCACTAGGATTCCAGGAGGATTCAGAGATCTTGGCAGTGTGACTGTCATAAGCAACAACTCTAGCGGGCCATCTTCTGCATCTTCTGGGCTGTTCTTCTTCCATTTTACATGAATCCCAGGTACCCCATCTACAATTAGCCCACCAGAAGCCAAGACAGTCTCATTGTGAGGTGATCACTGAACTTGGAATATTCCATGCTTATGTGATTCAAAGGAATGCAACTTGAGTTTCAGATTTCTCAGATTCCACAAGGCAACAGTCTTGTCAGCTGATCCTGTGGCAAGAATGAGCTCACTATAAGGATTGAAAAACAGGAAGTCTACTTCAGTAGTGTGAACGGCTACTAAGTGACTTGGTTTGGAAGTATTGTTTGAATGGCTATCATGAATCTTATGTTTCTGATCATCTGCAACTGCCCAGAAGAGATGCCAAGAAATGTTCACAGCTGTATATCCTGTCAAGATGGTCTTTGATTCCACCACCTTTCCTTTCTTTGGAGCTGTGCTGCTGTCCCAGAGGCAGATGCCATCTGAAGAAATAAGGCACTGCTGAGATTTTCCTTCCTTCTGATGTTTCACTCTCCAGAAGTGTCTGGTTTAGAAGGATGTTTTGTGTAGTCAAAATCAAGAACATCACTGGATGTAGCTTTTTGCTGCAATAATACCGGGGTTCTGGGAGTATAACAAGTTATTTGCTTCTTCACAGTGGATCTTGATTTCAGTTTGCTTTCTCACTGACAGAACCAACAGCTCCAAATTCTCCTTCCTCATTATTGTAGGGCCTGTAAGAAGCCCTGTCTACTTCTTCATGGTTCATCTTGATTTCTATTTCAGTTTTCCAAAACATCCAAATTCTCCTTCCTTACTACTGTGTGATACACCAGCATTCGGGAGCTGGACAATAGCTATCACAAGGTGGTTTGTTCATCTGATGTGTGTGTCTCCAGGACAAGTCAACGAATGCTGAATGGGTGAGGGAGAAATCCTGGGACTGTGTGTGGTGGGAGGGAGGAGGAGGCTGCCTGCCTGGAATATGTGGCTTAACTATCAGAAAGTTCTAGTCTGGAGAGCAGGAAGTCAAAGACCAACTAGCATGTGGAGAGCACTCTCCTGGCTTTGAGATAGCCATCTTGCTGTCATCTCACATGGCAGAGAGAAAGAGAGTGGGGGGTTTCTGCTGTCTCTGTCAAGGTAGGAAGCTAAGACGTTAGGATCAGTTTTAAACTCATGTAGATCCTCAAGATCTTATGTCCTAAGACCATCATCACATTGAGGGTTACAGCTTTAGCATATGAATTTTAGGGAAGGATACAGTTCAGTCCACAGCACATGCATTTTCTCATTTGGTCCTTCATAACTCCATGAATGAAGGTTCCAGTTAGGGTGAAGAAGTTTAGAAAGATACATGTTGGGGGTGGAGAGATAATTCAGAGGTTAAGAGTACTGGCTGCTTTTCCAGAGAATGTTGGTTCAATGCCCAACATCCACATTTAATATAATTATACATATTACATATAGAATATAATTTTATATTTTGTATACATAAATTTATACATATATATATACACATTTATAAATAAAAATATGCCCAACGCTACTCAGCTCTGTCCTGACAAAAGTTGGAGGTCTTTTTAGGGAGACTGGGGTTGCATTTCAAGACAGGGTTTTGTTGCAGGATATTTGTTTACACTATGATTGGTTTAATAATGAGCCCAATGGCCAATAGCCAGGCAGGAGAGATAGGCAGGACTTCTGAGAAGAGAGAGGAACTTAGAAAGGATCTAGGCACAAGAGAGATGCCAGTGAGGCATTGAGGAAGTTGTATGTACACAGTGGGAGAGAGGTAAAAGCCAGGTGGCAGAATGCAGATTAATAGGAACAGGTTAACTTAAGCTATAAGAGCTAGTTGGGAACAAACCTAAGCTAAAGGTCAAGCTTTCATAATGAGTGTCCGTGTCATTACTGGGGAGCTGGCAGTCTTGAAGAAAGCCAGACTATAGGGTTTATCTGTGTAGCCTTATCTGTCCTGGAACTCACTCTGTAGACCAGGCTGGCCTAGAACTCAAAGATTCTCCTGCCACTGCCTCTGGAGTACTGGGTGTGCACCACTACCCTACATCACTATTGGGCTAGTTGGAGGTCTTTAAATCTGGGAATAATAAATCCCTCACCATCTAGGAGAATTGCTGTAAGTCTGAGGACAAATTTCAGGCCAGCCTGTGCTATGAAGTGAGATGCTCTCTCACCCCTATGCTCCCCAAATAGCAACTAAAATCTTGTCTCCTGGGGTCACTGAGAAGTTGTCCTGTTTGTTTCGAGCCATTTTGTCTGAAGGAGGTAAATGTGGACAGGAGTATAAATAGGAACTGGAAAGGACAGAAGTATGTACATGGGTGGGTACTGTGAGCACAAAAGAACTCTTGAGGTAGAGGGGGGAAATCCTCCAAAGGTTGGTTCATCCTCAGGAAAGCTGGAGGAAGTAGTTTGGCAGGAAACAATCCTGGCAGCTTGGAGGTGGAGCTTGGAATTATGATGTCAACTATTCTAGAGAAATGCTTGACTCATCTTTCTTCACCCTCTTGGCCTTCTTCCCAGGTCTCACACCCTTTTCTGACACTGCTAGGCTTTTCAAAACTGGAAGAAGAGTCAAAAAATAAAAAAGCAACTCTCTTCACGCCTAGGCAGTGGGAGTTAGAATGAGCTCTCTGCTGAGTCCAACAAGAATGCTTCTCCCACACCATGCCAGTGTTAAGAGTGAGGTCCTTGCAAGTTCTCTGGGGGCTAACTCCCAGTGTCCTGCAACCATGCCGGTTATGAGACATCTCAGTTCAGAAAACATGGAGATCTTCCTCTAAGGCTGAATCTGTGGGGGTGCTGGAGAAGGAAGGAGCCCTCAGTCCTTGGAAAGCTCTCAACTGTGTGAACTGCTGCTGTCTCTCCTGAAAGGTGAATTCTGGGTCACACACAGCATGAAGGGTGAGGGCCCTGACCAGAACAGGCCTGTTTCCCTCCTCCTCACTCTCATTTGCCCCTCCTGTCTGCAGCCATTCCTTTGAATGGGACCACTGTTCTCTTGGTTAATGCCAAGGAACAAATTCAGGAGCTTAGTGCAACGAACATGTTGGAGTTGAAGTCCTGAGTGAAACCATTCAATGCACATGGAACCAAGAGAAAGTTCACATAGGAACTCTGTAACTAGCAATACTTCACCAACACCAAAACATTACATAATGCAAAAGGCTTGTGGTGGTGATCTTCAGTGGAGAAGCTGGAGCGAATCAGGAATGTTTCCTGTGACTATATTCACTCTCAGCCAGGCTCTCTTCTAAGCACTCCACATGTATCAAGACAATCTGTCAATTAACCCCAGGGCGGTAGGTACCATTATCTTTCTTTTATTTTAGAGACAAGGGTCTATTGTGGCCCAGTCTGGCCTCAAACTGTCTATATAGACCTTCAATTCCTGATTTTCTTGCTTACATCTCCCAACTGCTAGGGTTTTATAGATGTGTGCCACTATGCCCAACCTTTGTCTTCCTGTTACAAAAGAAAGACTAAGAAGTCACATGACTTGTCCAGGGTCACATAGCAAGTGATAGACTGAGATTCAAGGTCAGGCTTCAGCTACCAAAATAAGCTGCTTCCTATGTATGTTCTCCATTGGAGACCTTGCCCTTACATACTCTGAATACCTGACAGAGAATTATACTGGCTTGCCTTAATGACAGACCCCCCATTATTAATGAATGAATAAGTCTGAGAAAGTAGGTCTTGCACATCAACTATTTTTCCCTTCCCAGCTCACTGCCCATTTTCTTTAACTCTTTCCAATGACTTTGTTGTTCAACATTTCTCACCACCCACACTAACCTTTGTACATCTTCTGCTTGGATAAAGACCCATAAATAAACTCAAGGATGTGAACACCACGTGGAGAACAGTGTGCGGGACACTGGGTCCTCTCCAACTCTTTCCTCTCCGAATACAATGATAAACTGTCATTACTCTATTGTCCATTTTGTCCTTATGAGTCCAGTCCCTCTGCTGTTTGTATGCCCAGCAGACTCGATTATGAAACCAAGCCCAAGGTGACCCAACCATTAAGCCAACTCCTCCCTCCCTTCCCTCCCTCTCCTCCTCTCTATCCCCCCACCCCCGGAGGAAACTGGTAAGGTTTTAATGGAAGAGGACAGATTATCTTAAGGAGTTGAGGCATAGGACTGCACCTTCTTGACTGGGACCAGGAGAATTTGTCAACTTTTATAGTATGATGATGAGATTTCTTTAAAAAAAAAAAATACCTGGAGCTGTATATGAGAGGAAAAGACATTTGAGTTCGGAGAATTTTGGAAAATCAGGTAGACACACTGTTCTGTTGGTCTCAAGTTGGAAAAGTCAACCGACTTTGGTTCCCATCGTATACTAAATACACAGAAAAAAGAACTGAGATCAAATTATTAAGCCGGCAGTCCCACGTAAGAGACTCTCTCTTCCAGCCAGGGCCTTCATCTGCGTCGTTGTTTGGCCTAGAGATTACTTGAGCTTGGCTTTCCTAGGTCCACTTGAGGTCATCGCCTGGATCCTCGCAGAGGCCGCCTTCCGGGTCGGTGACCCTGGAGTCTGGGGGCGGGGCCACGCCCGTAGAAGCCGAGGAAGAAGCCGGCGTTCCGGGAGCGCGCGAGGCCTCCCGCGTGCGCGCGCCCGCCCACCCTCGCGCCCGCCCGGCGCGCCCACGCCTGCGCCCGCCCGCCCTCCCGCCCGCGCTCCCGGGAAGTCTCGCGATGCGGTAGCCGGCTGCTCCTGCTGCGGGTGGTTCTGGCTGTTGCTGTGGTTGCTGGAGTTGCGGCGGCGGCGGCGCTGGCGGGGGTGTTGGCCCGGGCGGATGTTGACATTGTGTTGTTGTTCCTGCCCACGGTAATGGCGGCGGCGGCGGCGGCCGGGACCGGGTCTCTTCAGTAGCCGGAGCCGACACTGCCGAGCGCCAGCTCCGCGGCCTCTGCGCCCGCAACCTCGCCAGCCGTTCTCCGCGGCCGCCCCAGAGCCAGGGCCCCGGGCGGGGGGCTCGCAGGCGCGGGATGGCGGATTTCGATGAAATCTACGAGGAGGAGGAGGACGAGGAACGGGCCCTGGAGGAGCAGCTGCTGAAGTACTCGCCCGACCCGGTGGTGGTCCGCGGCTCCGGTCACGTCACCGTGTAAGGCCCTGCGAGGACGGGAGGCCGGGCTGGGTGGGCCCCAGTGCCCCCTCGGGGTCCTCTTTCCTTGAACCCCAGTCCTCGGTGACTGGCGCGGGGCGGGGGCCTTCTGGAAATGCGGGAGACCAGGAAGTGAGAACTTGCTCTGTTTCCATTTGTTTAGGACTCCCAAGTGGGGACAGACACTGCCTTTCCTCCCTCCTGCCCTGTAGCAGCCCCCACGGCCCGGGGGATGTGTGGGATCCCAGCAGGGAAGATGGTCTGCTTTATGGGGCCACCCCTTTAGCCTAGAGATGGAAGTGCATATATGTTTAATGAGATCCAGTTTTCTAACCGCCCCCCCCCTTTATTCTTTGGGACTGTGCTTTACAGTCTATTGACATATGGCTTAGGGGTCAGTCAGATCTGGGATGTAAGACTGTAGGGGTAATTGGTAAATAAGGTTTGTGTCTGTCACACAAGCCCACAGGGCTTCCCAGTTCCCTAAGAGTAAATTTCTGCAAAACTAATTCAAGTTTCTGCCATTATATATAATATAAATATACAAGTGAACATAAAAATAGGCAGAAAGATACATATTTGCAATGAATTGCAAGTACTGAGTTTCCTGTAATCATTCGGCTTTGGGGCACGACTCTACTGGGTTGACTTCTTGTTTGATAAAGAGTTCCTGTAAGGCTTATTAACAACATCACAAGTCCAATATTATTCAGACAATAAAGGATGAAAGCACGCTGAAAGGTCATGACTAATAAAGGAATGTGTAGACTTGAAGCAAATAATGAGCTGTCCGGAAGGAGGAAGTTTTTTAAGTTTTGTAACATTTCCCTGATAAGTCCGGAGTTTGTACAACCTGGGCTATTGATACTCTTTTGCTGCTGATAACTCTGGTTAAAAGTCATTCCATAAACTCCCTGTACTTCCATATCGCTTTATCACTGATATAAAAAGACAGCGAGTCTGAAGACGTCTGGGACACTTTTCCTTGTGTTTTGATTGGGTGAGTGGGATGTGCTGTGAATAAGTCAGTGTGACAGTGAGACTCCTCTTAAGATTGTTAGCAGAGTCCTTGCCTTTCTCAGTGTTGTTGAGAGCAGTCATACTGACTAGCCATGCTGTTGTTTGGGTATGCTTATGTAATGCTTTGGTTTCTTAGCACCTGGTAAGTGTGTATTTAGGTGACTTCACAGGGTAAAAACACTGCATGATTATTGTCCCAGTACTTGAATAAGGAGACGGGACTTGCACCATAATAACAGCTCTGTTTTAACTGCCATCATATGCTTAATTAAGGAATATATATATAGCCACTTATGAATTAATACGACTTAAATGTATATCACAATGTTTTTAGTGTCATAACTTGCTCTATTTAATTTTTAGTTCGACTTGTAGGACTTTTTTCTTTTTGTTTTAAACTTAAGGACTATTGGTGTTTGAAGAAACAATTACTAACAAAAGCAGACATGGTGGCATTTGTCTAATCCCAGCACCTAGGAGACAGAGGCAGGTGGATCTGTGAGTTACAGGCCAGCCAGGCCTACATAGAGAGATGCTTGCTCAAAAGAATTTTCAAACCTTTTCATGTTGTCTCTTATCATCCTTAAAATCCTTATGTCAAATCAAGGCTGGCAGAATTTTATTTCCACAGGTTCAGCTAGGCCTAGGGCTGAAGCTCATTGGTAGAGTGCTTGACCTGGGTTCAGAACAGTACATCAAAAAGATCAAATATAGTTGTAATGTCTCTTCTCAAGAAGAAAAGCTAAACAGTTGGGAAATAGAATAGGCAAAGTGCTCAGATGGTCAGTACATTTTGATTGTAGTTGACTATTTGGAGTGATTAACAGAGTGGAAATTAGTTATTAGTAGTTTTTCATCTGACAGTCACCTGGCGCTGTGCTCAATAAGCATTATTGTAAGTATTATAAATAAGTACTACCATGTGCAAGTCTAATAGTTATTCCTTTTCTTGAGTTTATCTGTTCATTAAAAGCATTTGAAGATCCCTTTCTCCAGGCCAGTGTTCACATATGAATGAGGCTCTGGTACATAACCGGGTTGGGGAGAGGGTCTTGTAGGAGATTTTGATCTGTAGCCAGGAACTCTGCTTCAGACATTGCTGATGGCAGTGCTTGCCTACAGTAGCAGTAAGCCTTAATATGTTTGTGGTCTTCCTGGGACAACACTTAGATGATAGTTCAGTTGTAACCTTCTTATGCAACTTACTATATAAATTACCCATCTATGACTCTGTAGTTCACATGGTGATAGCTATGTTCAGGTCTTTTTAGATTAAGGAGTTATGTGGGATAATGTACGAAAAGAATGCACAGTGTGTTGCTGTGCTCAGGGAATATTACTAGTCTTTATTAATTATTACCTTCCTCATGTAGTTTTCTGCTTGGAGAAAGGTGTACGTGTAAAATACAGCAGTAAGAAACTAGCATTGGGGCTGGAGAGATGGTGGTTAAGAGCACTGGCTGCTCTTCTAGAGGCCCCAGGTTCAGTTCCCAGCACCCACATGGCAGCTCACAACTAATGTAACTTCAGTTCTAGGGAACCTGACACCCTCAGAGAGACAGACATGCAGACAAACCACCAATAAATAAGAAATAAAAATGAATTATTTAAAGAAGAAATCAGCATTGCCATTTTCAAACCAAACAGTGATTTATTTAGTTAATTCTTTTTTATTCTGAAACAACTTGTATATATGAGTCTTTGTGCAGTAAAAACCTGAGCCTGTTTTGTGATGACATGTGTGTATGTGTGTGTGTGTGTGTGTGTGTGTGTGTGTGTATAAAGCTTACATGTGTCCTTTCATAATATTAGGCATACTAGACTATATAACAAAATTGCACTTGCAAATGTTTTTGAAATCAGTGTTCATATACTATTATATCTGTTGAATGTGTTTTGTTTTCCTTTTATAAATATAAACAGGAAAGCTATTAATAGTTATAGGAAAACATGGGCTGGAGAGATGGCACTTGTTCTTACAGAGGACTGGGTTCAGTTGCCAGCATCCACATTGGTAGCTTACAACCATCCATAATCTTGGTTACAGAGGATCCAACAGACTCTTGTTCCATTAACACTAGGCATGCCCTTGGGGTACAGACATACTTTCAGGCAAAATACTCATACACAAAAATAAAATCTTTAAACAGCTAAAAATCATAGTAAAACATGAAAGCTTATTCCTTTTTAGCTAATAAGTTGGTTAAAGCACCCTTCCCTTGCGACTTTGAAAGTAAATGGTATTATAAACAAGAGTAAGTGTCACCTTTATTCTAGGTCAGACTGTAAAGATTCAGATGTACCTGTAAATTGCTTTTGCAGTTGAATATATCTAATTTTTACAAATTTTTATTATATGTGCATTGATATACCTGCATGTATGTCTGTGTGAGGGTGTCGGAGTTCCTGGAACTGGAGTTAGAGGCAGTTAGAGCTGCCATGTAGGTGCTGAGAATCGAATCAGGTCTTCTGGAAGAGCAGCCAATACTCTTAATCACCGAGCCATTTCTTCAGCCCCGTCTTCTAATTTTTTTTTTTACAGTAAGAAGTCCACTAATAGTCATATTTTAGGATTCTTTATATTTTCTTGTGAAATGTTCTTTCTTAATATTTTAGATGAGTAGTATTTTTTCATCATTAGATTTGCGTGTAGCATTTAAGAAAAATATTGTGTAGACTTGTTTTGAAGGAAAGTCATATATAGAAGAAGAAAATGACAACTTGCCATGGTTTCATACTATTTACATACATGTAACTTGGAAGACTTGAATTACAAAAGTAAATTTCTTTTTTCTTCTTGTCATGTAATGAAAATAAAATAAAAGTGGCAGATGTACTAGATAGTGTTGGCCAGACCAGCTAATGTTCCTTTTTCATTTGAAGGACCTAGGTATGTTTATTTCTTTAATGGTAGAAAACACCTTGACACGACTGATTGGTATTCACATACAACTTTTTTCTCAAATTCACAGCTAAACAGGTTGGTGATTCCAGAGGAACTACTGTGATCATAACATGGCTTATCATATAATCATTAGTATTTACAGTTTATTCCAGCTCCCCCCCCTCCTTTGAATACTCTGCAGTACCTCATTATGCTGCTTGATGGGACAGAACCACAGGAAAGTCATGTGCCCAAGATCAGTAACATCCAGCCAGTCAGGTTCAACAGTTACTGGCCACTCTGATCTTGTTGAAGGGCAGTTTAGGAGCCAGGCAGGGGGACATGGCAAATAGTGTTGTTTCCTGGGTGACACTGGTTTATAATTTTATATTTTGTAGTTCTTTATCTTAGGCTAAAATAGATTGCTAACTTACTGGAGGCTTTGGTTCTAAGTTTTTAAAAAGTCATATTATTTGCTTTGTGTGTATGTATGTGGGCACATGTGCTCTTGTGAAAGTGAGGGTTCTCTCTGTGTGGGTTCTTGTCAAGTTTGGCAGCAAGCAACTTTGCCTGCTAGCCATCTTTGGAGCCCATCTTTGATTTATCATAAAGGTGATAACTCTTTATTTTCTCCAAGACAGGTTTCTCTGTAACAGTCGTGGCTGTCCTGGAACTAGCTCTGTAGACCAGGCTGGCCTGAGACTCTCAGAAATCCGCCTGCTTCTACCTAGGATTAAAAGTGCTTCCATCAAAGGTGTGCGCCACTACCACCTGGCTACTATGATAACTCTTAAGGAATATGTTAGTATAAAAGAGTTTTTAAAAATTGAGGAAAATGATTTTAAAAGTAATTCAAAGTTTATATTAGCTGGGTAACCTAACAGTTAATATTACGTCTTATTCTGTACTCATTCTATATCTGAATCAAACTTGAAAGTTTCCTAGAGTGGGCATCACCTTTGATTTCTAACTTAAGTCATGTTATTTATTTGTTAAGAAGTAAACTTCAGAAGCCAGGTATGTGGTACAGGCCTTTAATCCTAGTATTCAGGCAGTGGCCAGCAAACAGGCCAGACTAGTCTATATAGTGAATTCCAAGCCAGCCACATCTACATAGAGAAATCCTGTCTCATTAAAAAAAAAAAAAAAAAAAAAAAAAGTAAACTTAAGCAAAATAAATTATACAAGAAATTAGTTTGATAATGGATATGAGGGGGAAAAAGCTAAAATTTAGGGCAGCTACTAAATTTTAATGGGTGAAATTTTTTGAAGAAATGAGAATTTGAGTCAGCTAGTGGCTCAGTGAATGAAAGCCCTTATTGCACAAAACTGGTGACTGGAATTGATCCTGCATCTCTGGAACTATGCAAAGGTGGAAGGAGAGAACGGATTCCACAAAATTGTCCCCGACCCCACATGTTACACTGAGGTATGCCCTTCCCCATACAAATAAAACAAGGGAGAAATATGGTAATGAGTTGAGGTTTCGAAGTTTTACTTGGACTTGAAATTATACATATGATTTGAATTCAGAGTTTTAAGTTAGATTTCTGCTTATTCAGAGATGAGAAATTGGTCCATTTAGTTTTTACATGACTGGCTAAGAATATAGGGACTAAATGGTGAAAAGTAAATCGTGCCTACTGACTTATGTTGATAAATGGTAGACTAAACAATACCTTAAAAATACTGCTCCAAAAAGATATTTTAATTTGAGAGACCTTGAGTTTATACTGTTACTAGGTTACAGGCTCTGAGCTGAGCATGAGGTCACCTGTGTACTCAGGAGTTTGAGTTCACCTGAATAGTGTGACTCTGCATGGGATCCCAGTGGAGGCAGGAAGACCATTGAGGATTTGAAGCTACCTTGAACCAGAGAGAGGTACTGGCTCAAGGGAAAAAGTTTGAAATAGCCGTATTTGGCTAGATTTAAGTCATGTGTCATGTGCCCCCAAGTTACATGTATGTAAATAGTGTTTCTTTACTTATGTGTATCTCCTTTTGTAGCCTACTCTCACTTGAAATTCAAGCTATCCTCCTGCTTCAGCCTCCAAAGTGCTGCTTAGGCCACCACTCCTGGCTGGTTTTTGAATAGCTTTCTGAGATTTTGTTCTTAGCAAGAGTAAGCCTTAAGTGTAACTTGGAACAACTGATGCTCCTGAGTGTCTGTCTCTACATTGCTGTTTTCTGTGTGAGATTCTTGTGCCTACTTGACCCAGTCAGAATCATCAGGGGAAGTCTAGGATATGTGTATTTTTGAGGCAGGATCTTGATAGGCTGGTCTGGAACTCCTGGGCTGGTTATGCTAATTTAAGTCTCCTGAGTAGTTGGTTGAAGGCATATCTGACCATGACTTTTTTGTGTGTGTGTTTTTTGTTTTTTTTTTTTTTTTTTTTCCTGATGAGACTGTTTCTCATGTCAGACATAATTCAAATGTAATGGGTGGTACTGTGGAAAGACTGGTTCTTAGTTCTTGTATTCTTGGTAACTAAGCACAGATGGAATTCTCAGAATTTCACTTTTTCACCTACCAAATGGGTTAACACCTGCTTTGAGGGTTAGGTATGAGATTCAGAAATAGAGCTTTAATTTTGTGACTTGGACCCATTGTAGGCATTCAACAATTTATTATCATGATTTGATTTTTATCCCTGTGTTCACATTTTGAAGTTAATTTTTGCTATTTGAAAAGAAATCGACCAAAATGTCGACCAAAATGTCACTTCCCTGCTTTATTTTTCTTTCTGGGTTTTTGAGGCAAGGGTCTCTCTGTGTATCTCTGGCTGTCTTGAACTCTGTAGACAGACTCTTTACCCACTCTGAGAGGTTTAGATGTATGCAGTTTTCTATTTTAAAACAAGATCTTGAGCATAATCAGAGTCAGATTTACTAGAGGAATATTTACTTAAAAGAAGATCATATCAGGATGGTTTTTGTATGCAGACTGTTGCTTTCTCTTACCGTCTGTTCTACTAAGCTATCCTACATACTGAATTTAGCTACTATTTTTGTTTGTTTGGTTGGTTTTTCTACATAGGATTTCTCTGTGTAGCCCTGGATATTCTGGAGCTCACTCTATAAACCAGACTGGCCTCTGTCTTCCAACTGCTGGGATCAAAGGTGTGTACTACCAAGACTGGCTCTATTTACCAACACCTTATATTTGGCATATGTTTTTGTTTACTCTGTTGCTTGTGTGGTTCTGGGGAGTAGCCTCTGGACTTCATATACTCTTAGACAAGGATGACCAATTTTGCTGTGTCTCTAGCTCCACAGGTATTCTTTACTTTCCCATTTCATTGCCAGATGTTAGATGACCTTCTGTAAGACATGAAGAGTCTCCATGTAGTTACAGCTAGTAGTTGAGTTATAAATGAAAAAGAGCAGTGATGAATGCTGTGATTGAAAGCAATGTGATTAGGAAATGGTGTTCAGAAAGGATAACAAGTCTTAGAACACTAAAGTCCAGATGATGTAAACCCAGGAGTGTGAAGAAGAGTCCCATTATAGCTAGAACACACGGAAAGCAGGATTGTGCTTTGACTCGGCACAGAGGAGTTTAGTAGAGGCCTCCAGATAGGAATATAAAATGATGAGAGTGATTCTCTTGTCTCTGGGATGTGTGTGCATGTTTGACAGAAAGAGCAGCGAGCTTAACTAACCAGGGTTACGAATGAAAGGCCATCTACAGGAGCACACTCAATGGACTGCAGCGGCTCTACTTTTGAGGAAAATGTTAGAGTGAAATTGAAGAGACTGTTGTGGTTGTCAGGGTAAAATATGAGGAACAGCCTGACTGGCTGCATGGTCAGGAAGTAAAGAGGCATTACATTACAGTTCTAGGCATAAAACATCAAATTTTACAGCTTTTCATAAGATATGGAAAAACAGCAATGATTACCTTTACCACCTGATTTTTCACTGTCTAAATGTGGTTCCTTTGGTTGATTTGATTTGATTTTGGCTCTGTGACAAATGAGGTCAATGAACTGGGTCTGTCCTTGCTAAGCTGATTGGGAACTATTTTTAATGACATATCTGGACCTCCTGTTGCCATGGGCAGCCAGTATGCCAAGAGAGCAACTGTTGCCAGGCTGTAGAGGAGCTTCTTGTGATTTTGAAGTGAGGACATTTGTGGGATAGTATTCTTTACTACACTGTGTGGTGTGGTGCTTGACAACTATTTGTTTCTTAGATTTCAGGGAAGTATCTACATTTAAAGCTGACTTTGAGTACTAAGAGCTGAAATGTTCTGATGGGTCCTAATAAAAGTTTCCTTTTCTTACTTTTTAAGTTCTTCATGTAGTTTTGCTAGACTTTGATATAACTTCTTTTTTCCCTTCTGTTGATCACAAATTGATGGTTTGGAATTCATTTTGTAGTTACAGCTGGCCTTAAACCTGCAGTATTCCTCCTGTCTGAGGGCTGGAATTGTAGGTGTGTGCCACACTGCCTGGCAAGTGCCTCCTGTTTTCTCTTTATTTGATTGTGGTTATTTATGGTTAAGTCAGTCTTGGGTTTGTTAAGTTAAGGAGTTCTTACATATTCAGCCTTGTTTGTCTACCTTTTTATAATAGTTATTTATAGTTATTCGATGGCCTATTGTATTAGTAAGCTTTCTATTATTGTATGCCTAGAGTAATTACCTTAGAAAGTTTTATTTTGTATTAGAGTTTTGAGACTTAACACACATGCACACTCTCACGCACACTCGCCCTTGCAAAGGGAATGAGAGGAAGGAAGAACTGACACTGAAAGTGTGCTCTCTACCAGCAGTCCCTGCTCCTCTTCCAGAGGACATGGGCTCCATTCCCAGCACCCATCCCATATGGAAGCTCACTACTCGCTTTGTGTAACTCTAGGCTCAAGGAACCCAGTGTCTTATGGCCTCTGTGGACAAGCACACACATAGTACATAGGCTACATGCAAACCAAGCAAGCACTCATACACCTAAAATAAACTTTAAAAAAAAAAGTGTAGTGGATTTATTATGTTACATTGTAAATAATTGTCCCGCCTATGAGTTTCATAAAACTGATTGGCCAAAGGCAGACAGGAAGTGTGGGTGGGGCTACCAGACTAAGAAAACTCAGGGAACAGGAAGAACAGAGCAGAAATGCCACAGAGACTCCACAGTTGCCAGACAAGCCAGAAGAAGCAGAGGACACTATACTGCTCTGAACTGGAGACAGGGAAGAATAGTTATTACTTAGGAGGGAGAAAGGGGAGCAGGGAACTGGAGGGAAACCTCAAATCATAAATCCACTTCCTTTTAAAATTTTATTTTATTTTTATATGCATTGGTGTTTGACCTCCATGCCTGTGTGACGGTGTCAGATCCATTGGAGCTGGAGTTACAGACAATTGTAAGCTGCCATGTGGGTGCTAGGAATTGAACCCAGGTCCTTTGGAAGAACAGCAGGTGCTTCTTGAACAGGATAAGAGTCATGGGTTAGATTAAGGGTAAAGAGTTAGCAAATTATATATGCCTGGGCCTTATGCCAATCGGCCTAAAACTATTGTAAGCATCTGTTTGTCTCTGCGGGCCTAAACCTTGAGGCTAGGCCCGAAAGACTGTGCCAGAAACCTCTTACTACAAAAAAGTCTTTTTATTTTAATGAATGAGATTATTCCCATAGAACTGAACAAACCTAAACACAGTCCAGAATGTGGTCACAAAGTTAAAATTATAGACTTGTCTCTAACTGCAGGGGTTTTGTGTCTTCTGGTAAAAGGTACTTCAGTGTAAGTCCTCTCCCTCTCCCTCTCCTCCCCCCTCTGTCTTTCTCTCTCTGTGTCTGTCTGCCTGCCTGCCTGTTTGTCCCCTTGTCCAACTGTAGGGCCTTGTATATTCTTTTGGTCCTGTTGAGCTGTATTGATACTCACATAATGAGATGGCAGAGAAATTAAAGCATGTTTTGTAGACAGCAAGGTCTGTTCATTTATTCCATAGTTATGATTTCATCTCAAAAAATAGCTAAAATTTTGATCTACTGAGTTCAAAGTCTAACATTAGGAAAAATGTCTTCATTTACTGTTTGTAGAAGCATGTGTTTAGTTTGTGTCTGGAATTTCTAGTTCTGATGTCCATAGGTCTTGTCATAGTTGTGGAAGGTCCAATTCTGCCACTTTGGGTTCTTCCAGGTTGGGTGTCTAAGAGAGTGTCGGGTTCATTTCTCTCATCCAAAACTGAATTCCTAACTCTGTTCAAAGCAGCTTTCCTGGGCTGACCCAGCATTGGCTTTATTTACACTAAAAAAATTCTTTGAAAGATTTAATTGTGTGTGTGTGTCTGATTGTCTGCCATGAATATGTGGGTGCCTGAAGAGCCTTTACAAGAGTGTTGGATCCTCTGAATGGCAGTTATCAGCCACTGGCTGTGGACACTTGTTCTAGTTTGTTCTCTGTTGTGATAAAAACCACGACCAAAAGCAACTTAGAGGGAAAGAGATATTTGGTTTATAAGTTAGAGTCTGTCTCCTCCGGAAGCTGAGGCCAAGGAGGAATGCCAATTACTGGTTTGCTCAGCCTGATCTACACAATTCCGGACCACCTGCCTAGGGATGGTACCACCCACATCACCTACTGGGAGCTGGGCTCTCCCAATTAATCATTAATAAAAATGACCAATTTGATGGGGGTGCATTTTCTCAGTTGAGGTTTCCTCTTCCCAGGTAACACTAGTTTGTGTCCGATTACAGAAAACTAGCCAGTATACTGTCCTATAGACCAAAAATTTTGATACCTTAGAGGTTTTTCTCTATCCATTGTGTCAAGCAACCCATTAGTTCTGTCTTTGAAACCTGACTTCTGTTGTGTGCTCCCTTGTTTCTTGTACCTTCAACTCAATGCTTTTCCAGTTTACACTTCTTGCCTTTTCTCTTTTCCAACCAACCCCACTGGCAGGCACAGTGCTTGCAAAACAATTCAGCTGTCTTTCCCCTCATCCACGCATCATTCCATCTTCTTCAGAGTCCTTTTTGTAGCTGCAACCTACTCTATGCAGTCTCTGACTTCTCTTTTGCTCCCTCACCCGATTCTAGTTAAACTGTCTTCTCTTCCATTTCTAAATTAGTCTAGATATGTTTCTGATCTAGGCCCTTTGTACTGACTTCTCATTATGGATACTCACTTCTGAAGTACCCAGAGCCTGCAGGTCCTTCTCATCTTTGGTCTCTGTCAGTTAGAGGCCCACTCTCCTACTTACTTCAGAGCTCACTATCTTCTCTTTACCCTAGGCCATGATTTTCTTTTTTTCAAAATTGTCCTCTGTCTGGACGTGCTAGAATACAAACTTAGTCTTTTTTTATTTATTTGCAACCAGAATTTGCTGTGTAGCTGTAGCTGACCTTAAACCTCAATTCCTTCCACTTTGTCTGTCCTAACCCTGGGCTACTGTAGGTGTGGACCTCCACACCGCACTCACCCTCAGAAACTTTAAATAAAACTAAAATCTTAAAACATTTCCCATTTTATAGCAACTGTTCCATGTTAAGTCTTGTAGAGTTGTTTTTGTTTGTTTATTTGTTTAAATTTGAGGAGCTAGGTATGGTGTTGCACACCTTTAATCCCGGCATTTGGGAGGCAGAGGTCTGAGAAGCTCTTGAGTTCAAGACCTACCTACCTGGTCTACATAGGAAACTCCCAAGACAGCCAAGGCTTTCCATTGAAATTCTCTCTTAAAAACAAAACAAAATTGGGAGAATTGGGCCTATGAGATGGCTCAGTGTGTGAACATGACTGTTATACAAGCCTAGAACCTAAATTTTGATCCTTGGAACCCATGTAAAGATGGAAGACCTCCTTCCATCCATTACCATGAGCTCTGTGGTACATATGTATGCACACTGTCTTAAAGGGTTTCTGTTGTGATGAAACACCATTTCCAAAGCAATCTAAGGAGAAAAGGTTTTATTTAGCTTACATTTCCATATTGTTGTTCATCATTGAAGGAAGTTGAGACAGGAACCTGGAGGCAGGAGCTGATGCAGAGACCATGAGGGATGCTGCTCACTGCCTTGCTCATCATGGTTTGCTCATCATGGCTTATTTAGCCTGCTTTCTTATAGAACTGAGGGTTGGCATCACTCACTATGGGCTGAGCCTTCCCCCATCAGTCATTAAGAAAATGCCATACAGTTTGATTTTATGAAGGCATTTTCTCAATTGAGGTTCCCTCCTTTCAGATAATATATCTAGTTTATATCAAGTTGACATAAAAGTAACCAGCACATACTACATTACACATACACACACATACACTAATAAAATTTACAAATGAGAGAGAGGGATCAAGATGGAGAATTAGTTCCATTCTATATTGACCTATATAATGAGTCACCATATCTTATTTACTGAATGAATGAATAAATGAATGGATGAATGAAATTAGAGATGGTACTGGGGTGGAGCTTTATTAGAGAGTGATTGCCAGGGCTCCAGATGCCATCCTTAATACTGCAAAAACTAAAAACTTAGGATAGCACCACATTAGCTCTTTGGCCTTCTCTTATCTGAGACAAATATAATTGCAAGAAGACCTACTTTTCTGATAACATGATAAATTGACCTTTAAACCAGGACTAGAATCCAGGCATTCCCTCTACATTGTAATACTCTTCCAGCTGCACCACATTAGCCTTTTGTACTTGCCAATTTTTGTCTTACCTAATTGGATTGCTGGCTGCATGCTTGCCATTTCAGTTGTAAGCCTGTGGTTACTGCTTAGCTTTCTTGAAATTAGCATGTTTTTCATATTCTGTTTTCTTCATCCTACCCTCTGACCTTGCTTGATAAAACTTTGGAAATTTCCAAGGACTTTTGTGGATGGAGGTCAGGAGAGAGGGATTAAGAAGACTTGTTGCTCTTATGGAGGACCTGAATTTAGTTCCCAACACTTACGTGGTGACCCACAATCATCTCTTGCTCCAGGTCCAGGTGATCTGAGACTGTCCTCAGAACCCTTTGGGCACTGTGCACACACATGGTGTGCAGATATACATTCAGAAACATAAAATAAGTAAATCTAAAAAACACAAAACAGTGGAGAAATGCGGAAGGGTCTTGGCCCAATTTACAACAAAAAGAGCTTTTGCAGAGTAATCCTTAAACACAATGGGAACTCAGCACCTTTAAGTATGCTGTGACTCAGGCTGCATGGTGAGCAGAGACTGGAGAATCGGGAATTTTCTTATGCCAGACTAGCAGAGAAAGAGCGGACCCCAGGATCAGGAAGAAGGATGCTGCCTCAGAAGAATAGGTAGAGAGAGGTAAAGTAGGATGTGGGGATATGTTTCAAATTTAATAAAAATAGTCAGAGATATCAGATGGATCTACCCACAGTCAGTCTAGGAGGATCAGACAGTGGTAACTCACATCTTTAATCCCAGCACAAGGAATATCCAGGATTGATGACCTATCCCTTAATCCCATCAAGTCTGAGTTTGAGGTCATCTAGTTTACAGAGGGAGTTTCAGGCTCCCAGACAGGCAGTGGTAGTGCCATGCCTTAACTCAGCAAAGAAAGTATTTAAGGCAGGTATAGAAAGACAGAGAAGGCAGAAGAAGCCATGGCTCACACTGTTAGTCCCAGCACTTGGGAAGTAGAGGCAGGAGAATCTCTGTCAAAGCCAGCCTGGTCTTCAAAGCAAGTTCCAGGACAGCCAGGACTGTTACACAGAAAACTCTGTCTGGAAAAAATCAAAACAAAGACTGGAGGAGGTGGATCTGCCCTCTGATATCTCAGACTGTTTTTATTAAATTTGAAACATATCCTCACAGTAGGATACCTCACAGAGACACATACATAAAAATAAGCATTAAAACCCCCAAAGTCAAAAAGACAGATGTAAACTCTCTAGCCTTTAATCCCAGCGCTCAGGAGGCAGAGATAGGCAGTCTCTGAGTATGAGCCCAGTCTACAGATGGTGGTGGTGGTACAGAGAAACCCTGTCTCAAAAACCAAAAAAAATAATCAAACAAGAAAACACTCATTTGTCTGCTTTTGGTTGGTGGTTTCTTTGTTGCTGTTTGTTTTAAGACAGGTTAGGGTTAGCTTGGGCTGACAAAGAACTCCTTCTATAGCTGAGGTGATGAATTTCTCATCTTCCTGTCATCCCTTCCAGAGTTCTAGCTTTACGGATGTGTGCAACCACACCAGTTTATGTAGTGCTAAGGATTGAACTCAGGGCTGAATGTATGCTAGGCAACTTTATGAGTGCTGCTAACTGAGCTACATTTCTAGTCCTAAAATACACACTAGAATTATCTCTAAATATAGACATGTCTCTTATACATGCATTTTCTTATTCTATTTTAAAAACACAACTCTCTCATCATATCTTTTTCTTAATATTTTTATTCTTTTTCTAGGTATAAAAAAGGCATAAAGATTACTTACTTAAAAATTGGGAAGTTGTATTTTCCAGTGAAGCAGAAAATGAAACTGAGGATTACTAAGATAGATACAGAAGGGCTCATGTTCTTTGTGTAACTGTTCCTAGTTTTTTCTTTGTGCTTCTTGGTGTGTGTTTATTATGTATTGTGTGTACTTTTAAAAGTAGTGTACAAGTGTACATTTGAGTGTACATGTGCAAGCCGTGTGTTTTGTGTCCTTTTTTATATAGTGTGTATGTACAGGGATGTTGAGACAAGAGAGAGATGTGAGTTGTCTTCATCGCTTGCTCTCACTCTGAGATAGAAACTCCCTGAAGCTGAAGCTTACGCACTTACTCCCGTCTTGTCCTCCAGCGCTGCAGTCACGGGTGCTCTGCCTGGCTTCTGGGGCTGCAAACTCAGCTCAGGCTAGTGTCTCCAGTCCTACTCTTAGTCTTAAATACTCTCATAGGTTTTATTAGAGAAGTCATGAAAAATGTGAAGATTTTTTTAATGCCATCCATAATATTTATTATCTAGGATTAACTACCATTGATTTTGTTTTCATATGTCAATAGTTAGATTAAAATTTAGGTAATAATATTTCAGTTTTTTTTGTTGTTTTTCATTAAGAATTATATCAGGAGCATCTGCCACTATCATTATGGGATCTTAAAAATATGAACAATGAAACTTTATTGGATTATAAAAAACAAAAACACTTAAGGGTATTTAAACAGAATTTCATTTGAGAATGCTTTGAGGGTGGGACTGGAAAGGTGGCTCAACAGTTAGGAGCATTGGCTGTTCATCTGGAGGACCTGGGTTCAATTCCCAGCATCCACAAGGCAGCTCACAACTGTCTATAACTCCAGTTCCAGGGATCCTGACACCTTCACACAGGGAAAAACACCAGTGCACTTAAAATTAAAAAAATAAATAAAATTAAAAAACATGCTTTGGGGACTAGGGGAGACAGCCCTACTGTGATCATACAAAGCCACAGCACCAGTGGTTTGCTGTTTTTTCGGTACTATCTTTTGCCCCCTGGTCAATGCCCTTTCATGGTGATTTGCATACTTGATCATTCTAGCCTCTGCTGTTGCCAGTATGCACTGCTGACTAGTTCTTCAGAGTTTCTGCTTTCTACTATCTGCTGTTTATTCTTGACTTTCAGGCTTAACAGTTTCACTGTGTCTTCACTTAAATTTAAGTCCTTCTTGTGTATTTCAGCCCTTGCCATGAAACCATCTGCTTATTAATTAATACCTTTATTCAAATATGTCCTACTGCCCACCTTGCTGCTAGCCAGTCCTAAGGCTGAGTGGTGTTAAAGCAAATGCCCATTTGTGGACTCATTGTCCAGAGTATAGAGGTCCTAGTTAATTAAGCTTGCTTAGTGAGCTATCTTGTCTAGTGTATGTGCTTTTAGCTGTAATACATCATCATATGTGGTATAGTTAATATCATTGTAAAATTCTTTTATCTTACAATTTTCATTCTTAAAAATAGTACTACAACTTGGAAGAAAAATAAACACCAAACACACATTTTTTGTTAAGTGAAATAAATTGAAGCAGTTGGGTTTTGTAATTTGTTATCTTAAAGACAAAATGCACTGTGAGTTCAAAACAGTGAAAGCTAGAAAATTTACAATTTGATTAAAATATGCTTTGATGTTTTTAAGGTATTTGTGACAACTCAAGTAAAACAAACCAAACCATTTATTCTTTTATATATATATATATGTGTGTGTGTGTGTGTGTGTATATATATATATATTGCTGGCTTTTTAACATTGTCCCTCATTATATAAGTTTTGATTCTACTGGAAAAAATCTTACATGCTATGTTTTGTAAATTGTTCATTATAAGATTTTGTATTAGACCTTCATTCTGTCTCAGACACCACATTGTGTTCACTCCACTTTTAAGCTAGGTGACTCAGCTATTGTTCTGTTCCCACAGTGTCATCTAACAGATCTTTTCTTTTTTGAAAACAGATTTGGACTGAGCAACAAATTTGAATCAGAATTCCCTTCTTCATTAACTGGAAAAGTGAGTGCCTGTTTCTTTTTTTTTTTTTTTTTTTTTTTGGTCTTCAAGACAAGGTTTCTCTGTGTAGCCTTGGCTGTTCTAGAATTCCCTGCATAGACCAGATGGTCTCAAAGAGATCACCTGTCTCTGCCTCCCAAGTGCTGGGATTAAAGGTGTGAGCTACCACCTCCCAGTGAGTGTTTCTCTTATTGGCCTACTGTTTATATATCTCAAATTAGTTTTTCTTAGAAATTAGAAAAATGTGTGATGAAACCCATTTATCATCATTCAGCATGTTACATTTCTTACCTTTCTTTAGGTAGCTCCTGAAGAGTTTAAAGCCAGCATCAACAGAGTTAACAGCTGTCTTAGGAAGAATCTTCCTGTTAATGTTCGGTGGTTGCTCTGTGGCTGCCTGTGTTGCTGCTGCACATTAGGCTGCAGTATGTGGCCAGTTATTTGCCTCAGTAAAAGAGTAAGTTGAATTACATCTTTTAATTTACTTTAAAAGTGTGAAACAAGTCTTATTTTTACTTTTCTTTCTGTTGAATGAACCATACTATTCTGAATATTATACAAAAATGATCTGGTAAAATAAGATTATAATAACTATTTAGAAACTATTCATAATTTTAATGCATTAGGAAATTGTGGTCAAAAAAGAATGCATCTCTATGTCTATGTGTACATTAATTATGGACTAAAATGGTACAGTGTTGAAAGATGCTGGGTTCGGCTCTCCCACTTACCTCTGTGTCTATGGATATATTTCTTAACCTCTTTAAATCTGGTTGATATGACTATAAGATGACAATATTCCATCTATGATTTGAGTAGAATTGTTGTAAGGATACAATGAAATCATATCTCTAAAGCTTTTAGCCAAACAGCATATGAGAAATTCTGTCTTTTTCAATGTTCCTTCAAATAGAGGAACAGTTTAAAGGAAGAAATAGATACTTTGGCTCATGGCTTAGAGATTTCAGTCCATGGGCTGCTATGTTATCTCCATTTCTTCTTTGCCTGTCCAAGCAGAAATGTCACAGTGGCCAAGCAGAGCTGTTTGCCTTATAGTTGCCAAGCATCAGAGTAGGAAGAAAGGGGTTGGGGCAAAATGTATCCCCTGAGAGCAGAGCCCTACTCATTCCACTAGATCCCATCTCTAGACATTTGAAACATCTTGCAGAAGGCCATCATACTATGAATCCATGAATGGTTTAATCCAAATTACCTTCAGGATCTTCCAAACAAGTGTTCTAGCATTGATTAGACTATATCCACAGCTCTCTGTTTATTTTAAAATTTTTATTTTATGTATATGAGTTTTGGCTGTATGCATTACATACATTACATGGGTCCCTGGTGTCTATGGAGATTAGAAGAGGATGTCCAATTCTCTAGAACTAGAGTTTCAGGTGCTTGTGAGCCTCCGTGTGAGTACTAGGTTCTCTGTAAGAGCAGTCAATGTTCCCAGCCAGAGTCACATCTCTAGTCCCTAACATATGAGCTTTTGGGGGGGGATACTTCAAATCCAGCCTATAGAAGTTGTCATTAAAGGCTGAGTAGCACTATTTCTACTATGAGAGTACCCATAGAGGACATAAAATGGTTCCAGTAAGGTATAGGGAGCTCATTTTAATTTCCTATTTATAGGTTCTTTGTAATAAATATACACTGACTCTTTGATTTGGAAAAATAATCCAAAGACTTTATTTTTACTGCTTATAATGAAAAGATTCCAAGGTGTTGATTATAGATAGGCCAAAATAATCCAAATTAAGATTAAAAAAAAAAAAAAAAGACATTGTCTTACTTTGTAGACTTGACTGCTTATGTTAGTCAAGCTGGCCTTGAACTAAGGGATCTGCCTGCCTCTGCCTCCCAAGTGCTCTAGGCATGTGCCACCCTTGTTTTTGTTTACACATATGAAATTGAAGTAATAGTCAGCCATGTGTAGTAGGTAACTCGCATATGAAATCCCAGCACTCAAAAGGTGGAAACAGGAGATTTATGAATACCATGACCTCGTAAGTTAAGGCCAGCCTGGAAAACCAAAAGTGGCCCAGGGGTGGGGATGGAAGAGCCACTTGACTTGAATGTTTTTCTATGGAAATATTTAATCTTGATAATGGCAAGGAAATGAAAGAAACCATAGTTCATTTATTACTTGATTTCCATAATAAAGTTAGAAGTATAATCCACTGAAAAAGTTGAGCTAATTTATTTTATTGGTAGAATTGATATGATGCCTTTATAGCAGAATTACTTATGTATGATTCATTATAACTGAAATATTTACATTCCTTTAAAACTTTTTATTGTGTGTTAGGTGGGGAAGTTCAGGTACTGCAGTGAGTGTGTGGAGGTCAGAGGAGAACCGTGGAGTCCATTCTCACCCACTTTTAAGTGGGTCATTGGGCTTGTGTACCTGGGGCAGTGTGCTTATCTTTAAGCCCTTTTTTTTTATCCCCATGATTTTGCCAGTCTGTCTCTCGGTCACAAATATCTGTCTCTGGCAGTGTTTGGATCCACAGTTACATTTGCTGTCTTTTTAGTTAAGACTCCCTGGCTGCCTTCCACTGTTTAGCATTCGTTTTTCTTCTCTTTTTCTTGAATATGTGAATCGTACTTTTAGAGTGAGTTGGTTCTTTAAGGTGGATAATCTAATTAGGAGCTTAAGGTAACTGGCGTGTAATAAACATTTTTTACAGAGTAATAGCTCTGTCCTATGATGGAGAACCTTGGTTTTCGATCGCAGTACCACTTTAGTGGACCTTTAGGGTTCTTGTCCCCTGGAAGATTCCATTGTATGTAAAATGAAAGGAATCCAAGCAGCTTAAAAATCCTGTTGGAAGAAAAACACCTTGAATGGCCAGACTCTGACTGACAAGCCACACAGAACTGCTGCTTCTGTTGTGTTCTCCTGTTTCTTAGAATCACACAGTTCTGAGCAGCGATTCCTTTTGTAATTACATCACTTTCTTCTTTAAATCTGTAATACACAACAAAAACCAGAATTATACTTAAGAAGAGTGATCACTTCTTAATAGTATTTTTATCTTAATGAGAGTTATTTTACTCACTTTTTCTAATTTTCTGCTGTTTGAAATTAAGTTTTAGTTTTAAAAAAGTCTTATCACAGGATTTTCTCAAAGTATTCTCAAGTATAATTTTTCTTTAAAATTTTGGGCAGCATTTTATGTATGTGCTTATGTGCTTTTTTTAAAAAAAAAAAAGTCCAAAAGGTTGATTATTCATAAAGTACCAGTATAACCTTAAAAATTAAGATTCACTTGCTAACCTGATAAGACGACAACAGTTGTACATTACCGAGCTCCTTCCTGTAAAGGCACCCTTGCATGGTGCAGGAAGGCATGTTAGTTGGGCAGTGTTGCTTAGGCCTTGCCATCTCATTGCTCCTTTGTAACAAACAGCAGCATGTCCTAATGCTGGTCAGGGCTTCTTGCTACATCCACACAATTAAAGTCAGTGTTTTAAGAGGTGTTTTTACATAAAGGAAGAAAATTTGTTTGAAAATTTTGGAGGGGGATCAGTTTATATATTTTTATCTCGGCGAATTACAGGTTTTGTATTTATAATGATACTGAAATATACTTAATTTTCAGCTTGCCACTGGAATGTAAGATTTAACATTAATCCAGAACAAATGGAAGTGATTCAAGTAATTGTCTCTTAAGTTAATTTCTTCTAAATTATACAGTTTTCTTCTAATAGCCTCAAAACCATTATTGTTATGTTTATTTCCATTTATATACGTGCCAAAGGATGGATCCTTATTTGAAAAACACAGTAAGGGTTAAAAATAAAATTATAAATGCATTAGAGGCATTATTCTAGCTAAATTTTAGTTGATGAATTACAAACTTAGTCTGAATTTTAAAATGTTTTAAATAAGAAATGGAGCATTTGGAATTTGCCTTGATATTGTTTTAATACAATGAACAAACCCAGTTCACATAAGTTTTAATCACACTTTTGTGAATGGTTGTAAAAATTTGAAATACCTTTTTTTTCTAGCTTGATGGTGAATTAATTAATCACTGATGATGAATATAAAGTAACAGTGTAACAAATTCAAGATGCTTTAATGGCTCCTTGCCCTTAAAGACTCATTGTGTTTAGTGGCTCATAGTGTGAACTTGTGTGTGGGATTAGTACTTTATTCCTTAGGAAGGTAGCATGTTTATAGTCAGACAGAAGCTTTAGAATAACTCAGATTTTGACTTTGAGGAAGTCTAAATTTTATATTTTAGTAGTTAAGATTTTGGTAGTTTATATTTTACTGGTTTAAGCTCACTTTTCATTACTTCTCAACTCTTCCTTAGAAGTTATAATTATATGCCACATTTACTATTGTTTATTAATCTTTTAAATGATTTTATGAATTCTAATACTCTAATTTTCTTTGTAGTTTTTATGTTCTGACTCTCAATGATTCTATCAAAAATTTGTGCAAAGGCAGTAAAAATAAACCCAAATGTTTAGTTTATGTCTGTACTATATGTTCAGTAATTGAAACGTATTTTTAATTTTATTCAAAGCAATTATATAAGAACTGGCTGACAGTGAGAAAAATATAACTGCAAAGATGTTGTCATAAAAGATACGTTAATATTATTGTTCAAAAGATTGTCATTCATAATGAACTTTGATGAGGAAGGTTGGTGGATTCCAGATGCTGGGAGCTGCCACTCTCATAGACTCGCTGCGGGATAGCTTTTCACAAAGCCTTGTTTTGCCTACATGCAGAAAGCTGGTGTGGGGTCTTGGGTCTTCTACTTCAAGACTCCATGTGATAAAAGTAGGTTTCTTGTTGACAGTCAGGCAGAGGAGTGAGGATTCACTGGTAGAGACCCTAACCTGTCTTTCCACCCTAGCACGTGAGCACTGAGAAGGATTAAGGCCACTGTAGGGAATTTGTACTGACGCCCTCACTGCCTTCCCTCCTGTTCTTTCAGCTAAACAGAAGATTTTTTTAGTTCCCATGGCTATCAATCTTTTCTCAAGCACTAAATTCTTTTAAGAAAGATAATATGACTTGTTTTTAGAAAGTGGCCTAGAAGGGTAATGTTTTGTTGGTATTTCATGTTTGATATGTATATATTTTTTCTAATCCTATTAATTTAGAATATTTTGAATTTGTAAGGCAGTATAATCACTTAAAATGACAGGTATTTATATGATTATATTTGCTTGTCCAGTTAATAGGTACCAGGTTTGGCTGTGTTGAATTTTAATATTTCATTAGAATCTGACAACCCTGTGGACATAAACACTTAACTTTTATTTCTAGATGACTGTAATTAAAATGTGCTTTCTTCCCACTGAAGTTTAAAAGCTTTGAAATAGCTTTTATAATGCTGAAATGTCGTATTTTCTCCACTCTGCCAAATTGGTATTGTACTTCATTTTGAAAATATGTTTTGATTTTGTGAACTAAAAATAATTGCATAGTATTAACCATGGTTAAGCCTTTTTCTTCCATTTAATTTGATCTTTTGTTGTTACTAACAAATAGTTTGTGGCACAGTTTCTTTCCTTTTTTAAGTCATTGCTAGAATCACATACTTGTCACCCTAGTGTGCTGGCAATGCTCTACTCAAATCGAGGCTCCTTTTGGTTTTGTGTGTTCTCACCTGCTCCTCGCCGTAAATCATTGGGATGTCAAGTGCAGTGACTAATTAAGCTGCACGTGCAAGTGCCTTCTTTTCACCTGTCAAGCAGGAGAGAAATCTTATAGCAAGATTAGATGGTGCTAATTCACAGCTTTACTGCAGACTCCAACAGTGTAGAAATACTGAATATTCAGATGATTATACAGAATCCGACACAGAAAACTTTGTTTGCTTTAGAATTCTTAATATTATGGGACAATTGTACACAACCCTATTATTAAACTCCTAATTAGAAGCAAAGAATAAATTCAAAATTCCTACATAAATATTTTAGAATTTTAGGTTAATACTTTGTAAATCAAATATTGGTATTTGGTTAAATAAAAGTAAATATTTTTAAGTTGGTAAATGCCTTGTGTATATGTGTGCATGTGTATGTATGTATGTATAATAATGAGATGTTCTCATGTCTAATACATTCTGGTAAATTGATGTGGTAAAAACCAGACTTTTTTTGAATAATAAGTATTTGCAGAATGTCATATTAAGTTTTTAGGAGCTACTTTTATATAGTTTTAATATAAAGTAACAGACTTCAAAGCTACATCTCCCTATTCTGTTTCTTTAATTTTTTCTCTTTCCTTTTTAAACCATCAGTAAAAGTAAAACCTCAAATTGTATAGTAATCCTAATCTATTATTAAAAGGTCCTAGAAAGGAAGATTACAAGGTGGATTCAGGTTTTGAAATGGTTTTACCATTGGTTTAGCAGCGGGTGGGCAGGCAGATGCCTGCTCATAGTAGAACCTATTGCCATTTTTCACCATTGATAGAGTAGCCTTTCAGAGTCAATGAGCTCTGTCAATGTGAGCTTGTCAAGGCTACAACTTCATAGACCTGAGAGGCGGTTTGAGAGGTCAGCCCTTTTCAGGTTCGCTGTGATGCAAATGAACTTTAATGCTTAAACAACTATTGGAATTTTTATGTCTGCTCCTTGTTCTTTTTTCTTCACAAAGTCATTGACGAGACATTCAGTGCTTTTTAAATTGGAAGTTGCATTGTGCTAAAGACCTAGTACAGATTTACGGAGGGCTGAAAGCAGTTAGATCATGTTCTTTTCATGGTGCGATTAGAATCAAATCGATTTCCCTACAGCCTTCAGCATTCAGATGGCAATTTTAACAAAGCTTGGGGGCTAGACAAGGGACAAAACGACTGAACTGAATGTTAATTACACTCTGCAGCCTTATTTTCTTTTGATTTGGGGCTGACTGGCAACTAAATTAACAAAAAGTGTGACCATAACTGCTGCCCTATTTTCATTTAAAAGGAGAGCTGCCTCTAAAAGGCTATCTTACAAAGAAACAAGTGAGGGCCGCTGATCATTGCTAACAAGGGCACTTTTTCTTTAAAATTCTTGCCAAAAAGACTGTTCAAAAAATTGCAATAAATTAGTCATTGGCTTATTATTGCCAGAAAATAGTAGATTTTCTGATTTATGAAATTTTATAAAATTGGAAAATGTAAGCACTTGAGGTAATTTGTTGCTAGCTATGAATTATAATTGGTGCCCATGTGACTTCAGTATTTTTATAGCAGTCCAACATGCTGAAATGTAATTCTGGAAGTGGATTACAGTAGATACTTTAAGTAAATCCTAACTTTTCCTATGTAACAAACTTGAAAACCAGCTTGTTCTTAACCAGTTTTTCACATCACTACATCACTCATTCTTGGTTGACATTCAAGTTTTCATGTGATCATCCGAACCTGTTTACAGTCGGGCCACATTTAATATCCTTGTCAGGAGAGCTGCAGCTATATCAGGCTGCAGTTGATCTTGCCCCAGGACTGTCACTTGGGCACCTGCAGTTAGCTTGACACCTGGCTCCGCATCAGCTCTTTGGTTCCTTTCCCACTCCCAAGCGAGCAGTGCACCATGTTCTAGTTACAGCAGCTGAATAGTGCCTTACTCTCAGATAACACTTTTATGTTGCTTCAAGTAAAAGTTTGGCCCTGTGTGAAAACTGCAGAAACTGATTTTTCTCATACAATCCTAACATTAATTTGATTTTAGAACTCATTTCCCCTTCTCAATTAGTAGTTTTTTTAGATTTACTCTAAAGGCTGCTTGTATTTTGTTAACTAATACTTAAATTATTATTGTTTTAAAGATAGGGATTAAGGAACCTTCATTACTATTTAAATACTGCAAAATGTTTCCTAAAGAAATGAGAATTTAAGTTGAAATTAAGTAAATGAAATGACATTTGCTTTTTAGACTAATAGTTAAATCAGAGGCTAATAAGTTCAAAATACTTTAAAATATAAGTGTGTATATTAAAAAATAAATCGATGTTTCTTTACGAACTGCTGTCTCTGAGGCTGCGCCTTGGTGCTAGAGCATGGAGAGCACAGACCACTCTTGTCCTGTCTTCATTTTATACTTCTTGGCTCTTCACACAAAAAGCAGCTGCAGAACAGCTTTTCTAAAAGCAGTCAGGAGTAAACTTTCCCTCATTTGTCTTCCAGACACGAAGATCGATTGAGAAGTTATTAGAATGGGAAAACAATAGGTTATACCACAAGGTGAGTACTGTGGGGAGCAGCTTCATACTGTTGGGGTCTCAATTGCACAGTATGGAAACAGATGCTTTTGTTGGACTGAAAATATGAAAGGTGGACGAATGGGTGAGTCTTGTGCCCAGGAAAACGGAGCTCATTTCTCTTCTTTTGCCCTCCTTCATGTCTAGCTGTGCTTGCACTGGAGACTGAGCAAAAGGAAATGTGAAACGAACAACATGATGGAATATGTAAGTTAAAGGGCTGTTTTGTGAGTTTCTCTATTAAATGATCATTTATTTTGTTTCTGATCTTATTCTTTCCATGATTATTAATCAGCAAAGGTGTCAGGAGCTTAATCTCCTGAGTGCAAGGATTTTCTACGGTTCACAGATGCCTGGGTTTCATGTGCAAGACTGATTTATAAAGTTATGAATGACTTGAAAACAAGGCTTCACTGTGTTCTGAAAAATAATAAATTAATTGCCAAGATAAAATGGCCTGAACATGTGTTGATGGAGTGTGAAATTTTAGATGCTGTATAAAGAAAAACCACAACCTTGGTTACGCAGCACGTCAGATATGGCGGTTTTATATAATGCTAATCAAGTTTCCAAGTATGGAAGAGAACCTTTCAGCTAAGCCGTTGGAGCCTGAGAAGTCTTTATAGTCTTTGGCTGCCTGTGTACCTCATGGCTTGAGAGGGTTTTCCAAAGTGTTACTAGAGCATTGCTTTGTACAGTTATCTTAAAAACGTAAGCAGATGTTGGCCAACCTGTTTTGTCCTTTAAAATATGGCTGATTTTGTATACACATGCATAAATGTGTACACACAATCATTTTAGAAATTTAGTTTATTGATGCTCTGCTTTATTTGAATAATTTTTTAAAAGTTCAGAATACTTTAAGAAATTTTGAATTTATTAGTTCTTCCTTGAGCTTGAGTGTTTTACTTTAAAACATGGAAAGGTTACTAGATTAAAGAAAAAGATTTAAGAAAAGTATTTGTTGAAACTAAAACCAATTTTTTGTGACTGACCTGTGTTACGTTTCTAAGGAATTTTTACTGTTGTTTAAAATAATATAACCCTTACTGTGTATAAGTATAAAAGATTGGTTAAAATGTGTTTAAATAATTGGCAGTGATTATAAGATAAAACCATTGCCTGGCTCTATCATTATCAGAATTTAGGTTTTACCTTTTATGATCACTTGTTAGATTTTGAGGGTGAGAAAGACATGTGCTGCTTCTTTATAACCATAAAAAGAATGACCTGTTTGAGGTTAACTTGGTCAGGTACTAGACATTCCATCATATGTAAGAGTTCTGTTACCTATTGGGAGGACAGGAGTAGTCATTTGAGACATTTCAAAGGTTTCATGAAGTAGTAATTTGCTATTATACATTTATAAACCAGGGCACCCAGTTAAACCTTACATTTTACTCTTTGCGTGTTTCTGAATTTACTTCAGAAAGGAAAATATGAAAGTTAATAACAAACTGTATCTAGCCCAATGGTAGAGCACATGCCTGCCACACAGGGGTGATCTCCTGCACTGAGAAAAGAATAATCTAAATTTTGTCATTTCCATACAGAGTATGAACTGGATTTTCTTTTGTCTTTAAGAAATTCTTTCATTACAAATAAAATGTTCTAAACTGTGTATTTCATGAAAATTTTCAACTTACCTTGAATTTTAACATAATTAAGCACTTTTAAATGAATTGTATTTTACACGAGCATAGAAGGTATACAAAAAGTACTTTTAAAATTGACTTTTAAAGTGATTTTTAGATAGTCTTAGAATATGTATATTTGTGGTGGTTGAAAATAGTAATAAAGCTTCATAGCTTTCATTTTCAAAGCGTTTGAGCATCATAATCACACATAGTCTAGTAAGAAAATGCTTCCAATGAATTTGAGCCTTTCTGCTGTGCATATGTCTTTGCCTATAACTTAAACAACCTCAGATTTTAAAAAAAGATTTATTTATTAGGTGTACAGTGTTATGTCTCATGTATGGTTGCACACCAGAAGAAAATATCAGATCTCATTGTAGATGGTTGTGAACCACTATGTGGTTGTTGGGAATTGAACTCAGGATCTCTGGAAGAGCAGCCAGTGCTCTTAACCTCTGAGCCATCTCTCCAACCCCCATAACCTCTGATTATTAAAGCGAAGTACTTCCCCTTAATTATATCTTGATTGTTAAAAATAATCTAGAAAAAAAATGAGAAACTATTTTTTGTTGTCTTTCAGGTAGGAAGTATGTGGTGTTTGTTGAAAGAAAACATTTCAGAGCACTGTTTTTCCAAAAGGGCAGATTCAGATAGTCACAAATAGTCAGTCACCTTGGACTGGAGAGTTGGCTCATCTGTTATGAGCAGTCTGTTACACTTGCAGAGGATACAGGTTGATTCTTAGCACCTCTGTCTTTGCTCATGACTGTCTAGAACTCCTGTCCCAGAGGATCTGACATTCTTCTCTAACCACCGAGGCACCAGGCATACACATGGTGCAAACTTATATACACACAAATAGTACATGTATATCCATTCAGCAAAACATAAATGTACAAAAAATAATGATAGAAAAAAATAACCACATTTGACACTTTGCATATACACTGTAAAATCGTGTGCTCACCCCTGGGACCCGAAATTTAAAAACACTATGGTGGAAAATGTGTTTGAATACTTAAATATTTATTCAGTGTGAACTTGCAAGTCATTTAAATACTTACTCATTAACTTTTAGAGCTACAAAGAGCCTTTTAATCTAGTCCACCATTTATTTATAGGTGGAAAACATGAGAAACAAGGAAACTTAGCACAAATAATGAAGCTGGGTGGAAAAAAAGTACCTTTTGAAAAGATGTATTTTTATTTTTATGTATTTATGTATATCTATGCACCGTATTTGTGCCTGGTGATGAGAAGAGGGCATCGGATTCCCTGAATGGTTGTGAGCCACTGTGGGGATACATCTAAAAATGTTTTACTATATCTGTCAAAGGTATTTTTATAAATTTTGTTTTTTTAACTGTTCACATGTGTGAATCCAGGTCCTCTGCAAAGGCAGTCGATGCTCTTAACCACTGTCACCTTTGCGATGCTGCATTTTTAAAAGATATGTTTTATTTATACTTGGGACAACTTCAAACGTGTAGAATGTATTTTGTTCACACACCTCTTCTCAGTATTTTAACTTTCTACTCCCTGCTTCCTCTGGAGCTTTCTTCCCAACAAACTCTCCTACACTCCGTGCTTATATCTCCCTCTTTTTAAAATAACCTGCTGAGTTTAATTAGGGTTGCTGTGCATTGGTACAGGATTATTTACTGGATCATGGGCGACTTGTGCCTATACCCTTGAAGAAAAGTGACTCTCCCTCTCCCAGGAGCTAGGAATTACCAGTAGCTTCTCCCTTAAGATTTAAGGTTATATGAGCCCTTCCCCCATGTACCCTGGAATCTTGTGCAGAATCTCAGCTGAGCTGGCATGTCCCAAAGTCAGGGTTTCCTGGTGATCTTTTCCTAGGGTTCTTATGTTCTTTCCTCCCCCTCTTACTTGATGTTATCTGAGCCTTTGTTGCGTGATGAGTAGTAGAGATACTTTGACTAGAGCTCAGCACTCAGAAAGTACTTTTCCTCAGTGAGAACATATTCTGGGAAGCTAGTGAATATCTTGTATGTAAACAGCAGGTCAGGAAAGTAGCAAGGGTGACTAGGAAGGAAAAGGAGTGTCTTGTGAGCCAAGAGTGGAAGTGCTTCCTTTATTGAGACAGTGAAAAGCCAGTGGCACTCAATGAGAGGGAAGCTTCCCTGATCCTCATGGTCAGGCAAGCGCGTGATCAGAGCCTCCTATGTCAAGACACAGTTTCTGAGAAAATGAGTTACCAACTTTAGAAATCATTTACATCTTTAACAATAAAAATGTTTTACTATATCTGTCAAAGGTATTTTTATAAATTTTGTTTTTTTAACTGTTCACATCATTTTTAGAACGTTTTTGTTTTACTTTATGTGTATGGATATTTTGTCTACATGTATGTCTCTGAACCAAGTGTCTGCCTGGTGCCCAGGGAATACAGAATAGGATGGTGGAAACCCTGGAACTAGAGTTAGAGGTGATTGTGAGCCACCATGGTAGTGCAAGGAGCTGAATGTAGATCCTCTTCCAGAGCAATAGGTACTCTTAACTGCTAAGCCATCGCTCCAGCTCCCGAATAAGTTTTGACCTGTATCTATTCTATCCAGAATTAGAGCATGGGAAAGATTCATTTTAACATATATTTGAACATAGTTCAAGTTCAGAATAAAGAT
Organism: Phyllotis vaccarum; assembly: GCA_033318265.1. Classification (NCBI taxonomy): domain Eukaryota; kingdom Metazoa; phylum Chordata; class Mammalia; order Rodentia; family Cricetidae; genus Phyllotis; species Phyllotis vaccarum. The sequence goes on from JARWLC010000001.1 coordinate 97,986,893, forward strand.
TAGTTGTAGTCAGCATGCATATTTGTGTTACAGTATTTTTAGTTTCCTTTGGTTTACTGTTAAGAGTGCCTTTGGAACAATTTTAATATTGCTAATCCATGAAGAGAAGGGCTTGGAGAAAAGGAATAGCTAGCTGGGTTAGAAGTACACACCTGTGATTGCACCTTTCTAGATGCTAAGGTCTCCAGAGGACTGCTAGTTTAGAGCAGACATTCCTAAAAAAATCAGTACCCAGAACTAAAAACAAGAGATCTGGGAAAGGGGCAGTGAGACAATGAACAGAAGGATAACAGAGATAGCAAGTGCCTGGAAGCGGGGCGGGGAGCGTCCAGCTGAACTGACAGCAGTGGTGGGGATTAGGTAGGAAAGGAAGAGGAGAACGGGTGAGAGTTGAAGACCAGTTCAGTCATATAGGGAATTTTAGTTGATCCTGATCCTGTCTTCAGACAGATGCAGAGAGGAAGAAGGGATGCTTATGCAGAGCTCGTACATCCTGCTGTGATGTGTAAGCAACTCTAAACTAGAGAAGATCTCTAAGAGATTGAGTTGACTAAAAAGAAGACGTACTAATACAAATAATGATTAACTATATAAACTAGGGTAGAAAATGCAAAACTTTGGAATTTAGTCTTTTTGTTGGTATCTTTTGTTCTTTTGAGACAGTGTCTCACTGTGTAGCCCTGACTGTCCTAGAACTGGTTATGTTGACCAGGCTGGCCTCGAACTATGCCTGCCTCTGCCTCCCAGATTTGGGAGTTTGTGCCATGTCCAGCTCTTTTCTCTTAAAAAAAAAAAAAATGTTACAGGGGTGGGGGCAGATTGTGGCACGTGTTAAGTGGGTTTCTATGACAGATGAGGGTGTTGGGTCTCCTAGAGCCGGAGTTAAAGGTGGTTGAGAGCTACCTGACAAGGATGTGGGATCTGAACTTGGGTCCGCTAGAAGAGTAGCAAGTGGTTTTAACCTCTGAGCTATCTCTTAAGCCTCCTAGACAGTCTTCTTTTTCTGCCTTTATTATACTTTGTGATTTTGTAGGTTGTGAGAGCATTCATTTTTTTCTGCTTTATATACATTTACTTATTTTGTATTTGTGTAAGTGTATGGGGGAGGGAGGTATAGCAGATGCCACAGCGTACCTGTGGAGGTCAGAGGATACCCAAAGGTATTCTCTTCTTCATGTGAGTTCCTGGACTTGAACTCAGGTCATCAGACTTGCAGGCAAGGGGGCCTTCCCTATAAAGTCATTGTGCCTATCTGGCCCAGATCATTAGTTTCCTTGTCTGTAAGTAGGGACAGTAATACTTTGCCTAGGCTGTTTGGCTTACATAGAACCAACCATACACCGAAACCCCTTGTATTCAGTTTGCAGTATTTATTTCTCATATTCTGAGGCTTTCACATACACACATGCTATCCAGTATATCAAGTGACACACCTATGTTATCTCCCTCTAATTACCTTCTTGAACTTTGGGGCGGAGGGTAGGACACGAGCTCACAAAAAAAAAAAAAAAAAAAAAAAAATGTCATGGAGATTTATTATTAATTAGTGAAAGCTTGGCCTTAGGCTTTTTCTTACAACTTAAATTAGCCCGTATCTTCCATCTATGTCTTTTAATGTGGCTTGGTTACCTTTGCTCTGCATTCTCCATCCTGTTTTCCTCTCTGTCTGTCTGTCTGGTTGGCAGCTCCCCCTTGTTCCTAGTGTCTTCTCTCTGCCCAGTCCTGCCTATCTCTCCTGCCTCACTATTGTATTGGCTGCTCAGCTTTTAATGACACTAACCACAGCAGTGCATCTTCACACTGCACAAGTGTCCACAACAGACTTCCATTATTTTACTCATTTTTAAAATAGAGCTGAAGGATATTTCACACTTGGTAAAAGTTCAGAAATAAAAATAAAAAATGATGAGGTTCAGGATTATCAGATAAATGTTGGTTTTTGATAAAATTAGAGTGGACATGGTGGCACCTGCCTTTATTTCTAGCATTGGGAAGGGAAGCAGGGACAGAAAGATTTCTATAATTTCAAGGCCAACCTGGTCTACATAGAGGATTTCAGGCCAGCCAGGGTCACATAGTGAGACTTACCTTTTGAAAAGTAAAGTTTTGAAATGCGCATAGATTTTCAAAATAAAATATTGTGTTGTGTTAGCATGTACTGATTATACTTACTGAGCCTCACTATGACATATTCATGCGTATGTCATGTGTTTTGTTTGTGTGCCCTCTGTTAACCCTCTCCTCCCGGTCCTTCTTACTCTTCCCAGTGAGCTCTCCTCTATTCTACATCTTCTGGAGCTCTGTTTTTTGTTTCTGAGACAGTTTCTCTGTATAACAGCCCTGGCTGTCCTGGAACTCACTCTGTAGACCAGGCTGGCCTCGAACTTAAGAAATCCACCTGCCTCCTCCTCCCAGGGGCTGGATAAAGGCATGAACAACCATTGCCCAGCCCTATGTCTTTTTTTAAACAAAGAAATTTAAGCAGCAAAATATGAATGATGTTTTAAGGTTAAGAAAAAAGTCCACTTTAAATTGTTTAAAATCTTTTCTTCTCCTTTTGCAGGTCATCCTCATAGAATTTTTACCAAAGACACCGATTTTCCGACCAGATTAGCATTTGCTTTATTTATAGAGACTTTGCAAGTGTGTTGTCTTTCCAATGGTGCCTTGCTTGGTGCTCTCCTGCTGGTGATATGATGCTGGTTCTACAGAATCGGGTGGTGTTTTTGTTTGTTTTGTTTTTTAAATAACCGCATGTTCATGTGTGTATATTTTTCAAACTTTGCAAGTTATTTCATACAGATGTTTAATACTTAAGTTATTGTGCTCTTTTCTGTTATATATTCTGATTTTCAAGGATTACTTTTTGTATTCTCAAAAAACAAAATACATTTGAACTTAGCATAAAAATGGCCAGCCTTTGTTATTTTGTCAACAAGGTTCACACAGTCCTTTATTTATCAACTCCTTAACATAGAAAAACATACTTATTGTGTGTTCTAACATGCTCTTGTAGTGATTTTCTTTCTTTCTCCCTTTAGACTTTACCATGCGTGCAGCAGCGGTTACTAGGGTTCTGTGAGCTCGCTGTACAGTAGTAGCATTTGCCCCAAGTTCCAGTTGACAGGCAGTGAGGCAGCCATCCTTGATACAGAAGTAGAGAGTTACCCCTTTTCAAATTCAAAGTAAAGTATGTTCTAACATAATTGTGGATGGATGTGTTTCTGAATAGTTTGGAAAGAAAGTTCTAGAATTAAATCATCTGATAGATCACTGGTATATTGTTATATAGAGTAGTTACTAAGAAATGGAGGGTACCTTTAATACCATTTTCAATTTACCCATTCACTTTCAATCAGGCTTTATGTTTTTTTGATTGAAAATTGGATATTTAAGTTTAGATCAGATTAGCCTATTACTTTTAAATATATACATACATATAGTTATTTTCTGTTTGGTTATACATATCTCCACACTATAGATTTCTGAATGGCCTATGTGTAGACTTCATTTTCTATAAGCCTAAAATTATACACGTTTTAATGTGTGTCAAGAACTTGTTCCATACAGTTGTGGTATCAAGCAATAATGTGAATAACATTTGAAATTATATAAACTGTGTTTAATAATTTGTATTAAGAATTGATACCACTACCTTTCCCTCCCTGTATTAAACCTTTTAAATACCAATTTTGTTAATTTATAGACCTGTATTTTTAACGAGTGTTTCTTTGTACTTCTCTAAAGGACTATGCTTCTATGTAAATTTGAACAGCTAAATATCAGTATTATTTCGTATCCTATATAGGACTCTAGGACTTGTCTGTAAAACTATTATTTAAGATAGTGTCCCAATGTTCACCCCCCCCCCCCAGGAACTTAACAATCTGAATCCATAGAAAACTTTTCTATGAAGCACTCTGAATTTAAATGGCTCACACCTTTATCTAACCTCTCTCTGGCCAGGGTAGGGATGGCTTACTGCCATAATTAGTGCGCTTCAAAATAATGCTATTCCAGACTCCAGTGTTCCTCTATGTTTCAGTGTCAAGTGATTGTATATTCACACAGCAATACTTTGCTTCAGAAAGAGCAGCAAACCGTGATGACCATGCAGACTATGCAACAGTGTTCCCTGTACACAGCTGTCATTCTGTAGAATGCCACAGCTATGGGCTTAAGAGGGAACTTTGGCCTCATTAAGCGGCCATTTGTCTCCTTGTTGGTCAATTGCAGTTTCAAAATTATATTATTGTAAGAATATTTTCACCATATTAAGTATAGAATTTTAAAGTCCACAAAATAAATTTAACAAAACCTTGAATAATGGTAGACAATGATGTCCACTAATTATTAGAATAGTTTTGTAAGCAAACAATTTTCAGTCAGGAAGAACCACAACTTTCCCCACAGTTGTTTTTATGGTCTTTATGGAATGTTTCTAATTGTTTCCTTATAGACACAATATATAGGCTTTGGACAATTTCCACTGCAGTCATGTGGAAGGTGCTCAGTGGTGATATGTGCAGTTGGGACCTCTGTTGCACGAGCTCAGATCACTAATTTTATATGTTGTTCTATACATAGTCAGACTTTGAATTTCTATGATGTTTGGCTTCACAGTCTACCATGTGAAGTTTAGCTGCATGCCTGATGTTTCATTGTACAGATTTGCTTTGACTTGGTGTTGACCACTAGTACTGAATCAAACGTAAAATATGTTTAAAATTGTCTTTGACACTATACCAGCATCTAGTTGTGGGCACGTCTGTCCTGATAAACCTGTGCTGGTTATGTCAGACCAAAGACCTGGTTGATGATAGACAGTGCCACTGAGCTACATTCCCAAACACTTGTGCCTCTGGGTGATCCAGTGTTTCCACCTAGACCAGGAAGTCGTTCAGACTTGCCTTTTGTCTTCATTCCTCGAAGAAACCATTGACAGAGTTACCCAGCCTGGCCTCCAACCCTAACTCCCTTCCCTAACCTACAGTTACTGAGATCACAGGCATACAGTACACTTACACTTTCATTATTCAAATAGTACTAAGAACAGAGTTCAAGATGCTCATTCTGGTTTGGTTTGGTTTGGTTTGGTTTGAGATGGGTTTTCGTGTAATTCAGACTTGTCTCAAACCTTTTGTGCAGATGAAAATTATAGGCATCATTTATGGTGCCAGTAAGATGCTCATCTTGATTCCAGGCCATTTCTGATGTTCTACAAAGTCATCAAATTATTTGGCCTCTTTATTTTTGCTTTCTTTGTCAAAAGAGGAAGATGCTATGATTACCTTTGCTGAGCTGTTGTTTATTTTTTCTTATTAAGTTTTATGAGGGAGCACACACATAGATGTTTAATGATAACCATTTGGATGTAGTGTGTCAGCAGAAATGAGCTGTTGTTAAAGTTTGTGTTTAAAATTAGAAGTGGGCTCAGCTAAACATTGGACAGAGAGAGAGAGCGAGCCCAGGTTATTGGTTTCCACCAGGTCCCTCCTCTCAGAGAATCTGGAGGAAGAAGTGGAAGAAACCTCGAGGAAGAATTGGAGCCAAGAGGAACTAAGGCCCCTGAGATCTTCGCCCACTGACTCAAACAGGGCTTATGGGAGGGGGTCACACACGGAAGTGACATCCCAGAGCCTACCTGGTCTATGCTAGGTTCTCTACATATGTGATTATTAGCTTGGGGGGTTTGGGAGACTCTTGAAAGTGGGACTGGGGTGTCCCTAACTCTTTTGCCTGCTCTTGGGCCCCTTGCCCTCCTGCCTGAGCAGCCTTTATGGCTGATTGTACTGTATCTTGTGCCATGTTTTGTTCATGTCCCTGGGGAGAACTGAGGACAGTAAAGGGCCAGGAAGCTGGGTCAGGATGTAGATACTGTGAGAGAAGTAGAGGGGACCTGTTCCCCATGTCAACTTAAATATTTTGTGTGTTTAAAGATTGGGGAAATACTGACTATAACATTGAAAAAAATACATGTTACATCTAAGATCATAGACCCATGTTCTCTCTTGCATTCCTAAACACAATGCTCTAAAATTGAGAGTTAACATTTTTCTGATTTTGAAAAAATAATATGTTGCCTTTGAAACTTTGTATCTGAGAAATACTTTAGTGAACTGAACACCGAGCATTTTGGTTTTTGTGAATTAGCTATCTATTGTTCTTTTACTTTGGTTTAAAGAAACAGCATCAGCCAACCTTGAGCAGAAGGTGCCTTCCCCCAGGGCCTGGAGCAGACCTGGTTAGCATCGCTCTGATGGCTATGATAGACAGCCTCAGAGCAGCTAGAGGGAGGGAGTGCTGGTGATGGCCTTGCTGCCTCCCGCCTCCTCCTTCAGTAAGCTGTGATCCTAAAGTCTAGAAGGAAAGCTGGGTATGCCGGCCCCTGCCTTTTAATCCAATAGCTCAGCAGGCAGAAGCACATTTTCTGCTTTGATGCCAGCCTGTCTACAGATGAGCACTAGCCAGCCAAGGGGCCATAGTGAGGCCCTATCTTAAGTTCTCCAAATCCCCACAAAAAAATCTAGAAGGCACTAAATTAATAAGACCATTCCCTCTGGGTAAGAGTTGATTTTTTTCCCCCCTGTTTTTAGCAGAATCTATTGCAGCACGTGGTTTCAACAGGTAATGTGGCCAAAATTAAAGCACGGCATTTTGTTTTTGCAGGATCGTATCACAGGAAACTTGTGGACTGAGAAGGGCCTATGGTCACGACTGAGTGACGTCCACATCCGTGTGTTCCCACAGATGTCTGGGAATAAAATATTAAGTTGACATCCATCCTGATGAGTTTGTAAATAGCACTTGGTGTGGTGAACTTGAAATATTTGGGTAGTCATTTATGAACTTTCCCCTTGGTGGAACACTTGCCTAGCGTGCCTGAGGCCTTAGTTTATATTGGGGGGGTGGGGGGGGGGAGGTGCGCCTTTTATCTTACGCCCTTTCTCCAAAAGTTGTCCTTTAATTCTGAAATGAATGCCATTTTAGCGAAGACTGTCAGTTATCCTGTTAGGCCCTCAAGTTTTCAGATGGAGGCAGAAATAATTCTTTCCCCCACCCCTTATATACACAGCAGTGTCTCATGTTGCATTGTATCAAGTGGCTTAACCACATGGGGTTTGTCCCATTTTATTTGACCCAGATTCCAGTTGTTAACATGGAAAATACATATAGATATATACACATGTCAATCCAAAAAACAGATTTCACCTTAAAGGGAATAGAGTTTATTCTGTAGCCAAACATAAGCAACTATGACCTGGAAACAGATTCAGATCATCCTAAATTCCATGTTTCAATGCGGCAGGTGTTTGTTTCATTGTATTCTTATTATAACAGAACAAAGTCACGAATCATGACACTTTTCAAACACATTGGTGGAAAATGGTAGGTGGGTTACAGAGCAGACAGTTGTATGTCTCAGGTGCTGTCTGGTGATATTCTTAGCCTTTTAGCTGGTAGAAGCCAGTGGCTTGTTGATAGACCTCAAAGGCTTGATCTGTTGCAAGGTTGTGAGAAGTGGCTACTAAGTGATATAGATAGATAGCCTAAGATCAGTTGTAATTAAGCTGTCAGACATGTTCCTCCCCTCCTCAGGCTAGACAGCTAATAAATAGCCTTACAGAGAACTAGTTTTCTGTTCTCAGGTGTGCATTGTATGCTTCTCATAGGGAAAGCCACATAGGGCTATATAATCTGGACAAAAAATAATTCAGCTCAGTTCACGTTAAGACTCTTCTCTGAGCTTGAGGCCAGCCTTGTCTACAAAGCAAGTTCCAGCGCAAAGTTACACAGAAACCTGTCTCAAAAAGAATTTCTTTGTAGTATGCAAGTGAAGATGTTTTTAGCTCCATTGCCTAAGTTGTTTTACTCAAGAAACAAAATGGCTGGCGGTGCTACATGAAACATTTGAAGAGAGTTACATTTTTGTGTTTCTTTGAATTATTTGTCTTAGAGATTTTTTTTAAGAATTGATACCTTTAATTTTTGAATTTCCATTCTTTTCACTGTTTCATTCTAACAGAAACGAGAGCATTCTCAGAATTGTATTCTGTTTCTTTTTTCACAAATGGAAACTGCTGCAGAATGCCATTGCTGCCTGCAAGTAGTTAGTTCTTAGAATGTATTGCAGAAAGCCTAAAAGATACGCAACCTTTTATACCTGCAGTCTTAGATATTGCTAAATAGCTATTCAGTTTTCTTCACATTGTATGTGAGATGAATATTTCTTAAGACTTTTTGTTTGCTTTACCAAAGAAATCAGCAGAGGAAAAAAAACTCAAAAAACAAAACAAACAAAAAGCACCCTATAACTCATGTGAAGCATGCAGGGTGTTGTAATTTCAGTTTGCAAAGCTCTGAGATACAATGTTGCAGAGCCAAAAGCACACGATAGATTTAATGTAGCCAATTGTGGACTTTTGAAAAAAAGAGTAACTGTTCCCTGTGAGTTAATTTTGGATTTTTTCAAAATCTCTCTTTTAGGCTTTGTGCTGGATTCTTCCAGACAAATGCGTCTTCCATGTGGGCCACTGTTCTGCTAAATGCTCTCCGTTCTCCCTTTGCTATCAAGACTGTGTTGCTAAGGAGATTTCGCTTTTATTGGTGCCATTGATTTGTGTTAATACGTTTTGAATACCTCTTGGTATTCTTCCGCAGACAAGGCCAAAAGAAAAACTTCCCCGAGTCCCCCGATTTACATGACAAACGGAGCGGTGGTGTAATGAAGCCGATCTAAAGTGGGCAGTTGAAAGGGACCCAAAGAAGGGCACTCAAGTGAGAAATGAAGAAATGTGCAAGTGCAGTCTGTGGGGCTGCCTCGGGCCAGCTGCAGGGACTGCCTCCAGCCTGAGGCGGAGGGAGTGAGTACCTCCCTCTGCAAAGACCACCCACTTTTGGAGCGGGGCTACAGAGCCACTTAAAAGTGAGCCAGGCTTCCAGATAAGCAAGAGATGGTCCTCAGTCTTTGGGTCCTGGACTTGGCATAGGCCAGGCCCGCTTCATGCACCTTTTGACCTTAAGTTGAGAGTAGAGTCCTCAGAGTTCATTCTGGATCTCAGGACTGACTACTCAAATCTCCTTGGAAAAGATTTTTAGCTGGTCACATTTGTTTTTTAGTTCCTTTGTATCACATCTCAGATGCCCAAGCCCTTTCTTTAACTACAACACCCAGGAGCTCTGAGCCTCTTCAAGGATTGTGGAAGGTGAGAGGCCAGAGGACTGCTGCAGGGTAGGGCACATGTTTACACTTTCCTTGTTCAAGCCCTGCTCACACGTTAGCACAGATCATGTGTTAGCTAGACCCAAGTAACTTGAAGAATTTTATGTAGCTCAGTTGGTAGTGGGCTGGTCTAGCATGCATGAGACCCTGAGTTCAATCACCAGCGCCAGCGTCATATAAATGGTGTTTTGATCTCAACACCAGGGAGATGGAGACAGGAAGATCAGGAGTTCAAGGCCAGCCTGAGATAACATGAGACGTAAGTCAAGAATATGGAAACATGAAAAATGGCTATAAGGAGAAAATTAAAAATTGATCACAAAGGAAGCATTTCAAGTATCTGAACTATTTAGAGGTGAAAATTCTAATTGTTCATTCAGCAAAATAAAATATGAACTAATGGTTCTTTAATAACAAGTGATACAACAAGATAAGCAGAGGCATCCTGCTGTCACTGGGAAACTGAAATCAACCCTTCCATCAGAGATGCTTGTTGACCACTGTGCTTAATCCAGATTTTCAGACCAAATGTGATCATTTTTGTCAGTAAATACTACAGTTTGGTGTTTTGATCCTTATAGTATTTTTACACCTAGTTTGTCTTCTTGTAGTTCTGCAGGATCTGTCAATGGTTTGTCCATTCATGGGACCATTCTTCTCTTACATGAAGTTAAAGTTGGGGATTGTAGTTCAGCATGCTTGCTTAGCATGTGCTAGGCCCTGTTTTTAATCTTCAGCCTGCATTAAAACAACCACATTGGCCTACCTGTCATCCTAGCACTTGGGAAGTAGGGACGGGAAGATGAAAAGTTCAGGGTCATCTTTGGCTACACGGGGTCAGCTTAGGCCAAAGACCCTAGTTCAGAAAAGAAAAAAAAAAAAAAAAAAAAACAAAAACCAAAAACTAAAGTTGAGAATTGTAAGGGTGGAAATAGCTAAGGATTATAGCTAAAACAAAGTATTTTGTGTGTTAAGAGCTTTAAAAATAATCACTGAAACTCTTACCTTAAAAATTCTTATTCTGGGAGAGTCTGGAGACTATCCCCAAAAATGTGCATGGCATGGTTTATTCTGCACAGCAAATAAAAAAAAAAAACAACCATTTCACAAAGAATTTAACAGACATTATTTTAAGGTTTTTGAGCTCGCAAAGCCAGCTTCTCAGTCTTCCTGTTTGCAGCATACTCCTGATAATTTTTCTGGGTGGAGGCATGTCAGCCCTCATGCTTGCTAACAGGACAACTCTACCACCGAGCTATATAGACCCCCAATCCTACTGGGTAAAGATTTTCTGAAAGAATAAGAATAAATGAACCACTCTGCCTGATTTGCCAGTGTTTTGTATGTTTGTATGTTTTGTTTTTCTGTCTGTTAGCCTAATGTCCCTATAGTAGATACTCTTAGGAAAAAAAAAATTATTTAGGCTCAGAGCTGGGAAGTCCCAGTCCACAGTGGGTTGGCTCCATCTCTTTGTGTCTGTGGTGAGAAAACACATATTGGCAAAGAGTACATGATGGAGCAGAGCTGCTTGCTTATGGCTGGAAAAGAGGGAGCAAAAGGAAAAGACCAGAACCCCCAAGGGTCCTCTGTAAGTGCACCCCCTCGGTGACTTAAAATCCCTCTCATTGCTTCAGCTTTCTGCTACCTCCCAGGAGCACCACTCTGGAGATGCGCCTAACTGGGCCTTTGTGGGATGCTCAAGATATCAAAGACAGTATTTCTTATAAAGGGCAAAGATGAGGTCCACTATCAGAAAGTACCAACTAGTGGCTTTAGTCAGAACTTTCTAATAATTAGGTAACATCCTGAAATTGCTCCAGGGAAAGCATTTATCTTCTTGTCCAGTTCTATCATTATCCTCATTTTTTTTTTTTAAAGGCCCAGTGAGATAGCCTCTGCCACCATGCCTGACATTCCAGAATTCTCTTCACAGGATGCAGAGGTAGGAGAGGACCAAGTCTTAAAGATTCTCAGATCACCACTGACTACACTGTGGTGCCCTCACTTGTGCTTGTGACATATATAGTAATTTTTAATATCTGGATTACATGCCTAGGGCTTGGGAGATGGAGGAGGAGGAATGTCATGAGTTGGGCATCATGAGCTACAGGCATCACCTCAGCCAAAAAAGGAAAGGGGGAAAACGGCAAACCCCACGCAACTAGGGAGCTTTTGTTCGTTCACTTTGGTCTTGAATACTCCTGCTTGTATACATCTACCTCGTGAGGACTTAGGAGGGGAGTGTGTATATTTCTTAGGTTTAAAAGTGAGAATTCTCTCCCATCTTAAATTTATACCTTAGACCCAGAAAGTTAACTCACTAAAGGCCGTCAGTTAGTGCTGGTGCCAGACCTAGAACCAGGAATGTAATGCTGATTCACATATGGGGCCTAGAGGTATACGTGCTGCCATATGTAGACTCTTATTTCTGCAAATGGAATAAAAATTATGAAAGTGATTTCTTGGAATTCATGTAAGTCTTGGGACAGTCAGATGGCTCTTCACATAAAAGTGCTTGGCACACCAGCCCGGTAACCCCATAAGGATAGTGAACAAGAACTGACTACACAAAGTTGTCCTATGGCCTCCACAGTTATTTTGTGGCAAAAGTGAGAGGCCTAACCACCATAAAAATCTAACAAACACCATTTTAAAACCTTGCCAGTCGTTAGGTGGTGGTAGGTTATACTGAGCAGGCAGAGACAAGGGGATTACAAATTTGAGACCAGCCTGGCCTTTTACCTTTTCTTATAAAGGCTTTTGTGTAAAAGCTTACACCTTTTGTTTCTTACCCTGTGACTTGCTGTGTAGCTGGGTGGCTGACCCCGGGACTCTTCCTTTTCTTGCTGTTTCTCCCAGATTTCTCCTATTTATCCCCTCTGCCTGCCAGCCCCACCTATCCTTTCTCCAGCTTTGCTCTTTGCTATTGGCCATTCCGTTCTTTTTCAGACCATTAGGTGTTTCAGACAGGCACAGTAACAAGGCCTTATGGATTTAAGCAAATGCAACATAAAAACACACCTTAAGATAATATTCTCCAACAGGCCTTTGCCATTGAAAGCCTGTCAATTTGCATTTGATCTCCACAAGTTTAAGTAGAAGAGAACTGATACCACAGAGGTGTTTCTGGAGAGGGAGGGAGGGAGGGAGGGAGGCAGGGAGGGAGGGAGGGAGGGAGGGAGGGAAAAGTAGAGTACACCTCTATCCCCCCATCCACCATGTGAGTTTGAGTTCCAGAGACCAAATTCTGGTTGTCAGGCTCGTGGCTCAGGCTGACCTTTACCTGCCTAGTCATCTTGCCAGCCCCGATTTATTTATTTATTGTTCTTTCCTTTATTTATAAAGAAGCCTTGCCACAGTTGCCTGAAGGGACACTACACCGAGAGCACCAAGAGGTAAAATGCAGCTTTCCCCTCAGAAGATTGCCCGCTCAGCTCGGAGAGGTGAAGAGTCCACCCTACAGCCCTATCAGCTGTGACTTAGAGATTCAATTACTTACTGCTCATGGTGTGAAAACATTTGCAATGGCTGGCAGCCTACCAGACCCAGAGTTAAACATTGTGCAGCCTGACTAGACGGCTGGGTAGCTAACTTCACATCAGATTAAACACATTCTGTTCACCATGAATGGCATGGAACCCAAAAAACAAAACAAAAAACTGATTCATTATTTAAAAAAAAAAAAAAATGCAGGGGGAGTGTTGTTTTCCAAGTTGAAATTAGGTTTCAATGCTTCCTTTCTGGTGGTGGTTATCAGTGTATCTTCTTTGATGGTGTTGAGACTGAAGGAAAGGACACAAGGAGAGACTTTGGGGGGCCAGTAAGAATTACTAAAAGGACTCCTACAAAGTTGGCCACAATGCAGCCGGAAGGATGAACATTCATGAATTTGGTACCAAAAAATTTACATTTCATTAACATCTTAAATTACAAAGATAGCTATAGATTCTGGTGTGTGTGTGTGTGTTCTCATTGAGTTCTCCAAGCAAGTGACGTGGTGTAAACCTACGTCCTTTGTTTCTTTGAGTTTGATTTTTATTTTAAAGTGTAAGCTAATTGAAATGTTAATTCCCACGAACCCCACTAATGATCTGCACACATGAACCCCCCACGACACAGCCATCTGTAATAAAGGCTTGGTGGTAAAGAAGGTACTGTGAATGTTGCTGCACAGCCCAGTAGTAGAGCAGCGTTCCACAGGCTTACCCTCTACTTTTGCATCACGGGGATAGAAATGAGATGTCCTGATAACCATGCCAGTATCAAAATGTAGTAGCATCTGACGGTCATACTCACTGGATATTATGACATAACTATTCTGTTCTAGCTCATCATTCTCTCATGTTATTTAAGGAAGTTCTGTGGAAGGGCAAACAGCTCTTGAAAGCTCAATGGAGTTTGGGACAGTGGCTGAATAACAGAAGGGACCCAAGCGGTCGAAGAACAAACACTAAGCTATAGGGAACAGGTTGTGTAGTGGGCTGTCACTCAAGGGTAACTGATAAACAGTAGGTGCCTGAGAAATGACAAAGAAGGTCCCACTTTTAGAGATTGTCATTAGTACCAATGACACAGTTGGCTAAGATATTTTCTGGGAGCTTTTGTGTATAATGTAAGTGTGTTAACTATTCGGTGGCATGAAGTGACAGTGCTAAAATAGTATTCCTGTGAACTCAGTGCCTTTGGATCAATAATTGTTCTTTTATGATTTGAAATGTTAACAGTTTAAAACAATGTTTTGTATATATTTATATACAGATGACTGAAACATTAAGTTAAATGAACTCTACTAAATACCTATGCACATAAACTCCATGAAATATTCCTTATATTTTAAGAGATTGGTGATAGACTTATTCTGAGTATAATTGCTCAGCTGTGTGTTATGTATTATATGTAGTATGTTTTGGTTTTGTTGAGACCGAGTCTTGCTATGTAGCTCAGGCCTCCCCAACCCCTCCATCTTCTTACCCTAGTGTTAGGATTGCAGCTATACACCACCAGGCTCAACTTAAATTTATTTTAAGATTCAAAAATTTTTAAGTGTGTGTGTGTGTGTGTGTGTGTGTGTGTGTGTGTGTGTGTGTGTGTGTGTGTGAATGCATGAGTGCAGTTTCCGGAGGAGACCAGAAGAGGGCATCCGATGGCCCTGGAGTTACAGGTTATTGTGAGCTGCTCAATATAGTTCTGGGAAGTAAGCCTGGGTCCTCTGCAAGAGTACTATTAACCCATGAGCCATCTCTCAAGTCTCAACATTATATATGTATGTGTAGATACATTAACAAAAGTATATGTCTTAGTTTGAGCGTCTGTTGCTATGGTAAAATACCATGGAAGAAAGGGCTTATTTGACTTTCATATCCAGGGTCATAGTCAATGGAAGGAAGCCAAGGCAGGAGTTTAAAGAGGGCAGGAACCTGGAGGCAGGAGCTGACACAGAAGCCTTATAAGAGTACTGCTCACTTGTTTGCTCCCCATGACTTGCTCAGTCTGCTTTCTTACAGCATCCAGTACCACTAGCCCAAGGGAGGACCACCCACAAGCTGGCCATTCTATACCAATCAGTAACCACAGTTCTGCCCACAGGACAGTCTAATGAAATCATTTTTTCTCAACTGAGGTCCCTCTTCTGAAATTGTTCGAGCTTTTGTTACATTACCACAAGTGTAGCTGAATAGTGTACTTATAATCACGGAGTTGTAAGGACTTTTATGAATATTTGTGATTTTGTAAGTTATTTTCTGATATTGCAGGATGGATGGCTGGTGGCTGAGATGTCCTCTACTCTTCCATCACTGTTGTCCCTATGCTCTTACATGTCACCTCCCACAAGTAGGTGACATGAACCATTTCATGCTTATTTCCTTTGTTTTCCCTACTTATCGACTTTGTAGTAAATCCACAAAGACATATTTCTCATCAAAATAGTATCAAGGTCACAAATGATATTCAATGGGTTTTTAACTAGTTAAATAGGAAAATGATCGGGAGTAAAGCAGCCCTCAAAGAAACTGGGATTCTCGAATAGCATGTAAAGCTGTTTGTGCTTCAGGGTTCTGTGTAGAAACAGGCATCTTTTAAATGGCTTAGAAATAAAGGCAAATGATGACTTGGCTTTAAATTAGAAAAAGTGTGGTTCAGAGATAGAAAGCCACCTTCCTGTAGAATAGCATTTAGATTTCAGAAACAGTTTCCATTTCCTCACAGGACAGTTTGAGCCTGTAGTCTAAAGCCACCTTCAAGAGAGTTGTACCGAGTCATTCTCTGCCCTATCAGCCAGTTCCCAAATAATGACAGGAGACTTATTAGTAGTTATGAAAGCTCGGCCTATAGCTTAGGCTTGTTCCTAACCAGCTCTTATAACTTAGCCCATTTCTGTTGAGTCTATGTTTTACCATGTGGCTTTTTACCTTTCATTCTGTGTGTCCAACTTCCTCCTTGTCTTGTTGACAACTCCCCCATGGCTCGATTATCTCCTCCTACTTCCTCTCTGCCCCGCAGTCCCACCTATGCTTTCTGCCTAGCCACTCAGCTCTTTATTATCCCAATCACAGCAATGTATCTTCTACACCTCACATTTCTTCCTTTATGTCTAAATAAAAAAGAAATGTTTCTAACTGTAACATAATAAAACTATATACAACAAGACAAATTACTAGGTAAGAATTACATTCACAATGTCCAGCTCATTTGTATTTGGCATATTTAGAGAAAACATTCTATTATCTATCCTGATGAATTTAAGGTTTTATACCTAAACCATTTTCTATCATAACTTGTATTACCAAGCTAAAACTATCGTTTTAGACCTCAAAACATTTTCTTACAATTTAAGCTTTTATGTCTCTCAGCTTTATACACTTCATACCTCTTTTTTTGAGTGCCCTTTATGAATTTTGTAACAAGGAAAACTGTATAACTGTCTCATCTTCAACACCATCAAAGACCCAAGAAGAATAAACTATTACCTGAATAAAAAGGAAGTGAAGAACAGCTGACTGTCTTGATAGTCATCCCAGGTTCCTCTTCAGTGTTGAGGCATCCATCTTCAACCTACAGACCTAGAGTATCTGACAGACTTTTCTATGAAACAGGAATTTTGAAGGACTGTTCTATCTTGTCTTGGTAAAGTTTGGAGGTCACTTTCCTTTGCGACCTGCTTGTTCAGTTTGGACAGCAACTGTCAGCAGTGTCTTGCCAAATAGCTAGCTTTGCCACATTGAATGCAAACTCCACATGGAGGTTTTTCAATACTCCTTTTTTGGAGTAAGTTGGTGCTGCCAGGAGCAGATATGTCTCACGGTTGTGCAAAGCCTTATGTTATTAAAATATTTTAAATGCCATATTCTGTAGGTTTCTGAAGTGTTTGGAGCCCATCTTTCTATATAAAATAGATTTCTGTTTAACCTTAAAAACATATCTAACGATTACAAATTTGATTATTATAGGTGACTACTAACCTATATTTCTTAATCATCCTAAATAATTTGTAAGGACCAGAACTTTTTTCATATATGTAGTCAAGACTTTCAGGAGGTCTCCCCCAATCAAATATGATCTCTATTAATTTTGAAGAGAAACATAACTTTTTATTTACTGTGGAATTAAAGCATAAACTCTTCCCCAACACATATTTGAGCCTTCACATTGAACACCATATTGGACAGCTTCCTTTCCCAACGCCAGTCCCAAATAATAACATGGAGGCTTGGTCTTTAGCCTAGGTTTGTCTCAACTAGCTCTTATAATTTAAATTGACCCATTTATATTAGTCTACATTCTGTCACATGGTGTTACCCCTCATTTTGTACCTCCTATTTCTTCTCTGTCTGACAACTCTGCCCTTTTTCTTCCCAGAGTCCTCTCTGTTCCCAAAAGTCCTGCCTATATCTCCTGCCTAGCTATTGGCCATTCAGCTCTTCATGAATGCATTCACAGCAATATATTTCACACAGTGCACAAATATCCCACAACAGAGAGTTCCACATTTGCAGGGTGGATCCAGCCTCATCTTACCTTCCTTCCAAGAGAAATACACTTATTTAAATCAAGGGTCAAATAATATACTCAACATGAAGGAAGAGGTTTTATTTTAATATCAAGAGTTTATCTTTATTTTTTCTTTTGGCCTATGAAGATGAGTCACTGATGATCCACCCCTTAACTTTTTTTCACCCTGAGAGGATTGGCTTAAAGAAAACATAGTTCTGGAATCGAAGGTGGGCTTTGTGTAATCAGAGAGTTCTCTAACACTGGTGAGCTGCACTTTGAGCCCTCCCTGATAAGGTTTGGAGACTATACTGTTATTACAGGCAGTTTTGAGACTCACTTTGTAGTCTGGGTGATCCTTCTGTCTTAGACTCCCAAACATTGGAACGACAAGCTTCACAGCTTCTTCCAGTGAACAAGGAATGTGTATGAGGTAAAATGTAATGATCACACAGCTGTGGGATGAACAGGGCACATTTTCCTAGGGTCAAAGTTGAGGAACAGTATATGTAGCTTAGCAGTGTAGTATATTCTTAGAGTGTTTGCTCAAAGCATATACTCCAATTCAACCTCTAATACCCCAATAAGAAAGAAAGAAGAGATGGGAGGGCGGATTCCCACAGAGGTGAGACAATCATTGGAGTTTAAAGTGATGAACCAGTTAGTCTGGGGAACATTTCAAAGCAAGCCAGTGTTTAAGCTGTGACATATTATTTTTAATTGCTTTTGGCCAGGTTTATAGTGCAAAAATAGGAACTAAAAACAGGTTTGAAACACTTGTAGATTTTCAGAAATGTTAGTGTCCATTTAGAGCCAATGGAGGCATGTTTCTGGAAAGATTAGCACTACTAAATAGAAGGAAAATACTTTGCATTTGGATAGGAAAGATGTCAGGAGTTAGCCAGACCCCCATGTTTGTAGTAGGCTTGCCCTTGAGAGGGGAAGACCTACAAGGTGGTCTCTTTGTACAGCTGTCTAAAAAGTCGTTTGCTCAGGGTTCAAGCTCAGCTTCTGCTCTCAGAGGCTGCTGGGGCTGTGCTCCAAGAGGGTCTTGGAAAGCCTTGTATGGCATTACACATGCTTGATTCCAGCATCCAGGAGGCAAAGGCAAACAGATTTCTGTGAGTTCCAGAGTCAGCCTGGTCTACATAGTGAGTTTCAGGCCATCCAGGGATTCACAGTAAGATCATGTCTCAAAAACAGAACAAAGCACCACTACAACCACCACCGAGAGCCCCGAGGGGTTTGGATAGTATGAGGTCTGATGATAGACTCGGGCATTTGTCCATATGCTGTGTTGCAGGTATGCATAATGCAAGACCTACAGAGTCATAGGGGTCTCCACCTGGAGTCCAAAGGAAAGTCTTGAAGGCCAAGTAATGTGTGATGGGCCAGAAACCTTACAGGCAGCCTCCAACATGGCAGCAAAGCTGGGGGTGAAACCCAAGTAGGAATTGAGACCCCAGGATGTTAGAGATTTCAGGTACAAGGACTGTTTGTCAAGGCAAGTCACAGGAAAGGGAGAGGGCAGCTAAAAGAAGAAGCCAGTGGCCATAAGAGTGCTTGCCCAAACCTGTCATAGGCTCAAGGGCATCATAGTCCTCTGTGATGCTGGATTTGATCCAGTGCCTCCTTGTTGGTCTATTCCTCTCTGTGGTGGTTTGAATGAGAACGTTCTCTATAGGCTGAGGTATTTGCACACTTGATTCCCAGTTCATGGTACTATTTAGGGAAGTTGAGAAGGTATAATCATGCTGGTAGAAATATGTCACTGAGGTGGGCTTTGGGAAGAAATAGCCTCACCCTACTTGCAGTTTTCTCTCTGTTTTATGTTTACATTTGAAGATAGGCTCTCTCAGATGTGACCACCATTAGTTGATGTTCTGGCTGCCATGCCTTCAACCATTAGAGACTTTATTTCTCTGAAATTGGAAGCCAAAATAAATGTTTTTCTCTCATATGTGGCTTTTGGTTATGATGTTTCATCACGGCAGTAGAAAGATCATTGATATATTCTGCCTTCCCTGCTAGGATGAACCAAAACCTTGAGATGAAATCAAGATACATCTTTGCTCTCCAGTTGTACATGTTAGGCTTCTGTCTCTGTGACAAAATTTGACTCTTTTTATTAATGAATTAGAATATATTGAAAGCAAATTAACTCTGAGCACTGTTATTACTTAACATTTTAGTTAGACATCCCAGAGATCCCACTATGCTACAGACCACATCCTACTTGTGAAGTGATAACTATGAACAGCAGAAGCTAGAAGGGGCCTGCCTGGCCTTTGGCCACCGCCCCAATACCAAGTGCACAATATTATTGTAAAGCTGACTCTTTAGTGCTGTACTCATCTTGGTGAATCCGATCCTGCCATGATTGATCAGCCCACAGTATCTGACTGGCTTCA
This sequence comes from Phyllotis vaccarum, assembly GCA_033318265.1. Classification (NCBI taxonomy): domain Eukaryota; kingdom Metazoa; phylum Chordata; class Mammalia; order Rodentia; family Cricetidae; genus Phyllotis; species Phyllotis vaccarum. The sequence goes on from JARWLC010000001.1 coordinate 98,006,516, forward strand.
CTGCTCTCTGGCCACTCATTAAAAGAGACTCCAAAGAATAGAAGCCAAAGTTCTGCCCAACATGACCATTCACAACTGTGCTAAGGAGTCCAGAGACTTTGATGCAGTTTTCAATATCAAAGCTATAGGGTGCCAGGAGGAAGCATTGCTGTATCCTGTTCCCCCTTCAAGGAGAATGTAATAAAACACAATTTAGAGAGAAGCTTTTTTCTTTCATCCCCAAACATGGGAGTCCGAGGCAGGAAGATCCTGAGTCCCAGTCCAGTGCGAAGTTCTATAGCAACAACAGTATAAGCCAGCCTGGTAATGAATGACATGCCTGTGATCCCGGCCATTTGGGGAGCTGATGCATGAGATGGAGTTACACAGCAAAAACATGAACACAAAGCCCTGACAAAAACATAATGAACACTCCCAGAAAGTGCATGGCTCTGAAACATGGGTTTCAAGTAAAGAGGGCTCTTCTGCTGGCTTGTTCCCAGGGACAATGGCCAGCTGCAAGGATCAGGCAATGAACTGTGGGAGATCCTCGTCTGTTTCATTTCTTGGCTTTGCCCTGTCACTTTTTCTTTTGCCTTGATCTAGTTAAATATCAGCCTGGTGCTCTCCGAAGGGTGGAAGGATGCATGAGGCGAAGAAGCACAAAAGCACATAAAGGTGATGCTCCCTAATTCTTCAGGGATGCTGAATTGACATCAGCACACCGCCCCCCCACACACACCCCAAGAGCAGAAGATAGCCTTGGGGACTATTGAAGATGCCAGACAGACCAATAGGGAAGGGTGGGAGGGAATGGCCAAGGAGACTGTGTTTGTAGGTTTGCACAGGCATTTTTTTTTTTTTTTTCGGCCAGGCTGTCAGCTGTCTGTAAATGTCTCTCCACCATGTGCAGGACAGAGCAGGCATCATGGAAGGTAGACATGGGGTGTGTGCTCTTTAAGTATCTGATGAGATACTGTCTTCCACTCACCAAAAGGGTTCTCTGAACAACAGACTCATATTAGATTGAGAACAAGTACCTATTGTTCAGGCCCAAACAGCTTTAAGTGTTTCTTCTAGAGATAATTAATTTAATTAAAATGGTCCCTGAAGCCAAATGAGCTTTGTATTGAGCACTGCACACATTCCTTCCAAATTCCAACTCAGGGCTGGTCAGAATTAGCAGGCTAGCAGCCGAAACCCACACCTACTCCTGTGGGAATGGGGACCCAGGCACAGCAAGCTGGGGGAGTGGCATTTAGGAGCTCTGATGTATTGAAGGAAAGATCATCTTCTACCTCTAGGTTTTGTTTCAAAAATGGAACAAAACGTGGCCATCTTTTCATTTCCTAGTCATTTAAAGGGAACTCTAGCTTTTGGCTGAATCGATTTCAGAAGCCCACAGGATAACCTCAGTGCCTTGTACTCCCTAAAAGGAAGAATAAGTGGATAAATGAATGAAAAGCTACCCCCTTTGCAAGCAGGCAGAGTTTGGGGGTCTATTATCTTGTGGAGTAAGTAAACCAAGCAGCATTTGATCTTAGATCAAAACCACCATGCTGTCGTGTCTCCCAAGGGAACATGGTTAGACATCGTTGCACTGAACGGTGGCTTAGTTATGGTGGATCTAATTCAACACGCTTATTCCAAACCACACAGCGACACTTCAGGGAGGCTGCCGGGAATGGCTGTTGGTCTAGCAGCCTGTGGAATCAGGAAGATAGCTTGCTGTGCTCTCCGTGGCTTGTGCTTGATTGCTAGCATGGTTTCACACTCCCCTCAGCCTCAGTTCCTTCCTGTATAAAATAAGGATAATATAAAATGCGATAAATACTTCTACTTCTTGTTTGAGTGCTTGCTGTGTGGCAAGCACTGGTCTGGGTGTTTAGGGTGAGCAGAGTAAAGGTCCTTATATTATGACAGTTGAAGCCTATGAGGCCAAGGGGGCAAATACGATGTAAGCAAACAAATAGAAACAACAGTAATAAAACAAAACCAAAGATCTGAGCAGGGTGGCAAATACCTTTTTTGATTCTGGCATTCCTGAGGCAGAGGCAGGTAGATCTCAGTGAGTGTGAAGCCAGCCTGGTCTACAAATCGAGTTCCTGGACAGCCAAGGCCTACAAAGAGAAACTCTGTCTAGAACCCCCCCCAATGCAATAAATAAATACATAAATAAATAAAAGCATCTGCTGTGTTAGATGTTAGAGGTTCTATGTGCTAAACACAGCAGAGCAGGCCTAGGGGGTAGTTCAAGGTAGAACACTTGCATAGCATGTGCTGAGCCCTGGGTTTTAACCCCAGAACTGCAGAATTAATTACTTAGAAGACTTAACAACGTGGCATTAAACAATAGTGATGCAGGATTAGAGTTGCAATGTGGAAGGATGTGAGAGGCTGGAGGCAGCTGAAGTAGGGTGAGGTAGACCTAAAGCTAATGCCACAGGTGAAGATTCAAGATTGAATAAAGGACGGTCCTGTGGGCGTCTAGAATGACCAAGGCAAAGGGAGCAGTGGGGATTGAGAGCTTGGGACAAGGTGGGCAGGACTGTTAGGAGTTCTGAAGGGTCTGGTTGAGTGATCATTGACAGTGCAGGAAGTGGGGAGAAAGCGGCTGGGCAGACCAGCTTGATTAAATGAGAAGGTGCACACAGCACTGCAGTCCAGACCAGACCGGCTGGAAGATGGATTGGTGAGCGGGCAAATGCAGTTGTGGGAGTCTGTGAGCATTTTCTCCTTGTCACAGCACAGAGATCTGAGTATCAAAGAGCCAAGAGTAAAGGGAAGAAGGGGTGTTAGGAGTCTGGGTAGAGAGAAGGCAGGGAATGGGCAAAAACATGCAAGGTGAACGAACATCCCTGATTTGAAAATCCGAAGTCCAGAATATTCTGAAATACAAAACCTTTTCACTCACATAAGAAGTTTAGATTTTAGATTTTCATGTTAGGGGTCCTCAACTGGTAAGAATGACAAGTATTAAAAAAAATAGAATAGAATAAACCCAAACCTGAAACATCTATGATCCAAGTATTTGGGACAAGGTGGGTTGCCAAAGAGCTTCATAAGGGCTAGTGATCAGAAACTCAGAGACCACTTAGTAAACTGAACTGTTTGCTAGATATTTTTATCCACCCTCAAAAAGGCAGGCCTGTGACTTCCTAAGTAAGGATGACAGATTGAGAGAATGGTGATAACAGTTGAGAGTTTCTTGAGAGAGAAAGTAAAGAAGCCATGTACAAGAGAAGATGTGACTTTGTGTGGGAAGGGGGAGGAACAAGGGAAGAGTACCACAGTGGAGGAGGGCTGGAGGGACTGGGAGATGAGGGATTAGAGGTGGGGGGAGAGTGGAATGTGTGGCTGTGTGGGATGGTGGTTAGTCCTGGGGTGGCTCTGATGTGGAGCAAATGTTCAGCAGTTAGTGGTAGTTGCTAGGGATCCAATGGTTGTTGTAACCCCCTTGAAACCAGGTGCCAGTGTGACCTATAATTGTAATTCGGACTGTGGGAGGGCTACTCGGTTCATACATATAAATGTCCCAGTAAGTGTGCTTTCTATAATCAAACACATGAACTCGTCTTCCTTGAAACATATAAATGTTCCTATGAACTGGGATATAGCACCTCATTAGATGTAGCATGGGTTCTGGTATTTGATAATTTCTAGCTTTGAATTTCAAAATTGAGGGCGTAGTGGGTAAAAGTGCCTGCCTCTAAACAGTTCAATCCCCAAGATCCAAATGATGGAATGAACTGACTCCAAGCTATCCTCTGACCTCCACGTCACTGCACACCCGTGACCCTCACCCACAGAGATAAATAATGTTAAAAGAAACAAAACCAAAGATGAGCCTCATTGGTGTTTGAGAACACTTGAAAGCTGGGTATTGTTTTGCCTGCCTGTAATCCCAGCTCCATGAAAGCGGATTGACATTGATAGGCCAAGGCTTGTCTCAATTACTCAGCAGATTTGAGCCAGCCTGGACAATTCAGCAAGACCTTGTCTCAAAATACAGAGCATCTAGCCTCGACTCACAGCATAGGTTCAGTTCTCAATGCCGGCACAAAAGGGAAAGCCCTTAAGGTTTTAGACAATAAAGAAAAGGTTAACCCCTCAGATGTAGCCTCGTGAACTTGGGCATCTCTTCACCACCCTAGACATTAGAGGACTTGGAAACTCCCTGAGCGTCTCTCTGCACAATGTTTCACAATTCCTCTGTGCCCTTTGCTGGATTTTTGAGAACTATCAGTTTTCCATGAGACAATCGAGTAAAAAGGCTGTACCTTCTGTTTCAATAAATGGGCCTATTTTGATTGCTACAGGGGCTTCACTAAAAATGAGTTTGAATTTCTGATCCTCTTGCTGGGACTGAAGGTCCAACACTCCAGCTTTCTCTGGTTCTGGGGGTGAAACCCAGGCTTTCACGCATGCTAGGCAAGCCCTCTACCCTGTGAGCTACATCCCCACCCCAAGGTTTCCTTTTTTATTAATTCAAAGATTCACTTCATAATGCCTATCAGTAGTGCTAAAAAATCCAAGACCTGCTTTTCCTCTTGTTGAAGTCTTCCCTGGGAGATCAGCCTGAGGGAACTGAATTTACTTTTGCTGTGAACAAGAAGGCCATTTAAGGTCTCCTATCACCCTTTTATGCCTTCTCTGGCTGCAGGCTCCTGATGTCTGATGCCGCACAAGGAGCATGCCCGCCCCCCTCCCCTCTTGCATTAGAAATTGAGAAACTGAAGGAAATTATTTCTTTTCTTTGAAATGTCACTTCAGTGGTGCTCTGCCACCTTGCAGGGAGATCTCAATTGCTGTGAAACACGGAGGAGGGTTAAGCTGTTACTGATCTTTTTTGCAGAACCCATTAGGTCTGCAACTTGGCTAAACTCCCCACATCACAGAACCCAAGTAAGAGATTAGCACCATGAGACGGAGGGCTACCACCAGTCCATTTAATCTAGACCAAAAACCGAAAAATGGTTGCTGATGCTTATCATAATTACAATGACATTAAGGCGCCCTTTGGGGTTGTTTTTGTTTCTTTATAAATGGGATTTAAGAACCGTACCCTATGAAGATGGCGAATGGAGCCGCATGCCTACCAGGTGCAAGAGGTCCGTTTGTGGTGTGAGCATGCTAATCCCTCTCCCCCTCTCTTCTGTTTGGCAGCAGATCACTTCCTGGTGTGCCCCGTAATAACAGACAGCTGTCCTATCAGCCCTGCTGGAAAATGAGATAATAAGGCAGGGAAATGATGTCCTTTATGTTGGAATCCACCACTTCCTGCAGTTTGTTTCTGAGATGCTTTGAGGAACAAGGATCCGGGCAATTTTCACACCACCTCTTCTTCCAAAAAAAAAGTTTGTCCAAATTCTTGGTAAATGTCATTGATGGAAAAGAGGCAGCCTGCTTCACTGCACCAGGACAGAAGACTTCCAAAAAGCCTCTGAATAGGGTCTGTGAAAGGAAATCCCCACACAGAGGTGATCAGAACTGTCGCTAAGGCCTAGAGGGATGATGGGTTTGACTCTGAGGAGGACCACTGGGAACCTTCCTGTCAGCAGGCCTTTCTGGAAGCTGCAGGAAAAGCAACAGTGTCTTGCAGTGCTGAAGAGTAGGCTGTCTGGTGGTCTCCTAGCTGTGAAATTGCAATCGGCTAAAAGGGGTCATCTTACCAAGAGAGCCCTGGTAGTGGGCAGATGCATGCTTCCAGGTTCCTGTAAATCTGAAGTAGGCCTTTCTCTGACTTCTTGAAACAAAAAAAGGAAGTCAAGACTCATGCTGGAGCTTGGTATTGAAATCAGGGCCTGTCTTGATGGCCAGGGCTGGAGTCAGTGCTCTTCCCCAAGACAACATGTACTACTGCTGGGCACTTTCCCCCACCTGTATCAGCTTAAATCTAAGAACATCACATTCCTATTGTAAATCCCCCATTACGGTCTGAGGCTGTGCAGCTCAGTGGTTAGGTGCTTGTCTCGAATGAATGAGGGCTTGGGTTCTGTCCCCTGTACTGCAAAGCAAACAGATGAGTTCATCCTGCTTATACATGTAGAGAAGCTTAGTATGCTTAGAGAACACGTAGGCTAGATCAGGGATTTTTGAAGCTGCAAAGCTGGATCTGCAGTTAACAGAACTTGTTCTTGCGAAGGACCCAGGGTTTGGTTCCCAGCACCTACGTGCAGACTTACAACCATTTCGGTTCCGGGGGACCAACTTCCTCTTGTGACCTCTGAGAATTCCAGGCATGCACTGCACATGCATACAACAGGAAAAAACTCCATACATATAATTAAAATAAATGCATCTTTAAGAATACAAAATCTCAAGGATCCATTTGACTCCCTGTCATTCATTCATTCATGAACCACTCACAGGCAGAGGTTAGCAAGAAGTGAGTCAAGAAATGTGGCCAACCGGTGTCTTAGGTCATAGCAACAGCCAGAGAGACTCAAAATAAATACTCCAGGCTTCAGGTGTCCAGGTGGTGTGGGTAGGTAGTCTGATAGAATCAGGACCCCAGAGAAAAAAATCTCCTACATTTCATGGATTGCTGGCACTGTATTGACTGTTTCCCTGCGAGGAGGCCTCTGCAGCAAGGTTGCCATCTTGTGCCTTAAAAACCAGCTTCAGCTTCAGCACAGGGAGGGCTCTGAGGGCTGGGGGAGGGGTGACCTGAAGCAGGCCTTTGCTCTGCCAGGCCCAGATCAGGGGGATCAAGCTGGACCTAGACTTAACTGTGTCCTCCAGGGAGAGAAGTGAAGAAGCAGGAACCCTGCTTGTGTTCTCTTCCTTTCTCCTGTCTTGGAACCAATGGCCAAGGCGAGGTGTAAGCAAGATGGAGAGGCTCTTGCTAGCGCTGAGGACCCACCTTGGCTGAAGTAATAAAGTGTCCCTTCATTCAAGTCAGCTGACTCCCCTCCAGGTGCCTCCACCTCAGCACTGGGTTTTCTTTCTTTCCTGACATTCTCTCTCTCTCTCTCTCTCTCTCTCTCTCTCTCTCTCTCTCTCTCTCTCTCTCTCTCTCCCCCCCCCTCTCTCTCTCTCTGTCTCTCTCTCTCCCTCCCTCTCTCTCTCTCTCCCTCCCTCTCTCTCCCTCCCTCTCTCTCTCTCTCTCTCTCTCTCTCTCTCTCTCTCTCTCTCTCTCTCTCTCTCTCTCTCTCTCTCCTTTCTTTCTTTTTTTGAGCCAGGGTTTCCTTGTGTAGCCCTCCCTGGCTGTCCTGGAGCTTGCTCTGTAGACCAGACTGGCCTCAAACTCAGGAATTTGCCTGCCTCTGCCTCCTTAGTGCCAGAATCAAAGGTGTGTGCCACCACCATGCCAGACTACAAATAAATTACTATCTGACAGAGACCTGCTATGTACTTAAGATCAATTGACTTAGACATGTTAACTCCGTGACACCTGTGAACAGTCTAGTCAGATATTTCTGTTATTTGCCTTACAGATAGGCAAACTGAGGCTTGGACAGTTTGAGTAACTTGTCCAAAGTACTGAGTCAGAAAATGGAAGGAATTGTGGGGTTCAAAAGTCTGGTTTCAAAGTCTCTGTATCCTTTCTAGTAATATATGATCTATTCTGTCCACAATTTCTAGAAACATATAAGTCAATACAAAAGACAGTAGCCACCTTTAACTATTTATATTGGCATCTAAACTAGTTAAGATTAAGACTGACATGTGATGGCAGCACTCTGGATCCTGAAGCAGGGTGATAGTGAGCTGAAGGCCAGCTTGGTCTACACAGTGAGACCCTGTCTTAAAAAGAAAAATAAAATCAAATAAAGGTAAGTAAACTAAGCATTCAGTTCCGAAGTCACACTTGTCACATGTCCGGTGCTCAGCAGTCACGGGTGACTAGTAGATACCGCACTAGGTGTAGTACAGGCCTGTCACCAATGGGGGAGATAATGAGCAACACTGCCTTAAAACCCATAGTTTCTTCTGCTTAATAAAAGTAACAATAAAACAAGCAAAAGCCCACTTATAATCCCAAAGGTAATGTTTGGGAGTGTTTGTTTCATTGAGATAGAGTCTCACTATGTGGCTTTGGCTGGCCTTGGAACTTGACCAGGCTGGCCTCAAAGACATAGATCTGCCTGTTTCTGTCTCTTGAGTGCCGGGGTTAAAGGCATGTCCGCCTCCGCCCCCCCCCCCCCCCCCCCCCCCCGTGTGTGTGTGTGTGTGTGTGTGTGTGTGTGTGTGTGTGTGTGTGTGTGTGTGTGTGTGTGTGTGTGTGTGAGAGAGAGAGAGAGAGAGAGAGAGAGGAGAGAGAGAGAGAGAGAGAGAGAGAGAGAGAAAGAGAGAGAGAGAATGTGTGTTACGGCATGAGCATGTGGAGGCTAGAAGACAATTTCATGCAATAAGTTCTTTCCTATCTCCTTTATATGGGTGTCAGGGATGAACTCAGAACACCAGGCTTGTGCAGCAAGCTTCTTTACCTTCTGAGCCATCTTGCTGACTTCCATTTGCTTGCTGGTTGGTTGGTTTTGAGACATTATTCTAGTATGTAGCCTAACCTGGCCTTAAACTCTCCGCAACCCTCCTGTCTATGTCTGCCAAGTATTGACATTTCAGGCTAGTCACCACCTGACTAGCCAATTAAAGTTAACTTTTGAAACTCAGGTAATATAGACAGACTAAGGAAAGTTTTTTTGGGTTTTTTTTTTTTTTTTTTTAAACAAGAAAAAAGATTTCTAATGCAGACAAAAGAAAACAAGCAAGCCATGGGCAATACACATTAGAGCAGAGGTATATGCAGGCACTAGAGCCCCTAAGACAGCCACACATCTCCAGCATGGTCATGCTTGCTGTACAGCATATGGGAAGGAGAGATGTTTATCAAGGGGTAATTTTCCTCTCAAAGTTTTGTTTAAAATATTTTTAAAAGCCTCATGATTCATTTTATATAAAAATTCCAGCAAATAAAATTTGTCAAATACAAAAAATTTAAATGATTTGTAAAATGTTTCCATTTGTTGTTTGGACCTGGGGCTCTCTATATTCATAACTATAAGCAGCACTTGATTTATGTTTAAAATTGTATTTATTTTATGTCCACTGTGTGTGTGTGTGTGTGCCTGCAGAGGTCAGAAAGGTGTTCAAATCCCCTGGAACTGGCTGCTGGAAACCAAATTCTGGGTCCTCTGCAAGAATAAGTACTTTTAACTATTGAGCCCTCTCTCCCCAGCCACATACATATTCAGCATTTTAAAAGTACTCTCTCACCCTGAAAAATGCAAATCTTGCTAACTTAGAGTCAAAGGCAGGAACTGTGAAGAAAGCCCTTCAGGTGGCAGAAGCCTGAACAGGATTCAGGAGAGAGGAGGGTCTCAGTGCAGGGGACCCCATCCCAGACTGTGCCCATTCCATACCATCTGGCTGCACCTGTGGAGCCCTGTGTGCTCCAAGAGGCTCACACCCTGCATGGCTGGACTGTACTGGGAAAACCTAGCTAGTGTGCAGCAAGGCTGGTGGTCGTGGAGAGGAGGCCCCTGGAGCATGCTGCATGGTTTCTGCTCAGGCCCTCACTGCTGTTTGCCATCTATGTCCGTCACCAACCTGGAGCAGGCTGCAGCGAGGGTCTTATAGGAAGCTCCCCACTTGTTTAGCTGAGCATCCAGCCTCATCCCTATACCTTCTTGCAAAATCCCAACCCCCTACTCTTATACACACACACACACACACACACACACACACACACACACACACACACACACACACACACACGAATATATGCCAAAAATGTTTGTGAAACAATTAATTAGTAACTTGAAAAGAGGGGGAGGAGGAGGAAGAGGAAGAAGAGGAAGAAGAAGAAGACGACTAGACCATGTTAATCCTATATTTACTTCCCTTGGTTGGTTTTGGAGTCCAGCACAAGGCTGTGCCTGGATCCTCTGCATGATGTGAATACTAGTTGGGGATTCAAGCCAGGAAGGGCATCTGTGCTCTCACAGGCTTTCAGGGCCAGAGGCAGAGTCCTCCCCACCTCCCCCACCCTGGCACACTGCCCAGGCCAGCTGAGGCGAATGGACAGTGTTAGTCACTTGTATGTCCTTTAATATGGGACATAGCTGTGGTTTATGACATCTGCTGAAGGACTGAAAGGTCTGGGGATCAAACTCTCTCAGTCTCAGGGGAGAGAAAAAGACTCACTAAGAAAACATTTCTAGCAGCTCATCACAAGCACGCATTTGTGAGGCCCTTACTCTTGACCCCTGTGTGAGAAAGGGTGTCGTGTCTCTAAGTAGGAAACATGTGGCACGGGTCTGGTCCTAGTTGTGAATTTCTCCTGGGACTGACCACACAAATTCTCTAGCTGGACGTGAGGGATACTTAGGAGGCCTTGAAGAAGGCAGGCAGCAACCCCCTCCCTCCAAGGCTTCACTGGCTGGCCTGGAAGCTCTTTTCTCTAAGAGAGGAGTGTCTGGGATGTGGCCTTCAAAACATGTGGCATTTGAGAACCCAGGAAATAGGGAAGAAAACAGCTATTTATTCCACAAATTTAAACACAAAGAAAATAAATTTACCTCAACTGAACTGAAAATTGAAATTTAGGTTAAATAGGACCGACATTGTGGCTTGGAATACTTTCCTAGAAGTCAAAAGTCGATAGGCCCAAGGAAAGGTGTCAGTGATTGAAGCCTGAGAGGGACCCCAAGAGACCAACTAACATTCACTCCAAATCCTCACAACAAGAGAAGTTTGAGAAGAGGTCTGTGTGGCATCACAAAGGCTTTGTGTCCCCGGCTGCACACATTCAGTCAGTAGGAAGGAGCCTTTGCCAGGCACCCACCTCAACCCCCTGCTGTTTGAATCAAATCTCCTCATAGAGTTCTTAGGGCCCAAGTCTAGTCTCATGATCTCGCGATAAAGACAGAAAACAAACAAAAAACCCTACGCTAAATGCCGAAGGAAAGTTTCACTCTGCTATGACCTGGTGAAGTCCCTGCAATCTGCTTGGGTGGCGCTGGCGACCCCTCTGTGAACCTCTGTCCACTCACCTCGGCCCTGGACCTGGCTTCCTGCGTAGGCGGCAGTGTAGGAAACCCAGAGAGGGATGTGCGGGAAGAACCGTGAGGCAGCCTTGCTGCCCAGCTGCCTTTCATCTGTTTCTGCAACAGAGCTTCCGGTCCTAAGTGGACCAGCGCATTCGGAACTTGTCAACCACAACTGGGGCTGTGCCTATAAAAATGAAATAAGGATCCTGAAAATGTTTCCAGATATTTTTATTTTTCTTTGCAACAGTCATTCCATAGCCCCCTGAAGCATTTCCTAGGAATAGTGTTAGAACGAGTCAGGATCTGGATACAGGCCTGGGACACTCAATTCTCGTTATTATCCAGGTAGTCAGACGCCACAGAGGCGCAGGAAGTACTTAACATTCACTCCTGGGGAACCATGGGAATACTTTCCCACCAGCTTTGGTCACTGTTTTCATTTATCAATCAGAACACAATCTTACTTTAGATGTGTTTCTATTTAAAGACACTTATTTAATATATATTGTGACTCACTGATATATGGGACAGGAATGTTTCTTATGGCATATGTTATCTTATTAATTAGTAGTTGTTACTTTTTATTTTTTGTTGATTTTATTATTGATTATTGTTACTGTTTTGAGACAAGGTCACGCTATGTATCTCACTCAGCCTGACTTGTGATCTGCCTCTGCTTCCTGATTGCCGGGATCAAAGGTCGATGTGACGCTGTGCCTGACTGGGAGCCATTTAAACAGGGAGAATACAGAAATCTGACTCTGTCTAGTCATCAGAAAGGATGCTTGTTCAGAGGACAGGAAGGGAAACTGAAAAAGAGTATCACTTATTCAGCCTTTTTAAAAGAGTTCACATCCAAAAAAATCCAAAAAATTTCTACTCTGTGTAGGACTTTGGATGACCATGAAGTTCTTACTAGACTTTGAGTTCAGAGTTGTATTCTACTCCGTATTTGTGGTGGTTAATCTTGTCAGCTGAATAGATTTGGAATCACCATAGAAACATGCCTTTGGGTGTGTCTATAAAAGTATTTGCAGAAAGGTAACTGAGGAGGAGGAGAGACCCACTCTGAATATGGTGACACCATTCTATGGACTGGGGTCCTAGACGGAATAACACCACCTGCACCCGGATTCATCGCTCTCTGCACCAACTGCCTCGTGTTCCCACCAGCACGCCTTCCCGGCCATGATGGCCTGTACCCTCTAAGTGTGAGCCAAGATAAGCCCTCCTTGCTTACATTGTGTCTGTCAGGCGTTTTAACACAACAGTGAGAACATTGAATCAAAACAAAAAAACCAATTCATGTGAATTTAAAAATATGGACTTTGGAAAAACCAAGGACCAATTGTACATCCCTCATGTAAGATCCCACTAACCCTGTGACTATTCCACAGCATTTCCTTGAGGACCTGAACTCATTATTCTGCTTATAAAAAGACTGAAGTTTCTGTGAAGGGAGACACAGTACGTTATTGCAGTCTTTGTACCTCATTTTGGATTTTGTCAGCTTCCTTGCTACAAGTGGGGAGGGGAGCATATTGAACTGGACAGGCCCCCTTTCGGGTGTTCTGGAAAGCTGCCAGCCTGGAGACAGCAAGCCATGGAGGCTTCCTTGTTCTGAGTTCTTCATCCCTGTTCACCATCTGACTAAGACAGAGCTGCTCCTCACTTCTGGAGACTCTTCCTTCATATCCCAGGGGGTGGGAAACATCTGTTTGGAGACTAGGTTTATTCTGTGTGGTGACCCCTGAGGTTTTAACTCACTTAGGTCAGTTTGAGGCAACAACTATTTCTGAACTTCCTTCACACAGGGCAAGTCCCCCAGCCCCGGGTGCTGGAGTTAGGTGAGCCTAAGCAGCGGGGGCAAGTGGGTGAGGAGCTCAGCCCTAACTGACTAGACCTTCCTTCAGAGTCTCTTCACTGAGGAGGCTTTCAGGCATTCACTGTCCCACAGAGTTTAGGAATGGTAGGTTCCTTAGCCTCAGGCTAACCATTCTGACTTCTACCCCTGGCTTGTGGCTGACCTCTGCTCTCAGAATTCTCCATGGGCCCACCCTAATTTTCCAGTCTTCTGACCTCGTGCTTGGCTTGATCTGTGGCAGCTGCAGGCTTTCTAACCTTCAGTTTGCTAGCTCAGCAACTTCCTAACGGGGTTGAATAGGGCTGCTGTTACTTACTTACCCCTAATGTGAGGACCCACCCAACATCATCCCCAGCCTCATTGTTTGCATGAGGCTTCCAGGAGAGCTTAAGGTATCTGAATTCTCTGCCCACCACAAAACTCCCTAGACTAAACCAAGGAAGAACCCAGACTGGGCACTGCTAGCTTTAGGCCTGTAACTGGCTATGAATGACCGGATGGTGATTTTCATGATAAGAATTTAATTTTTGGGGGGGGGGAATTATAATTTTTTTTCTTTTATAGAATGTTAGAGCTAAAAGAGACAACCTATTCCTTCCTGATAAAGGGAGAGAATTCAGGGACTGGAATGATGGTTCAGTAAAGGTGTTTACTGCCAAGCCCAACGACCCGAGTTTGATTCCCAGGACCTACTCCTACAAATTGTCTTCCAACAGCTACAAATATTCGATTAAAGGAAAAGATAAGATGATTCCTAAAAATAAATGTGTTTTGTTAAAAGTAAATCATTCCACTTGGGGGGGGGGGGGGAGCAGGGTCTCATGCTCCAGTTTTGGCTGACCTCAAACTCATAGAAATCCACCTGCCTCTGGCTCCCGAGTGCCGAGATTAAAGGTGTCCACCATTACACTCAGCCCTATTTTCATAAAAACATTATCAACTATTTTTACAAAGTCAGACACATCTAATAACTGAACAGGATTGAAGACAATTTAAAGCTTAGTGTGGTGGCTCATGCCTTTAATTCAAGTGCGCAGGTCCTCTGGTTTGGGTGTCAAGTTGTTTCTTTGTTTCCGTGTTTTACTTTGTATTAAGTGTTTTACCTGCATAGTTGTCTGCAACCATGAAATGGGAGTCACAAATTACTGTGAGCCACCATGTGGGTACTGGCAATTGAACTTGGGTCCTCTGGAAAAGCAGCCATCATTCTTAATGTCCGAGCCATCTCTCCAGCCCCCCCCCCGATTTTTTTTTTTTTTTTTTTTTTGAGACAGAGTTTCTTGTAGCTGAGAATGGCCTTGAATCCTTGATCCTCCTGCCTCGGCCTCCCAACTGCTTGGATTGCAGGCATACATACTCTACCATGCACATATCATGGCTAAGGTCTTAAAAATAATGCTGATTATTCCCTATCAAATATTTATGATGTACTAAAAACAGTATTTTCCCTACAACAAAACCTAACCATTACTTAGAATACTGCCACAAAGTCAATAAAGTCTGCTTTCCCATTCTATAGATAAGAAAACTGAGGCCTGATAAGAAAGGAGGCTAAAGAGTCAGAAGAAAGCAGACCAAACTATCATTATTTACAAGTCTTTAGTGTCATACACAATACACAGCTGCTAACAAGAAAATGGAAATGAGCCAGGTATGGTGGTCCACACTCTTAATTCCAGCACTCAGGAAGCAGAGGCAGGTGGATCTCTGTGAGTTTGAGGCTAGCCTGGTCTACAGATAGAGTTCCAGGTTAGCCAGGGCTACACAGAGAAACCCTGTCTCATAAAACCAAAACAGACAGACAGACAGACAGAAAGAAATCAATTGGAAAATAGTTTTAGACACAGAAAGAGTCTAGAGATATAGCCAGATGCAGAATACATATTTTAAATCTCCTGCCTTTTTAGCATATCAATAATGATGACTCGCAGTATAGAGTGAGGTATAGCAGTTCATATCTGTGAGCTTAGCACTGGAGAAGTGGCAGAAAGATCTGTTCAGGGCCATCCTCTGCTACATATTGACTTTGAGGCTAGCCTATGTTATGTGAGACTGTTTCAAAAGCTAAATAAAAAATTAACGATGATAACAAAAGAAAGAATTTACAATACAACGTAACAATAAAATCCTCCTTTCAGCATTGACACAACCATAAATTATCTAGGGATTACTTGGTAAAATTCGTGCTCATCTACAAGAAAGAAATCACAATATTTTACAAAGGGACATAATATAATGAAAGCCTGAATATATGAAAACCATACTTTGTCCCTGGAGGGATAACCAAATAATATAAAGATGTCAGCTTTCCCCAAAGTAAGGCATTCCTTTAATGCATCTCCAATAAAAATCTGAGAAAGGACTCTCCAGGGATTGTGACAAGATGATTCTAAATTCATCTGTGAGAGCAGAAACAAGAAAAGACTGAAAACCGAAAACCCAGATACTACTTCCAGTCACAGACGAAGCCGTTCAAAAACGTGTCCTGAAAGGCTCCATGTGAAATTCATCCCCTGGGTGGGCAGAGCGGGGTGGGCTGGGTGGTGGGCTGGGGACCCATAAGGGACTTGACATCTATCTGTTCTATTGCTTTTGAATCGGAGGCAACCATGTTACAGTGCCCACCTTGGATAACAGTTCCAAATGCGGGACTGTTGCATGTTTCCTGTGTAAGTTTTCCAACTTCATTTTAAATTTACTTTATTTTATTTTATTCCAAACAGCACACACATGCACAGAGGAGGAGACTGTTGTTAGGAGTATTTTGAATTATCAATAATCACCGGAGCAGCTAAGTTGGGTATCGAATACCTGTAATCTCAAGTAAGTGGGTTGTGAGTTTGAGTCCAGCCTGAGCTGGGTTCTCAGCAAGACTATGTCTCAGAGAGGATACACATTGGTAAAGAGCGCTGGCTGATCTCAGAGGACTCATATTCAACTTCCTAGGACCCACATGGCAGCTTTCAACCATCTGTAACTCCAGTCTCAGGGAATCCAACACTTCTGGCCTCTGAGATCACCAGGCATGCACATGGTACACAGACATGCAGGCAAAACACCCATACACATAAAAAAGTAATACATTCACAAAAAATTAGAACAAAAATAAACCAATGAGGCCTGGTGAGAGGATTCAGTGGTTAATGGCATTCGCTGCTCTTTCAGAAGACTGGAGTTCACTCCTGGTACCTATATTAGACAGCTTATAGCCACCTTTAACTCCAAGTCCAGGGCATCCAATGCCCTCTTCTGGCCTTCCAGGGCACCGGTACATGTAGGCACACCCATGTTGTAAGAAATGTCTGGCCCAGCCTAACCCTACAGTCCAAATGAATCTCTCCTGCCCACTGCCTGGCCTAGCGGCAGTCCCACTTAGTCCCAAATAATCACACAAAGACTTTTATTAAGTCATACGCTGTTCAGCCTACGGCTTAGGCTTATTCCTAGCTAGCTCTCACATCTTAACTCAACCCGTTTCTGTTAATCTGTCTCTCCATGTGGCTGGTGGCTTACCTATGCTCCATTAATTTAATTGCTTCTTGGGTGGCTGGATTGGGTCTCCTCAAACTTCACCATCCTTTCCCTGTATCTATGCTTAGATTTCTCACCTGCTTCTAAGCTGCTCTGCCATAGGCTAAACAGTTCCTTTATCATCCAATGGTATTCACAGCATATACAAAGACATCCCACACCTCTCTCCTCTCTCCCTCTCTCTCACACACAAATAAATAAAAGTAAAATCTTTAAGAACAAACCAATAGCAATAAAACAATCCTAAATCTCACTTTAATTCCCATTTCGTTTAGTTCTGTAGTTTATGCAAAAGAGAGGCGCTACTTCAAATTTACCCAATTTTATTTACTCAAACTCATTATGTAGCAAAGACGACCTTGAACTTCCAACCCTCCTGATTCCTCCTCCTGAGTGTTGGAATTACCAGTGCGTACACCACATATTTACTTGCCATAAATATTTATGTGCCACTGGAGACTGGCTCAGGTTCTCTTGCATGCTAGCTAGGCAGTCTACCTGTGGCATTATATCCCCAGTCTTTAATTTTATTGAATTTTAAAAGGTAAAGTCACAGTCAAAATTTTTCAAATTGAACTTTAAAACACATCAAGCGTTACTGAGTAAATTCCACTTAGGTCTGCTCTAGAAAAATCTAACCATTAAATTCAGAGTGACACGTACTCAGATTCTTCTGTCCTTGTTACAAAAGCAATAAATAAATAAGTAAATTATGGGACATTGCAGAACAGTTATTAAGTATCTGGTCCTTAATGGCAAATTCATTTTCATTTAATGACACGTTATTATGAAGGATAATGAAAAGTAGAGTAGCGTGTGAAACAACTGGTTTCTGTTTAGGTTGACGGTGTGCCAGTTTGGGGATGCTGCTTACAGTCCTGCCCATTTCCATAAGCCAGTCTTTGAGAGACTTTATTAAACAGCAGGAAGGAACAGAGGATGACAGCTTCATTAGTCATGAGTAGGTAATCCTGGCAGATTTCTCGAGAGAATTATTAACACATTCTTAAGCTCCTCTTAGACGGTGGTATGCCTAGAACAAGAGGAGGAGAGCTGTGTTAAGAGCTTGGACATCATCCAAGTCTGCAGAGAGTTCTGTTAGCTCTTCACAACAGTCCTGGGGAATCGGCCGTCGGAGTCCTCAACAAAGGCCTGGAAAGTCTTCCCCATCACTCTACCTAACGCAAAGAAAAAAAGTCAGCAGAATGTCTACCAGATAGGAAGTTTAAGTTACATCACTTGATATATAAGTTGATATAAGTTGATGAATTGGTACCAAGCTCATTTTAGTTAAGCTAGAAAATGAGAGTTTTGGGAGGGGATCTTTGGGAACTCAGGATAATAATAAATAAATAATAGATAATCAGAATTTGACAGGCTCTAGGGAATTTCTATTGCCAGGTAGACTAAGTTGCTAGAGGGTCCTGTGTGTTCCTGTGAAGGTCTCAAGGACATTGCTACTGTCTCCTGGTGAGCCATTCTGGTAGGGTTTGAGAAGGCACCCTAGGGAAATGTTTTATCTTGCAGCTCCGTGGAGTTTTATACATGTACTTAAAGAGTGGCAATCGTGTCTTTAAAACTTCAGTTGCTTCCGAGGGTGGCAAAAGTAAGAACTGGAGTGAGGGCTCGGGAAATGGCTCAATGGTTAAGGGAAGACCCAAATTTGGTTCTGAGTATCCATGGCAGGCAGCTCCCATCCTCCAGTACCTCCAGTTTGACTGGGTTCTACAGAGTCTCTAGCCTTTCTGAGAATCCCTACAGATGTGCACATCGCCCCACATATGCACACAAGCAATTCTGTTTTAATTTAATTAAAAATACAAATAATTTAATTCTGTTAAAAAAAAAAATAAACAGACAAAAGTTGAAGTGGCACAGAGGAATTTGATTTGCCACTCACCAACTGTGGAGCCTTGGACAAGTTAAATAACCCCTCAGCCTATTTCTTCATCTACAAAATAGAAACCGTCTCACAGATTTTAGTGAGGATTAATCAGTGTAAATAGAAAAAGCACTTATCAGAGCTCTTCAACATACACGTGTTCTGTGATATATAACAGGGAGGTCTGCATTGGTACACTCAACCAAGACACATCTGAGATAGCTTCTAAAACAATTGCATCTGGCGGGGTGTGGTGGCCAGGCCCTTGGGAAGTCCTGCAGCTTCAGGAAGCCCTGGCATTTATGAATTGCTCTTGGAGGATTCTCCCGGAAGCTCATCCACATCAAGCCTGAGACCCTGGGGAGCTGCCCTGGATGCATTCTCTACTCTCTCAATCATCCTTCCACAGCTCACGTGTGCTCTTTAATCCTTCATTCCTCGGTGGCTCCTGAGAAAAGGTGGTAATGGAGGAGGTAGCTGAGCAAGACACGGAGGAGAAGATCCATGGGAAGAGCTCATGGAGTGTGATGCAGCACCATGCTGGATTTTATTTTCACTATCACATTGCATAGTGCGTTTACTGTTGGAATGGACCTCCCCGCCCTGACACCCTGACTTATGAGATGGGAAGATGTGCTTTTGCTTTAGATAACATGAACATGTTTTTGATCCTTAACACTTCTTGGGTTTGTAGCAATAATCGTCACTTTCTCTTGACTTTTTGTCTTTGAGATCAATATGGAGCACAGTTTAGGAAGAGTTCCAGTGTCAGCTGCAGGCCTCTACACACAAATGCACACATCTGTTGGGGAATACATAGCAAATATGCATACATATGCAAGCACATATACACCAAGAAGGAGAGGGGAGGAGGAAGGGGGGAGGGGGAGGAGGAAGGGGGAGGGGGAGGAGGAGAAGGAGGAAGGGGGAGGAGGAGGAGAAAAAGGAAGAGGAAGGCGAGAAGGGGGAGGGGGAGGGAGGGGAGGAGGAAGGGGAGGAGGAGGGAGGGGAGGAGGAAGGGGAGGAAGGAGAGGAGGGAGAGGAGGAGGAAGGGGAGGAGGGAGAGGAGGAGGAAGGGGAGGAAGGAGAGGAGGGAGAGGAGGAGGAAGGGGAGGAGGGAGAGGAGGAGGAAGGGGAGGAGGGAGAGGAGGAGGAAGGGGAGGGGGAGGAGGAGGAAGGGGGAGGGGGAGGAGGAAGGGGGAGGAGGAGAAGGAGGAAGGGGGAGGGGGAGGAGGAGGAAGGGGAGGAGGAGGGAGGGGAGAAGGAAGGGGAGGAAGGAGAGGAGGAGGAGGAAGGGGAGGGGGAGGAGGAGAAGGAGGAAGGGGGGAGGAGGGAGAAGAGGGAGAGGAGGAGGAAAAGGAGGAGAAAAAGGAAGAGGAAGGGGAGAAGGGGGAGGGGGAGAGAGGGGAGGAGGAAGGGAAGGAAGGAGAAAAGGAGGAAGGGGAGGAGGGAGAGGAGGAGGAAGGGGAGGAGGGAGAGGAGGAGGAGGAAGAGAAGTCATTCTCAAGCTTGGTATAGTGGTCCATGCTGATCAGAGCACTCAGGAGGAGGAAGCGCCTTGAATTTGAGGCCAGCCTGAGTTACATCGAGTTCCAGGCTTTGTGGGCCACAGTGGGAGACCCTGTCTCAAATGAACAAACTAACAAACCAAAACCAAATAAACAACAAATACCCCAAACCCAACAACAACATTCAAGACCCTGGTTGACCAAGAACCATCTATAACTTTACCCCGGTCACAGACTCATTCTTAGAGAAGGTTATCAGGGCTGAGAGATGCCCCTGTGGACCTCTACTCTAAAGGAGGTAGCAGAGATGGGCAAGATCATGGAACAGCCTGTCTTAGATAGGCTGAGAATCAGATTTTTCTTGTCAGAATGTCTAGGGGTTCAAAATTAATATAGCATCTTTGGGAAACATATTTGTTTTAGAGGTTTTAATGTTAAAAAAAAATTAACTAAAAAAAAAAGACAACCCAAGTTTAGGGTTCCTGTCTTATGTCCCAACACACATAGAATGAAATAGCTCCCCTCCACACACACCTCCTTTCTCAATTTAAACTGCTACATTTCTGGAAGTGAGCACTAGAGCAAGCCCACAGGCCATCATCGGTAGTGCTGGGCAGTAGCCAGGTGACAGAATGCTTATGTAGCATGTGTGAAGCTAGCATGCAGTACGTCTCAGCACTCTGCAAAGTCACCTGCTTATACAAGATGCACATTTGTGTTTCTAAGCAAAGGAGCAATTGAAAAACAACAACAATAATTAAAAAAAAAAAACCCTCTGAAGCCTAGCTGTTCTTCTTATCAGGGCTTCCGTTTTCTAGACACTGCTTCTTGATGAACGATATTGCCGCCAGGCCTTACTTCCTCCTCACAATGAGATAAAAGCAATGACTAATGAAGTTATTTGAAGTTACCATGCTGATTTAAAAAAAGGATCTGCTTATTTTGCGTGTGAGTGTTTTGCCAGCATGTAAGTGCCTGGTGCCTCTGGAGGACAGAAGAGCATGTCAGGTCCCCTAGAATTGGAGTTACAGATGGTTGTGAGCCACCATGTGGATGCTGGGAACCAAACTTGGGTTCTCTGCAGAACAGCCAGTGCTCTTGAGTGCTGAGCTCTTTATCCAGTCCCCAGTATAGAGTTTTACTTGACACAATTTGAATTAGGCCAGCCTGAAAAGAAGAAAAAGAGTATGAAACAATCTGTGTGTGTATGTACGTGTGCGTGTTTGTGTATGTGTGTGTGTGTGTGAGTGTGTATGTGTGTGTATGTGTGTGTGTGAGTGTGTATGTGTGTATGTGTGTGTGTATGTGTGTGTATATGTGTGTGTTTGTGTATGTGTGTATGTGTGTGTATATGTGTGTGTATGTGTGTGTGTATTTGTGAGTGTGTATGTGTGTATGTGTGTGTATGTGTGAGTGTGTATGTGTGTATGTGTGTGTATATGTGTGTGTTTGTGTATGTGTGTATGTGTGTGTATGTGTGAGTGTGTATGTGTGTGTATGTGTATATGTGTGTGTATATGTGTGAGTGTATGTGTGTGTGTTCGTGTATGTATATGTGTGTGTGCACGTGTGCCTGTGTGTGTATATGTGTGTGTGTTTCTCTGACTGCCTCTCTCATACTGGAGAAACTGAAGCCATTTTACTAGAAGCCATTTAAGAGAACAGGAGTGGTTTATAGAGAACCTGGTTGGTGACACCTTTTCTGGTTTTTGTTTGTTTGTTTGTTTTTGAACTTGTTACTGTAACAAGTCATTTTGAGTCCTAGCTGGGAACTCTTCACTCATTCCAAGAGCACTGACACAGCTTGTCTCTGGAATATGAAAATATGAATTCCCCAGGGGAGGGTGGGGGTCATGTCCTTTTCCTGTCTTTTGGAGAAGAGGGTCAAAGGGGAAAGAGGTCAAGGTGGGACTTAGGATCCCAGTCTTCAGAGACAGTAGCACGATGAGGCACGACCCAGGATCTCATCCCTGTCAGAAAATACTCTGTTTCATCCTCAGATCTCGGTGGTGATCCAACAGGGGTCCTCTGAGCATCACAACAGGAAAGTGAGAGACAGTTAATCACTGCAACAATTAAGATTCGGGAAACTGCCCTGTAGCTGAACCTTTAACCCACAGCCGGAGAGAGATGCAATCTGGCCTGTATCACAGCTCCCTGTGCACCTCTCTCCCACCTGTGCACCCTCAGGGTCCTGCTCAGACCCACACAGCTGTTTCTTCAGCAGGAGGCAGGCCCAGTGACAAGGGTGGGCAGGAGTTAGTTTCCAATGTATCCAATCACCCAGATCTAATATAGTTAGCTTAGTTCTAGGGTTGATGTAGAATCTCAGTAAACAATAGATTACAAACAGCTTAGATACAAAGTCACAGGAAAACAGCCATTTTAATGGTCCGGAAGGAAAGGAATAATTTGGGAACTCTAAGCTTCCTCATTATTCTAGATCTAAGAATGTCCTTGACAAATTCTGAAAGACTAAGTGACTTTACACATGGCTACCCACAATGGGCCAGGGCTGTTGTTGATGACATTGCTCTGACCTTGGGGGGGGGGGGCTGCTCCTTCTGACAGGAATTTCCTTCTCAATCCTACAACAGGAAAAGGGTTGAGAATGGAGCATGAGTCTTCCCCCATCCAACCAACTGAACAGACTGTACTTCCTGGTCTACCGGATAACTGTGTTTCAGACCATTTCTTAACTCTCTCTGCTGATTCTTGTGCCTAATTCCTGGATCCTCAGGTTGCAAGGAAACAGGTAGTGCACATGTGTGCCAAAGGCCTGTGACTCTGCTCCATTCCTGGCTTGGGAGTGGGCTGTGTAAAAGAGGCTGGGAAGAAAGTTCTCTTCTCATTCTTAGGGATGTGCAAATGCCTTGTGATTGGCTCTCGGGAAGTAGTAACTAAGCTAGAGACATAGAAATGTTATTTGTTGGCAGGAGAACACGGTCTACATCTACATACGTGTGTGTCTACTTTTCTTGGCAGGCAGCAAAAACACAGTGCCTTTGACCCTTCCCATATCTCTGCAATGCCTCATGGTCCATTACAGAGACTGTCTCCTAAATGGTGCTTGAATGACCAATCCCATGTAGCAAAGCACTGTCGTAAAGAAGAGTAAATGACAGGACTCGATAGTAGTAAGGGCAACTTGTAAGATTCCGGAAGGTTTTATAAGTGGTCATTAAACTGTGAGCTTTTAGCAATTATTGGAAGTTGGTTTCACCTGAGATAGGGTAGGGGTGCTATCTCTTTCCACTGGGTTCTAAATCTAATTAAGGAGGCACGGGATAATGGAGAGGCTGTGAGGCCCTTAGGGAAGTTAGTAGGGATGGAATCCAAGATTCACTTATTTGGGATCTACAGGATCTTCATGTGTGGTCCACACCCACTTTCATTCAGAGCAAAAAGTTACTAATATTTTTAGGGTAGAAATGGCCTCAGCATCATACTCCGAGGCATCCTGCATCATATTATGGACCCAGTATGTCTCACAAAGCTCGACTCTGGGGAAGAAGCAAGAGTTGAATCAAAGAATGTTCTTTCATTCATCAGCTGTATGAAATTAGGAGCGCAGTATTTAGCTTTAGCTCTGCTGATGTCTTGTCAAGACAGAAATTATCTTTGAAAAAATATCCACTATTTCAATGCATAAAATTATCATTTTCCATTTCTTTTATTAGCATATACTAATTGTTTGCTAGAATGGCTTCATTACGACATTTTCTACATGTATGTACTTCACGTTGCTCCCATCCACCCCGGCCCTCCTGCTGCTCACCTCCTTTTCCTCTACTAGGGTCTATGGCCTTTCTTCTTTCTGTTCTTAATGCAAATTCTGCATATGAGGGGGAAAAGTGATATTTGTCGTTCTGAATCTGGCCCAGTCCTTTTAACATGCAAATGGATACAACCATCACACACCACACTACGGTACTTTAAAACTGGGAATCAAAGCAA
The DNA here is from genome assembly GCA_033318265.1 of Phyllotis vaccarum. Classification (NCBI taxonomy): domain Eukaryota; kingdom Metazoa; phylum Chordata; class Mammalia; order Rodentia; family Cricetidae; genus Phyllotis; species Phyllotis vaccarum. Next base: position 98,030,231 of record JARWLC010000001.1, read on the forward strand.
AATAGAACTGGCTAGACTTCTTGTGTTTGTAGAGCACACAGCCAGAACAGTTCCATAAACTGTGAGGTATTGTTCTTAGGCTTTGTTATGTCTTCAGTTACTGAATTGATCTCAGTGTGTCTGTAGACCTTCTCTCGGTGAAATCTGGTGATACCAGACAATTGACATTCAAAGTGAGAGGATGTGTAGTAGAAATACCCATCTCTAAGTAAGAGCGATTCCACTCAACAATTGTACAGCTCAATCTAATATGATGTCATTTTCTTATCATTATATTGCTTTTTTAATCAAGGCATTTAGTTGCTTTCTTTCCTTTCCATGAAAATTATATTATGAAATTATTGTCATAGGAGGAAATGGACCAAACAAAAATTATGCTGCGAAAATAATAGAGAAAATGCAATAAAACAGGTGTAAGTATGTAAATTTCCAGGATCTTGTGTCTGTGGTATTTGCCACATTTTTAAAAAGGTGTAATTTGTCGTAATTTCATTTTCAGTCTAAACAATATCCACTAGCTGGGTACAGTGGCACACAACGGTAGCTGCTGGCTCCAAGGGGCTGAGGCAAGGGACCCATTGTAGTCCAGGAGTTTGCTGGCAACCCGGGCAACATTCTGCTTCGAAAAGGTAAACAAAGCGCTTGTGTTCATGGTTGATTCTGTACTTCTCCATTGTGACTTGGAGGTCTTTTTCTTAGCCTTCCCTTGTCTCTATCTATATAAGGTTTGAGACCCATGTGTGCCAAATCCACCCTTGGTCATTGCTGAGCTGTGTTCTATACACTTTCATCTCATAAAAAATATTGCTATTGTTGTTTTTGAGATACTGTCATCCAATGTAGCCCAAGCTCACACTGAACTCTTGATTCTCTTGACTATTTTAATTTTTATTTTGTTACTTTGTATTTGGGGTTTTTTTTTAATGTGCATTCATGCTGTGCACTGTTGCATGAATGAAGGAAACTCAGAGCTAGAGCTCAGGGAAAGGCTGAGATATCAAAGAGAGGAAACACCACAGTCAGATCTCACCCAGCTGTCTTCCAGCTTCCTCAACATCACTCCTCCTGGCTTCTTCTGCCTGCTCTTTCTTTGCCTGCCTTAAATACCTTCTTCACTCAGTTGTTTCACATCCAGGTTAAGATTAAAGGTGTGTGACACCACCACTGCCTGCCTGGGAGCCTGGAACTTCTTCTGTAAACTAAACTGACCTCAAACTCAGATTTGCTGGGATTAAGGGCGTAGGTCTCCACTCCCTGATATTCCCTGTGCTGAGATTAAAGGTGTAAATTACCACTCTCTGATCCTCCTAGACTGTGGGTAGATCCCTCTCATACCTCAGACTGGTTTTTATTAAATTTGAAACATATCCCCACAGTGCACCACATGAATGCATTGTCCTGGAGACCAGAAGATGTTGGACCCCCTGAAACTGGAATGATGGATGGTTGTGAGCCACCATATGGGTGAACCTGGGTCTTCTGCATGAACAAGTACATACACTATGACTTAACCACTGCACCATCTCTCCATCCCCTCTCCTGACTCTTGGGTGCTGGGATTGGAGGTGCTCACTGTCATGCCCAGATTTTATTATTATTATTGTAATTTTTTATGGTGGAGCAGTGTGGACACAGAGGCTTGCACATACTGGCCAGTGCTGTCCCACTGAGCTTTAGTTAGTGCTTTTTGAAAAATGATTGACTATTCAAAATACACATGATAGTTGATTCTTATGAAATAATTTTAGTCAGAACAAGGATTTGTATAGAAGGTCAATATTCTTTCTCAAGATGATTCTCGTCCCAGCTGTTCCTCAGTGTCTTCTCCTGGTCCTGTCCTCCAACCAGTCCATTGTTGTTAAGTGTGGTTTTGGTACAAGATACCTGAGTTGACGTTTACCCTGGGCAAACCTACCAAGTCTTTAAGTGTTTTTTTGGTACCCATCTGGGCTGGGGGGGGGGTGCTATTTGGGACTTAGAACTGCGTCTAACGTGCCGTTCTCATTAAGCATCAGGCTGTTTAGACAATGTGCACATTGCTGTTTCTTTGCAGGTATTTTGAGTGCTGGAGCTCCCCCACCCCCCAAGTCTGTAAACTCAAGATGGAGGCTAATGGAAAACATCTTTCTTGGCACATCGTTCCTCAGAAATGAATAGGCGCCAGCGCCATCTAGCTGTGCTCCGGGTAGTTATATGAAGGTCAGGCTTGTAATGGTGGAACAGGCTCTGGCATTGTTCTTTGATCTGTCAGGAGAAGCCGAGGGCCTGGGGTGTGAGAGAAATTCAGGACTGTACCTGCAGACACACTCATTGAAAGCCAGAGCTCCATACAAAGGGATGAGTGTCTTCACAATGCAAAGAGATGACGGTTGATGAATTATTCTCTCTTTTCTCTCTGTACATGACCAGATGTGTGTATGCTACATAGTTCAAAGACACAGACCCTGGCAGGCTCTGCCACCTTCCACACAGCATAGGCACAATGCTTCCAGGGAACACAGGCACACTGAACTATCTCCTCATTTCCAGTTTTTAAGAGACACATTTAAACCACAGTGGCTCAAGGTGAAGAACACATGGGATCCACCACAATGGTAGTGAAGGTGTCCAGTATTCAGGGAGGGGCATAAGGTGCAGCAGCTGAGATGCAGAACTATTGAGAACTTTCTGGCAAATGATTAAGTTCCCCAAAGCATTGCTATAGGTCTCAGAAATTACAGGAAAAAGGAACAAGAGCCATTTGGATACCCCATGGACTGGAAGAATGGTTACCCTGCAGCCAGATGGATCCTGGATAGGACCCTAGTTTAGACATACTGAGATGCTTAATGACTCAGAGCCCATTTCCTCATCTATTAACCCCCTCTAGGGATGCAAGGATTGGAGGTGAGCGCGGGGATATTTACATAAGCCAGTGTAGCCTGGATCCTGTAGTGAATTGGGCCTAGAGAAGAGCAGCCCTGCTGTTCCTGGTGCTTCATCCCAGGGTATATATGGTGCCTTCTTGCTGAGAGCAGTGAAGTAAGAAGAGGTTTCAGAATCCATGATTCTTGTGCCAATGTGAGCAGGTTTTCCAAGGTCAGTATTTGGAACTAAACACATAATTGTGTGAAAACCAATTGCCCATAAAATAAAATAAAAAAAATTACAAGAACACCATGGATGCTTTTCTTTCTTAGGTTAGGGACTTTTTATGACCTAGAAGTCAAGTGCTATGATTGCAGGTTTGGAACCGTGCTTGCTTCCATGGCTCCCTTTCTACTGCAATCCAAAGAATCAGAAGCAGCCAGCTGTTTCTGTAGGGGAACAGTCAGTGTGTATGTAAGGGCTAAGATGATCTGCCCAAGCAGGTGCTTAGGTATTCAGGATATAAAACAGCCTTCTTATAAAGAAGTAATCATTATTTTATTTCATTCCCTTCTCTTTTATTTAAGATAAGGTTTCTCTACGTAGCCAGGTTGGCCTTGAACTCCTGATTCTCTTAGGTATTGAGTTTCCTGGCATGTGCACCGAGCTGGCAGTATTTATTTATTTTGTATTTTTAAGCAACAAATATTCAAGCAAAAGCCCTTGAAGAGTTCCTGACTATATAAGCTATTTTTCTTTGTCCAGGTTCATGCCCAGCCTTTGAAGCCAGTATCAAATGCATAGTTATATTATCCATTTTTTACTGAGGAGATAAGGAAGGCTCAGAGAGGCTGTGCCTTTGTCCTCTGGTACTCAGCGAAAGAACAGAGTAGGTATTTGAACCTTGTTCCTAAGATGCCTAAACTTTTAACCACTGATCTGGAAATAGCTCACAGGAAGGGGGGAGGGGAAGGTGAGTAGAGACATCACAGAATCCAAAAGACCCTTCCCCTCATGTATTACCCACTTCCACATGCCTCATCATCTTTCTCCCAGGCACATCTGCTGCTATTCCACGTAATTCCAATTCTTTTTATCTTTTTTTCCCAATAAATATTTTACTCATATTTAATACTGTATTTAAAACACCAGGCCGCAGAAAGCCCTTCAAAGGGTAAGCACTGAACATTTCTGAAGCAAACCCCTGTACAGTGCTTTATCTCACAGCTGAACACAATTTTGCCCAGATGTTAGTCGCCTGAGTCTTGGGGAATGGATTCTTAGAGGTTCAGACCCTGTTGAAACTGCACCAAGACCAGGGTTCATGGAGCCGTCAGAGACAACTTTGGGTCCCCTTATAGACATGCCAGCATGGGGAGTGACACACTTGTTCCTGATCCTTCTGACCTCTTATCTTCCCAGACACTGAGTTTACTGAGCTGAGAGAGAATGAGACCTTTTGCTAAACATCTTTACACTGCCCAGCCTTCTTTCTCTGACTGGAAACCAGGGCTCCACATGCCTGGGCTAGAAATACAGGCTTGGTCCTCAGTGGGCAGTAGGTGAGGACAGCTCTGAATGGGTTCCATGTGTGCTCACCTAGGCAGCAGCCAGACAGGAAGGGAGTGGCAGCATTTGGGTGCAGCTGCTCTGGGATTTGTGAATCTGGGAATGCCTGGAGTCCAGTATGCTAGCTTCTCTGTCTCCTGAAGTGAGGACTCATGTCCCTGCTAAGGTGGTGACATCTTCCAGAGGTCAAGGTGAGACTGTGGAAGAGCAGAAGCTGCCTCCTGCTGGAGCCTGTCTCCTGGGAGCTGTTGAGCTTTTGAAATGTTGAATGCATCTCTGTTCCTGTGTCACCCTGCCACCTTTGCTCCCTCCCATCCTTCTCTGTCTCTATCTGCCCACCAGTTCCTCAAGATGAATGATGACACCTCCACATCCTCCACAGAGACACGCCCCAGAACAGACTCTTCAAAACATGTTTTCATCCGAGTCACTCAGGGCTTTGAAGCCAAAGCTATGAAGGAAGATGATTCAGTATTAGAGGGCCTATGGAGCCAGTATGCTGGGATCTTCCAACTGTATTTTCTCCCTGTCCCTCCCCTCCCACCCCCCCACCTCCTCTGCCCTCCCCTGTCCCTCCTCCCCTCTCTTCCCCTACCTTTGCGTGCCCCTCCCCCCACAAATAGGTTTTCTCTGTGTAACACAGGATGTCCTAGAATCCTCTCTGTAGACTGGACTGGCCTCGAACTCAGAGATCTAGTTGTCTCTGCCTCCTGAATTCTGGGACTAAAGGCTGGCTTACTGACTCTCTTTACAAACCTGGTGCCTATCACTCTCACTTCTTATCTATGTCTTTGTTCTCAGAGAGAAGGGGTGGAGAAGTTGGTCCCTCTAGAGGACTGAAGGATGCCCAGAGGCTTAAGACTGAGTTGTGTTTACACTAAGGTGAGATATTGAAAACACCCACCCACTTCTGCTTTGATTTTTCACTACCCCATCTTCACCCTCTACCAATCTTACTATGCCTCAGTCTCCAGAGGAATCCACTCAGGTTCTCCAGATCTGACCTCCAGGGACCAGTGGCTGGTGGTTCAGAGACCACGGGCTTTTGAGCTCAAATTGACCCCACCTTTGAGTCTCATCTTTATATATCTGTGTGGCTTTGGCCAGGCCCTTGGCATCTCTGCATTCAGTTATTCCACAAGTGAACAATCTTAGTATATACTTTACACATGTGTGAAAAGATCACACAAACACATCTATGGGTTTAAAAAATAAAAACTTGAGATGAAATTTGTCTGCTATAAACCAAACCATTTTAAGGAGAACATCTAATCCTGGAAGAGTGACATATACCTATAAACCCTGATTACCTAGGGCAATGAGTCACTCCTACTACCATCCCATTTGACCACTGAGAAAACCCAGTCTTTGTAAAAGTCCTAGATTCAGTGAGGCTTGATAATGTCCTGGTTTTCTTAGATATAACATGGGGCAGACAGAAAGTGTCATCTATGGAGGGCCTAGCTAGTTAGCCAGGCAAGGAAGTAGGGTAGGGCAAGGCCCACTGTGTTTGCTTCATCTGTATATAGGGGCGGGGCCTTAGATGAGCACAGATCTGGGCTGGGCGGCTGAATCATTCTGAGATTGTAACTTCTACGTGGGATTCTGTGGAGGCAGGGAGACATCTAGTCATCAGTGTAGGATCCAGAACATCACTTTATTTCCTTCGCATTTAGGAAGTGTACACTACTCGTGGTAGCTATCAGGCTGATACAACCCAAATACTCCTCAACAGATGGATGGATAACCTATAGCATGTGTGTATAATATCAGCTATAAAATGAGAAGAAGCTAAGAGTTGGTTGTGGCACATGCCTCTAATTCCAGCATCAGAAGGATTAGAGGCAGAAGGTTCAAAGTGAGCCCTGGCTACATAGTAGCTTGGGCTACTACTTGAGACACGGTCTCCACAAGTAGTGGTGGGAAGGCAGAATAAAACTCAGCTCCGTTGGTCTCCTGAGTCTTAATAGCCTCCTTACAGGAGGGAAGTTTCAATTCTGAGGAAATAGCTGTACAAAATTACATATTTGGTGGTATTAGAGATCAAAGCTGTTGCCTTCCATGTGACAGACAAGCGCTCTACTACTAACCCACACCCTAGCACAAATACTCACTTTATTTGTTTAGTTTTGCTTGTAAAAAGTCTTTTCTGAAAAGAATGACATTTGGCCAAAAACTTGAAGAGGGTGGAAGGGGAATTGCTAGCAGGGGTGGGGGGGGGGTGCTGAGTGGTGAGCAGGACCACCCGTGGAGAGTAGGCAGTGGACCACTCCCAGGTAGGTGCAAGGCCAGAAGTGTTGTAAAGGGGCAAGAATGCCACCGAAAAGCAAGGGAGCCCTCTGTGGAAGACTTAGGCTTCAGAAGAAATGGTTAGAGGGCTGGGTGGAAGTGACAAGAGGCTTCCAGAAGCTTCCTAGAAATACTGAAATTCTTGGTTTCCTGAAATCTCCATCTTGTTGAAACCCTAGCTCTGGATCCCAACCCCAGTCCAAACAGGTCAAACATGCCCTCTATTTTTTGTTGGGAGCCGCTGGCCCCAGCTCCTCAAGGTGGCGCCAATATCCGGTGCTGGCCAACCCGCCTGAGTCAGTAAAGAGCGCATGCGTTTGGTACTCTCTCGAGATTGGTCTCTCCGCCTCTCCCGTGGCGTCATGTGGGATAATGAGCTGCAGCCTATAGAAAGGTGACACGTCCAAGGCAGAGGCCTTTGGTCTGTATAAAGGTTGGGCTTTCCTACCTCGTGCTCTCTCTCTCCATTTTTCGTAAGCTAGTGCTCTCCCTCATGGAGGATTAAAGCTTTGCTGCAGAAGGATCCTACGTGTGTCGTGCCTTTTCTTGCGGGCGAGAAGTGGGCGCGGGACAATTTTTATCTTCAGGCATCAGAGGGTAATCCTACAATGATTTCCTCCAAGGACCTTTTCTTTCAAAAGAAGATTTCTCTATGTATCACAGGTTGGCCTCCACTTTGGCAGCAGTCCCCTGCCTCAGTTTCTTGAATGCTGATATTACAGATGTGTGTTATTATGCCATGCTCTTCTAAAGATCTTGATTGGTTGGTTTTATTTTGAGATTCTAGGATTTGGCAACACTTTTTATCATTAAATAGCATAAGGTTTTGTGGAAGACCGGCTGGGAGCAGAAAACAAAGAGCAAAGGGTTACTTTCCCAGTAAAATCAGGTCAGGGAAATAGATAAAAGAAAAATAATTGGGCATGGTGGCTGAAGCCCCAACCAACACTCTGAAAACTGAAGGCTCTTGCCTTGACTTTGAGACCATTTTGGGTTAGTGAGTTCAGAGCCAGTGTGGAGCTACAATGTGAGACCCTATCTCAACTCTTTCCCTAAGTAAATTTTTTTAAAAAAAAGATAATTAAATAAATGAGGATTGAAGAGGGAATGTTATTATCATGCCAACTGAAATTGGCCTTTCCAGGGAATTTCATTGTTATCTCTCTATTGCCTGGTCTCTTGGCAGGTCAGGAACTTCGTTTCTTCAGTTTGGTGATGCAGTTGGCAATAGTGACTCCATTTTGTTTTTTAGTCCTGTTTAGTCTGGGGCCTGGTGCAGGAACTCAGTCCAAAACAATAGCTTGCTGTAGTTTTTATTTACTATATGATATCTAAACAAAACTTTCAATGACTCAGTTTTATATCTAAAAGTAAAGTAATTTGTGACTATAGAATGATGGCTTTTCTGGGAACAAGCACCTATGTTGGACTCGACAGTCCTGCAAAGCCTGGAGACCTTTGAAGTGATGGAAATGCTGGAGGAAGGGTAATTTGTATAGAAGGCACAGAGATGTGTGATGCAAAGGACCTGTGGTCTGAAGGTCGGGTTGGCTTGAGTCTGCAGTATATTGATAGACGTGAGATGAGGTCAGAAGAGAGTTCTTGCCAGGTATGGCTAGATTTCTTCCCTGAAGATATCTGGACATTTCTCAGATGGGAGATGACATATAGTCACCACAATCAGATTGGAGACTCGAACTGACTTTCAGTGACTGCTCTGTGGCAACTGCTTTCAGGAAGGAGCAAGAGTAGTAAAGGGGAGTCACTTTTGCTGAGGCCACAAGTCACTACAACACAGGAAGATGTTATCTGGTCTTCCTAGACAGAACGGTACAGTAGCCAGGCATCTCAGCCCTGCTTCAATTGTGTTGCAATGATATTGCTTCCCTCTGTATGAAAAGGATGCCAACCAAACAGTCCTTTTCAATCCCTCCCCTGTCTGCTCCCCCCCCCTTTTTATACATAACACCCACCTCTTCTGCCTGCTCCATTAGAAACACATTATACTGTTTTATGCAATGAAGTATTGCCCGAGTCTAGAACTGAATATAAAGCCAATCAGAATCTTTGACATTAATTTCTTTTGCTGAGTGTGTTTTTCAAGATCTCTGAAAGCAGATATTCTGTGTCTTAGTCATTGTTGAATTCCTGTTGTCTAGGACATTGTCTGGTACATGGTAAGTGTTCATTAAAGGTCTGGATGAATGCTGGTTGAGCTTACATAGTCACACTTTCCTCTGGGGCCTAGAATACTTTGTTAGTCTTTATCATGTTGGAGTGACTCAGATGTTCTGTGTCCCCACAAGGGCAGGAACCAATTGTTATATTCCCTTTGACATTTACTATTTGTCAAGTATACAAAACATGCTCAATAAAATGCTCTTTGTATCAATGAAGGATGGAGATGAAGATAAACACGTCTTTTCTCTCTTTTTCTTTTATATTTCTTTTTCTTTTTTATAATTTATTTTAATTTTCCTTTACATTCATTGGTGTGAAGTATCAGATCCTGAGGAACTGAACTGATAGACGGTTGTGAGCTGCCATGTGGGTGCTGGGAATCGAACCTTGGTCCTCTGGAAGAGCAGCCAGTGCTCTTGACCATTGAACCATCTCTCCAGCCCCTCTTTTCTATTTCTGAGTCCGACTCTCGCATATCCCAGGGTGTCCTTTAACTAATGATGTGGCTGAGAATGACTATTAACTTCTGGGCATTCTACCTTCATCTCTCAAGTGTTGGAGCTACGGGGTGACCCGTAACAACTTATTTTATACAGTGCTGAGGATTGAGGCCAGGATTTGTGCATTCTAGGTGAACAGTGTACCAACTGGGGTGTACCTCGAGTCCTGAAGGCATGCTTCCACCCCCATGTGACAGATTCTAAGTAAACATGGGTGTTATTAACAGAAATGTCATTGTCATTCTTGCATCCAAATCTCAGCTTATATGCCCTTGGCTTCACGAAGTTGTGTCTTTTTGTGTAGCTTGAGGAGATCTATTCATTAGCTTTTCTGCTTTCCATGGCCCAGGAAGTTGGGAATTCATTTAAGAGCAGGACTTGAAATTAGGTCACTTCAATGGATGTCCCATTGACTAGAGCTAAATAGTGTAATCATTTCTAGAAGCTGGGGGGGGGGAGGGCTGAGAAATACATTTTTACTGAGATGCATGATGTATCCAGCTTATAGCTTTATTAATGTGATGATGGTGGCGGTGATTGGAGAAAAGGTATCCTTGGCTGGCCTGGAACTTGCTATGTAGAACAGATTGGTCTTCAACTTGTAGGGATCCTCCTGTCTCTGTTTCTCAAGTTCTGGGATTATAGGTGTGTGCTACCAAGTCCAGTTTACATCTGTATTATTATGGAAGAAGTGGGGATTGACTGTTGGGAGAGATCAAGCATCCTGACCATGTATTCATCATAACACTGGGTTGTAATAGAATCCCTGTGACACTAAGGCTCAGGTTCTAATATTTTTTCTTATCAATGAAATCTTAGCCCTAGTTAGTTGACTCAATCAGCAAGAACCAGGAAATGAGGAGCAGACAGTGGATGTGAAGCCACTCATCTGTTGCCATGTTCCTGGAGGCCCCTCATGCTATTTAGACAGCTAATATGGTCAATAACAGGAACACCTGACCAGGGATGTACCTATGACCACACACGAGGGCTTGATGGGGCTTGCTAATGAGGCCCAGCCTCCCTGGCCTGGTGCTTCTGGGAAATGCTAGTTTTGTGTGTAAGTCTCAGTGACACTGATGTCCCATCTCTCCTGTGAACCTAGCAGCTGTCACATGGGTGTGATTTTATACCCAAGACAAAAGCTGGCATCCCTGGCTACTGGATAGGGAATATTCGTGCCTGCTGGGTTCTTCCTCAGGTCAGTTCATTCACTTATCTAATGCTTCCTTAGCTACCATGGCCAGGCCCTGGAGATACATCAGGAAATACCAGTATGACTTTCCTGACTCCTGCAGCTCACAGACTGTAAAATAAGCACAATGTATGCATGTGGGGTGTTATGCTAGTTGGTGGTAATTGTTGGGGAGAACATGAAATAAGACAGATGAGCTGGCTTAGCCCATTTAGATAGTCCACTTACCTAAGCACCTGTAAAGCTTTGAGTTTAATTATCAGAATGATGGCCAAATCCATGAGACGTATTGAAATTGCAAACTCAGGGCTGGGGGTGTGTCCATCACTCAAACATGATAGCAGAGAAGAAAATGAGGTGAGGGAGCAAGGGAAAAAAAGGGTGAGCAGGGTGAGACTTCCAGACGAGGGATGTTAGGAGGAAAGGCTCGGGTAGAAGCTGCCACAGGTTGAACAGATACCCCAGCTGGATCAGTGAGGATATGGAGATGCAGGAAGAGATGTGGCAGCCATGTGGCAGGGTCCAGTTGCAGACTGCTCACTGTACAAGGAGGCTTGTGCTTAGCAAGCTCTGAGAGAGAGCATGTTTTTAGGTCAGTGACAAGCTCTCTTTAGAATTATATAGCTTTCGATTATTCTGTGACAACAAGCCATGTTGGAATTCCCAAGACTGGACAATAGGGGGCAAAGGTAAAAATCCACAGGGCAGGAAGTTCTTGCAAATGCCAATTTAGAGGTGAACAACTCGGTTGACCAGTAAGTATCTCCAAGCCTGGCTTCAACTTTCTAGAACTGTGCCTTAAAACAACCGAGGTGGGCGTGGCCTGCTGGAGTGCTCCCCAGTAACTGAGGCAAAGGCACCTTCAATCTGGTGTGTCTCAGAGGAAGTCTCTGTTACAGAGTATCTATTATAGCCAGACTGTATGGTAAGTGCCTTCCACTCTGGCCTTCAGTGTCCACAGGCCAGACTCCACATCAAGGACCCTCAAACTCAAGTCTCCCTTTGCAGGGAGTTCCAAAGACATTATGCACTTGCACCCACCCTCCATGGAGCAGAGCTGGCTGCAGAGCTGGCTTCATCTCTGTCTTTCTGTGAGTTGCTTTATCTGGAGGACATAAAAACTTCTCAGCTCTGCTCTGGGTTGTCAGCTAAAAGGCAGAAGGAGGGTCGGGAAAGGGAGAGTCTTCCTCCCCTCCAGGAGTGTCTCACACCTTTCTTACTTTGCAGATAAATGAGCCAAGACTGACCTGAATTAAGAAGCCTCTCTATTTCTGAAGGGGAACACCTTCTGTAATTTCTTCTGGTAAACTAGTTACTCTCTCCTGAAGGTACATTGACAAATGATTCCCCAGAGGGGCAGAATTTTCTTCTACTTACTAGTAGAATGTAACTAGACTCATTGCTACTTGCTAAACAGATCAGGCACTTGGCTGAAAGGGAATGAGTCTCACAGAATGATTCAGCTCAGGGATTCAGCAGAGGAGGAGGGAGACCTAGACTGACCCAATACACAATCTGACCTTTAACCTTCTGTGAGGTGAAAGGGAAGAGTGGACTGAACTAGACAGTGGTGGACTTCGTGGATTTTTTTTTTTTAAATAGAGGCTGTCTTGATCTGATTATGTGTGTCCTGGTCATGAATCTAGTTCCTCATTTAAACACTTGCTCTGTCTTTTCAGAGGTGCTCTGTTGAGCCTCAGTGTGCCAGTTAGAAGAGAATGGGTAGGTAGAGGGCATTTCTAGTGTTGGCTCTCAATCAGGGTGAAGGGGCTGTGTCCCTGTGATAGACTGTGTGCTTAGCATGCACAATGTTCAGAGTTCCATTCCAGTAAAAATAGAAGTATTCACTGGGCATCGTGCATCAGGTTCTTGGAGTCTACCCAGGTCCATTATCTTAAGCAAGCTCTGTGATTGAATCTGGGATGCTGTACAGCTGTCTCATTTTGCAGAGGATGCAACTGAGGCACAGAGAGCTTGAATCATTGCCTAGCTGCCGCAGCTGCCTAGCAATGGAGGGGAGATGTGGAGTCACTCGATCAATCTGTGCCTGTAACTGCCCCATCATTTACCCAAAATTTGGGGGCTGGGATGACAGAAAGTGTTACTGCCTGTACACTTTAAAATGGAAGACAAGAAGGAGTCTAACACAGATGGACTGCCCTCACTGATGTCATCACTGGAGACTGGGTGACTGGGATGACAAGATGACCTTCCTGAGGGGTCATCCGCAGGCACATCAGTTTCCATCTAAAATGTGTCTCTTCCTGTCCCTTTTTCCTTGGGGCTCCAGCCCTGCTTCTCAGCGGTCCTCTGGACCAATCTCTATTGACAAGTGAGCATGCCAGAGCCTCAATGCCTGAGCTGCCTTCCTTCCCCTCATCCCTTTGCCTTGTGCTGGTGACACTTTCTTACCTACCTCCTCATTCCTTCTGCTGTCATTGCTCAGTCTCCACTTAGCTGCCAAATCCCTGTGCCTCCTCCTCTACAGCCTGTCTTCCGTGCTTTTTCCCCAAGCCCCCCCCCCAAGCACCCCAGTGTGTTTCCAGCCATGCTTTTGGAGGCTTTTGAATCACATCCACTCTTTTGATTGTAGTGTCTGGAGAGAAGTCAGAACTAGCTTTTCCAGCCCTTCTGCCTCGCTTTAGCATGAGCAACAGACTTTTGCACTTTCCTATGGACTCTTCACGGGTCCACACTCCTCTAAAGCTGCATTTCCTTAGGAGACAGGGTCCCTCTATATGGCCAAGGCTAGCCTTGAACTTTCAAACTTCCTGCCTTAGCTTCTGGAGTGCTGGGTTTATAGGTATTCACTACGGTGCTTGGATTTTGAAGCTGGGTTTTCTCTCAGCCTTGGAACTCTCTTTCCCACCATGTGTGAGTCTCTTAAAGCCCACTGGTTCTTCAGAGCTCAAGCACATGTCTCTCTCCCATGTGTCTTCCTTCAATTCCCTAGTCCAGATGCAAACTATCTCTTCTTTTGCAATTAATATTTTTTTTCCAAGTGGACCCTGTTCTGTCTTGTATGATGACTATTAATAGTGTTGTCTGCTCCTTCCTTTAAAAAGATCTTGGCTGTGCTTGGGTCTGAACCGGTGACCTTGAGCTCTTCCACAAGTTACAACCCAGCCCTGTCTTACTTGATGCATCCTTTCTTCAAGGCTAACACCATGTCCTCTTTGGCCTTTTGTGTCTTCTATATTGAGCCAGTTTTGATATCTGACATCTGTAATGCCAGGATTTGGGAAGCCAGAGGTAGGGGACTCCTAGGAGTTTGGGGTCACCTTGGGCTATGCAGTGACTTTTAGACCATGTCTCCAAAAACTAAAACAAAATAACCTTGTACACAGCTGAGGTTCAAAAGTATTTGTAGGAAGGAATTACTCTGAAGTTAGCATCCTTCTTGTTCAACAGAGAAGATCGAAGCTGAGACTATATGGGTACCCAGGCAAAATGGGAGCCTTTTGGCTGCTTGGGTTTCAGTCCTTTATTGTGTATGACACATGTAGATAGTTCTTGATAGAAGCTGATAGAACATATCCAGAGAAAACATAAATAAAATCTTTCCCAGTTTGATGACATACAGGGTTAAGATAGGGTTCCCTTGCTGGGATCCTGTGATGTGTGTGTGTGTGTGTGTGTGTGTGTGTGTGCATCTTATTTTGAAATGACTGCAAATTCTCTAAATACCTCCTGGAGGGAACTCTGCCTTTCCTTGCTCACATAGCGATAAAATCTGAGCACAAAGGGAAACAGATGATAAATGGAGAAATCTGGGCCTCATCTGTGAAAACGAATGGTTTCAACTAAAGGATTCATCCATCGGACCTGTGATGGTTTGAAAATACTACACACTTTATTAAGTTCTCTGAGAAGTTCCGCCAATCAGACCAAAAGATATACCCAACCAAAAGCCCCTTCACAATGGTTTTTGTATAGGAAAAAGAGTGACTTTTACAGACTCTTTCACTGCTCCCTCGTGGGGACTGCGGCGCCGGGTATCTAATCTACTCCCCACTTCCTGTGTTATGAAATGCTGGGCATAGCTCTCTCTTGGCTCCCTTGCCTTGCGCCCCGGCCAAGAGCAGGGCGGAAGCCACAGCGAACACCGCCCTCTTTCGTCCATTCGGGTCCCTGCGGCTTCTCCACTGTCCGGGCAGCCAGCGGTTAGAGCCACTGGAGCCGGGCACGTCTTTCCATCTCTGCACTTTCTCGGTGCGACTACGAGGTCTCAGAACCGTGGAACATTTTTATTGCGCTGTCATAGACATCTCAACTTATCCACGGGTGCCATTTCGCGCCAGAGACTCTTGCCCGACGCTTGTTCAGGGCTGAGTTCGGGAGAGCCCTTGCGAAGCAGAAAAGAGGCTTCATTGTTTGGGATCTCTCAGCTCCCCTAGGAAGGAGCATTCAGCTCAAGATAAAACCCCAGGCAGAAAGCGACATGTCAGCAGCCACACACAGAACCTCCCTTACATTCCCAACCGCTCATTTGGAAGAGAAGGCCTTTCTCTTAGTGGTTTGAGGAATTCTCTTCACATAATTTGACCATGATGCTCCTCAGTTTGTTGTGTGGGGATGGTTTGTGTGGCCCCCAAACAGCGCTATAGTGCTTGAGGCGAGGCTACCAAGTGGAAAATGTCTCTGCTTGTGGACCTATTTACATAGTTTTGATTTTTTTTTTTAAAAAATAAATACAACTAGGAATCACAAGTAGAAATTAAAAGTGGGCATGATCCAATTTTTGAATCATGCTTTTCACCTAGATCTTTCTTTGGGTTGGTGGGGTGCAGGGAACAGGGATGAAGAGTCAGAGGAAGGAACATGTCACTTAGGTATACAGTATAGAGCCCTGTTGCTCTCTGCTCAAATATGGGTGATTTTGCTTGGCTTGAAAGTCTTCAAGAATAGTGTTTATGAAGGTTCAATGCATCAATAAGTTGTTATACAATTGGTATATCTGCCACACTTTCAATCGGCCCCTAAACAGGAAGTCTGGGACAAAAGGAGGACCGTGATCCCCGTGATCCAGGCAGGTAGGGAAGAAACCGTGTGGAATCAGTGTGTGTACTTTTGTTCCTAATTAAGTCCTTGATTTCCCAGGATGGTTCTGGGGACAGATGTTTGGCTCCACAGTGCCCAGCAGGAGACTTATCCTTTTCAGGCTGTATGCTTTGCCTGGCAGTTTAGAAAACATTAGATAAAGTCACAGAGACATAGTCACCCTCATCAGGGAAGGGTCCCTGGGGACCCTGGGGATCTGCTGCCCTGTGAAAAGTATTGTTAGCACATTCTAGGAATGTCAGTGTTCCTGGAGGAGGCTTGGCTCTTCAATACTCTCTCCCCAGCAACAGATCTCTTAATTATCAGAGTGAAGGCTACTTAGGGGGAAGAAAATAGGAGAGAGCAAAGTCCGGTGAAAGGTTTGTTTTCTGTAAGGGCTTTTGATGGGTGGTTATGCTGACTTCTGGACATGTGCACAGAACCAGGTGGGTAACAGTGGGAGCTTTCCAATGAGCTGAGAAGGCTCATCCCAGAAAGGGTAGCCAGTCAGATACCTGGGCCTGAAGGCTGGAATGACAGCTGGTGATCTATCTTTGCTAATTGCACAGAGCTCCATAGTGGCCTGGGTGGGATGGTTAGGAAGGCCTGGGGTTTAGGAAGATGGCTCATTCAGCAAAATCTTTTCGAAGAGTGTTGGAGAGACAGACAGGGCTCTCCTGATATTTGCTGGCTTAGTGAAATAATGAACTGCAGGGTTAGTGGGAGACTGCAAATATGAGGTAGAGAGAGACAGAGAAAGACAACCTATGACTTCTACACACACTTGACCTATTTTATGTTCACTTACAACCGCACAGACGTGTACAGACACACAGGAGTCTGCTGCAGAACCATGATCTAATGAAAAGAAGTAAATTAAGAGAAAAGCTCATCTCCCCCAGGCACTGATTACAGAGCTCAATACTTGAAGATGACTCCTGGAGAGAAAAGCTGTGGGTTGGTGTGTTTTCCTCCGAGAGATGATGGTCCAGGCAGGTTAACGGGAAGAAAACTCCGCATTAACAAGAAAATGTCAGTGCTTCAAAAGCTAAGGGTGGTTTTGTTGGTTATTTTGAAACTCATGTAGCCTGGACTGACCTGTGTGGACCAGGCTGTGCTCAGATTCACAGAGATTCTTTTGCCTCTGCTCTTAGTCTGAGATTAAAAGCACCAAGGAGTGATTTTTTTTTTTTAAAAAAAAATCTTTAATTAAAAATATTTACATGTGTGTTTGCATGTGTATGTTTGTGTGCATGTGTGTATGTCTCTGTGTGTATGTGTGTGTGCATGCATATGTGGATGTAGATGTGTGTTTGTGTATGTGTATCAATGTTCAAGTGTATGCTTGTGTTTCTGTGTACTTTTGAAGCTCTCTCAAATCTCTCCATTCTCTTAGTCAATATCTTTATTTACTCATGCATGTTATACTGAATATTAGCTTCTTGGGTTTCTGTAGCATAGTATTTGTGAATTTTCCTCCTGGGTAGGGATGTTTTAGAGTAGATCTGAGCTGTGAGGTTCAGAGTTGGGAAAAGCCAGTCTACAGAATTTACAGGCTGGTAACAGAAACAGTGTGGTGTTTGGCAAACTTTCTGGAGGGAGTGAGGTGATGGACAGGCACCTGGATTAAAGACTTATCTTTCTTCTTTTCACCCCCCTCCCCCTTTCCTGACCAAGGGTCGATTGCATTTCAATCATTTGAAGTCTCAGCGGGGCAGAGCTGCCACAAGTTTGGGACTGGCACCTCAGTGAGGCTGCATCCCAGGGGCTGTCCTGGAATGGATGCTGTTGATGGAAAGGTTACCGTATTTCTCCTACTACTGTCTCCTTTATATTTTAATTTTGCTGTGCTAGACTGCCTGGACACTGCCTTGGCGGGCACCAGCATTCTCAGACCTCACTTGAGATGTCCAGATTAACAAAAGCCAGGCAGGCAACCATAAAGGGTAACAACTGTTTAGTTGGCCTTTTTGTGAGGATCTAACATCCGCCAAATACACTGATTTAGAATTGGTCTAAGAATCCACTCAGGCCCTGGGGTCCAGTATTTTAAGATGTTTTTCACCGCCTGGCTTAAGCCTTTGCAGCCCTGAACAAATGAAGGGAAGGTTCAAAGTTGTGACTTTTCAGGGACAGTGTGTTCGTTCTATGCAGTGGATAGAAAAGTGAGCCAGGCAGAGAGCCTCTGCCTGACCCGCTGTCCCACAGACCACTTTGGCTTTGAACTTTGAATGAGAAATGTTCTCTCCAGAAAGGAGAGATCAGAGACTTCTGGGAACCAAGGAACAAAGAACAGATTTTTGGTTTTCATTTTGTTTTATTTTTGAGACAAGGTGATAAGATTTCACTATGAATCCAAGGTTGGCCTCAGACTCGAAGCTTCAGAGTGCCACCACACACAGCAAAGGATCACGGTGGTTTATCTTTCCAAGGTCCTCTAGCTTTTCTGTCACAGAAGACTATTAACTGGGGAGTGTTTTGTAAATGGCAACTGTTAAACTGACACCCTCCTCCTCCTCCTCCTCCTCTTCTTCCTTCCCCTCCTTTGAGTCAGGGCTCCTGTATGCAGACTAGTATAAAAACCACCACATAGCCAAAGATGACACTTGCCCCACCTCCTGAGTCCAGGATTGCAGGGATACTCTAGCACTCAGTTTATGTCATGCTAGGGACTGGCCCCATGGGTTCCTGGCCTGCCACACAAGCAGTCTGCCAAGTGATCAACATCCCCAGCCTGAAGCTGGTGCACTTCTTTTTAAAATATGCTTTATTCATTTATATTTTACCTACATTAGTGTTTAGCCTGCAAGTGGCTATGAGGGAATCTGATCCCCTGGAATTACAGTTACAGACAACTGTGATCTGCCATGAGGGAGCTGGGAGTTGAATCTGGATCCAGTGCTCTTAACCGCTGAGGCCTCTGCACTTTTAAACTCATAGCAGTGAAAGCAGCTAAGAGCATTAAATCTCCAAAAGCATCAACCATCCATTCGAGGGACATAAGGAGACCTCTTCTCTTTGAGAGATCTTGGGAAGGGGCTTGGGGGAGGGGGGCAGAATGATTGAAGATGGGAAGTCCTCCTCAGCAGAGGCAGCGCAGGTCTATAGAAGCCAAAGAGAAGTGGCTATTTTAAAGATTCTCTTCTACAGTCCCCATTTGTCTGTGTCTCCTCTTTTCCCCTCAATCAAAAAATAAGCTTTTGAAATTTGGAGAAAATAAATATTCTTGCTGAACCAGGAAGGGTGCAGAAGGTCCTGCTGGGGGTTAGTGTCCAGGCAAACCCTCGATTGGTTCTGAATGTGTACACTCACTTGAGGAGATGGCCAGGGAAGGGGAGTGTACAGCTTTAAGGAGAAGTAAGCTGAGGGATGAACCCATGGCTGCTTCCTGCATACACTGACTTCAAGCTTGTGACCAGCTGCTAACATCTAAAGCAGAAAGAGGGATGTTATGGCCCAATAAAGTGTGTGGCCAATAACCCTCTATTTGGTGATTGGTCATGCTCCTTCATATCCTGCCTGGCCTTTGCTCATTTTTACCTCCAGACTCACATGGCCTTCCCACCATTAAGGCACATTCGTTACAGACATAAGTGCCTCCTCTTTTGCAGCCTCTACAGTCCCTCAAACAAGAAGACTCAAGAAGCCAACAATAACAGCAGTAATCAGGACAAAACACTCAGGACTGCTTGTCCAGAAATTCCTCTAGCTGGGACAATCTGGCCCCAGGTGGCAGGTTCAGGCTGCCAGGCAGGAACATTCCTCATGGATGCCACAGTTGGGAGAGAGACAATGTGATGCCCTGCATGCCTTTGATGATATACATTTGTTGATCTGTGGACACCCATGCCCCAAGCAAAGGGGGTGTGGTGCTTAGAAGGGGCAATTTCAAGACATGCTAGCCAGACTGAGCTTTGCTAAGGGACGGTCCCTGTCCCCAGGGCCAAAGAGACAGCTTTAGCTTGACTTCATTCCTAGGACATTAAACTGCACTGTGTTGGCAGCTGTTGGGACCCATCTAAGACCATAGAAAATTTCCTCCCAGTCATTATAATTTACTCTGAGATGGGTTACCTCTCTCATAAGCCTCCAAAGTAATTCTGCATCAAGAAGCCTCCATATTTATTCTAGCCGTGACATGTTAAAGACATGTGTAGTCTCAAGCAAAACTGATTCAGAACGTTAAATAACTAGCTTCCTTTTGGGAGAAAAGACAGAATATGCAAGATCCTGAGGTAGGAACCAGTGTGGGCTTGGGTCTGTTCCTGAGTGAGTCCGTGAAGATGTCCTGAAATGAAATCTTCAGAGGGCCTGCTTCCATCTTTTCATTTAGGTTTCCTAGCAGAGTTCTCTATTCCCCATCATCTCCACCCCACTCTCCTGACTTGGTTGCTTAACTCTTTTCTCATGTAGACATTGTATTTTCCTCTTATTACCTAGTTTGCTGAAGAATAAAGTTCATGAAAGCAAAATTTGTGATGGGCTTATACAACTGTAAATGTAACAGTATCATTACAAGCACACCCATAGCTCACAACCCTCGACTGAAGCATGTTTGGTGGAATGGAGAAAGTTTCTGAACTTAAAGGGTCATGTGTGTGGTACTTAGATTAAGTTAGAATGCACACTTAAGGCTTGGGTATCTCAAGAACCCCTTGCCCATCTCTGCACAGAATGAGGAGTAGATGAATTTCTCAAGGTTGGAGGGCGGGGAGAACTTTCAGCATCCCTGTATCTGATCAGGTCAGGAGTCTTGCCCAAGAAACTTGCCAGCTTCAAGAAAAGGCTAGATTCCAGAACTTGCAGTAGACCTGTATCCAATTAGTATGTGTTGAGTGCATAAATTAAAAACTGTGACCAGGCCCCATGTCCTGTGGTGGGGCTGGCTCTACATTGAAATAAAGCAGACACAGTCATCACAACTCCTATCTGCAAAGAACAGAGGCCAATAAACAGCAATGGAGTACCACATTTCAAATGAGATGCCTCTGCCTAAGGAAGTGAGCCTGCAGCTTCACAGTCATCAAAAGAAGTTTCCTAAAGCCTCCCCACCCCCCAATTCAGCCCATCATTGTTTCAAGTGAAGCCAGCATTGGACTTTTGGAGATTTTGGGGTTTTTTCCCCACCCTCTTCTCTTAAAATTTTAAAAATTACATGTATTTATGTATTTCTCTATGTGTATGTATGTGTGCCAGACCTTGTATGTAGAGGTCAGAGGGTAGCTTACTTCTCTCTTATGATGTGAATTCTGGGATTGAACTCAGGTTATCAGGCTCAATACCCACTGAGCCAATTTGCCAGGCTTGTTCTTTTTTATTTTTTCCTCGTTGAGGGTCACAATCTAGGGCCTTGTGAATTTAAGGCCAGAGCTCCACCGCTGAGGTCCACTCACCCCAGGAATCTGGCCCCACAGCTTCCTCCTTAGGGTGATGGAGGAACTGGGGTGGGAGACTGATTCACATCTCAGACAGTGTCTCTTTGTTCCTTCCCTCTCAGAAGGTCAAGGGTCAACCCTGCCAGGACTGATTCTTCTTCCCAAGGCTCAAATGCCAGGCAGAAAAGCTGATAATTCTAGAGGCATGGCAGGTGGGGCAGGGAAGCTTTTGGGGGCTCCCTGGGGTGTCAACAGCTTCTCTAATGAAGGCAGGAACAAATGATTCCACACTTCTGTGCTGATTGGGATCTGGTACCTTCTCAGAAACCCAAGGACTGCAGCGGTCATTGGGGGGTGGGGGGCTGGTCTGAGGAGCTGGCCTTTGGGGGGGCTGGGGCTGGTCTGAGGAGCTGGCCTTTGGGGGGGTGGTCTGAGGAGCAGGCCTTGGGGGGGGGCTGGTCTGAGGAGCTGGCCTTTGGGGGGGCTGGTCTGAGGAGCAGGCCTTTGCGGGGGTGGAGGCTGAAGGGGGGGTGCTCTGTCCAGCGATCCCAGTCCTCTCTCCTTTCATTCTCCCTTAGTCCTTTAGTCCGTTCCTTCCAACCAATTGCTCCTTAACGCCCCCTAGCACCTGCTCCATGCCAGGCCCTAGCCTGGAGACAGTGGCAATGAGGTTAAAATTTAGGTAAGTCGATTATAGGGTGGCACAGTGTTGGCCCCACTGGACCCTAAAAAAAGATAACTTTGCTGACTGACTTTAGGAGATGTGTGTGTGTGTGTGTGTGTGTGTGTGTGTGTGTGTGTGTGTGTATGTGTGTGTGTGTGTGTGTGTGTGTGTGTGTGTGTGTGTGTGTGTGTATGTGTGTGTGAGACAGTTCTACAGCTTTGGTGTCTGACAGATCCACCTTCAGACACCAGCTCTCTCCCTCTTACGGGAGAATTTGTTGTTGTTTTGTGTTTTAAAACTTGAGGAAACCTAAGCGTCTGTTTTTTCAACTATAACATTGTGACTGACAATCAGCTTCATTAGGTTGTCGTGGTTCAATGAGAAAGATGCCTAGTAATCCTGGCTACTATGACACTAGTGAAAATCTACCCATTTATTGAGTGTCCCTTACATGCCAAGCAGAGTTCCGGAGGCTAGGGAGACGGAGGTGAGTTCCAGAACTCTCAGGCACCTGCGCTGGATGGACTTTCTATGGATCTCAGGTGGAGTTGGCTGGCTGATGCTATCTTTTCCCAGATGAATAGTCCTATGAGTCTCATCAGCTCAACTCTGGCTACACAGGAAACACTCTGAGGAAAACGGCAGAGCCCAGTGTCCTGTCGGTCACGCTCAAGTCAGCGGACACACGTCAGCTGAACACTTAGGCAACAGGCGTGCCTGCTCTGCCTGTTCTTTGAATGAGGCATGCACAGCGGGCAAGGTTGCTCCTCTCTCGGGACACTCTGGCAAGAAAAATAGCAACAAATAGGCTGAGTAAGGTAATTCCTGGTAGCCAGACTGCCAGGAACCAAAGAGGGATGTGTTTGAGAGGAAGCAAGAGGTTGGAATGCTCTGGAAAGGGATCCTGGGGAAGGGGAAAGCTGAGCAGAGTCTGGGGTCAGGCATTGGCTGTAAGAAGGGGCTAGATAAAGCATCGCTGGCCACAGAGTCTTTACCGTGGTGGTTTTCTATCCCAGCACCCAGCTGTTTCCAGTTCCAGAGGAAAATGATGCAGAAAAACTCCTGTTTTGCTACGGATTTATAATCTAACCTTCCTGGTTTTAGAACCAACTCTGCCACGAGCAAACCATTTTACTCTTCAGTTTCCTTTGAGCTCCGGGACTTAAGATGTTCTCTCAGAGGGTCAGCTGTGTCAGCCCTTCTGTTGAAATGTAGCTGCATCCACACCTCAGGACATGAGCCATCCCTTCCTAAATGTCTATCTGTGACTGGTCTCAAGTGAGATAGGGCTGAGCCTAGCAGAATGTGACTCCCTTCTGCCTAAAGATAAAACTGAAGGGTTCTCTCAAATATATTGAGATGGAGGAGCAGAAGGATCGCAGGATCCCAAGCACACCTACGAGATTCCGAACAGGTTGTGTATGCGGGCATGCGCAGACAGACGGCCATTCCTAGTCTTAGCTGTCCAGCCTAGTTTTGTTCCCAGATAAAATTATCCTTTTCAATGAAAGTAATTAAAAACATTTATTCACTTTATGTATGTGTATGCTCCACATGTATGCTTAGTGTTGGAAGATCTCCAGGAACTGAGTTTTGGATGTTGGGAGCTGTCATGTGAGAACTTGGTGTTCATTCTGGATCCTCTGCAAGAGGATCAAGTGCCCTTAACTGCTGAGCCATCTCTCTAGCTGAAAGCCTTTTTTAAAATTATGGGATTGGAGGGGATGGCTCAGTGGTTAAGGACATATAGGGTTCTTGCAGAGGTTCTGAGTTCGGTTCCCATGCCCCTGGCAAGAAGCTGACAACCAGGGGAAGTCTGACTCCCTTGAGCACCTGCATTTATGTCCACATACCCACACTCAGATCTTTCATACACATAATTAAAAATAATAAAAATAAATTTTTAATAAGAAGTCATTTTTTTTATTAGATGTATAAATGTGCTTTAAAATTTGTATCTCTTTTTCCCCCAAAAGTCCTCAGAAAACCCTTGGCCATGCCTTTATGTTAGATTCTGAATATATGATCACTATAGTCAAAGGAAAGTGTCCTAAGGTAAATTATATCATACAATATAACACTACAGGCAGTTAATTGATAAAAGTAAATAGAAATGATTTTTTTTAAATGGGATAGGAGGCTGGAGAGATGCCTCAGTGGTAAAGAGCCCTGGCTGCTCTTCCAGAAGTCTCATGTTTGATTCCCAGCACTCACATGAAAGCTTCCAGCTGTCTTTAACTCCAGCTCTGGGGGATCTGAACCTTCTTCTGGCTTCTGTGAGGAGCAGGCACATATGTAGTATGTATGTATGTATTCAGGCAAATCACCCATTGACAAAAAATAAACATTTTAAAAGCTTAAAAAAAGAAGACAGTTCTGTTATTGTTTGAACATAAAATGGCCCCAAAGACTCATGAGTTGAAGAAATGGCACTGTCTACAGGTTAGAATCACAAGGGCACTAACACATATTACTGACTTCTTAGTTGACTAGGTGCTGGGTTTTTTCTTGGAAGAAGTGGGTCACTTCAGACGCTTACCTTTGAAAGGTATGTCTTGACTCAGGCCCTTCCTATTTTCTCTACACCCTGGCTTCTCTGCCACACACTCTTGTCATTATGATATCCTGCCTCACCTCAGGCACAAAGAAATGGACTTTGAAATCCTGAACCAGACTAAATATTTTCTTTAAAATTGTCTCTCTTGTCAGACTGATGTTACACACCTTGAATCCCAGCACTTGGAAGGCAGAGGCAAGTGGACCTCTGTGAATTGGAGAGCAGTGTGCTCTACATGGTGAGTTCCATGCCAACCAGGGATATATAGTGAGACACTGTCGCAAAAGGAAAACAAAAAGGCTTTGTTAACTATTTTGTTGTAGCATTAAATAAAGTCTGACCAAAATAGTATGATATGGGAACCTACAAAGATTCCAGCTTATGATTTGCTTCCATTTTGGCTCAATGTCAGAGAGTCCAAGCTTGCTTTGCTTTGCTAGTCTTTGAAAGTTATTATTAGCAACTAATTAAGATATAAAGAAATGTAAGTTCATAGTTAGACATTACAACCAAACTTATAGTCATAATGGATATGTTTTCAAGGTCAAACAGAGATATATTTTAGATAGGTCATCTTCAAACACTTCAGCGATCTGCAGAATATGGCATTTAAGATATTTTAATACAATAGGTTTTTATTATTTTTATGACAATGAGATGTCTGCTCCTGGCAGCACCAATCTATGCCAGAGAAGATAATGGGCACTAAAGAAACTCCATATGGAGTTGACCTTTGTGGCAAATGTTAACTGCTGGGCAAGAAGGTGTCCTTGCCTTGACTGCTGACAGTATGATGTCCAAAATGGACAAGCAAGGCCCACAAGAAAGAACTGCCAAACCTTGTTAGGACAAGGTAGGAAGGTCTTTAAGAATATCCTGCTTCACAGAGAAGTCTGTTAGATATGCTAGGCCTATAGGCTTAAGATTGGTGCTCCAGCATTGCAGAGGAACCTTGAGGTGACTGTCCAAACAGCCAGCTGTCTCATTTTGCTTGCTTGTACTTCCTGTTTACTTAGCTAATATTATTTCCTCCTTGAGTCTCTGAGGGTGTTGAAGATGAGATAGTTATAGTTTTCTAGTGACAGTTTTAGAAAAGAAACTCATTTATAGAGGTTAAAGTGTATAAGTGAGAGTCATCAAAAGATAGTTTTCAGTTAGTCATACAAGTTAGACAGAAAGTGAATTAGGTACAGTCCTTTGGATTCACCAAAATAGGATAAATAATGGAATATTTTCTTTGAATTTGTCAATTGTTAATGGACTCAACATTACTCGTGCAATTACTGCTTGTATGTATTGTGTATAATTGCAATTATTATACCGATTATATATAGTTTTTCTTATGTTAGTTATAATTTTGACTTTAAAATTTTTACACAAAAGAGGATATGTGGTGATATATTGTATATTTAATAAAATCAGCATGGAATATCAGAGGATAGAATCACTAACAGTCAGGCCCGGAAGGTCAGAAAGTGGTGACCCACACCTTTAATCCAAGAGACCAAGATCTTTCGGTATCTCTGTGAGTTCAAGGCCTAATAGTCAAGCAGTAGTAGCTCACACCTTTGATTCTAACTGTAGGATTATAATACAGAGTTGAACCAGAAGTGAAACAGCTGGGTGGGGAAGATATATAAAGCAGGAAGAAAGCAGAAATTCAAGCATTCTGTGTAGAAGCAACCAGTCAGTCTGAGGGCCCTTGAAGATAGCACTTACCTGTTTGTCCTGAGAAGTTGGCTGGGTGAGAATTGGTTGTGGTCTGTTTCCTCGCTCTGATATTCCAGCTTTTCTCCAATATCTGGCTCTGGGTTTTGATTATATGCTAACTAGAATTCGTGCAATTATACCCCATTTTTGCATGCATTATTCACTTAAAATATATCAGCACATTAAAAAAAGACCCAAAATTCTACAAATGTCCCCATGGCACTATATCCTCTAAATGACTCCATGATTTGAAAACAGTTTCTCATGGTTGAGTATGTGGTCTTACTTTATTATTAAAATGGTTTAAATTAATGTTCATGGTCCTGTGTATGATGATAGTATCGCTGTCTTCTCCCACATCTCTATAAGCTCTGAGTGCCATTAGATAAGAGAATATTTCGCAACCCCTGGTCCATTGCCCAGTAAACAATATACCATTGGCCGGGTTGAAGAAGTCCAGCTCACATGACATGGAGATGGTATCTTAAAGGAGAGATTGAGAGTTACAGGACAGGGTTGAGGAGGTGACCCGTAGGTAAAGTGCTCACTGTACAAGCCGAGTTTGTATTCCCAAAACCCAGCTACAGCTGGATCAGGCAGCACATCTGGAATCTCGGTGCTCCTACAAGATGGGAGGCTGAGACAGGACAAACCCTGGGTGGAGAGGCTAAAGCCAATATCTAACAGGTCTGTTTGCTGCTCATACAGTTAGCCCTGAAGGTCAGCAGTGCTGGAACTGAGAATCCAGCCTATGAAGCAGCAATAGTGCTTGGCCCAGAGCAGAAAAAATGTTGTTATTCTAAGTGGCTGCTTCAGGTCGGGTCAAATGCTCTTTATCACTTCCAGAGGGGGAAGAGAGGGAATGGAGCCTTTTGATTTGAGGCAGGGACTAGAATGCTGTTAAAGGTGCAAACATTGAGAAGATGGTGCTTGCATTTATCCAGACAGCTAGGAGGAAGGAAAAAGCAAGCGGACTGCTGCCTTCACCAAACACTGAGGGAAAGGCTTGAACACGGGGCCACAGCTTGAACACCGGGCCACAGCTTCTGTGAGACAGTCTGGGGCTCTAAAGAAGATGACTTATCTAAATGGTAAATCAGTCATGCTGAGAAGTGACCAAAGCAGGCTATAGACCTGGCTTTTTTTTTTTTTTTTTTTTTTTTTTTTTTTATGGTGCTGGGGAATCAGCTCTGGGGCTTTGTTCATGCTAGATAAGCACTAAGCTACAGACATTTTGACTCTGAACTCTGCACTAGACTCATGGCCCTGACGTCTGTCTTCTCTCTTGTGATAGGCCCTCTTAGACCTAAGCAGGTCTGCCTCCCATATCTGAAGCCAGAACAGACACTGTATGTAAGCAATGAGCTCGACAACATGAAAGAGAATTGAGTGATGGCGCATGCTTGTAATCCCTGCAGTCAAGAATCTGAGGTAAGAGGATCATGAGTTTGAAGCCAGCCTGGGCTGCGTAGCAGGTCTCTGTCCCAAAATAAGATAAAATAAAACAAAATGGAAGGGAGGATATATTGGGACGTTTAAGTGATGAGATCATTTGTATTCATTTACATTTTTAACTTTTATAAAATCCCAAAGTTGATCTAATCTTGTTAACTTTTCTTTGCCTGCAAAGGATTTATGGACTCACGGCTCAATGATGTTCAATCTTAGTGCCATTTAAATCTGTAGAAGTGAAAATAAATGTTGATTATTACTTAATTAGGCAGCCAGACTCATACACACAGACATATAGACTCACACACTCACATACATACATCACACAGACACCCCTCAGACAGCTCTCTCTCTCTCTCTCTCTCTCTCTCTCTCTCTCTCTCTCTCTCTCTCTCTCTCACACACACACACACACACACACACACACACACACACACACACACACACACACACACACACGCACCACCACAGACAAAAAGACATACTTTCTCACATACACCACAAACTCCCTCTCTCCCTCCCTCCCTCCCTCCCTCCCTTCCTCCTTCCCCCCACCTCTCTTCCCCCTCTTCTTACATACACCATCACCACCACCATTTTCCACCTTGTCTATGTCCATCTGCTCCCTTGCTGTCTTCCTCTCTCCCAGCAGGTTAGCATCTTCCCAGTGGTAAGTAGTTCCAGCCATTCCATTAAGAAAGAGCCTTCTGGCTGGGGTTGGGTGGGAGAAGAAGGTTCACAGGGAGGAGACTGAAATAGAGCAGTGTTTTCCATCAAAAACAGTCTGCTTTTGGAAGCAGCAGCTGAGCAGTGAGTTAGGGAACACAGTGTTGTGAGGCTCTCAGCTGGTTCTCTGGCTGAAGACAGTCACCTCATCGATGACAGCTGGGTGAAAGCAGCTCACTTTTAATCCAAATATAGAGCAATGCTTATTACATGCCTGCTGTTTGAGTGATGGAGGAGTTAGATCCCGCAAAGGATGCTGTTTTGGGGGTTTTTGAAAGGAGATATGCAGAACACTGGACAGTAAAAGGTTTGGATCCTAGGCTCGGGTCTTCTGGGGACATGGGACACTCACTGTAGGTCTGAACAGCTCTCTTAAATTTTTTAAAAAATAAATTTTATTATTCTTAAAAATATGCTAATAAATAAAAACAGCATGATGAAAATCAGCCAGTTCCAAATTCTTAGCACTCTTGATGGTTGTTTTGAAGTTGGTTTACATTTTTCTCTCTTTCTGAATCCAGTAACTTCTGAGCATGAAGTCCCCAGGAAAACCCACAGGGATTATGGAGTTTTGCTCTGGAGCCAGAGATTTAGACATCCCTGATAAACCTTGCTATCTAAGTCTGTAGCTTTAGGGCTGTCCTCTCCTGCTTTGTGGGGATCTTTCATCATGAGTAGCTGGCTACAGAGACAACAGGAGATACTGCAGGCTGGGCTCTGTGTTTGGGAGTATTATTCCTGTCATAGGAAGGGCAAAGAGTCCCAAGCCAGGCACCTGGAACCCTACATTCCTCAGCATCTCAGTTTCTACTAGGTTGCACATATGTCCTCCTCATAGGGGACCTGGAGTCCTGATCCATTAGGGCCTCTCCAAGGCCCTAACTTCAGATCCAAGTCTCATGCTAGCTAGCTACGGCTCCAGAAGTTGATGGGCAGGAGCAGAGTTGGATGGAGTTATTCTGCCATTAGTGCTATGACTGGGCAGGTCACCTAGTGTTCCTGAAATTCAGTATAAATGAATCACAGCATAGCCAAACTTATAGGATATAATGAAAGCAGTGTTAAGAGGAAAACTCATATCACTAGATGCCTATATGAAGAACCTAGAGAAATCTCATTGTGGTTTTTGCTATATGAATTCCTGTCTCTTAGAAGTAAGACTTAGAATTATATA
Organism: Phyllotis vaccarum; assembly: GCA_033318265.1. Taxonomy (NCBI): domain Eukaryota; kingdom Metazoa; phylum Chordata; class Mammalia; order Rodentia; family Cricetidae; genus Phyllotis; species Phyllotis vaccarum. The sequence continues at coordinate 98,059,510 of JARWLC010000001.1, forward strand.
ACATAATGAGAAACATCAACTCAATGCCTAGCACATGGTCAGAGCTCCATAATTGCTAACTATCACATAGTAACATAATAATATAAGTGAATATAATATTCACTTGTATAATAATACCTGATATAGGCACATATACAATGCTACTATGTATAAGTATTATTCTACATGCTTTGCATATATTAGTTTATTCCTTTCTGCAACCCTATTATTAATCCCAGGTAACTGGGGCAATGAGGTGTTGGCCGATTTGTCCAAGGTCTCACGACTGGTCAGCAGCACAGCAATTCTACTGAAGTAACCAGGTCCAGAGTCCTCACTCTTACACCCAGCAATGAGGTTTTGGAGGGTCAAGAGATGACTTGAATGGAGAGAAAGCCCCGATGAGGTGGCGGTCCATGCCAGATGTCCCAGGAACTTACACATGAATTGGGCAGACAGCTAACTATGCAAGAGAACAGTTTTGAAAACTCCCCATGAGATTCCAGCTTTCGGCTGAGTGTGGGAAGCTGTGCCACAGATGATGTTTCTCAAGCCTGGGTGATTCTCCAGTCCATCTAAGGATCCTGTTAAGATGCAGGTGTGGATTCAGTGAGCCTGGCTGAGGGCCTGAAGTTTTTTTTCTATTTCTTTTTATTGTGATGCAGTTCATTTATCACAAGATTTATTCTTTTTAAGTGTAATTCAGATTTTTTTTTTAGTCTATTGTTAAGGTTTTCCAAGCATCATGGCCATCTCTAGTGGTCCCATTCATCAGCTAAGGATAGGTCCTAAGTCTCCTAATGGTTTCCTTATTAATTCTGTGTTTCTCCTTTACACAAATACCAATGAAAAGGTTTTGTTCATAAATTAGGCATAGTAATGTATCAACAAAGATAAAATAGAACAATTATAACAATATACTTTAATAGAGATTGCAGAGCTGACTCCACAGTTAAGGACACTGATGAATATGTCAGAGGACCCATGTTCAATTTCTAGAACTCATGTGGCAGCTCAAAACTACCTGTAAGTCCAGTTTCTGTAGCCTCTGGTGTTCTCTGCTGGCCTCTCTGGGCACCAACACACATGTGGTGTGCAGGTAAAATGCTCATACACACATTAAAAGAAAGTAAATCAGGAGAGACTGTAGTAAATGTGTGTGGCTGTAGTGTGTCTCACTCAGAGTGATACAAGGAGTAAGATGCACTGAGCACACACTGTGACACATTGGCAGGTGGCTACACGTGGCTCACTTGAACATGGACCCTGCAATAGACACTTGAGTCATCAATTTGAAAACCAAGACTGATGCTAAGGGACGGTGGTGTGGCCAGCATGGGTGTGCTGAACAAAGATTACTCATACCCTATGGTGTAGCATAAGGCTGTACGATTGCATCAGAGAATGCATTTAGAATCTTACAAGTTGTCTTATTCTGTAACGGTTTTGTTTTGTTTTGTTTTGGTTTTTTTTAACAGCGCATTTGATGGCAGGTAATTGAAACTGCACAAAGTGGGCCATTTTGATTTCAGAATCTTCATCACTCCCGTAAGAACCTCATATGCACCGTCTCTCCATTTTCCTTCCTCTTGGCCCATGGAAATCAACTTGTGTGTCTATAGATTTGCACAAATGCAATTATATATGCAATGCGATGTTACACACTATGGAGGTGGTCAAAGGCAGCAGCATCTTGAGTCAGAGGTCAGTCTGGGTCACATAGTGCGTGTTAGGATCGTAAGGACTACTAACAAGACTTTAGCTCAAAATCAAACAACACCAAAGAAACACAACACACAAATGGAATAATTCAGCGAACGTCTCCTTGTGTGTCTGAGGTCTTTCATGAACCATAGTGCTTTCAAGGTTATTCACACTACAGTGTGAATCAATCAGTGCTTGTTCCTTTTGGTTACATCAGCTGGAAATACATTAAATTTTTATTTAAATAGTTTTAGATGATTTACATGTGTGTGGGTGTGGGTGTGTGAAAGCTGAGCGTCCTCAGAGTCTGAGAGTGTTGGATCTCTGGAAACTAGAATGGTAGTTGTTTGTGAATGGCCTGATATGGTCCTTCTGATGGATCTTGTGTGTGAGAGCAGTAAATGCTCTTAACCACTGAGCCTAGCCTTGGAAATACTGCATTTGTTTATCCACTCCTCAGCTGTCAGGCATGAGGCTGCTGATACCTTTGGGCTCTTATGTACAATGTGTACAAGTTTGATATTATGAATATCTGCGCATAAATTCTTAAGTGAATATACTTTTAAAATTTTTTTAAAGATATTTTCTTTTACTTTTTATACATGGACATTTTACCTGCTGTATGTAGGTGTACCACACGCATGCCTGGTGCCTGTTGAAATCAGAATATAGTGCTAAATTCCCTAGAACTGGAGTTATAGATGGTTGAGAGTCACCATGTGGGTGCTGGGAACTGGATTCAAATCCTCTGTAAGTGCAACAAGTGCTCTTAACTGCAGAGTCAACTCTCTAAGCCTCAAACATATTTTATTTTTCTCTCTCATTTATGAAAATATGATGTGTGATGTCTTTCTGTATGCTGTGAATGTCATTGGTTAATAAAGAGCCTGTTTTGGCCTATGGCAGGGCATCTTAGAAGCAGGCAGGAAATCCAAGCACAGACACAGGGGAAGAAGGGCAGAGCTATAGGAAATGAGATCTAAACCTCCAGGAAACAAGATGTAAAGAAATAGGTAAGCCACAAGTCACATGACAGGGCCGATTAATGGAAATGGGTTGAGTTAAGATGAGAGAGCTAGCTAGCAATAAGCCTTAGCCATAGGTCAAACAGCATGTAATTAATATAAGCTTCTGAGTCATTTTTGAGGGGCTAAGCAGCTGCCAGTGAGTCTGGACTGCAGGGCTAGGCTGGGCCAGAAATGCATACTACAAAAATATAATTTTTAATTATATATATATTTATGTGTGTGTGTGTGTGCATATGATGTGTATGGGTGAGTACAGGTATGCAAGTATATGGATCCCATAGTACATGTGTAGCAGTTAGAAGACAACATTGTGAAATGGACGGCCTCCTCCCAGCTCAGGAGACTGGACGCAGGTCACCAGGTTTATGCAGTAACCACCTTTACCAGCTGTGGCATGTTGCTGGCCTTTTCATGCTTTTGGTGTTACTGTTGTTTCTTTTTTTCCCCCTTCCCTTCCCCTCCCTTCCCTTCCCCCTTCCCTTCCCCTCCCTTCCCTTCCCTTCCCTTCCCTTCCCTTCCCTTCCCTTCCCTTCCCTTCCCTTCCCTTCCCTTCCCTTCCCTTCCCTTCCCTTCCCTTCCCTTCCCTTCCCTTCCCTTCCCTTCCCTTCCCTTCCCTTCCCTTCCCTTCCCTTCCCTTCCCTTCCCTTCCCTTCCCTTCCCCTCCCCTCCCTTCCCTTCCCCCTTCCCTTCCCTTCCCTTCCCTTCCCTTCCCTTCCCTTCCCTCTTCCCCCTTCCCTTCCCCCTCCCTTCCCCTCCCCTCCCCTCCCTTCACCCTCCCCTCCCCTTTTCTCCCCACCCCTCCCCTCCCCTCCTTTCCCCCCCTTTTTTCTCTTTTGACTGGGTCTCATGTAGCCCGGGCTGGCTTCAAACTCACTACCCACTATACAGATCAGGTTAACCTTGAACTTCTGATCCTTGTTTTTGCCTCACACATTCTGAGATTAAGGTGTGTGCCACTGCCCCTGAAGAGTGGGTAGACCTGTCACTTCTCCTGGATGTAGACCTAAGGTGGCATTGCTGGATACAGGAAAACTCTGCTCTCTCTCTCCATGCCCTCCTTTCCCACTCTACTCTTCCTTCTCCTCTCACTTTCTGCCTTTGACTCCCTCCCTCCCTCCTTCCCTCCTTCCCTCCCTCTCTCCCTCCTTCCTTCCCTCCCTTTCCTCTCTCCCTCCTTCCTTCCTTCCTTCCTTCCCTCCCTCCCTCCTTTCTTCCTTCCCTCCCTCCCTCCTTCCTTCTTTCCTTCCTTCCCTCCCTCCTTCCTTCCTTCCTTCCCTTCTTCCCTCCCTCCTCTTTCCCCTTTCACCTCCCATCCCCCTTAGATGGGTTTTCATTATATTTTCTAGCTTGGTTTGATATTGAGCTCAAGTGATCCTCCTGCCTCAGCATCTTACATAGCTGTGCTGAAAGTCCTTCTAGAAGAATCACTGTTTCTGGCTTAAAAACAAAACAATAATTTTAATATAGTATTGGGGACTGTATGTAGAGCAGTGAGTCAAGCGTTCTGCCGCTGAGCTGCCTCAGCCCTTTACTTTCTTAACAGTCTCCTGTGAAGCAAAAATTTGCAACCTATTTGATGCCCAGTCTGTTTTCCTCTCTGCTTCTTGTGCGTTTGGTGTTCTGCATTAGAAATCACTTCCTCATCCAGAGCCACAGAGATTTTTCATTTCTAAAAGTCCCAGGTGCTGCTGGTTCGACAGCCAGTTTGTGTAGCAAGGAGCTCAGGCCAAGATTTCCTTCTCAGTGTCTGCTGGAAAAGGAACAGCTGGATGTACTGAATGTTCAGCTCTCAGAGTCAGCCAGTTCCAGCTGGACTTGTCCTTGGTCTGCCAGGCTCTACCACAGCTCCAGGTGTGCTCAGATGCATTCCTTTGGTGACTTTCCTCCTCCTCCTCCTCTTCCTCCTAACAGAACTTTGGAATTTAAGGTTTGTTAGTTCAAATTCAGGATAATGTTCAATATAGTGGAAATTGACTATTTAAACTTTAGTGTGCACGAGGGAGACTTTGGAGATTGGGTGACAGAGTGATGGGGCTCACATTGTAAGAGCATTAGAGACAGAAGTGGCAGGCTTACCAGGAAACCACAGAGCAGGTGTGATAGTGTATTTCTGTGATCTCAGCACTTGAAAGGCGGAGGCAGAAGGATTACTACAAGTTCCAGGCCAGCCTGGGTTAATTAGTGATTTCCTGGCCAGTGTGGACTGTAGGGTGAGACCTTATATCTGAAAATTAACCAACCAAAATTCCAACCAAAATTCCAACCAAAATGCAAACAGATCATAAGTCATATGAATGGCATGAACCTGTTACTCTCCCAGGTACACCTTTCTGAATATAGTGTGCTCTTAAGTGCTATGTCTAGCAGCAAGACACATAGACATAGTTTGACTCCTCTGTTAGATTTATTTATTTATTTGTTAGCTTGATCCAGAGCCCTCAAAATAATACTGAGTTGCTGATATTGCTATCTTTGAATGATGGTTGTCCTTTAGGCCCCCTTTCCTTCACAGAAGTTTGTAAAGAGAGTCCCCCATCTCCCATCTTCTACCCAGACTCCAGAGATCTGTCCCTAAGGAACCTTTTCTTGGCTAGAGTTCTGACAGCCAGCCAGGAAACACCAATGTGGACTGTTGGGTTGGGAAGTTGGGTGTTATTGCTAGCCGTGTGTGTGTGTGGGAGGTTGTGTTGTTTCATTTTAAATAATTGTCCCAACCACTGGTTTAATAAAAAGAGCTGATTGGCCAAAGGCAGGCAGGAAGTGTAGGCGGGACTACCAGACTAAGAAAATCTCTGAGAGCAAAATGCCAGAGAGAGCACCAGAGAGAAGCCACAGGAAGCAGAGGACAACCATGCAGCTCTAAAGAAAGGTACTGAGCCACATGGCTGAACAAGAGACATGGGTTAGATGAAGGGTAGAGAGCTAGCAAGTGATATGCCTGGGCCTGAGGCTGATCAGCCAAAAACTAATGAAGGCATCTGTGTGTCTCTGTAGGACTGTGGGACTGCGGGTCTGCGGGTCTGTGGACCTAAACTTTGAGGTTAGGCCCAGAAAGTCCAGGCCAGAAACCTCATACTACAGTGTGTGTGTGTGTGTGTGTGTGTGTGTGTGTGTGTGTGTGTGTGTGTGTGTGTGTGTGTGTGTGTGTGTGTGTTGTGTGTTGCAAAGTAAGAGTGACTTTCTTCCAAGCTTTAGGAGGGCGGTATGACAGAAGGCACAATAGGTAAGCCCTTCCAAGGCAGGCCAGTAACCCAACCCCCAATATGGCTTTTGTCACCTTGTCAACAGTACCTCCCTCGCAACAGTCACATGCTACTTCTCCCTGGAACACACAGTCTTTCTTACTGTGGTTAGGACATGAAGACTGGATCCACGGACTTGTCAGTTCCTTCTACAATGCTCATTGATTCCTTGCTATGTGTCTATGTTTGTCTTCAGAATTCTGCACCCAGAAACCCATTTCAAAACCAAAGGTGGAGTATGCATTTTTGAAGGGTTGTAAAAACTAATGGAAGTTATCAGGTGGCTAGGTTTCATAGTTCTAGAAGGTGCTATACAAGCTGCTGAGGGAAAAAGACATTAATAGTCTTTTCAGTGATGGAACCTGAATGTCACAATACTGACCTGTAATAGTGTAATAGTGGCAACACTGTTATGGGGGGGGGGGATAACCAACTACTTTCTTGATTGGATTTCAGAACCATTCCACAGGAAAGAATTCATGCTTGGTACTGTAAACAAAGTTGAAACTCATGGCTAGCCCATTGATGTTGTTTTGTTAAATGATCACATTGTCAAACTGCCTTCGAAACATTTATGTTTTATATTTGTATATTTGTGCTACTGTCAACCTTGGGTCAGAGAAGCTACTTATTGCAGCAGATAGTGGTTAATGCAGACTCAGAACTGTGTAAAGTCCTGAGAAGAACTGACTGTGAGTGCCCAGCTGGAGATGGAACATCTAGATTGAGACTGTGCCACCTGCAAAGCTCAGGGAACACTGGAGAATGCCATGAAATGCTGGACATGACAACTGTTACACACATGGACATGTAGCAACTGTGGCTGCCTGCACAAGCTTAAGCCAGTCAAAAATGTCATCATGGAGCAGGGAGGGGTTCCTGTGACCCCATTCCTATCTCGGGGGCTATTGACAGTTGATGAGTTCTGGGGAGAGAGAGAGAGAGAGAGAGAGAGAAAGAGAGAGAGAGAGAGAGAGAGAGAGAGAGAGAGAGAGAGAGAGAGAGAGAGAGACCAACAGCAAATCTGTCCTGTGAGTATGGCTCTTATTTATTTTATTTTATTTTTGAATCAATAGCAACTCAACTCTGTCCTTTGAGGAGCAACTCTCGTTTGCTTATTATTTATCTTATTTTATTTCTGAGATAGGATCTCACATAGACAAGGAAATCCTCAAACTCTTGGCCATCTTGCTGTGTCTCTCTTCCAGGAAGAAGATGGGAACAGATAAGAAAGACAGACATAGAGGTGAAAAGAGAGAGCCGGAGAGATGGCACAGCAGTTAAAGCACTTCCTGCTCTGTTGGAGGACCTGGTTTGTTTCCCAGTACCCACTCGGGGACCCATAAGTGACAGTAACTCCAGTTCCAGGGGATCTTCCTCTCTCAATTTCCTTGGGTTGCTGCTCACATGTGTATGTCTAGGCACACACACACACACACACACACACACACACACACACACACACACATACACACACACACACACACTCCACACACAGGTAGGTAGGTGGACAGGTAGAGGATAGATAATAGATAGATGAGAGGTAGATAGGTAGTAGGTAAATGATAGGTAGGTAGATAGGTATAAAGAGCTTAGATAGATACATAGATAATATAGATATTTTAAAAAGAGGAGTAAATCGTACTGAGGATAGCAACATGGGAGATAACTGAAGTTTTCTAACTTAATTGCACTCAGTTTTTAAAGTTTTTTTTAAAAAGTTTTAACTATTTAAAAATAAAAATGCAAGTCTGGTATGGTGGCTCATACCCATCTGTAATACTAACACTTAAGAAGATTGACTATTTAATAAGTTCTAGGTCAGCCTTTGTTATAATAAGTATAGGCAAGCCTGGGCTGCAGAGTGAGGCCCTGTCTCAAAAATAATAATAATAATAATAATAATAATAATAATAATAATAATAATAATAATAAAATAATAATTTACTTGGTTTGGGGATTTATACATGTTAGAACATGACAACTGTTAAAAAAATGAATGAGGGCAGATGGTAATGTTCCATTATCCCATGGCAAGGAATATTTACATGATATGTGAAGTGAAATAATGTCACTTGAGGCAAGTTCAGGATTTGTACTCAGGTAGAGAGAAGGCTCTGTTGGGTAAGGGCTCCTGCTGCTAAGCCAGATGACCTAAATTTAATCCCTGGAATCTTCATAGTAGAAGGAAAGGACAGATCCCCCAAAGTTTTCCTCTGATCTCCGACATTCATGCTGTGGCATGTGCATGCCAATACACATACATGCACACATGCACATAAAATAAAATTTAAAATACAGTAAGAATTAAAGGGTCTATAATTTAAACTCTAATGCAATAATTACAATATCGCTAGCTAAAAGCAAATGAAGCCAACCCAAAAGAAGTCTTAAAAATAAAAAAGCAAATCGAGAAAAAATTAAGATAATAGGTTAAAAATAGTCAAATTGATAATTTCATTAAGAGTAAATGTCCTAAAGCAGTTTAAATTTTCCACTTAAAAGACAGGGGGAAAAAACCATGATCTAACTATATGATAATACAAAAATATTCTTTGTATATGAAGCATGGAGGGATAGAAAGTAAAAAAAGTATATCTTGATACCATAAAAAGAAAGTCATGATTAATTAATAGCCATTTTATTTCAGAACAAAGATGATTTCTAGTGAGAAAACTGTTCATAACAATCAGTATGTTAACAAAATATAATCCTAAGTGTTTATTAACCTATGAATGTAACTTCAAAACAAATGAAGCAGAGAGCTGAGCACATTTAAATAATCTCCCCGGTCTCTTCTCTCCCCTTTGTCTTCCTATACTTTCCCACCTACCTCTCTGCCTGGCTTTCTTGATTTTTTTCTCAAAATATTTTAAATTTTTTTATGTATGTAGGCACACACACACACACACACACATACACACACTCACACACACACATACACACACATACACACTCACACACACACATGCGCGCACACACATATACACGCGCACGCGCACTCACACGCACATGCACACACACACACACGCTCAGGTACCCAGGGAGAGCAGAGGAGAACATTTGATTCCCTGGAGCTGGAGTTACAAGCAGTAGTGAGCCCTTGGACATGGGTCCTGAGAATTGAACTTGGATCCTCTGGAAGGAGGGAGAGTTCTCTTAAGAGCCGAGCCATCTCTCCAGCACCCTAACTTTTCTTTTGTTCTTTCTCTTTGGCTTTTCCCTTCCTCCTTCTCCTTCCTTCTACAAATGAAGGAGTCCAGGCTAGGAGGTGAAATAATGCTGAGCTATGCATTGGATGAGAGGCGACCGCTGCCCTGAGATATCCAGCCTTCCAACCTTCTTATCTAGAACTGTTTGTGCTTCATTACAATTCATAAGGACTGAACAGACAATGCATAACTTTGATACTTTGATAGAGAAAGAACTCTTAAGGAGAGAGTATGCCCGATGCATAAATAAACAGTCCAAGAGATGGAACACAGAAGCTTGACCTAGGCATGGCTACATTGGTTGACAGTTGATTGGCATCAGACATCAAAGAGACCAAAGGAGACTAACACAGCTCCTGGGGACACCCTGGCTCTAAACCATCATTGTCCCTGCACTCATCAGTCCTGGTTGCCCTGGGACAGGACTTCTTTTGAGGTCATCGCCCCTTCCTCACCCTGGGTGGCAAGGTTCTTCACACTCAGGCCTCTTCATTTGATGTTAATATCTGTTGGCCTTGCACTGACTCAGTGACGGTCTCCACTGTTCTCTGCTATGTCCAATGCCCAGCTCTACCAAGTGGCCCGTGAATTCACACACAATCAATTACCAGCTGAGCAAGGGCTCTGGGGGTTCCTGAGTACTGACCCATGCGCTAGGAAGAAGGCAATCAGGCATGGGGTCATGTGGGGTCAAGCCCATGGCTTTGGATTGTCATTTGTCACTTGGAATTGGACAGGAAACCATAAACACAGGAGACAGTGAGTGAAGTTAACTAATTATATACAGTCGTGGCCTTAGTTTGGCCTGGCCAAACAGGGCAAAGTAAAGGCAATTTGAAGGTAAACTGTTTAAAAACAGCATTTCCCAGCTGGGACATGGAACAGTCGGTACTGGGATGCAGGTAGGGACAAAAGAAGTCTAGATCTCCACTCAGAGGCCAACCAAGCACATGGGCTTGGAGAGAAATGGAGAGTGAGTTCAAGGTTCTGTACAGTTATCCCAATAAGAGCTGTGTTACACACATCAAGCTGGGATAATGGCCATGGCAGGCAAAGAGAAAAGCAGAAGTTGTGTGTTTATTCATCAGCCAGTAGCTCAGAGAAATGTAACCCAGAACTCCCTGGATGAGGCTGGGCAGTCAAACTGGTTGGCAGAGGCACCACTGTTATTGTCAAGGGGGGGGGGGGGAAGACTGTACCTTCCTCCATGAGTTAAAACAGAGGTGCTGAAGACTGGAGTTAAGTGGCTATGGGCATTTATCTCTTCTTAATCTCTAGAAACTAACTGGGGTCCAGTTAGTCATCCCCCCCCTACCCAAACATGCACACCAGATGTATGACTTGCATACGTAAGGTTTCTCTGGACATTGGGAGCTGACCAGATGGTCTCCTTGATCACCATTGTAAGCTTTGGATGACTTTGCCTTTTCTCTCTCTCTCTCTCTCTCTCTCTCTCTCTCTCTCTCTCTCTCTCTCTCTCTCTCTGGTTTAATTTATTTGTCTCTGGCACCAAAATGAAGGTCATGATTTTGTTCACCAAACCAGGCCATTTCTACTTTAGGTGCAAGACCAGAGCTATCTATCTGCTTGGGATGAAGACTAATCCTCTCCCCTAGTAGTTCACAGAATCCTGATGGTCAAGGTGCCCACCCCCGCCTTTATTCTTCACTTGCAAAGCTAGGCATCTTCACTTCACATAAAGAGAGCTGTTTTCTGATGCCCTCAGTCACACACCTGTCCTTTGTGGACCATAAAATTTAAAGTCACAACTGAATACATTTAATTAATTAAATAAATATAGCATAATAGTATATCAGCTAGTCAACTGCAACCGAACTCCATTACATCATCACAGATAAATGATATTGAATGATGGATGTGGGGACAGTTTAGGGTGTTCCAAAAGGAAGTCAGCCTGATCAAGGCACTACCCTTACCTACCATTTCCATCCAGTAGGACCTTATCCTCTCTATAACAATAGAATAGACAGTTCCCAAAGCAGATGCAAACTCCAAGGTGCAAGGCAGAGTGACTGGCTCTCCTGTTTCTCATTGTTCTGTCAGCTTCAGCTGGGCTGGTTTGAATCTCTTCAAATTCTATTGTCTATAATTTAGGCCAAACACATATCCTTGTTCACTTACAATAAGGTAAAATAATAACATGGCAGTCAATGTCCAATTGTTGTTGTTGTTGTTTTTTTTTTACCCCCTAAGAGGATGAGGATGTATTCTTAAAGATCTGTTCTCAGCCTAACATGGGTGTTTGTAAAAGTCACTTACTGAAATGTTCAGGAAACTTTGCTGTATAGTCAGGGCACTAACCACAGAGGCAGATATTAGAAAGAAAGAGAATATGAGTAATTACTTTAAAAATTGGCTCATATGAGTGCGGATGCTGAGAAATCCATGGCTGAAGACACACGAGAAGCACCATTTAATTTCCAGTCCAAAGCTACCAGCTTTGAGACCTCAAGAGAACTAATGTCTCAATTGAGCCCAAGGTCAGTGTCTATGTGTCTTTCTATCTCAGTTCATGCTGTCTTCGTTGGTGGAAGACCAGTTCCTCTACACAGTTCAGATCTTCAACTGATTAGATAGGACTCATCTGCATCAGGGAGGGATGAAATAAAGACTGTTGTTGTCCCTCTGTTGATTCAAATACTAATCACATTCTAGAACAGTCTAGTAAAATCTGATTAGATATCTTTAAAATGTCCCTGTGAATATTTAACAAAGCAGTCATATACCAGCTAAGTTATGATGGAACTCAACTGCTATTGTGTGGAAATTATGTCTGATAATGAACATATTTTAAAGGGGTGTGTGTGTGTGTGTGTGTGTGTGTGTGTGTGTGTGTGTGTGTGTGTGTGTGAGAGAGAGAGAGAGAGAGAGAGAGAGAGAGAGAGAGAGAGAGAGAGAGAGAGAGAGAGAGATGTGATAGTGCCTATGGAAGCCAGAAGCCAGAAGAAGGCCTCTGAGGCCATTGTGGAAGCAGTGAATTGAACTCAGGTTCTCTGGAGAAGCAACAAACATTCTTTATTGAGCCGCCTCTCCAACCCCCATAAATAGATATTTTAAATTGTTGAATTGCAACTCTCTCTTTATATTTTAAAGCTAGACTTTTTAAAAAATAATATACTTCCAGTGCCCTTCAAAGATTTCATAGGCCTTAGATTGTATCAATAATTGATAAATGACCCTGACCTTCAACCCAGGATCTGCTTTGATGCTGGGTAGGTGGAGGGATGTCTTCAAATTAAGAATGTTGAGGGCATATGGAGAGCTTAAAATAACCACAAAAAGATGGGATACACCAGGCCCAGAATAAGGCACCTTGATAAAATTTTGAGAAGAAATTTAGGAGTTCACTGGAGAGTCAGTGGATGTGGAAAGCCCTGTCCACTGAGCTTGTGGAGTGTGCTGAATCAAGAAAGCTGATGTCTATTGAAGCCTTTTCTCTGCTTGGAAGATGGTGTCCTGAATGCCACACTCTCCTAGGGGTAGAGATGTTATATTTTCACAAAAGACCAAAAAAGCATACTCTTTCACCAAGCCGTTTCATAAGGCAAACTATTCCATTTGTGAGGGTGGAGGTGTCATGACCTGGTCATGTCCTCAGAGCTGCACCTCCCAATATTGTTCTGTAGGACTTCAGTTTCAACATGATTCTTTTTTAGAAGGCAACATTTAAACTTTTAATTGTAGATTAGGAATTCAGGGTATAGGCTAGGCTACATGTCACAAAAGCAGTTCTCCCAAGATGTCAAGATAGTATTGATTCTACCAAGTGATATGCATCTATATATGTGTACACACACACACACACACACACACACACACACACACACACACACACACACACACACACACACACACATCTCCAGTACCGGATCTCCAACCTGAGAGGTGGGGCATCCTCTCTGACTGTTCTAAGATCTTTTGCCAGTGTGAACCATTGGATGGATGCCTCGTTACTCTCTGGGGGACTTTTAGCCCCCTCTTCTCAGACAAAATAACTAAGGGTCAATTAATATAAGTGACCCCAGGCCCACATGACAAAAAGACCTATTTGCTGAGTTCTTTTGATCTTGTTCTTAGCATCAAATGGCTTGTAGTTAGTTCACATTAAAAGCCATCATATTGAGAAGGATTTTGTGTGCTTTGCTTTTCAACAAATTCATATATAGTTCTTGTTATGTACCAAGCATGGGTATTTCCCAATATGAAACTACATATTCATCATAAAATAACAGCAGATGGGCACTTGTATTTCTGTTGTCCCCTTTTTACCAAATGGACAAGACAAAGTAGCATACATGTATAATTTAAGTAAATCTATGGTACCTAGTGTCATAATGTTCCCCATAAGAACCATAGACTATTTAACAAAAGCCCAGTGTCAGACATGGAAACCCCACCTTGAGCTTTCGGTCAGAAAAGTCCAAGTGACTCCCAAAGCAATATAGCTTTTTGATGTTGCCCTTGGATGCTACTCAGAACTTGAAAGTAAAACTCTATTTCTAAAGATACCCCACACTTTGGATATAGGACTGGAGGAGTCAAGCCAGAACTTTCCTGGAGACCCCCTTTTCAGGACTGATTAGCATAGGATCTGAAGGGGTCATGCAAGCTGCCAAGAGAGAGAAGCAATCAATAGTCCTATCCATCTGTAAAGCCTATGGACCACAACAGTGCCCAGCACAGTGAGGTGTCCCCAAGACTGCAATAGTGACATTCCTGTCTTAGGAGCAAACAAAAACTGTGTAATTGTCCTTAAAGCCTGCTAACTAGGAGGAAATCCATGTTGGTACTGTAAATGTAGCCAACTCCCTGTGATTGGTAGATCACGGACCCTGGAGGGGAACCTATCATTGCCACTTTTTTAAGTTAGTATAATTTCAAATTGTACTCTAAATCCTTATACCCACAGGTAAGTATATTTCAGAACCCCCATCAAAAAGCTCATTACAGAACCACACTGGTTAAATGCAGAAAACAACCAACCATGGGGTGTCTAACTCCAACTGATAATCTTCAATACAGCTTCTGTACCTAAAGCTCAGGGAACATTTTTGCAGAGGGCCAGAAATACTGTAAGAACCAGAAGACCAGGAAGTCTGTGAGATAGCATCTTCTATTTATGACAGGGAAGTTGTTCTCATGAAACCTCAACAATATCGCTGCCTAAATAAGACCTGAACAATGACAGCAGTTAAGTACCAATGTGGACGGGAAAAGTCTCAGGGCCACCTCTAGATGATGAATGTCAGGTAATTAATTAATGGCTTTTGAGAGAGGGAGAATTAGTCTTCTCCAGTGATAAGTTTTCTGATGGGTTATCCAATCCCAAGTGGTCAGTCCTAACATGCACATATAAAAAGCACTAAACGGTCTTTGTGTGTGTGTGTGTGCATATTTATCACTAATAAAGAAGAGGTCATGAATCTGAGAGGGAGTGGGGACCATGTGGGAGGAGCTGGTGGGAGATAATAGAGCAGTGGAAATGATGTAAATATGATACTCATTTCTGAAATTCCCAAAACAATTTTAAAAAAGGAGAGAAAAAAAAAAAACCCATCACTGGGAAAGGAGCAGCCTCAGAGATGTCTGCAGTGGGTTCATGACTAATCCTTTTAGGATATTTCTAAAGGATACATTCACTCCACACATTTTCATCTTTTAAAAAATTTTAACTGATCCACAGCAATACATATTTGTGGGATTCAGTGTGACATGTCAATGTATGTATGCACCATGAAATGATCAGACTAATGTTACTCATGTTTATCACGTGAGACACGCACCATTTCTCTGTTCTGGCCGTGCTTGACATTCCTATCTTCTAGCTATTCTGACAATTTCTCAACACTGATCATAGTACCGGGGTGGGCTGTAGAACGCCAGGGCTATCTCCCCAATCCAACTGCACTCTGGTAACCATTCACTCACCTTCCCTTCCCTCTTTCACAGCCCTTTGAAGTCATTGTTACGATCCTCTACTCTCATAAGATCCACTTTTAAGAAACTCCCTAACTTTGTAGCTCACTAGTATTCCCAGACATATGGAAACCACATTCACTGTATTCCTTATTTGCTGATGGACCTTCACATTGATTCCACGTTTCCTATTGTAAATACAATGAACATGACAGTGGGGTGTTGTTTTTTGTTTGTTTGACTGGTTGGGCTTTATTTGTTTATTTTTTACATACTTGACTTTATTTCCACTTATTTCCACCCTGTTTGGGAGTTGCTGAGCAATATGGAAGTTCTAATACTTCTCATCTCCCATGTTATGCGATAGACTTCCATTCCTCACAAGGAGAGTCAATTCCAGGGCCTGGTCAGACTGGAAATGGGAAGAACCTCCATGAAGTTGGTCCTTCAAAATGCAGGACAAGTGAAAACAGAACCATCTACTCAGCACTTGGGGTCCCAGTGGCAGATCAGCATGGCTGTGCTCCCTTGCTGCTGTCTGCATCTGCTAGACTCACATCTTTTCTGTTTGGCCTTGTCTGTCTATCTGGTCACCTTAATGATCTTGTTGGTTCTGTTAGCTCCTGTCTTGGGGCTTGTCTATGAGCTGTCACGTGGATTTTTTTTTTTTTTTTTTTTTTTTTTGCCTCTTCTTGTATTTTGTCTCACATTTAAACCTCAAAACTCCCATGAAGCAGGCAGAGTGAATATTGTTTCTCTTGCCTTGTAGACAAGCAAACTGGGGTTGAGATAGTTAGTCACAAAGTGGGTAAGAAGCAGGATGTTGCACTAAAATCTGGGACTTCCAATTTGTTAATATCCTGACCTACAATTCACTGTGGTAAGTAGGACACAGTAGAACCCAACTCTCCTTCTGGTGGCCCTTCCAACTTTTTTCCATTTCTATTGTTATTTTTCCAGAATTCTTTACAGCTGCTCGGAAGAGTGTCCTTGGTCAATGTCCACACTCTTCCCCCTCCCCTTTCTTCATCTACTACTGATAGACTATGGCTGCATAGACCATGCTTGCTTCAAGCTTGTAATCCTCTGCTTCGACTTCCCAAGGGCTGTGATTACAGGCAGATGACATCATGACTGACCTGAGTTCATCTTGCAGTCTTTCATTTTAGCACCTCAAGTAACTGTGCCTATGCATCTTAGTTTTGAGAAAAGATAGTCAATGGATATGACCATGGGAAAAGGCAAGGGGCAGTCTCTCTCCTGGATCATTTCTAGGATAAATTATGTCATGGGTATTCGTTTCAGGGTGTTTGGAGTATTTTGTTTTCCCTCACTTGGGAGTCATTGTCTTCAATCCCTTGAAAAATATCAGTCACAGCTAACTTTGATAATTAGGATCTGGCTTCCATTCTGACATCCCTTGAGCCCCGTTAGGACAGTCCTCTTGCCGCTTAGCCTGTCCATAGCAGAGAGAAGCAAGGCACAGAGGACAGGCAGGTTGTTCTCTCTCACTTCCAAACTCAGTTCTTCCTGAACTGGTTCCTGTGTGTTGATTGTCTAAACTCAGTGACTCAGTAGGTGCAGCATGGGGTTGGGATGCCAGTTGGGCCAAACTGCAGTGTATTTCATACTTTGCAAGGCACCTGGAAATTATCTCTGAGGCTTTTTTAGGGCAGAGCCCTGGAAATGGTGACCACTTAAGGACACAGCTTAAGCTACTTTACTAAATGTCCGTGAACTCATTTGATTCAACTAATTCTAGGTAAAAAGAGGAAATTTTAAATTTTTATATTTTATTTAATGCTTAAATGCTTTTTGCTTTCTCTTCGTGTGTGTGTGTGTGTGTGTGTGTGTGAAGGCCTGCAATATGTTAAGGTAGGAATAAGGAATTTAAATGACCGTATTTCAGGAGGAAGGATAGATGACAGCTTAATGTTTATCCCAAACTTGCTTGGCTGTGAGCGAATACGATCTTTTTAATGGTGCAATTGGGTTGGGTGTCACTTGCTGATCCCCTTGAGTTTTACCTAAACTTGTTCACGCAGTTTTAGTCATCAATTGAACTGGTTGCTCTAAAAAGTCCTCACCATCTGCAGTCACTCTAGGTTGCCAGCCAAACTGCTTCTGCTCCTCCTGGTGACCTGCGGTGACAAGCTTGCTTTGCTGCATGGTGGTCCCAGGGCTCCAGTAGCCAATCATGACAAAACCTTGTGTGTAATCATCTGTCAGGCTCCTGTTTTTATGTGTCTCTTTGACCAAAGAAACTAGCATGGGCCAGCTCAGTGTCATGGAGCATGGAGAGGACCACCAAGGGTCTGAATAACAATATGCCCTACTGGAGTCTTCTCTGATGCACCCTGCCAGATGTCCTACCATAGGATGTGGCAGAGAACAGGAGTACCAGACAGTCACCTCCTCTACAGGTGTCAGAAGCCACCCACCCCTGGATTCCATGAGGGGATGAAGGCAGTTTCAGTGTGGCTCAGTTGTGAATTTTGAAAAAAAAACCAGAAATGAAGTATGTACATTCCTGTATTTAAAATAGTATAACCGGGAGCTAGAGAGATGGCTTAGGGGGTTAGAGCATTTATTGCTCTTGTAAAAGAACCAGATTTGGTTCCCAGAACTGACATGGTGGCTTACAACGCTCTGTAACTTCTTCTTTCTTCGGCTGGCATTGTACACCTGTGGCACCCATACACCCACATATACACACAGACAAAACTCACACTAATAATAATAATAATAATAATAATACTAATAATAATAAATAAACACCATGAGTTTATGTAACATTTATAAACCTCCTATGGTCAAAGTTAAGCCCTGCTGTGGGCTGGATTTGACCTTGAGCCCACAATTTTACATCCCCCACCAGGAGTAGGTCAGCTTGGTGTGCAGTACCAGCTCTTAAACATTTGGGATTTTGAACACTGGGGATAATATTTAAATTGTGCCAACTACGTAGTTTTTGAAGCAACTTTATAATTGTATGATTTTATAATAAAAGTGTCAAATATACCAAAATACCAACGGCACAGATGCAGACTATTAAATTAATATGAGCACGTTCTCCTGTTGCTTTGACCAATTTCCTGACAAAAACAGTGTAGAGGAGGGGCTAGTTTGGGCTCGCATTCTGTGAGGAACTGTCTATTGGGGGGGGGGGAGTCACAGTGATGGCTTACTGCACGCTTACTTGGTTGGCATGCAGAGGAAGAGGTAACAGCTGGTTACCTCCTTCTCCTGCTTATTTAGCCTGTACCCCAGCCCACGAGCTGGTACTGCCCACATTCCAGGTGGGCCTTTCTTTTAAGTCTCTGGAAACATGCCAGAGACACATCCAAAGCTGTGTTTCTTTAATGCCTGGGCACTTCTCAATTCAGTCAAGTTGACAATAAAAATTAACCACCATACAGATCTTACCCAAAAACTTGAGGAATTGCATAAATTCACTGCAAATGAAGATGTTTAAAATTAAGATTGAATGGCACATTCTTTATTTCTTTGACTTAACACAGTTTTATCATATGCCCACAATCTTGAATTCATCATCTGCTCTAGTTTCTCTCCTATTGTTGAGATAAAACAGCCTGACCTAAGTAACTTCCACTTCCGGTCATGGGTCAGCATTGAAGGAAGTCGGTGCAGGAATCCCAGCAGGAATTTGGAGAAGAAAACATGGAAAAATACTGCCTTCTGTCCTGCTTTCAGACTCATGCCTCATGAACTCCCTTGGACAGTCCAGGTCCGCCTGCCCAGGGATGATGCAGTGGCCTGGGCTCCTCTAGGTCCATCAACAATAAGACAACCCCAACAGACACGCCTACAGATCAACTTGACCTAGGTAGCCCTTCAACTGACACTCCCTTCTCAGATAACCCTACATTGTATCATATTGACACTCAAAGCTTACTGGGACATCAGCTAATCTTAATCTAGATAACAAATCTGTACACAGATGACATTCTATTCTCCTCTATTATTTAAACATTGTCTTATTATAGTAGATTAGTTCAGAATTAAGGAAATTACTATCTGACCTTGGGATGGCACTTTGTTCTTCTGCCTGGAAGTCCAGCAAAGGATCTCAGCCCTGAATCAGTTCCCAGTGACTCAATGGGGGAGTATCTAAGTTCTTTTCCTAACACAACCCAAATGCATGGTATATCCTCCTTCTGCTCAGACTCTCCGAGGAATCTGTCCACTTTAATTTAGCTGCCTGGCTTCCTGCCTTGTTGCTGGACTTCAGCCTTCTGGCTTCTTGGTTTGCATGCAGTCTTTGAACAGAGGTCATTTCTTTTTGTTAAAGCTGCTCCTCAGCTAGGGGTGGGGCCTGTGAGTGCCTCCCACCTCCATATTTGAATGTTAACTGGTTTGATCTGTACAGTCTTACGTAGACAGCTGACTCACACTGAGCTCCCTTGTGCAGTGGCTTTGTCCTGTCTAGAAGACACTATTTTACTCTGATCCTCTCTGACCTTGGTCTTTATAGCCTTTTTGTTCTCTTCTATGTTTCCTGAGCCTTAGCTAGGGTGGAGTATGATACACATGTCCCATTTGTGGCTGAAATGTGAGCCTAAAAAACAGTTTCATTAATTCTTTAAGAATTTCATACAGTGTATGACAATCATATCCACTCCCTTCTATTCCTAACTCAAACCACCTGCACTCCCCCATCCTTCCCAAGTTCACGTGCTCTTTAAAAAAAAAAAAAAAAAAGTTGAATCCAGTTTGTGCCATCCACTGGAGCATGGTCTACCTTTAAAGAAAGCTAAATCCAGGCATGGTGGTGCATGTCTTTAATCCCTGTATTTAGGAGGAAGACACAGGCTATCTGTGAGTTCAAGGACAGCTTGGTTTGCACAGTGGGTTCTAGGTTACCCAGGGCTACATAGTGAGAGCCTGTCTCAAATCAGTCAATCAGCCAGTCAGTCAATCAATCATCAATCAATCAATCAATCAGTCAGTCAGTCAGTTAGTTAATAAATCAATCTATCAGTCAATCAGCCAGCCACCCAGTCAATCAATCATTCAATCAACCAATAAAGTAGTTTATCAAGCTATAAATCAATCAAGCAATTAGTCAAATAAACTAACTCCTCCTCTCCCAGAAACTGTTACTGTTCTATCCTTGGTTAGGGGTGGGGGCCTAAAAACCTCTTCCCACTCTATGCTAGGATGTTGACTGCCGGTCTTATGCAGATAGGCAGAGACACTGGAAGTTTCTGAGTGTAGTGGTCCTACCATATGCAGAAAACACTGTTTCCATTGGGCTCTCCCCAGTCCCTGGCTCTTGCCGTCTTCCATGATGGTCTTCTGGATGGGAATGTGGGTGATAAAGATGTTCCATGTGTGGCTGAGCACTCTGCACGTATTCTTTGGGCTTTGTGAGTTTCTACTTTAACCACCATTCACTGCATAAAAAGAAACTTCTCTGGTAAGGTCTGAGAACTATAGTGACCTTTAGGTGGGAGATGTAAGTTTAGAAGGCAGGACAGTGAGAGGAATTATAACCGGAGGTTCACCTCTGAGGCCTGTGAGCTCGTCTACCATAGATTTACAGTACCAGGCATGTGCTTCTTCCTGTAGATTAGGCCTTATATCAAATAAGAAAGTGATTGGTTGTCATTATAATATGCACGACACTGTTGTATCCATGGGCATATCTTGACACTCCAGGCATTATTGCAGTTCCCAGCATCCACAGCAAGGTAAAACTGTTGATGACATTTTTCTTTCAGTAACCTGCATAGCACCTTCCAGTACAGCAAAAGCTGGCCAGGAGGAAGAAGCCTTTCTAGTTGGTGCCAACTTGATTTCCCCATGTACTGTGACCCGTGTGTGGTGTCTTTAGGAAAAGGCAAGTTCTCACAGACAACCAAGAGCAGTGGTAATAGTCTGTATTATTTGGGGAGGCAGATACCATTTCTTAAGGCTTCTCACCCGATCCACTCACTTCTCTAGGTGGGGCTATAGGGTGACCCCAACACAGGCATTGCCTTTGTCCGTGCTTTTCCCCCACTTTACTGCAGCACCATGGTTAGTTACAGAGTCTTCTCTTCCCATACAAACTATTACTCACCACCCCAACACTCTTTTCAAGTTTTGGGTTTTTTTTGTTTTTTTTGTTTTTGTTTTTGTTTTTGTTTTTTTTTGTTTGTTTGTTTGGGTTTTTTTTGTGTGTGTTTTTTTGTGGCTTCACTGCTACCGGAACTGGTTGCTTAGTGGCTGCCTCTCCTAACAGGAAGAGAAAGTCGTAAGAGCTAGGACCTCACCAGTGTTTCTACTGAACTTGGAGATGCCCACAGTAGAAGCTCGGTAGATAGATGACTTCACCAAAGACTTGGCCTCCAGTGGATCATACTGGCCACGTTAGAACCACTGGTCAGGAGACCCCAGTGTCATCCTACAAAGGAGAGGCTGTTCTGGAAAGACTTTTCCCTGGGTTCCAGTCCTCACCACTCAGACTATGAAGGTTTGCTGAAAAGATGCTTTTGGGTCAGTGGCAAAATCATCAGTATTTTATTGTGTCCCTGTGACCTTCCTTTTGGTACCTGATTTAGGGGTGGGGTATGCAGAAGGGGTGGAGGCAAATACACACTCCCCAAGGCTGTGTGTTCCATTCATTTCAACCATCTCTCTTCTAATTGGCTGTTTACAAACTGTTGAGTCAGGCATCCCACCCTGTCTCCTCCACTGGTTGGGGACAGGGGGAGATGTGGTTTATATTAGTGACCTGGAGAAAGTTCATGCCCTCTGGGAAGAGCGTGTCCATGAAATGGCAGGGTGATTAATGATTTGTTTATAGCACTGACATCTAGCCTGTCAGGACCCTTCAATGGCCTTTGATGTAAAACACACTGAGAGGCCCTGGGACCTCCTTATCTCCTCTGAGGAGAGAAATCAGAAATGAAGAATGGTGGGCTAAGGCTCACTGCTGGCCTTCAGGGGTCTGAATGGTTAAAACAGATAAGGGCCAGTGGTGGGGGAGGGTGCTGAAGGGGATCTAGAGGGGTGGATAGTACTCAGCAGGAATTCCCCATTTCTTATCTCTCTCCTCTTCTCCCGTGGCACCCCCCAGATCTACACAGTTCCCTCAAGTCTCACAGATTAACGATCTCACAAGTTATACACCAATGTCACCAGGAATAAAGTGATGGGCATTTTATTTCTGAGGGCCAGTGGGTGGGCAGCACTGAAGCAGTAGAACTGAACCATTAATGATAATTTAAAGCCCCCTGGAGCCTGGTTGAAGGAGCCGTGTTTCTTTAAGAGAATGGAAGAATCTGAAATGATCCCCAGTGGCCCTGGCCTGGGGAATGGAGTTTGCAAACAGGCGGCCTAGGGGCTGAGCCCAGCTCACAGCTGTATTTTGTTTGGCTGCAGAGAAATGAACAACTTTGTAGCGGTGCCAGTGTTTAACAATAAGATTTCAGTTTCACATAAAAGTCCGAATTCCTGCTGTCGACCGAAAAACACTGGAGGTCTGAAGTCACCAGACCTGCGTCCCCTCACAGCGATGAAAACGAAAAACACTGGAGGTCTGAAGTCACCAGGCCTGCATCCCCTCACAGCGATGGAGACTGAAGAGATGTTGGCTCTCCCTCAAGTGAGAACAGACCCATGACCCTTGTCCCCACCTTATGATGTGCTGTGGCTGTTGCACTTCATCCCTAGAGTTCAAAGGTCATTTCTTTCATTCCTAATTCACTATGTGAGTTTTTGGTGAATTATTTAACCTAAATTCTTTGAACCAGTAGGAGCGCCATTTTGTGAATATATTAGGCAGGCTGAAAGCAACCCAAGAGCATCTTTGTGATGTTTATAGAGATATTTATACCATCAAATGCTTAGCTCAGTGCCGCTGTGTCAGAAGTCTTCAGTAAATGGCTGTGGCCATGCTGAAGGTGGTGGGCATGACCAGAGAGAGCTTCTATTAAGCAAAAACACTCTTGTAGTCACTTTTTGATTTTAAAGCTGTCATTAAAAATGACATTTTAAAAAAGTCTTTTTACTTTTATCTCTGAAGGCTCATTGATGTCTTAATATTCTAATGTAGCCCTGGATCTGGACTTTCAAGAATATCTTTAGAAGATTTATTTTAATTGTGTGTATGTATTTGTGCCTGTGCATGGGTTTGTGCCCATGAGTGAAGGTGCCCACAGAGGCCAGAAGAGTGTCAGAGCCCCTGGGGCTGGAGTTACAGGTGGTTGTAACACCACATCACAGAGGTCCTCAGAGCTGAATCCTGCTCTTCTGAAAGAGCAGTGTACGTAATTCACTGCTGAGACACCTTCCCAAACTCCAATTTAAAAAAATTTTGAAGTTTGATGTGTGTGTGGGGGGGTTCATGCTTGTCATTGGTACTAAAGAATACTAAAGAAGTTGGGGCAGGAGGATGGTCATAAGTTCAAAGCCAAGGCTAGCCTAGCTCTGGGTTAGGTTAAACTATACATGTGCACATACACAAACTCCCCTCTGTCCCCAAGAACAATGGTCTCACATGTTCTGTGCTGCCTGAGATGAGAACATGAAAACACTGAGAACTTAGAAAACTTTTTACTTCAGAATGGGCTAGTAGTGTGCTGGCTAAGCCTGTGTGTGGACGCAAGAGTATGAAGTCTATGAAAGCGGCAGGGAAAGACGTGCCCCCCCCCCCCATAGCTCTAATGTTCTGTGGAAAAAATGAGGCAAAGGTGAGATCCAGTTGGTCCAATGAGTCATAACCCATAATAAGACACTGGTGACCTCAAATCTGTGACTTCTGGCAGCTTCTTATTGCCTTCTCATTTTGAATGTCTCAGCTGCTCCTTCCCAGCCTGGGAACCCAGGTCTGCAGCCTGGGAACCCAGAAGCAGAGCTTGCTGCAAGGTGATGCATATACAGTTGCAGTGGGTCTTGCCTGTCGGTCAGTACTGCACCACACACAGACACAAGAGACAAACTAGTTTGTTTAGAATCAGTTCCACCCTAAAATGGTTGCCAAGTCTTAATGATTTTTTTTCTCTGCTATTTCTCTAGCAGAAAGAGCTCAGTACCTTCTGATGCAGACCTCTGGGATTTCATTTTCTGTTATGCTGTGATGTGCCTCAGTATGCACCAGTTGGAATGCTTTGGCTGCAAGCAACAGACACATCATATATATAGCTCTTTCATCTCATTCATTAGGAAGTCTGGTGATGAGTTCACTTCTTACTAACAGTGCTGAACCTTTTGTAAGTGAATGGGTTACATTTCCCAAGTAACCACAAGAGAGACCTATAACAAAACCCCAGGAATAGAAAGAAAAGTCATTTACCTGCACAACACCTTGCTCTAGGCCACAGGTAAAACCATGTGTTGAGAAGTAACTGGTGACATCTACTCACGGGGACACTTGTTTCTGTCACAGGTAGAAAAAGACGAGCATGCTGAGAGCTAGTTGACATATGTCAAGTAAGAGAAGAGTTAAGAGTCCCTGAGAGTCTGTAGGTGACAGATATTATAGGAGGAGGCTTTGGGATGCAATAGCAGCTGCATGGCCAAGACTGCAGAGATATGTTTTGTATTGTGTGGCTTAAAGCTTTGACATCCAGAGATGTAGTTAGCACATAATGTCAGGTTCCTTTATGGGAAGAATCCTGAAGTCCAGGGCTGAGCACACTCTATCTGCCTTCTTAGCAACAAGTGTTCTGTGGACAAAGCAAATTCTCTACATAGGAAATCAGATAGTAGAGATGGTGCCATGAATAGTATGTGTTCTGGGCAGAAAAGGTAAGAATCAGAGCTGATATTCGCTCTTGCCTTCTGTCCTTCCTTCCGTCCCTTCATATCCCCCCCCCATGTATATACAATAAAATGCTATTCAGTCACCAAAATAATGATGTTTATAGTATGATCAAGTAGTACGTGTGTATATGTGTGCATGCATGTGTGTGGGTGTGTATGTCCATGCATACATTTAGTGGCCAGAGGAAGACATCAGATGTCCTGACTACCACTGTTCATCTTGTTCCTTTGAGACAGGGTCTCTCAGTGAACCTCAGGCTGGTGGCCAGCAAGCCCCAGTGGCCCTCTTGTTTCATCTCCCTGCAGTGTTGGAGTTACAGGCTCATGCAGACACATCTGTGGTTTTACATGGGTTCTGGAATCCGAACTTAGGTCCTCAAGCTTGTGCAGCAAGTACACTTATCCACTGAGCCATATCGTCAGCCCCTGGGCCTGAGTTTTCAGCCTATGATCTCTATCTACTCACCTGGACGGGTTTCCAGACTCTGCTCCTCTGCTCACCATTCTAAGACTCTCAGGAATGTGGGGTTGGTCACATTCCTTCAGAAGACTTCACTGCTGGCAATAAAGGAAATGATCGCTATGTTGAAGAGATGTCAGACAGTGCCATATTATTCACAAGACTCAAGCTAAGGAACCAATTAAATGTTCACCAATGAATGGCTAAAGCTAACACAGTGCATATAGATAATGGGATTCTCTTCAGCAAACAAATAATTAAATTTTCTATGGTCATTTCTATGACGAAGGGACATATTGGCAAATACAAATCAACAAACATAATATATCATGTAAACAGACTCAAGGATCATCTCCGTAGATGCAGAAAAAGCCTTTTACAAAACCCTGTGTCCCCTCACAGTAAAGGCCACCTTGAAAAAAGTAGAAATGGAAGAAATGTACCTTAAGATAATAAAGGCTAAATATGACAAACCTATAGTTAACATGTTAAATGAGAAAAAATCAAAGTATTTCTACTAAACCACTTTGTCTATTGTTATTCACTATACATCTTGAAGTCTTAGCTACAACAATAAGAAAAAAAGAAGGAAATACGAAGGACAGGAAGAGGTCAAACTGCCCTTACTTGCAAGTCTGACTGTATACAAACATGACTACAGACTGCCAGAGCTGGAGAGCTGCTTGTGACTAAGAGAGATACTGTTGCTGCAAAGCTACTTTGTTCTCCAGTGCCAGCTCAGGTGGCTTGCAACTCCAGCTTCAGAGATCCAACACCCTTCTGGTCTCCACAGCCCCCCCCCAACACACTTAAACATAAAGATAAAAAAGGACTAACAGGACACTCTTTGGCAAAGTGCTGGGCATAGCTTTTCTATACATCAATAACAAACTTGCTAAGAAGAAACAGCCCCTAATTAAATAACTGAAATATCTATGTGACAAAAACTTGAAAATATGGAAGAAAGTAATTGAAGAAGATACTAGAATATGGAAAGATCTCTATGCTCAGGGATTGGAAGAATTAACGTTGTAAAAATGGTTATTGTATTAACAGTAATCTACATATTCAATGAAAGTGCCACTAAAATTTCAGTGCCACTCTTCATAGAAATAGGGAAGTTAATCTTAAAATATACCATATACCCGAAGTAACTCTGCATAAAAGAATGATGCTGGCGGCAGCAGCAGCCTACCTGATTAGGTTACATAACAGAGCCACAGTAACAAGAACAGTATGGATGGGCACAGATTCAGACATGTAGATCAATAGAATAGAATATAGATCCCAGATATAGATGAGGCATACAGCTACAGCCTCTTGATTTTTTGACAAATATGCTAAAAATATTCACTGAAGAAAAGATGGTCACTTCAATAAACAGTGCTGAGAAAACTTCCACATGCAGAAGATTGAAGCTAGATCCCTATCTCTCATCCTGTACAAGCATCAGCTCCAAACAGATCAAAGATCCTAATATAATGTAAGACACCAACCTGCTTGACAAAGCAGAAAACATTTTCAAGATATAAACACAGGAACTAATGTCAGCAACTGCAGAATGTGATGCACCAATTAAGAAATTTTTGCACAGCAAAGGAAGCTGTAAACAGAGCAAAGTGAGAGAGGCTACAGAATAGGGAAAAACAAACATTTGCTAGTTATGTACCTATTAAAAAATTAATATATCTTTTATGTACAAAGACTAAAAATAAATCAGAAAATCAAACAACCCAATCAATGAATAGGCTAACGAAATGAACAGATAGTTCTCAAAAGATGAGACACAAATGGCTAGTACACATATTGAAAAATATTCAACTCCACCAGCCATCAGAGGGACTACACTGAGATTTCAGTCACTGTCAGTTATTAAGGAAATAACACCAAATGCTGCAAGTATACACACTGACCAACATGGAGCAGAACCCCCAATCATGAATCAAAGTAAGTCTTTCCTCAGTATAAGCCGAAGTCCTCAACACAGAGGTAATGTACAGGTCAATTATCTCCATTTAGCTGTTCTGTTGTATATACAGACTTCAAAACAGCAGGATGCATGTAATAAACACATACAATTGTATCTGTCAATCAAAACGAATAATTTAACATTTACTTATTTGTGTGTGAATGCATGCATGTGCACACACACAAGCTCACATGCCATAGTGTGTGTGTGTGTGTGTGTGTATGTGTGTGTGTGTGTGTGTGTGTGTGTGTGTGTGTGTGTGTGTGTGTGATATTCAGTTCACAGGTGACTAGACCACAAGGATGGGGAGGTGACAGATGGAGAGCAATTTGCCTTCCCTGGAGGCTCTATTGTTTGAAATGATAGATGGTAACTGTGAGCTTTCTCCTTGGTGTATTATCCACCTTTTCATTGCTGTGGCCTAATATCCCACAGAAGGAGCTTAAGGAAAGAGGTGTTTATTTAACTCCTGGTTTGAGGTTATACAGTCCATTATTGCAAAGAAGAAAAGTATGAAGTTGCTGGTTCTATTATCTTTACAGTCAGCAATCAGAGAGAGAAATGAATCCTCCATGGTGTCTGAGTAGAACTGGCCACCATAGACTCACGTGACTGACTGCTTGACCCATGGGAGTGGCATTATTTAGGATGTGTGGTATTTTGGGAGTAGGTGTGGACTTGTTGGAGGAAGCCTGTCACTGTGGAGACAGGCTTTGAGGTCTTATACTCTTAAGTCATGCCCAGTGTGATACACAGTCTCCTGCAGCCGTAGGATAAAGGTGTAGTACTCTCAGCTCCTTCTCCAGCACCATGTCTGCCTGCACACTGCAATGTCCCACCATGAGGATAATGGACTGAACTGTAAGTCACCCAATTATATATTTTCCTTTATAAGAGTTGCCACGGTCATGGTGTTTGCTCACAATAGAAACAAAAGACACCTTTCCACACCATCTTCCATGTTTTATAACTATCCATAGGTGATTAGGTGTTAATGCCTCAGATGACTTAGGAAGCCAACTTGAGCCCATCAGCTTGAGTCTCAGGATGGAGCCTTCCCGTGAACCTGAAAAGATGATAGACTAATAATTTTGTAACATACAAGTCTTTCCCACAAGTCATTCTACATCCTGTTCCTCAGTGCCCTTGAACTTTTGTCTAAGGCACAGAGAGCATGGAGTGAGTTTTGACAACTGGACATCCTGCAGTTAGTTGTAGAAACATCGATCATTTTGCTGGATTTGGTATAGCCTAGAAGGACAAAAAGGGTAAGCCTGTGGTCACTGAGCAGTCTGCAATTCTGGGTAGAGGATTCTTTTGTAATCTCATTTCCAAGTCAAAGTTTATAATTTTACAACAGGAGAGTTATAAGGGTCATGGAGAGAGCCTACCCTCAATACAACTCAGAGATTCATTCTGCCAAGAAATGCTCATGTGTCTCTCTTAGTGAAGTATTCCATGACAAGGTCAACACATTCCCCCACAAAGCACAGATCCTGGAAACGTCTGAGTAATACCAGTGTCATGTCTTTATGGGTGAAATAGTTTCCCATTTGACCCCCAGGAAAGCAGACCTCCTGATTCTGAGCGCTTCATCTTCTAGGGGTGTTTTTCTTGGTCAGCTACTCAGGCATCTCTTTCTGTAGCCAAAAGCAATCTCTTGGTGTGAAGCGTCCAGCTTTGCTCTCCGGTCAGGAAGGGTGGGGCAGCGCTGTCCTGTCTGACACACACTGATTCATCATTGCTCTAGGGAGATCCCTCTTTGCCATTATATTAGAATATGAGTCTGGTAGCAGTGGCCAGATTTCAGTCCATTTTGTAAAAAGCATAGTGGAAAGCACATGTTGTTAAGCATGGGGGTCGCTATATGAGTGTGTCTTTTATTTGCTTTGTTTTGGGACAGTCTTGCATAGAGTCCAGGCTGGCGTTGGCCTCATAATGCTCCTGCCTCAGCTTCCCAAGTGCTCTGCTTTATCTCTTTTATGACACCGTGAGACTAAGAACTGTCAAGGAGGCGGTTCTCAAAGACCCAAGCATCGGGAATTTATGAAAAACGGGAAGGAAGTTTGCTGGTAAGGGTATGGAGAGGCCTAGTTAAACTGTTTTCTCTTTAAAAATGTATTTCTTAATTAAAAATTTTAGCATATTAAGTGATGATTTAATTATGGCATTTTCTGGCATGTGTCTCACTATTTTCTTACTGAACCACATCTCCCACTGTTTCCTCCTTTCCTCTCTACTCTGCTCCTTGCTGTTTCTTCTCCTTCCTCTCAGAAAGCTGTTCCCAGTCTGAAGAGTTGGGCATAAAATCTGATGAGGACTGAAGGACAGGATCCTACCTGGATAGCTGGCAAACAGGGAAGCAGAATGTGTGGGGCCATTCTGGATTTTTGGGGGGGTCACTCAGAGGGATCCCCTCCTCACTACACACCTATACAATTGAGAAAGATAATGTGATGGATTGTGTGGTGGATTGATATTTCAGTCTGAGTGTTCAGCTCTTGGTCCCCAGCTGGTGGTGCTGCCTGAGCTCCTGGATCTTTAGGAGGCAAAGCTCGGCTGGAGGGTGTAGGTCACTGAGAGTGTGCCCAGGGTTCTACAGTCCGGCCCCAACACCTCCTATCCTCTCTCTGCTCCCTGACTACAAGGCAATGTGACTAGCTGCCTCCTCCTACCCCTGTTGCCACCCCTCCATGAAGGCTTTCTCCTCTCAAGCTCCAGGCTAGAATTAACCCTTTATCTCCCAGTAGCATCCTATAGGGTCCCTAGTCTTAGCCACAAGGAAAGTGGTAGCAAGGTTGTGATATGACATCATTGGAGAGTCAGGGCACTGGGGGGTTGGGCTCTGGCAATGGACTCCTGCTGCTGCATTTTACAAGGCTGGGGCTAATGGTGGACTGGCCCATTTACACAACCAGCATGTGATACCTTGGATGTTTTGGGGCACGTTCTGTGGTTAACCAGTAAAGGGAGTGTCTGCTCCCAAGAGATTTTCTCACAGTCCAGGAGGGGTACAGATCAAGAAACAGAGTCAGTGACAGTGGAATGCAGGGAAGCTCTGTAAAGCCACAGTAGAGTTTCGAGAGACCAGACAAGGTCCTGACAATGCAGCTTCCTGGAAGGACCAGGGGAAGCTTCTCGGAGGCCTAGATGTCTACCCTGTGGCATGAAGTGATGAAGGACAACCAAGTCTGTGGAAGCTGTGGTTGGGAGGAGGAAGGACTTGGTAGGGAAGAGGTTGAAGTAGAGAGTGAAACTGAGCAAAGGCAAGGGCCAGGCCTTACAGAGCTTTGCTGAACATTTCAAGGGAGGCAGGGTTTTCATTAATGAGAAATAGGACTTCTGAGACAATCTGAAAATGGATTCTTAATTAGTCCTGGAGATGGGTGAGTACATCAATCAGCCACTTGTTTTGGGAAGGTGACTGTCATGGCTGTTCTTGGTTATTTTGATTACCTCTGGAAATAACTAAAACTCCAAATGGAGGGTCACACTTGTGAGGGATTTTTGCTTAATTTACAGTGGGAAGATCTACTTCTAATAGGATCCTTGGGATGGGAAGACACATCTTTAATCCACATCTTTTGAGGTGGAAAACCTCACCTCTAATCTGACCACAACTTATGCTGGACCCTATATGAGGACATGGAAAAAGGACACTTTTGCTCTTTGCCTGCTTGCCCTCACCTTGTGAGCAAGTCTGTTCCTCCATTTGTATTAAAGCCTACTTCTTTGGGGTTCTGGTGTATACTGAAGACCAGCTGGAGAGAGAGAGAGAGAGAGAGAGAGAGAGAGAGAGAGAGAGAGAATATCTGAGCACACACTCACTCGTTAGAATAACGTCATTGAGTTTTAATCTGTACACAACAGACTATTTGTGTTTTATATAAACAACTAATGAACGTGGACACTTGCACGCACCTGTGAAGACATCACCACAATTAAAGCAAAGGTGCACGTACCTACCACTCCTGAGAACTTCCTTATGTCTGTGTGTTGTTATAGTAACACTTAACCCAGGATTACCTCTTTACATGTTTTCAACTGCAACACATGGTGTTAACCTTAAAACCATATTTAATAGTAGTTTCCAGAACTTTCTCTTTCTGAACAACTCAAACTTTTACCTATTGAACAGCATCTCCCCATTTCTCCTTCCTGAAGCTCCTAGGAAACACCACTGCATCTAAGAGTTGCACTGTTTAGATATCTCCTGTCTGTGGAAGCATGCAGTGCTTAGCCTTCTGCAACTGCTTTCCTTCATGAGCATCATGTATGAGGTTTCTCGCCCAGACATTCTGGCCTAGCCTCATGGCCTGGACATGCAGACCTACAGTTCCATAGTCCAATTGAAATACACAAATGCTTCTATTAATTGTACGCTGATTGACCTGGGGCCCAGGCATATAACTGTCTAGCTCTTGCTCTTAAACTAACCCATGATTCTTATCCTGTTCAGCCATGTGGCTCAATACCTTTTCTCAGAGTAGCATAGTTGTCCTCTGCATCTTCTGCCTTCTCTGGTGTGTCTGTGGCATCTCTGCTCTGTTCTTCCTGTTCCCAGAGTTTTCTTAGTCTGGTAGCCCCACCCATGCTTTCTGCTTTCCTTCAGCCAATCAGCGTTTTTATTAAACCAGTGGACAGAACAATTATTTACAATAGAGCAACATAATCCCACTATAATCATGCCCTCAGCTTCATCCACATGTCAGAAATGACATTGTTGCATTCTTTCCCAGGGCTAAGCAATATTCCATCATTGCAAATTCACTCTTCATGACATCACAGCATAAGGCTCAAGGAAGCCAGGATCCCCTGTGCCAGCAGAAGGAGATGAGGAGGGGTCTTGATGAGGATGAGAGAATGAAAATGTGAGCACATTAGCTTGAATTCACTTGACCTGGAAGTTGTAGTATTCTTTAATGTCCCAAAATGTCTTTCTATAACAAATACCTGAGATAATCAGCTAGTCAATGAGGATATTTCACTCTGGACAGGTTGGTCCAGCTGCGTCTGGGCCTGTGGGGAGGTTGTGGTAGACCCAAGTCGCTCACCTCATATCCCAGAAGCAAGAAGAAGGAAGAAGAGGGGCTATGGCCCTGGCATCCCCGTCGAGGAATGTTCAGTGGTCTGAAGTTTTCCCACAAGCTCCTTTGCTCTTGTCCTCACCTCCTTCCACGAGTTCCACATCTGTAACATGTGGCTGCAGTTACACAAAGTGAGCACAGAGAGTATTGCGCCTGTATTTACTTGTGGGTACCCACCAACACAGAGGTGGTAAGCTGCTCTGAGAGAAGACATTGGTGTCTGTGGGCTAAAGCTTCTGGGAGAAGTGGGAGGGCTTGGTAGCCCCTGAGTTCATGATTTGCATACGATTTGCATATGTGCCTGCTAACTGAAGGACCAAGGCCCACAGATAGAAACTGGTTACCTTACCTGAGTCTTTCCTCCAGGATTTGGTAAGCTCTTCAAGGAAATATGCAGAGTGATGTAACAGCACCCAGGGAACACTCATTTATTTGTAAAAAGCAAACAGCACCCCTGCATTCAGCAAACCCCATGGACAGTAACTTGCTCAATATTTTAAGTAGATCTTGAAGGAGTAGTTGGGGTCTTAAACGTGATATTGGGGAGAAAGAATATATATGTTAACAAGTAACTGTTGGTGCAAAACAAGACAGTTCTTATAGAGTTTTATAATAACAGAGCAAAGTTATAAACCAAGAAACTTAAAACACACATCAGTGGAAACATCACAGAGATAGGTGATATGGGAAACTTTCCTTAGCCCTTAGATGCTATCTAATGGGATTCTTAGCTGGGGTTGGTGGAAGCTAATGTTCTGCAAAGTTAATAGATTTCAAAAGGATGCTAGTTCCAGACACAGAGATGAACAAGAAATGACTATTAGGGGGGCTAAAGACAACCTGAGGTAAGTTATAATTAAACTCTGGACCTGCAACATTCCAACCTCTCTATGTCACTGCTGTCTAATCCACCAATCAGTCCTTGTAGATACAACTTCTTTCCAGAAATTGTTGTTCACAGAAGTTATATACAGGACAAATGTTAGAAAACTTAAAATCATAAATAATTTTGACACATTTTAAATGGTAAACTTAAAATTACATTTTGCCTACTTGTGTGTGTGTGTGTGTGTGTGTGTGTGTGTGTGTGTGTGTGTGTGTGTGTGTGTCTGTGTTGTGCTTACAGGCCATGACATATGTGAGGAGGGCAGAGGACAGCCTATGAAAACTGGGTCTCTCCTCTCCTGTGTCTGGTGCAGGTACCTTTACCTACCCAGCCAGCTTACTGGCCCTTTAAGTGATCATTTTTAATGGAAAACATGGTGTGGGGAAACCCTTAACGCTTACCTCTCAAAAGGCTCTGTAGAAACCAGCAGAGCAGCTCTAGACCTGTTTGTTCCATCGCGAGGGCCTTTGAGAAAATGAAAGGTGAGAGAATCTTACTTTGCTGATCAATGTTAGAGGGTGACAGGCCAGGCCTGGAAGATGCCCCTGAAATGTTTTATTGTCAAGACATTCTTGCCAATCAAGGAAGTTTTTACTCACTTTGGATCTCACGATATATGAAGGATGGCTCGAGCGGAGGGAATAAATACATGATAGAAGCTACCCATACCCCTCACATGCACACCAGAAAATTAAAACACCCACCGTTCACATCAGAAAACCTTCTAAGGTCTGCTGTGGATCAGTGAACCAGGGAGGGTTTCAGTGATTGTAAGTGAGGCAGAGAGAGTGTGAGTTTGGACCCAGCCTAGGTTGTGTGACTGTCTTAGAAAACAGCAAACAGATAAACAAAATCCCAAAACAACCAGATGAAAGCAGAGAAGTTAAAACCAGGAGGCAGAACCTGGGCCCTGAGGGGACTCTTTCCACCAGAATGAGAGCCTAGTGCTTTCAACTACTGAGAGAAAGAAGGGGGGAGGGAAGGAGAGAAAGAGGGAGGGAGGGAAGGAGAGAAAGAGGGAGGGAGAGTGAAAACATAGGAATACAAGGAATACTGGTCCCTCCCTGGGAACTAGTTTAATTAAGTACTTAGCAAATGTCAATTCTCCTGAAAATCTTTCGTTTTAGGTAAAATTGGCTGTGCGTGTGTGTTTAGCCATATATATATATATGCTAAGTAACTCACCTGAAGTTACCAGCTGACGAGTGGGAGGCAGGGGTCCCGATCCAGAAAGGCAGACTCCAGGGCACATTTCAAAACTGCAGACTACACAACTTCTTGAATGAAATGACTCAAGGCCTAAGGAGAGACACAGAGTTAGGAGTTCATGTTTTATGGTGTTTTCACTTACCTTGGGTCACACACACTTGGGCAAGAGCAGATTTTCCAAAGCCTGTCTCTATACTGCATGTCCAAAATAGGAGGTCTAGATGTCCACATCTGATAGGGACCCCATGACCCTTATACCCACATGTTCTCTGTTCATGGGTGGTCTGATTTTAACTGCCATGCCAAATCAACACCCCACTGGCTGAAGGGGGTGGGGGCAAGTCTTTCCTGAAGCATAAGTGCTCTCTTACTGGCACAAAGGGACAAAGAGGGGCCTTCCTCACATCATGCTCAGTCAAAATGTGTACTGCATGTTCTAGAAAATAAAAAGTGCCTTAAGTGTAAGCCAACTCAGTACATGGATACAAACACTATATACCAAAGACACATATATGTACACACATACACCATTATCCAAAGTGTACACACATACACTATATACCAAAGACACCATATGTACACACAACACATGCACCACATGCACCACATCATTATACACATACCACACACACGTACACACATACACCATCCTCATCCCCACTCTCATGCATACATACACCACACACATAACACACCCCATACAACACCCATACACCACATACACACACATCCCAATGTTCCCAAACCCTACACACATACCATACTCACATCCCACACATATTCACAAGCACACACCACAAATACCACAATAATACACACCACAAACTTGCATACACACACACACACACACACACACACACACACACACACACGCACTTATATACCATCCCTGCCCCCATGCCTGTGCATACATACACATACACAGATACACATACCCCCACACTCATGCCTTCACACCCCCACATACCTCAAAACACCACACACACACACATACACACACACACACACACACACACACACACACACACACACACGCGCGCGTGCGCTGAGCTCCCAGATGAATCAGGACCCCCATGAGCAAACTATGGGGTAATGCTGTGCTTGGGACCAGGGCTGAGAATCCATGAAGAAATGGCTTTAGCAGAATGGAGGCTGCAACTGACCCTATAAATCACAACCCTGAAAAGCAAGGAATGGAGGAGATGTGGTGGGGTGCTTCTGAATGGAAGTTTATGAGTAGACAAAGTGCCTGAAAACTAGTAAAATTTACTGCATGTATCTGGGCTTTACAACATTATGTTAGGGGACACACATAGATTATGAAACAGTTGCCAACAATGACAGCAGCAGCCTCTCATCACACGTGATACTTCTTTATTATTATTATTATTATTATTATTATTATTATTATTATTATTATTATTTGACAAGAGGAGCTAAAAATCTACCTGACAAAGTTCCCAACATAATATAGGTTTCTATAATATGAAATCTTTATATGTATATGTATATACATATATAATTTTTTCATGTAACGTATTCTGATTACAGTTTCCAGTCCCCCAACTCCTCCCAGATCCTTCCCAACTCCGTGCCCTTCCTTTCTTTCTTTAGAAGACAAACATGTAAACAAACAAAACCCCCAATAAACCAGAATTCAAAAAAACAGAAAATACACACACATGCACACAAAATCCCTAAAAACACAAAATCAAAAACCATAACACACAAGCAGAAGACCAGTAAGACAAAAATGTCCAAACAATGCAGTATGAGACCAAAGTCTTCAAAAATACCGATGAGTTTATTCTGTGTTAGCCATCGACTGCTGGGATGGGTCTGCCCTGAAGTGTGCTTCGTATACATGGTGATACTCCCCTTGAGAGAATTAGTTTTTCTCCTGAAAACATGTCACTTACAGATAGCTTCTTGGTTAGGGATGGAGGCTCATGTCCGCCTCTCAGTGTCTGCCTTGAACCTGTGCAGAATCTGGGCAAAAGTCCCCAACGCCATACAGTTTTATGGACTTCCCTCCTCATTTGGCCTGTAATTCACTATACCTATCTGCAAGGTACTTGGTAGTAAAATATTCTCATCCTAATCCCTTTTCCTCTGGTTTGGTCAGGGCCTAAAAACAAACGAAACACCAAACAAAACACAATGTTTTCCTCCTTAGAAATTATAAAGCAAGAAAAGAAAAGTATATATGTAAAATTCCCTAAATCAAAAAATAGACAATTTTCTCTTTCCTATAGCAGGACCAGTTTCTTTTATAGAACCAGGCAAACTTCCTTTAATTATTCCATTTTCACTGGTTTTCCAACTTTATTTTTAAAAATTCCCCTTTGTTTCTTTTTGTAAAAGAATTTAACAATTTCTTCTCAGAAAAGGCTAAGTTGTGGCATTATAACCATAGATTAAATCAATTCCTAAAAGATACAAAATTTTCAATGGTTTATTTAACCCAAGGAGTGTTATTTAAAGTATACCTTCTTATGACCACAAACTAACAGGTAGAAGATCTGCCCAGATTTGGATTTTTTCCAACAAAAATTTAGCGTTGTGACCCAAGCATTATCTCTGCTTAACTTTGGATAAGAGACTTTTGGATGCTTATCACTTAGCTTTGGATAAGAGACTTTTGGATGCTTATCAGGCATCTACAAAGAATAGTGTTTGTCTGCAAGGTGTGTGCAAACTCAAGACGAGAATGGCCACAATGCTGAGACCATGGCTGCCCTTCAGCATTTCCAGATGTGGAACCAAGGCTCAGCATAAATGTCTCCATGTTTGCTCTGGGCTTGGCTGGCATCATTGCCCGGAGCACACAGGAAGATGGCGCCAAGGCAGCGGCCATCATCGTGTGTGTAAGGCTGGGCTTGTGCCTCTTCCAGAATCTAGCTTTCATGCTCAGAAGCCAGCTTCCAAGAGACAAAGCCTCACCACATTGCTGGCTGTTTTGGAACAAACTACATGTCCCAAGAATGCCTGGGAGGGGAACCTGCCTCCCACTCACAAACCTTAAGCTTTGCTTTCAGATTCACTGAAGTACTTAGTTCTCCTCCAGAGCTTCTTCTGCCTCAGCCCATGTTTCTACCTTCATGCTAATTTATAGACAAGTTTTAGTCCCAGGTTTAATCCACTGTCTCCCTGTTGGAAATCTAACCCTTTTCTGTTCATCCTGTGTCTCCCTGAGTTTCTTTCTTCTCTCTCTCCCTCCCCCTCTCTCCCTATCTCCCTTCTCTCTCTGATATGGCTTGTTTGCTTTTTTTATTTGTTTGTTTTCTAAAGAGAGAAAGGAGACCTGAAATCGGATGGGTGGGGAGAATACGCAATCAGAACTGTGATCAGAATAGATTGTATGAATTTTCAGAAAAAAAAAAAGAAAAAGAATCTGCAATGGATTCAATTAGTAGATCCATGAATGTAATTGTCTTTAGAACACTTTGTGGCGTTTCCTGTTCTTCCAAGTATGTCTTCCAATGAGACTTCTGTGCATCACAGAGTAGAGGCCTCTTGGGCAATTGTCACATCACCTCTTGAAGAGCCTTTATCAAATAAGGAGTGGTAGGGAAGGGTGGAAAAGAGGAGGAAGGAAGGGAGGGAAGGAGGGGAGGGAGGAAGGGAAAGAGGAGGAGGGAGGGAAAGAGGGGGAGGGAGGGAAAGAGGGGGAAGAAGCTAGTTTTTAAAGGACTGAGAAAATGTGAAATTGGTGAAAATCTGAGTGGAAATAGGCAAATACACATGCACTCCTTTAAAACTCCTCAAATCAATCTTTTAAATACAAAAAGTAAAGGAGTAGACAAAAAAAAAGTTGCCCACCATCTGAGCCATCTGCGTGACAAGCCACACCCATGCACAGAGGATTTAAGGCCTGCTCAGCCAGTTTTCATTTTCCAGGCTGAAACGGCACAATGTCTGTTCACAAGTTCATTTAAAGGGCCCACTCTGCTGGGTAATTTTGTGTTTTGTGAGATGTATTAACTCTTAGAAAGATCTATGAAAAAATAACTATTATTCTTCTATTTACAAGAGGAAACTGAACATAGGCGAGGTCACAGAAACGCCCAAGATCACCATCGGGTTCTGTCAGCATCCTGTAAGACATCTGATGCTCCTCAGCAGGCAGAGAGTCCTGAGCCCAACCCTGCAGTCCCACCCTCTCTGCTGTCTTGGTATTTTTCTCATCACCTCTCCTGTGCCTTACTTGCTTCTCCTTCCATTCATGTGTACCCCTCTCTTGGTTTACCCTCTTGGCTTGCCAAGGCACCCTGGAGAAGAGCATTTGCCAGAACAGTCTTTGAGAACTTGGATTCCAAAAATGCCTCTTAGGTGCTCAACATGAAATCCTACCCTGACAATATTTTGTTTGGTGGGTTATTATTTTAGGTTTGTTTTGTTCTGTCGATTTTTCAAGACAGGATTTCTCTGTGTAGTTCTGGCTGTTCTGGAACTCACTCTGTAAACCAGGCCTCAAACTCACAGAGATCTGCCAGCCTCTGCCTCTCCAGTTCTGAGATTAAAGGCATTCACCACCAACTGCTGGGCTTGGTTATTTTAGGTTTTTGTTTTTTTTTTTTTTTTTTTAGGTGATTTTTCACTGGCCTTGAACTCATGAAATCCCAGCCTTCCAAGAGCTGGCATCACTGGAGTGTTACTATATTTGAGAACAAATCATTTTCTTCAGAACTTTGAAGGAAATGCTCTGTGGTTTTCTAGCTTGCACTGTTGAAGACCTGAGACATCCTGAGACTTTATTTTTATTTATTTTATTTTTTTGTGCAAAATCTGTTTTAGCTTTTTAGAAGCCTGTGCATTACACTGTTGTCTCTGATAGAAATAGGTTGGATGCTTTCCAGATAAAGGGTCCCTCAAATCTGTGAGTAGACTTGTGCATGAATATGAGTGTGTATGTATGGTGTGTATGTGTGTGTTTAACTGAGAGATTACTCTCAGGAGACATGGAGTGAAGGACCAGGGAAATAACAGAAGTGGTGTCATCTGGACTCTACCTTCTAACTGGCAGGAAGGTCTGTAACCAGAAATGCGCTATAGGTTTGGCTCTCTTTGAAGAGAAAAGGTGTCCTGCCTTTTGAACCTTTAAGTCTGTCAGTCACTGGCTGCAGCACCATTTTTGCAGGGTGTAGTGGGGGGAGGGGAACTGCCTAGGAGGCACAGCTTCTACCGGGGTGAGAGAATCCTCCAGAGAAGGAGCTCTGAGGCATATCCCTACAGAGCTTTGAATGTCTCCCAAAAGCGAAAACTTAGTCTCCCAATTCATATGATGATAATTGGGGAATAAAGCCTTTGCAAGAAATTAAGTTAAATGAGCTCATTAGAGTGGGCCCCATGATAGCATCAGTGACTCCGGTAGAGGAAGAAAACCAAGTTAACACTTGCTCTTCACTCAAGAGGGAGGTCCTCCCCAGACATGGAATGCATGCTGATGTCAAACTCTTAGATCCCCAGACTCCACAAATGGTTCTTCCTGGATTACCCAGTCTCTGTATTGTTACAGCAGCAGAAACAGGGAACAGCCAACACTCCCAGTTGCCAGGCACACTGGCCTGATAAAGGGGACCAGGACACCAGGGGACCAGAGCAATGTGTCCTGGACATGTGCTTTGACACCTACAGCCCTTGCCTTCTCCTGGGGTATCGTAGTCAGTTGTTTTGCGGATGATATGTCCCTGTTTCTGGAATTCCTGTTGTTCAGACGTGGTGGCTCTGGGACTTGTCTTCAGAAATCTTTCCTGTTGTCTCATAGTTTTCCCCCTTTCATTTCATTTTGTCTTTATTTTTCTTCCTTTTGAAATTTTGATGAATTTCTGAGATTTTAATTTCCAAGTTCTCTTCTTTCCTCTAATTCCTGCTCATCTTTCATGGCTGAGACAAAATCTTTTATGTCCAAAGCTTTCTTTTGAGCAAGTTTTTCTGAGTGATAGGCAACCGAGCCACTGATGGGAATCCCTGCATCAGTGAGGCAGCGGACCTCAATCTTCATCCACAGAACAGAGCTGCTGCATAGGCCAGTTGGGTGGTGGGGCATCCAAATGAGCTGCTTCTGTCAAACACATTTCCTGACATGATATAAGTTCTTCTGAATGATGAGCCAAAATCAGTCCTTCTGCCCTCATTTTAATTAGGTCATAGCAGACCCATGGCTGGCCAGAGTACAGAGAAATAGAGACCGAGGAATGCTCAGCCCTAAGTGGATGCCTGTGTCACCTCCTCCTCTCAAGGCTAAGGGATCTTCTACAAAGAGGGTTAGGAAGGCTGTAAGAGCTCAAGGTATTGGATGACTGTAGTAATGAGGTTTCTTGGGTCCCAGGTGGCCGAGACCCACAGACCTGCCGCCCAAGCACGCTTAGCTGCCCAGGCCCCCCAAAATGACTCAGACGCTTATAATAAGTCCATGCTGTTTGGCCTATGGCTCAGGCACATTGCTAGCTAGCTCTTACATCTTAAATCAACCCATTTCTATGAATCTGTCGGCCACGTGGCCCGTGGCTCACCCGTGCTTACATGTTGCTCCTTGGGTGGCTTCAGCTCCTCTGCCTCTGACTCCGCCCTGCTTCTCCTACCTATGCTTTGATTTCTCCTCCTACTTCTTCTATGGTGCCTGCCATGGCCCAAAACAGCTCCTTTATTTAAAGATTGAGATACACAGCATACATAAACGCATTCCCACATCAGATGACTGTTTTCCGGACACAGCGAGGCAATTAACTGGACACAGAAACTCACAATGGTTGTAATGGCATGCTTGTGACCTGTGCAAGCTCAAGCCAGACAAAGTCCAGTATAGACGGGAGCTGGGAAGCTACTGAGGAGAGGGAGTTTTCTTTAAAGGGTGGTCCCTGGAACCTTAACCACACTCCAGTGGTAGGTCACATAGCCAAGAGTATATGGGCAGCACAAATTGAACTTGATGGGTTTAAAAAAAAAAAAGGATAAAGATTTTAAAAAGGGTACGCCTTAGTGAGATTTTTCTGAGAATTTTAACCAAAGACTTACCTTGAATATATTTGATACTAACCAACAGACTGGGGTTCTGAACTGAGTAAAAATAGAACCAGGAGAAACCGGAGACGGGCTCTACTTTTGGTAGGCACCATGGACCAAGCCTCTCCCGCTGCTGTGCCTACTCCAACATGATGGACTGTGCTCTTCTGCACTGTGAGCCAACATGAGGGACTGTGCTCTTCTGCACTGTGAGCCAACATGAGGGACTGTGATCTTCTGCACTGTGAGCCAACATGAGGGACTGTGCTCTTCTGCACTGTGAGCCAACATGAGGGACTGTGCTCTTCTGCACTGTGAGCCAACATGAGGGACTGTGCTCTTCTGCACTGTGAGCCAAGATCAACTCATTCTCCCTGGACTTTTTTTTTTTTGGGGGGGGTTTCTCCCAGTGATGAGACAAATCAAGATGCACTAACTTGTTCAACCAAGTCAGTTAGAGTCATCCATCCCAGAAAACCCAAGAAGTGAGATCACCTCAAACCCCCAGTTCAGGTGCTACAGAATGCATTGGAGCATCCAAAGAATCCCAGCCTCTCTGTTCAAGATTCAGAGGTGGTTAATGGTAGAAGCTAGAACATAATGAAGAGATATGAACAAGCTCTTAAAAGTGTGGTTGCCCACGAGGGATGTTTGCATCGCTGTGACTGCAAAACCCAGTTCTGTAACATAAGGGAGGTAAGGTGTATTTTGGCTCAGGTTTCAGAATTCAGTCCATGACATGGGAAGGCATGACACAAAAGTTTGGCTCAAAGCACATGCATCAGGTGAGGAAGGGTGAGAGGGTTGATCAGACCAGCTCTCTCCTTTTCTCACGTTACTGGATCAGAGCCCAGACTCTGGTCACAGGATGGTGGTTCCCATTTAATTTTGACTTCATCTTTTTCTTATTTATTCTCTTTGGAAATATCCTTACAGATACACTTAAGGGGATGTCTCACCAAACCTCTTTGCATTTCTTAACCCCTGAATTGACAATGAAAACTTAGACTGTCATATAAGACTGTTAGTAAGAGCTGATGGAAAAAAAATTCCAAGCCTTGAAGTTCATCACTAGCTTCATTGGGCTTTTTTTTGTTTGTTTTTTGGTATTGAATTTCCAAGAGATTTTTCTATTTAATTTTCCATTTATTTCTATTTTTCTTAAACACACTACCCCCTCTCTGAATGAGTATCTTTTGACAGTGACCTAATGGGTCCAGTTGACACTCAGTAAATGGTAAACAGTGTCAATAGCTCATGTCAATAGTCAGTCACATAAACCTCATCAACAGAGGCCTTATCGTGGACTCTCACCTCCTGGGTAAATAAAGAAAGGCTAAGAAGTGATGCTCAACCTATTGCCAAGTATGGGAGCTGCTTGTATTTGGTGCAGCAGCAAAGCCAGTCTTCCACAGAAGGCACGCTGCACCACCAGGCTCGCTGCCCTTCTCCCCTCCCCAACACAGAAGAGCTCAGAAACACTGGCTGTCGGCAAGTGCTCAGTACAAACATAAACAACTACTGCATGGACAGAAACCAAGCCACCAAGTCAGTCACAGAGCTATTCACAGAACTTGGGAAGCAGAGAGCAGTCAAGAGCAGCGGGCTGGAGAGATGTGATTGAGACGTGGTGCTGGGGAGAATATATGTACTTGAGATTAGGACTTGGATCTCAGCCACTCAGTCTGTGGGCACAGGCATTTACCGAGCCTCACTTGCTTCAGGAAAATGGAAATGATGTGACATTTAAGAAGATTCCTTGGGGTTGGCAATGAGGTTCAGTGGTAGAACACTTGCCTAGTACTTGAGACCCTGGATTCTACTCCAGAATCAGAATAAGAAAAAAAATAGCATTCTTTGTGGGATAAAAAATATGTTGCATAAAATATTAAATTAGAAGGCAGTGTGTTGCTAATGGCTGTCTTTCCTTGCTGCTGTACTGATGTGGTAACAGCAGCAATACCCCACTGCTGTTTGAATGACCTGGTCAATACAAAGTAATTACCAATTCTCATTCGCATACTTATTATTCATTTAGGCTGTGATTACAGGTCACTTACTACACATCAAAAACTGGCTTTAGCTCTTTGCAACATCCCTTCATTTAAATTATTTTTGCTTCCTTTCCTCCGAGACAGGGACACAGCACAGCCCATACTGTACTCAGACTCTTGATTCTCCTGCCTCATCCTCAACTTCTGAGTGTTGGGAACACGAATGTGTGCCACCACATCTGGATCAGTGGGCATTTTCAAAATGGTCTAAGAGATGAGACACAGCCAAAGGTTAGAGAGGTGAAATAGCTCTTAAAGGCTATCAAACACGTGATAGAGTTGAGATTAAAACACAGGCATCATGGACCTGTAGCCCTTGGCAAATGTGGAATTGAATTAGGTTCATGGGACTATGCATCTGTGCCCTTTGACAAATGTGTGGCTAGAGTTAGTGAAAATCAGGGTTGAGGCGTGTGGGAGGCAGCTGACG
Organism: Phyllotis vaccarum; assembly: GCA_033318265.1. Classification (NCBI taxonomy): domain Eukaryota; kingdom Metazoa; phylum Chordata; class Mammalia; order Rodentia; family Cricetidae; genus Phyllotis; species Phyllotis vaccarum. The sequence goes on from JARWLC010000001.1 coordinate 98,103,483, forward strand.
AAGGATTTGAGCAGGGGTAAACAGGACATTCTGAAGGAGAAAGCAGAGATTGTCTAAGGATCTGGGCATCCATGTGATGGCTCAGATTGTTAGATGCATTGTGTCAGGGGTATGTAGGTGTGTGTGTGCGCGCATGTGTGTGTGTGTGTGTGTGTGTGTGTGTGTGTGTGTGTGTGAGAGAGAGAGAGAGAGAGAGAGAGAGAGAGAGACAGAGAGACAGAGAGACAGAGAGACAGAGAGACGGAGAGGTGGAGAGAGGCAGAGAGAGAGTGCACACACACAAGTACTCTTTACTGTTAGACATCCAGCTGTAAGGGATTGAAGACTCAGCTGGAACTGGCCTGAGAAGAGGGGTTAGAATCCCACTAAGCCCAAAGCCCTGAGATGGAGGCTCCCAGATTTAGACACTATTACCTAGGTTTTATCTTATATTCTTTCATTCTGCCCTAGTCACAATGCCCACAATATTTTTCTTCCCCTGAGTTGCACAGTGGTTGAGTAAACTCTTAGAATTTTATGTAGAAAACTCATAACCAGACGATAGGGGGTGTTTCCTCCTGTGTGCCTGTGTTCACAGTCTGGTGAAAAATCTTTCTGGAAGCCCCAGCAGATTGGCTTCCAGGTTCCAGCTATTAGGACTGGAGATATGACCATGGGCAAACAACCTATGGCACAGGAAATGAATTACCACCATTTCCCAGTATCTGTAGGGCATTGGTACTGGGACTTCTCTTGGATACTGTCTCAGTTGGTGTTCTATTCTTGTGAAGAGACACAATGACCATGGTAACTCTTATAAAAGAAAACATTTAACTGGGGCTTTAAGTTTCAGAGGTTTAGTGCATTATCATCATGGCAGGGGGCATGGTCACATGCAGGCAGATGTGGGACAGACTAGGTGAGAGTTTTACATCTGTATCTGCAGGCAGAAGGAAGGCACAAAACCCAGACACTGGGCCTGGCTTGAGCAGCTGAAACTTCAAAGTCCACCTGCGATGATACACTTCTCCTAAGAGGGCTGCACCTCCTAATCCCCGCCAAGTAGCGCCACTCCCAAATGCCCAGGCATTCAAATAGATGAGCCTATGGGGACCATTCCTCTTCAAACCACCACAGATGCCCAAATCTATGAATTCTCAAATCCCTTGTATAAAAGAGCATTGCATTTACATATCTCCTGCAAACTTCAAGTCATCATCTGACTATTTATAATACTAAGCAGACAATACTGTGTAAGTGATTGCTGTACTATATTGCTCAGTTAACAGCAACAAGGAAGGAAAATCTCTGCACACGGTCAGGTCAGGGGCAAGTTCTTTCCAAATTACTTTCAGTTTACAGTTGGTTATATTCAGGTATATGAGACCTGAGCATCTGCAGGGACAACTACAGAATGATCAGCTCCTAAGCAACAGTCACCTACTGGGACCTGAGTGAGGAGTCTTTCCTTAAGTAGTGTATGTGGAGGCAGGGGAGTGGGCCATCTGACCTCATTACCCTCTTCCTTGTGGCTACTTTAAATCCCCCCAGCAATTCCTAACACGGACCCCAAGGCCCTTGTTCTTTTCTGTCCCCCTGGACCACTCACTACTCTAGAGAAATACACATCGCTGACATGAAAAAAGCCTAGGAATGGTAATATCAACAATCCATTCAGCCATAAATCACTATTTAGAAGGAAAAACAAAACCACAAAGATTGTTGGGGGTGGGGAGTATTTTCTCCTAAACATTCTTGCATTTTTAATTCCTACTCAGAAAGTCATTTTCTGACTTTTATCGGACAACAGAAAAAACAGAAAACATGACCCCCATCCCTGCTTCTCGAGGGAGCATCCCTGTGGCCACCCCAGCTACTGTTCCCCTGGCAGACAGCAACCACGATGGAGCCCATTCCTGCTTGCTCTCTGTTCACTGGGTGGTGGCAGGGGTGGGAAGAGCTTAATACTAAACAGGGTTGCTCAGGCTCTAAATGAGTGGTGGCAGGGGGCCCAGGATTAAAGACATAAATAAGCTGCAGGTTTCCAGAGACCTGCCAGCAACCCTCTAACACAGGAAGATGATACTTGGAACTGTCCTGCTAACTCTCAGCCTCTGCTCATGCTCAAGGCTGAGACCGTCTGGCTCCCAAGCACCGGCTCTGCAGCTCACTCCTAGGGCACCAGGCTGAGACTGCTGCCTGAGATATCAGAGTGCATGGGGCATGTCCCTAGTCCCCAGATAAGTCCTGCATTTGTAGGAGCAGGTGCAGTTATAAATGCCATTCCTTTTCTGGGAGATGAGCTTTAAGATGCCAGTAGGCCTCTAGGTGAAGTAAAAACAAACAGACGTGAAAGGCCTTAGGATAATGGGTAGGTATGGACTTGCCACTTGCTGTAGTTCTAAAGCTGTTCCCAAGTCCCCTACATTCTAGAGCCCACACTCAGCTGGGACTTAGAACTATATGGCTCACATGTAGAAGAGTTGGAACAAGTGCTTTAAACTCTACTGCATTCAAGCTAGTGTGGAAGTCTCCTAAGTCAGAGAGTTGTTAGATGCACATGGGAAGCCATCACAGATATATATACATGGAATACAGCAGAGACAGAATCTTTGTGTAGAATCTATAGCAGTCAATGTGTGGTTGATAATCTGGTGACATCAAGAAGCATTTGATAGCAATGAACCAGGGGTTTGGGGTGATAGGAGTCAAGCCTGCTGTTAGAACTGTGTTTTATACACCAAGGAGATAGCTGTCACACATCATGTGCTCAAAGACACAAGGGACGTGTCTCCTATTATTCAGAAGCTTAGTAGCACCACAAACACGTAATCTTAATAGTTTAAATGACAGAGCAAGAACAATGGTGCATGCTGTGACACCTTAGATTCCCAAGCAGGTGCAACTTCAGAGAGGTCAAGTGGTCTACTGAAGCTTCTATAATAAGATGGGGTGTGGTGTGGGGATTACAGGATAAAGGATCTGGGTATATGAAGGGGAAGGAGGGATCCTAAGGACAGCTGTTTTGTTTCACTTGGCCTTCCCTGCCCATCTGTGACTGTCCACACGTGTTCATCTGCCTAGACATCATGTCCTTAAGACTTTTTTGATTCTAAAAATTCATTCTTTTAATTGTATTGATTGTTATATTTGAACACATCTTTGTTTAAATATAAACAAACCACAATAAGTTATGCACAAGACACACCCTTTAATAGGTCTTGACATGTATGTTTAGCTCTGACACCGTTGCCATCAGTGTAGTAACCATGTCCATCTGCCTCTGGAGGGTTACAAGTCTTGTCCAACCTGAAAGTCAGCCATGTGGCTTCAGCATATTCCTGCTCTGTGGGGTTAAAAGATCAACTCCTTTCCATCCTCAGGAAAGAACCACAGAACATAGATCTCATTTTCTTTTTCAGAGAAGAGGACCTATCTGTTTCTTCCTTCCTTCCTTCCTTCCTTCCTTCCTTCCTTCCTTCCTTCCTTCCTTCCTTCCTTCCTTCCTTCCTTCCTTCTTTCTTTCTTTCTTTCTTTCTTTCTTTCTTTCTTTCTTTCTTTCTATCTGTCTCTTTGAGATAGAGTAGCCTTGAACTCAAAACCCTTCTGCTTCATTCTTCCACGCACTGGAGTTTCATAAGTGTGCTCCTACAGTGCCCAGCTTTATGCTTTAGTGATGGTCACATCAGCCTTCTTCACTGATGGCATTTGGCAGGTGGACATGTACTTGTGTTGTTGATCCCAAAGAGAATCCCAGCAAAGGGGCATTGTGAGTTTCGTTTCATTCCAAAGGAAGAGAAGGCAAGTCTTAGACAGGTCACTTGCCAGCTATGGCAGATAGTAATGGCAGAGCTACCTCTGCATCTCAAGTTAGCTTGCAATTAAAAAAAGTTTATTTATTTTTTCAAAATGTATGTATATGTATGCATGTATGTGAGCCTGACAGAGGATATGTGTAGCACATGCATTCAAGAAACCATGGAGACCAGAAGAGGGAGATGGGTTCCTGGAACTGGAGTTACAGGCTGTTGTGAGCTGTCATGTGAGTACCAGAAACCAAACCCCTGACTTCTACAAGAATAGGAAATACCCTTATCTGCTGATCTTTCCAGGGCCAAAATTTGCTCGCCTGGCAGCCAGGGAAGGATCTACTATGTCACCATGGGATTCTGACCATGGACAATCTAGTGAGCTCAGGTTGGCTCTGTTAGCTTTCATTTCCAGCACAGTGCACCTGGGCTCTCCTTTCTCCACAGCCTCACTGGTGACAGTGCTCAATCCCTTTAATGGATGTGAAATTATACCTTGAGGTCCTTTGATTTGCTTTCTCCCAATGTTTAATCTGTGTTCCCATCTTTACAACAGCACCATTCACAGCCAAGATGAAGAAGCAACCCCCAAATGTCTATCATCAGGTGAACAGATAAAGAAAATCAATCTCTCTCTCTCTCTCTCTCTCTCTCTCTCTCTCTCTCTCTCTCTCTCTCTCACACACACACACACACACACACACACACACACACCCAGAATATTATTTAGCCTTTAATAAAAGAGGGGATTGCTGTCATTTGTGTGATGAATGATGCATGATGAACCTGGAAGACATTATGTTAAGTGAAATAAGCCAGGTGCAGAAGCCCAGATGCTGCAAATCTCATGTATATGGGTCATCTCAATGACCAAGTCCATACAAGAAGAGAAGAGAATAATGGTTACCCTGGGCTGGGGATTGTCAGCTTGGTCTCCATAAAGTTGAGGGAATAAAAACTTGACCATGGGTTCTGCTTCCTGTAAAAGGCCTTTGGTGGTCCCTAGTGGGAACTGTGTTATAGTTCTTCTGCCTACCACTGCCCTGAGGTCCCAGAGAATCACCCAGCTTTTCCTTAAATTGAAGCAGGATTCCCACATGCCTGGAAGAAGAACCTTAAAGAAAGAGGACAATAGGCATCTCCCACTGTCCATGCTTCCTTCCTGTCTGTTCCACACTTGGGAACCAGAACTCCGCTTGAAGCTGCTGTATAAATGTCCTGTCAGCCTGTTTATCCTCACAGGGCAGTTTCTTGGCTGCCCCAGCACTGTTAATTGCCCCCAGCTCAGGAGTCTTTGAAGGGATAAAAGCCAGATTGCAGACACACACCAGTGTTTATCACGCACGTCTTTCCTGGGGGGTCCCTGACCCAGGAAGGGGCAGGCCCTTTTCTTCAGGTGCCAGCTCTGCTGCCTGTGGGGATATCCTCACAGCTGCCTGGGGCTGCCTTGTGCCCCTCCACCAGCTCCCTTTAAACTGCACTTCTGATTTGCAGAGGACAGCTCATTTCAGCTCAGGAAGCTGCAGCTCGGGATGGGAAATGCTGAAGTGGATTTTTGGTTTTCCTTACCTGTGTGTTTCTGTGTTGCGATATCCCATCCTCCCGTGGAGACCTGATCCATCCTCTAAAAACATCTCTCCTCTAATCCACAGCATTCCTCCTATGCTTTAGGGTTTTTTTTTTTTTTTTTTTTTTTACTTGAGTACTGTTCACAGAGGTACCCCTACAAACAAGGGTTCTTCTTTGATGCTGGGCACAGAAGTGCCCCACCAAGGGTTCTTCAGAGGGTACTTTTGTAAAGCACTATGTTGAAGGGGACTTGGTATGGGGAAGACACCACATATGCAAACATGGATAGAATTTTACAAACAGGATGAAATCTCTGCAGAGACACCGTAAGATGTCAATGATCAAATGTTGGGGGGGAGAGAAGGCACTCAACTCAGGACCATCAGGGACCACGTGTCAATTCAACAATTCTGATTACATCATTTGCCTTCAGAATAATTATAGTAGGTAAGAGAGCTGAGCAAGCATCAGAGAGTGTTGGATCCTGACTCACAGGTCTCCAGGGAGCACAGGAGGCAGTGGAGGAAGGATCTGCACTCTAAAAGCCTGGTTATTTTTTCTAATTCTTATTTATCCTTGAGAATAAAAACACATAATAATGAAATATGACTCCCTCACTTTACCCCTATAATTTCCCTATACCCTGTTAGGATTCTGGACTAGCCCCTGAATCACACCAGGCCAATGGCAATTGGCCTGGCCCCACCCTGAGTTCTGATGTCAAGCTCCATTTAAGAAGGATCCCACCTTTGATCCTCCCCTTTTGCGTCTTTCTTTTCCCCCACAGCATCAGAGGCTGTGCTCCTCAACCTCCTCCCTCTCCCCTCCTCTCTCTCCATCTATCTCTTCTCCCTCTCTCCATAACAATAAAGTCCCTCCACGGTCTAAGTGTCTCTTGCCTTCCACCGAGCCCACATGGAGCATAGGGCCTCCATCCATCACCATCCTCAACCACATGGGTATATGTGTTAGCATTATCATAACACAACATAACCCCTCCAAAAAATACTTCCCAACTCCATGAAGTTCAGTCAGTACTGCCCATATGCGCATGGATGTGGGAACAAACCACTGGAACATGAGATCCTACCAGTAAGATTGTCCCCAGCCGCTGTCCACATTGTCCCCCGCTACTATCAACTGCCAATAGCTCCTCCGTAAGGAGAGGGGTCTAGAGAGCATCTATCCATTTACCTCAGAATTTGGCTGGCTTGATTTTGTAGAGATCTTGTTCAGATACTCCCAACTGCTATGAGCATACAAGGGTGACATTTCTGTCATGTCCAGAAGACAACTCTTCATTCCTCTCCACCCTAATGGCTCAAGTCTTTCCACTTCCTTTTCTGAGATGTTCCTGAGTCTTCGTGAGGGTGAGGAGGTGCTGATGCAGGCAGGCATCCTCAGGGCTGAGCGCTCATTCGTTCTCAGCACTTGGAGCAGTTATCCAACTCTCCATTGACTGCTTCCCAGCACAAAAACAATGAACAGAGCCTTCTGTGGCCAAGGCTGAGAGTGGCCCAGATTGATGAATATAGATACAAATACGTCTAGAGTATCAGGCACGAATGTCCATCCCTTAGAGCAGGTCTCAGATCCAATCAGAAAGCAGTTAGTAACTCCGTAGGGGTCATGTGGCTCTACCACCAATGGCAGGCCAGGACTGTAGCATGCAGGATCAGACCACAGGTATTCTTCCTCCCCAGCAGTCTGCAAAACATCTCCAGGCAGTATGAAAGCTAGCCAGCAAGTAAGTTTCCTGACCCCTTTGAGATGGGTTTCTCAATAGTCTGCAGCCAAAGTGTATTGTTCCTTCAGCAATAAGGTAGTCTTCAAGGGTAACCCAAAGCGATGACAATAGCTTGTATTGTTTTGGAGACCTCTTGGGTCACTTAATCCTTTTAACACTCAGCATTGTCTGCAGTCCTTCCTTTTTGTGTGCATTATACCATCCCTTGAGTTATTTCTCAAATTGGGTTGTGGGATTGTAGGCCTCCATGTTCTCACAGCCCTGATTTTTCATCTAGCCACCCCCTTCACCCCGTGGCTTCCTCACAGTCCCATGCCTCTCCCTGCTTAAACCTTTCCATTCCCAGCATTTCACTTTACAACATATAATCTGTTATGCCCCCTCACACATCCCCTACCAAAGGCCTCTTTCCAGATTCCCAGCTGCAGAAGTGGGCTTAGACCTGATATCTGAAAAATGAATGAGATTGGTGGGCATCACTGGAGGAGAGTGTCCCCATTGTGAATAACCACAGACACGAGAAGGAAATGCAATAGGAGAAAGGTAGAAACCATCCTTAGAGACCAATGACCCATTCATCCATTAATTCATTCATTCAACAAACACTTGTTGAACAAATAGAGTCTGGCATAAGCTCTGATGAACAGAGATCACATAGCATCAAGCATTTAGTTTGTGCTATGGTGATGTGGGAATATCTTTCTGTATGCTGTACATATCAATCTTTAAATAAAGGACTGTTTTGGCCATGGCAGGCACCGTAGAAGAAGTAGGTGAGGAATCAGAATAGGTAGGAGGAGGGCGGAGTCAGATGAGATCCAGTCAGCTACCCAAAAGAGCAATATGTAGGGAACATAGGTGAGCCACGGGCAACATGGCAGGATAGATTGATGGAAATGGATTGAGTTAGGATGAAAGAGTTAGCTAGCAAGGTGCCTGAGCCATAGACCAAACTGCATGAACTTAATATAAGCGTCTGAATCATTTTGGGGGGAGCCTAAGCAGCAGTGGGCGGCTATGTGCTCTGGGGCAGCAGGTCTGTGGGTCTGGACCTCTGGCAGCTGGGCCAGAAACCTAATTGTAACATATGGGGACATTGACTTTGATATTAAAGTACAGTATTTGAGAAGTTATAGAAAATGCAGCTCTATCCAGAAGGATTGAAGATTTGGGGCAGACTGAGAAAGTAGCATTTTATGCAGGTGATGGTGGGTGTATCCCTTGGCCACTCTTATCTCCCTGCCTTTCTTTAGTTCATCTGTTTGTCCATTTATCACAGTAACCTTGGAAACCACGACATTCTTGAGTCGGTGTCTTAGGACAGATTCTTTCTGCTGCACTGACAATCCCAGACTGCTGAGAACACACCCCGAACCAGCCTGAAAGATGCTGTAACCCCAGAAGGTTATGATCTGGCTCCAGGGCTGAGTGTGGTATCTGATGTTTTCTGATCCCCAGGCCAAGCTGGGCCTGCTGGTTTCCTGTTTACCACATCTCACTTTGCCCCTTCCATACCAGAGGGTCAGATCCTAGAACAAGGTTGAGGACAAAGCCTTCCTGGTCTTGTGCAGCCAATAGCTTTCCTGCAAAACACCCCAGCAGCTCAAAGGAGGCATTGCAGGAATGTGGAGTGTGACTCAAGAAGAGGGGTGGGGGGAGAGGTGGAGGGGGTGCAGAATTCTGATGAAAAAATACAACCGTCCCAGGCACCCTGGCCTGGATTCCCAAGTAAACAATCCAGACAGAAAGTAGTACATGGAGTGAGTGTGGAGACAGATGCTATTCCAGAGCCACCAGGGGATTTGGAAGGAACAAGAGCAAAGGCACTTCAGGGAAGAGGCCGGGGTCAATTCACAAAGCAAGGATTTTCCCTATCAACTCGGAACAAAGATAATTCAGGGAAGATAGGCCTATGTGCGTGCATGAAGTCAGGCAAGGCAGGAGTCCTTTGATCCTTAGCGATACTAAGGACTCATTTATTGACTTCCAGTACAATGATAACCCACATCACAATCATACTTATGATCTCTCCTTTCATGGTTTTAACCCCAGTGGGTCTGCCTGGTCCCTCCCTATGTGTTTTCTAGCAAGACTTCATTGTTTTTCTGGTGGGAGTATGGAGCACCAAAGGATGCTGTGGGCTGTTGAGACAATGCTGAGTCTGGATATTGAAAGCTCACAAACACTAAAGACCTTTCCCAGTTAGAGATTGCTTAACCACAAAAGTTGAAATATGCCCCAGCTGGTGGAGACTTTAGGGTGATGTGAGGAGGAGGACAGGTTCTGGAATCACACAGAAGCATCTCATGTACCTAGGGGGTGGGGATTCAGCCCGTCAGAAGGCTGGGGATAGGAACCTGGGACTGAGCCCCCTCTGCAGGCTTCTGTATGCATAGCTACCTTGTCTTTCTTTCCCTTGCAAGCTGGCTTCCTCACTTTCAAATGTTCATACAGACACCATTCTTAGAGGATACATGAAGAAATCACCCCAGAAAGCAAGGATACCAACAAAGTTCAACTTAGTGAACCATGCATGCATTTTACTGGGGTTACTTACAGGAATATGGGTGAGGAGTTACTTACAAGAGCAGAAATGACTAAAGACAGATGCATCACCAAAGCCCACCCCAGCATGGGTGACAGCTCAGAAAAGATGGGAGCCTGTAGCTTACTGCACACCTGCAGGCAACTCAACTGGTTGGAGAATGTCCTTTCTGGGTGGTTTAATTTGTCTGAGCCTCTTCCAGGTCACTCAGATATGGGTCTCTGCTTTTCCTGGGAAATGTCACACAATGTTCTTCCTCCCTCACACATTTCTTTTCTTAGCTGGAATCTGCTTCTTTCAGTGAGCCCAGCTGGTCTTAAAGTATCTCTCAGCAATCTTTACTGCTTACATATACTCAGGGGACAGAAGGGGTCTGGTGAATCTGGTCAGTTTCAGGGACTTCCTGAAGCTATTGAGTTGTTTACTCCACCAGCTTAAGGAGCTTTTCTGTAGATTCAGAATGTTTTGTATCCTTAGGACATTTTGTGGTCTCACTTTCCATTTAATATCCCATGTCTTAACAAGTTTTTCTCTGAGATGAGAGGTTTTAATCTTAAAAGAAACTGATACATGACTGGGGTTTTCCTAAGCACACATTTCAGAAAATGCTTCTTGTTTGATTCTCACTAACAGGAAATGTTCTAGAAAATGAAAGAAACCCAGCACTATTAATTAGAATACAAGTTGGCACTCCAATGCAAACCTAGCTTTAAAATAGTGAGTTGCTCCCTTACAGAGAAGCTCTTGGCAGTGGATAGGGGCAGAAGGGAAAAAATGATTCTTTTGGGAGGATGTGGTCATTGGTAAGATTCTCATGCTCCCCTGGATGGTCCCATACCCATGCACATATGTGCAGCATTAGCTAGAGTTAGTGAGTCATTTAAGGAGAAGACATGATGTTGTGAGGGGTGGTTGTTGTAGGGCATATGGGGAATGCTGAAAAGGGAAAATGGGGAGAGGGGTAGATATGATCATATTTCAATTTAGGCCTTATGAAATTTTCAAGAATAAAGAAACATTTCAAAAGATTTTTTTAAATTTCTGTTGCACATTAAGGTTGTAGCATTATCAGACCAGCCAGCAACATCTTCATGGCAGATCTACAGTACACAGTTCTATAATGGTCCCCATAGTCTTTTCCTTCTAGCATTCATGAGCTTGCATAGTCACTTCCTTTTGGGTAAGTTAAAACAACCCCCCCCCCCCGTCCCACCCCCCCACCCGCTGCATCCTGAGCACACACAGGCAAATACCAAAATACTATAGTATATGACTATATACTTTGGGTTATCAAAGGGCTACCTTCCATCTTGTTCTCTCTGCTTCTTACTATCTCTAGGGAAAGCCAGCTGCCATGAAGTAAGTTGCTTTGTGAAGAGATTAATATGGCAAAACTCCTGCATGTCTGGGACCAACAGTCAACTAAGACCTGGGGGCTGCCAAGAGCTCATGAGTGAGCTAGGAAGTGGATCCTCCCCAGTTGAGCACAGAGATGCAGACATTCTGGCTAGACTTAAGCCTCAAGAGAGACCCTGATCCAAGGAGGGCTCTGCAGAGCTGTGTTTTCACTTCTAGCTAGGAGGAACAGTGGTTTAGAAAGGTTGCTTAAGTCTCCACCGCTAAGATGAATTATAGAGAGCAGAAAGTCAGGCTGCTTCTACCTTGTTTCTTTGCCATCTTTGGGTGTCACCCTCCTTCACATGCTCCAAAATGACTCACCCCCATGCCTGCATCCCAGCCAACAGCAAGAAGAAATAGAAATTGAAAGACCATAGCTGCCGTTTATTCGGGGGAAATATTGGAAGCTGTATACAATGTCTCCATTAAGAAGCTACCGAACGGAACTTAGTTGTGCGACTTCCCATAGCTCCCAAGGAGGAGGCAGCACAGTTGTATTTAGCTTAAAACTAGAGTCCCATTTCAGTGGAAGAACATGAAGTTATTAGCCATTTCTGCCACAAACATTGATAGCCGAAGTGTTTACTTTGTGCACACGATGTTTATGGTCTATAGAATAGGTGTATAGTGAAGTCAAAGAAGATGAGACACGAGGGCCAAGAAGATAAATTTATAAGAGGGTTTACTGTGTAAGCATGATGTCCTGAGTTCAAGTACCAAAAAGCCCACAAATAAAAGCCAAGATGTGGTGGTACAGGCCTGTAATTCCAGTGCTGGGGAAGAAGAGACAAGAGCATCCTTGGGGCTTGTTGGTCAGTCAGGCTAGCTTAATTGGTGAGATCCAGGCCACTGAGAGACTTAATCTCCAAAAATAAGGTGGTGTCTGAGGAACAACCTCTAATGCTTATCTGGGCACTCACCTTAAATCCCAGAACCTGAGAGGCAGAGGTGGGCAGATCTCTGTGAGTTCAAGGCCAGCCTGGTCAACCTATTAAGTTTCAATCCAGCTAAGAAAAAAAAATTAAAAAGAAAGGAAAGAATTGGCTTAGTGATTAAGACTGTAAGATGTTCTTCCAGAGAACCCACGTTAAGTCCCCAGCACTCATGTCAGGTGGCCCACAACTGCCTGTAATTCCAGCCCCAGGAGATCTAATGCTTCTGTCTTCTGTGGGCATGTGCACTCATGTGCATATAACCTTGAAAGAAGGAAAAAAAAGGAAGGGAGGGAAGGAGAGAGGGAGCGAGGGAGAGGGAGGGAAGAAAAATTAAAGAAGGGGAGAAGATGAGTCCTATAAGAAACTTTATTGACCCAGCACTGGCCTGCATGGCTGGTGACAATTGTAGGCTTGCAGGGCGGTTAAGGGGCCAAGGGTCTTGGCCCTGTCTGATTTCTTCACCAACACAGCTATTCAGTAACTGCCAGTGTTTTCCTGAGTTTCCGCCACCCCTCCCAGAGCCCTCTGTTGGTAAAGGGCAACTGTAGAGCATTTATTTTGGGAAAGACTAAATGAGAAGCACGAAAATGAGGAGAGAGAGAGGCACAGCAAAGCCCTCGTGACAATCACACGCAGTCCCGACATTACTTTTCTTGCCAGAATCAAATGTGTTGTTTTGGAGCCTTGTGTCAGCATGGGTCCATCAATGTCTTGTCATCCTTGGCTGCCCCAAACCTCTGAATGCAACTGGCTTCCTTTCAAGTGACAATTCCCTTTGCTACAATTCCCCACAAAGAAACATACAAGGAATGGTCTCATCCTTCAGTGCAGATTATTGGAAGATTATCTCTGAATGAGCTAGAATATGGGCGCACAGAAGTAAATGTTTGTTGAAGTCACAGTTTCATCCTGGTAATGACTGTGACACAGGGAAGGCTCTTGTCAAGCTCATCCTGTCATTCTCCACACCCGACCTCCCATTTTCCACTTAGAAATAGGATCCCTGTCTTTGAGCCTGACATGTGGGTGAGCTTCGAGAATCTGTGTTTCCCAGTAGTCTTTACTGCTGGGTGAAGCCTTGTGCCACATTTGGCCAGTGAAATCTAAACGCAAGTGACACCCACAACATCTGGCTCATCTCCTGGCCACTGGGTAACAACCTTTTTGTGCTCAGAGGTGGAAGCCCCATGCTAAGGAAGGTAGATCTCAAAGCTCAAGCCCTGGTGGGGTGGGGGTGGGGGGTGGAGGATGAATTTGAACTGTCTTCCCACCCAAGACCACTTGCTTCACTTGGTACTTAAAACTTAAATTTTTCTCTGTTACTGTTACTTTGGCTAGACTTACATATTTTATTATTTTATGTGTACAAGTGTTTAGCCTATGTGCATGTGTGTACACCATTCGTGTATCTGGTGCCTGTGGAGGCCAGAAGAGGGCATCAGATTTCCAGGGATTCAAATTATAGACAGATATGAGTTGCCATGTAGAAGCTGGAATTTCCAGAATCCAGGCCCTCTGCAGGAGCAACAAATATGTCCTTAACCACTGAGCCATCTCTCCGGCCTCACGCTTGAGGCTTTTTACATGAGGGAAGTAAGCATCTATCTTACTTAAGGCCCTGCAGCTGAAGTCTCTTCGTGTGACTTAAGTAACCTTCAGTGGTTAGTGTATCGTGAGTTAGAGACATTGTTTAAACAACTATTTAGGTTTTCTTCTTTTTTCCTGAAACTGTCTGACCAATATGAAATTGCCTAATGTTTAATTAAATTGTAGAAAGTATTTTCAGACCTAGCCATTAGAAACCCTGTAAGAGATCACTAACAGATGAGATAGACACCTCACCACCCACTACAGGTGTGCTGTCTCCAGACAATGACATTGGTTCTGATTCATTAACTACAACTTGACACTTTCTCAAAATACAGACTCTGTGAGAAAAGAGGCACAATTAGAAAATGGATCTCTGAAATTACACAGCATATCCCTTCTGTGAAGCCCCGGCTGTTTGCAAGGAAGGTAACTGAACTGAAATTTTTGCGTCAAGAGTGTAAGAAATTCCAGCTAGATAGTAGAAATGCACATTACTTTAAAATATGACCTGCAAACCCTACTTGTTCCAAGAACATTATGGAGAGCTCAGAAAATGAACTTGAATAATTTAAAACCTGTCGCAGGATGGACACTTGACCTTGCATTGTCCGTACTGGCTCATCTGGCTGGAAATTCGCAAGGGCCATATCTTCTGTGTTCTTGCCAAGTATCCTCTCTGAACCTTTCTAGCAGTGTTAGGTGTGCAGCCCAGGCTTTCATGCATGCCAGGCAAGTTCTCTACCACTGAAATACAATTTCAATCTGTGTATGTTGAGTTTTAAAGGGCAAATTCTTGACATTTGGTCAAAGAAGCTAGGAGGTAGCCTGGTATTTTTGCCATTCTGGACAGACCCGGCTGATGCCTCCAGCTGTGATGACATCACATCTTTTCACCATGTGGCACCAATCTTCACTTGAACTTCCTCATACTTCTGAAATACAAGAGGAGGGTCTCTCTCTCTCTCTCTCTCTCTCTCTCTCTCTCTCTCTCTCTCTCTCTGTATGTGTGTCTGCCCAACGAGAACCTATTCTCTTTCAGCCCAGACAAATGGCCTCCAGTGGGGAAGAATATGCCCGTTTCTTCTTCTTCCCTCACTGTCTGCTTCCTATTTGTAAGCCTTTTTTTTTTTTTTTTCCTCTTTCTCTAGGGTCAGAACGGGATGCCAGGTAGGGAAGGGAAGGATGTGGAGAAAATGGGTAGTTTTGCACCAGAAATGTCTCCAGACTGTGTTCCCAAACCTGCTCTTCCCCTAGGTTCCTGGGAACCCTCAGGTCTGAGGACTTCTCGCCTGAGGATCCTATGACCCAGTGTTTCCTCTAACTAGCCATGGTTGTCCCTGGCAGTGTAAATAGACTACAAACCTTCTGGAGGTCCTCTTGAATGGGTTCCTTTTGGAAAGGATCCACCATCAGCTCCCTTCCTCAGAATCCACACGTGGACAACTGCCTGCTCTATTTCAAGCTAGGCAAGAGCCAGCTCTCTCTCTCCGGCAGAAGTAGTTTATACCACACACCGTGAACTGATGCAGCAGGTGGGAACACCAGTCTCTCAGGATTCCAGGAAAGAGGTTGTTTTATAAGTGGGTCAGTTTAAGGACACCATGTGGGATTCTTTCTTGACTCTTTCACTTCCTGTCATAACAGGAAGACCTAGGTGAGATGCTGTGCCACTAAGTCCTGCTCCCAAGGTTGGTCCTTTGGCCCCCTACTTATTTCTGGCCTGGCTTATTTCTGCAGAAGTCCTCATAACCCACCACACTCACAAATGGCCATTGCCCTAAAGTACTTCTTTGGGTGGGGTGGATAATCCATTAGGACATTAGACAGCAGCCTTGCCAGCTGCATGGAGCCATGGAGTGAGGTAGGTACGCATACAGAGGCTTTCCACCTATCCTTGAGGCCTGCCAGCACTTCATCACTATAGTCAGGAAGCAAGTACCAAGCCAGGCCCTGGGAGTCCTGCAGGAGAGGGCTTTACTTTCAAAGAACTGTGGTGGCCTGGGATGGTCCAAGCAAAAGTAAGAACAGAGGGCCCATGCACTGGGCTTTCTGATTTGTAGCTCATCAGATCCCCTGTAAGCTGAGCATACATTTAACTGAAGCTCATTGATTCAGCACCCATTTATTGCTTAAATAAACTTAGCAACGTTTTTCTTTCCTGAAAGTTCTGGTTATTTTGACTCTTGATAATAACACTGTCTCATGGTTGTGGCCAAGGACTAAACTTGATGAGTCCTGAGACTTCTCTCAGATCCTGTTTTCTATTGATGGTTGGGGTGGGGAAAAAACTGGACACAACTCTATATGTGCCCACCTTCACCTCAGGGTACTGTGCCCACCTTCACCTCAGGGTACTGTGCCCACCTTCACCTCAGGGTACTGTGCCCACCTTTACCTCAGGGTACTGTGCCCACTTTCACCTCAGGTTCTGTTTGGAGGAAGAAGAGCTCTGATTAAGATCCCAAGTTCTGGAGCCTGGCTAACCAAACATGAATTCTGGAACTGTCAGTTTTTAGCAGTATAGCCTGGAGCAAACAAGACTTAGTTGATAAATACATGTTCCTGATTCCTCTCCTATACACTAGGTTTATGACTCGTCTTATATGTTCAGAACAGAGCATGACACAAGGTGAATTCTCAACACAGTATGCTGAGAAATCAGGAAAGAGATGGCTCTATTTTTCACTGATGCCTGCTTGGGGCAGTGTCTTCCCAAGTCATGGTTCTTTATCTGACTTTCTGGACAAAGATGCATGGCTCAGCCTGGTTGCCAGAGTGCCATAGGTATGTGTCACATTGTTACATTGAAACTGTTACTTAAGCACTCTTTGTCCAGACTGGGTCCCATAAAGGTCCACAAACATTGCTTTAGGGACCCACAGTGGGAGAGTTGTAGCAATCTCTTTGGAAGAAACACAGATCTTCGAGTATTTGTGGATTTGCTGAAGGATTCGAGTCCCAGTCCTTGCCAATTTGGGAGGCTGAGGTTTTTTTTGTTTTTTTTGTTTTTTTGTTTTTGTTTTTTTTTGTTTTTTTGTTTTGTTTTGTTTTGTTTTGTTTTGTTTTGTTTTCTAGAAAACTGTTTGGCTCAATATGTTTTCCTGTCTTGCTTGAAAATATATCTGTTCTTCAGAGTTTTTCCTAGTCTAGATTTTTCGCAAGCTAACTCCCTCATAACTAAATCCATTGCTTTCAGAGGTTCACCCCATCAGGTTTTCGCTTTAGGCTTTGCCAGTGGAGATGCTCAAAGGAGAACCTGTCTTCCCTCTAACCTTCTCTGAGACTAAGGGAACATGCTTATCTTGTGACTGGGTCCTGTTTAAATAAACTAGTGGTTTGAAAGCTGCCTGACTGAGCCTGTGCTATTAACCTTAATTCAAGTTGCTTTTTCTTCAAGTGTTCAAAAAACCTGATAACCAGTCAATATACACATAACATTTTTTCCCCTGTCACAGCCTTAATGGATAGCAAGAGGACTATGTTTGGCTTGAAAGAACGAAGTAGGTGAGTGTAAAAGAATGCAGTGCCCTAAGTATAGTGGCCATCACATCTTCATAGAGCAGCTGTGACAAATCAAGAGACCCCCAGATCAGGTCTTTTGACATTCATTCCTAGAAGTGGGTGGGGAGGGTCATTAGACCCTCATTGACAGTCCAGCCCCTCCTTCCAAAATTGCCCACAGAATTATTGCATTCTTGTGGTCCCGGGAGGTGGTACAGTGTATAGAATGTGGAAAACTAACTAAAGGAACAGTCTGTCCATGCAGTTTGTAGGAAAGTGGTCATTTGTTCTTGGGTGAGACTTTTTAGTGATGTAGTTACTGAGGGGTCATCCATGCTTCTGTAAGTAACCCCCCCTCCATCCGTGTATGTTGCTGAGCCCAATAAACTCATTGGTTCTACAAACTACATTTGGATGGGATTGTTACTCTGTTGCACAAATAAAGGAAACTCAGGGCCAAATCTCTGGGAAAGGCGGAGATATTAGATAGTAAACACCACAGTCAGATCTCTTGTCTTCCAGCTTCCTCAGCCTAGCTCCTCCTGGCTTCTTCTGCCTGTTCTGTCTTTCTGTGACTGCCTTAAATACTTTCTTTGCTCAGTTAAGGCGTGGCACCACCACTGCCTGCCTGGGAGCCTGGGACTCCTTCTGTAAACTAAAATGACCTCGAACTCAGATTGGATTGAGGGCGTAGGTCACCACTCCCAGGATACTCTCTGTGCTGGGATTAAGGGTGTGAGTTACCACTGTCTGATCCTCCTAGACTGACTGTGGGTAGATCCCTCTGATATCTCGGGCTTTTTTATTATTATTATTATATTTGAAAATATCCCCACATTATTCTGGTCTAATTTTCTCTCTCTATCCCATTGCTTCAGTTCCCATTCATAGTTCATCTTTATAAGAAGTCAAAGGCAGCTGATCTCATGGAAGTCCCTCAAAAGCAAGCACACTTGGAGTTGACCAGGAACTCAAAAGCAAACATGATTATGTGTGGTCAAGTTATTTTTGACTTAAAAAAAAAGTACCAAGAAGATAGTTGAGAAAACTATCCTTTAATATTTAAAGTTATTCTTTAAAAAATGATGTTGGGGGAAACTGAGTATTTACATAGGAAAAAATAAAATTGAATTCTAACCCAGATCATGTACAACATCAGCTCATAACGGTTAAAGGGACAAATTTAAGACTCAGAATCATAAAGTTCTAAAACCACTGGGATGGAATCCTGATATCAGCCTAGGAAGTAATGCTCTGAACATCATAGAAAAGTATCAGCCAAAAAAGCGAATTTAAAAAGAAAGGCTACATCAAACCAGAAGCTTCTGCCTAGCATGGGAGACAGTCACCATTTGGGAAAGATGTCTACAGATTGGGAAATATATCCACAAACTATTTATCTGGATTAACAGCCAAACCATTTAAGAAACAGACACAACTTAATAGCAAAGGGCTGAATGACCCAGTTTTTAAAATGAGCAAAGAACCTGATAAGACCTATTGCCAAAGAAGGCAAAACAGGGCAATCTGTGCATTAGAAGATGCTAACAGTACAGGTCATCAGGGAAATTCTCGTTTCTCTTCTCTTAACAGAATAAGGTTTGAGATAAGGTTTCACCCAGGCTGGCCCTGAATCTCAGCTTCAGGGAGGCAGATGACAAAGAGACGGGTCATTTTATAAGTTGGCATCAATGACAGAACAGAATTCTATGGTAAAATGAGGACTGCTCCTCAATCTCGGGGGAAGAGTTGGGCAGCCTTGCCCAACACTTCTTCCACCAACAGCCTTTCATTCCCCAGCAGGAGAGCATGCCCAGCCTTGCTGCAGCTTCAAAGTAAGGCCTGTTTTCCAAATGTCATCAAGTAATGGGCAGCCACAGCTTGGTGGGAACCATCTGGGCATCTGAGGCTTCAGGGCAAATCTCTCACCTTGGTGAACGTGCACAGGCATTTCCATGCTGACTCTAGCCCAGAGCAAGACCTCTCGTGACTGCAGAAAAGCCACTGTAAGCTTCTTGTGCGACCTTCCCAGTACAGCTGCACTCACTCAAATCTACAGCCAGATCTGGGCTGTGTGTAAAGTGTTTCCTCAGTGGGGATGGGGGAGTTCTCAGAGATGGTTTATGAGTCATTGTGAAAGGCCAGCTGGTGGGATGCTGGGGACTGAAGGATGATTCTCAGTCTCTCCTGTACCCACCTGGTCATTGGTCCAGCAACCTACAGATGGCTGGGATAGAAAAATGTCAGGTCCTTCTTCTTGGAATTGACCATTATTTGACCTCACCACACTGTCTGAGGAAGGTCTGGGGATGGTAGATGCCATGGATGTTTGCTGAGTGAAAAGCTGGGGTCATTTTCTGGATTCTACACCTGGGCTGAACTCTCTGGTTGTCTAAAACATATGCAAGCATTGGCAGTCAGCACTTCCTTAATGTGGTGACAGGGTTATTTTCTGGCATACTTGTGCAGTGGCAAAGGGCCCCATCCAGTAGGGCCTGTGTGCAGTTTAATACAATGCAGCTGCCATCTTATAATTCTGAATAACTTTCAAGTGTATCTTGAGTTTCCATTTTTTCCTGGGTCCTGAAAAATACATGGCTGGTCTTGGGGATCAGTTTCCCTCACAAAGTAAGAATAGCAACATCATGGGGAAAATGGATTTTTATTTTGAGGCAAGGTTTTTCTGTGCAGCCCAAGCTGGCCTCAAACTCACAATCTAGCCTCAGCCCCAGCAGTGCTGGGATTATAGGTAAGCATCACTATACTTGGTTTAGGAAATAGGATTTTGATTATACCTAATCCATCAAGTGAGCTCACAGCTCTGCTATGCTGAAACCCCAAGAAGCCTCACAGTGACAAGGAGTCTGTTGACAGTCATTAGCTACAGTCATACATCTACCACCTTCTGTGTCCTTAAGAAGTCCTTCCTCTTAAGGAAGAAGGTGATGTTTCTGGCTGTAAGTAGTAGCATGGTGGGAAGATGGGAGAGACATTTTTCCATTCAGAACCTCATTTTTCAACTAATAAACTTAGAGTACTCTAGCCAGTCTGAGCCAATCTAATCAGATGGTATTTCCAGCAAGACCTAGGAGTCGCTTCAACCTTCAGTTCTACTGAAAGTCTTCTGTAATGCTATCTAGCCCTTGGTATGTGGTGGGTGCACTTCAGCCTTGCTGGCAATAGTGATGATGCATACAATATACACAGATGTTATCCCCCTCCTCTGCATTTCATGGAGTAAGGACCATATATCACCCAAAGTCCTTCCCTAGTGAAGTTCCAGTTCCTTACTCTCCCACATTACCTTCTTCAGTAGAGGCAGCGGATGAACTCCAGGCAAACCAAAGTCAGGGGAACATTGTCCCCCAGCTCACTGACAGACACTTTTAGTAATGGTGGGACTGGCTTGTGAGAAAAGTGGTGCTTTGAATTGTGGGTCTATCTGGATTCATTATAATTGGGGGTCCTCGCCACATGTATTCACTTTGGGTCTAGAATGGGATGCTCTATGGATGCGGGGCAAGTTTCTGTCAGGGCTTTGGACAAATAGAGACCCAGAGGAATCTTAAGGTCTATACCTAGCTCAGATACTGCTGTATCATTGTCCAAAGCAACTCACGTGATTAAAAGTTAGGTGCCAGAGCATCCTTTCTGCTAATGTCAAGACAAGAATGTAGCCCTAGGGGTGAAGAACCGAGGCTAGTAATTAAATCCACCTCTCTACCTTTAAGATCTACTATCTCCGCTATCGTCTAGTCATCCTGGGGACTGTGGTAGTTAATCTCCTTATTGCTGTGACAAATTCCTGACAGGAACAGTAAAAAATTTGTTACAGCTCAACATTTCAAAGGGATGTCAGTTCCTCGCTATAGGGAAGCCTGGAAGTATCAGTGGCTGCCTAAGCATGGAGTGGCAGCTTTTTCACAGGTCACAGAACAGGAAATGATACGGGAACCAGGGCCAGTTTCCTTCAAAGTCTCCTCCCCTAGTAGCTTCCTTTCAGTAACTAGGTTTCAGTTCCTAAAGACTCTATAGCTTTTAGAATAGCACCACAAGCTGGGGACTGAGTGTTCAGACCATGAATCTGTGAGGAACACTTGGAATTCAAAGCACAACAGGGCTCATTGTCTCTTGTGCATTTAATATCCACCAAATACCAAGCAAAATCTAATGCACTTGAATGAAAGTAGATCCCATAGTCCAGAATGCTCTGGTTTTATCATGAAAGCAAGGTCGTAAAGTATCTCCTAGGAAGCATATTCAAAAGAACATAATTTGCTCCCAGGTAGAATGGCAAGGAGGTGCACGGTCTAGGAACCTGAATTGCATTAGAGGCTCAGGAGAAAGAGGGCCAAGGTTTGGGGACTAACTCCCCTAGTCCTTCACAGTGTGTGCCAATAGGCTAATCAATTTTAGGGTGCTAGCCTTTGGTCAGACCTGGCGAAGTTCTTAAAGGTGCATATTTGGTGCACAAATGAATGACTTTAATTAATGACCCTCCACACATAACACAATCTTCATGTCTGCATAAAGCAAAGTCTTGGTGTCGTCACCGAGTTTTGCAGATGGTCTCTGGTCTCTAAAAAATAACTAAACAAGTATACCTTAATGTCGTTTTTATAAATTGTTTTTTTTTCTTTATACTTCATCCTACAAGACACAAATCATTTCGCACTATTCAGTAGACAAGCCTTTTTGTGTGTGTGATACTTCATTTAGAATTCCTTCCTCCCCTCCCCCTCCAAGTAACCACATCTTTTAAAATAATTGATGAGGTAAATTCTACATGACCCTGACCACTATATATACTGTCTCTGGTTCTTGGTTAAACCACACAAATCACACAGTTGCTGAGAACAGCCATGTATTTGAGTCTGGACCAAACCTCTGTCCGTCTGGAGTATGTTCAGCTAGTACCATAAGAACCTCTGGCTATTCATCTCTTCTACCACAGTAGCTAAAGCTGCCAAAAACAAAGGAACAGAAAGAAGAACAAAGGGTTTTGGCAGCAAAATTGAACACCTGAGTCCAGCTGGGCCTAAAGATGGATCGCCTGGCTGTCTCCAATAGAGAAGCAGATGCTCCTAATGTTTAGGCTTATAAGAGTTTGGTTTCTTTTACCTGCAACTATTAGAGCCCTGGCCAGTATTTCATCATCTGATATGGAGACCAGCTTGACCACAAGCAGGTGGGACTGATCAGGGGTTTGCAAAGCCAAGGATTTGCTCAGCAAGACACACGGTTTATTCTAACAACCACACCAGACGTGGGGCCCCAACTCACTACCCCTGAGGTTCTTCTCTAGAAAAACGGATCAATTAAAAATAAATGCTGCCGTTAACTCTGTGTGTTCTAGGCAAGACCAAATCGCGTTCTTCAATATTATTTCTGTTGACTTCCATCTGCTGCAAAAGTAATTTTTTTTTCATGTCAACACCCAGCGTTAACCTTGGTGACTTCCTGGATATTCAATAGGATGACCTCCAACTCCAAAATCACTTCTTGTTTGATGAAAGGATAGTAGCCTAAGTTTGGACCACAGGAAACCATGCATCACTTTGACCATGTTGCTTTATTATTATTATTATAAATACGATAATATGGCTAGGTGGGATGGTTTCAAAGGGACAGGATGTTACCTTAAACATTTACAGAGCTGTGGTTAAAGCAGCATTCTTAAACTACCTTTTCAACCCACGGAGCTTACATAAATATTTGGCTGTTGGTGACAGGCCTAATAAATCTGTTTAGAATTGGCGCGGCACTATTTACTTACAAAGTAAAGTCATAGCCCACTTTGTCCAATGGTTTTAAGAGGGAGACATGCTACTTTTTAGCACCTTGAATAAATATTTGTAAGACATATAAATGCAAGATAACCCTGCCTCTTCCCCAAAGCTATTTACTGCTTCCTATCCAAATGCCCTTTCTAGATGTCACTCCGTTCAGCTGGAATGGCTGGATATTTTCTTAAAATATATTGAAACATGTCAACTAGTATTGCAGGAATTCTTGGATTTCTCAATCCTCAAAGTCCTGCAGGGTAGTTTTAGCCTGGAGAAAAAACAGGATTTTTTGAGCTTACACAATGCAAGTGAGAACATGAACATGACCATTCAGGGAGGAATAAATCTTGTGTCTGACCCAAACGTAAAGATACATCCTTAGTGACCTGCCACCCGGTGGGCATTGTGGAAAGTACTGGAAATGGAGGTAGAAAGGAAAGATGAGCAACTCCTCTGGGTATACCTCCTTCACTGAAGCTAAGAGGTGATCTGAGTTGTTCTCCATGGCTATGGAGATGGAGCTCAGTCCAAGGGAAGCACAGAGTGTCTCTGCTCTTCCCAAGAGTTGAGATTCTTCCTCATCCCAAGAAATGATTCCCTCGGGGAAAAGACACCAACACTGACTAGCATCCTCTTCATGAGGATCAAGACACAAATAAGTTCACGATAGTCTTACACCTGTGCGCAGCGCTCTCTCTCTCTTTCTCTCTCTCCTCTCTCCCCCCATCTCTTTCTTATTTAAATCATTGAATTTTTTTTTTAATCTAAGAAGTGTTTCTTGCTTGCCCTGTGGTAGAGAATCAAGGTTTACATGATACACATGGATCTAGAATGTTTGTTATTTGCAGGTTGTCAATACCATATGAGGTTTAATTTGAAGTACGTGTTAACTAAACAAGACCTCACGATAGTAAGATAGTGAGACTGATTCACAGAGGGAGCAATTCAAGGTCTCATGGGAAAAACTGCCTTTGTCCGGGTCTATCAAGGCTTCTTGGTCCGAACACTCTTAGACAGAACAAAGAACCTTGGCTTTGGGATTTCTGTTTCCAGGGGAGGAAGAGATGATGCCGACCTTAAACGATGCAATTTAGCCTTTTGTTTTCAGTGCATTGATTTGAACAAGATGGTCCATTCCTAGTATCCGCATTCTCAACCCTTGTCCCCATCCCACACCCTTTGACTAAGTGGACCATATGGAAAGCCCTGCTTCCTCTCAGGCCACAGCCTCCAAAGACTGGTAGGCTGCTACACTTGCTTCCTTTGCCAGCCTGAGGGATCATACCTGCCTAAGCAGAGGATGCCAGCAAGAAGTGTTCTCAGCCAAATGCCATTCACAGCATTTTCTTCTGTCTCTGGCAAATGTAAGACAAAACAAAACAGAACCCAGAACACTACCCGGTTGGTGATGGTTTTATTTACTCCCAGGAGTATGGGAGAACTCTTCACAAAGACTGAAGAAGTGGACCAGCCAGGATATTCTATGTGCTGTAATGAGCATCCCCAGACTTGGTACGAGGCTCTGGGGACACGCTGATAAACAGAACAAAGGTCCTGTGCTCACAGGCTTCATTTTTGTAGTTTTCAGAATTATATTGGTTTATATGGGGGATGATTGCTTCCATGAACTATCAGTGCTGGACTTTCCCATATTGTCAACAAGAGTTAATGGGTCCTACTCACATGGGAGTAGAGAAAATAGCCTTAATTATCTACTTGCTGCCAGAAGACATCCCTTCCAGAGCTTCTCACCTGATCTTCCCACCAACCCCATAGCTTCTTCTATAGTTCAACTCTGAACACACCCTAAAAGTATGGGAAGGTTTTCAAGAATACTGACAACTTGGCTTGGTCAGTAGAGAGGTGCTACCAATGAGGTTGTGCCAGATGAGGTTGACAGGCAGTCATGCTTGATAGTTATGGAATGAACACCCTTGGGATGGTGGCAATAAGGAGGTCAGATTTGACTGCAATGGCTGACCTAAGCTAGGTACATTTTACACAGTAGTTTCTCCATTCACAGACCCACGTCGTCAGGCATCTTCTCTGTAGGGGATACCAATGGGAGAAAAAACAAAGCTCCAGTCTCAGCCCCAATCTGTGACTGTCACAGTAATAGTCACCATCCAATGAGAAAGAGAAATGTGAGGGGGAAGATATTTGTTTTGTTCACTCACTGGGCAGTGTCTTGCTAGGGATGGTATAAATAACTAGGGGTGGAGGAGCCCGGGAGATGACTGGGGAGGGGTAAAACAATCAACATACAGGCCTGAGTTTGGATGGCCAGAACTCACATTTAAAAAGCAGCTACTGCTTCGCTGTTTCTCATCCCAGTGTCCTTACTGGGAGATGGGACACAGAGACAAGAGGCCTGTGGCAGGCAACCAGGCCAGCTAGCCTGGCATATATAGTAGTGAGCAAAAGAGACCCTGTCACAAGCAAGGTGGAAGGTGAGGTCATACCCAAAGATGTCCTATGATCTCTATATGTGAGCTGCCCCCCCTCCCGTATACACAAAAGAGAAAAATAATAATTCAGAGGAGGTTGTAATGTGGTTATTCTTACTCTTCGATTCTGACGTCAAAGACACAGCTAGCTTCCTAGAAAACAGTCAGAAAAAAATATAAGGCCCACAAAATATCAGCACTAATAAACTCCTTTCTGAGGATTCTTCCTAGAAAACTGAAGTAAAAAATGAAAAGATTACATTTTTGATGGTACTCATCATAGCAACTCATAAAAACTGTTATTCAGCTACAATATAAGGATGAATGTATTAGCCAGGACAGGCTAATGCTGTAACAAACAACCCCTTTTCAGACCAACACTTTAAACCTTTCTTTCTCACTTGTAATTTAGTGTGGGACGCATGCTTTACCAGATGGTGATTCTGGGATTTGGGATTACTCTCATGGCTCCACAGTCCTCTGGGGGTCTTGAGATCTTCCACATCTGGCTATCAGATGGTGAGAATGAGAAACCGGGTATGAGGAAATAGCCACAGGGCACTTTAGAAGCCATAAAAAAGTGATGTGTATCATATACCTCCCAGGCAACACTTAAGAGAGCTAGACATGAATTGGGCACATCAGGAATGGATAATGAGTTGGCTCTGTAGATGCAAACCACACATGTGTCACAATATGTTAGCTGTACATAGTAGGGAGAACTGGGAAGGTGTCTGGAAAGAGGCAGCATGTTGTGCTATTGAACATCTTCTTTTGAATCAAGTTGAAACCTCTTCTTGTGTCTGTTTTAGACCATAGTGCCTTTGTAGAGCTGGAGAGTGGCTATGGCACAAAGCTCTCTCTCTCCCCCCCCCCCTCTGTGTGTGTGTGTGTGTGTGTGTGTGTGTGTGTGTGTGTGTGTGTGTGTGTGTGTGTGTGATGAGAAATGAGGTCAAGAATGCAAATAAATAATATGTTAGCCTACAAGGAAGTTTGGAGCCAGACTCTAAGGTTTCTTCCATGTTCTCCAAAGTGCTTGACCCTGTTCTTTATACAAGGAAACACAATAAAAATATATACCAATCATTGCATTTATATGTTATTTATAAGGTAGCTTAGAGAGAAATCATGGAGATTGGAGGGGAAAGGGACTTGTTAGGAATCTTTCTAGAAGATGATTGGTGTCCCCTTGATCATGGGCACACTTAGGGTCTTTTAAGGTCAGATGATCTTACCTTGGCAGTCACTGTTGATTCCATACTCTTGGACACTATGGTGAAGGATTCTGCATTTGTGGAACTCTCAATTTAACTGAACAAGACACGGATGGTGGGAAGGAGCTTGAGTACCACCTGGGTCTTCAACAAAATGTGATAGCTTGGAAGTTTTAGATTGAATAAAACTGGAAGGCTGGGAGCTAAGGGGTCATGGGAAGAGTAAGTGTTATGGCCACCTTATAGGTAGGGATGAGTGTAGGGAGGAGTGTATGGGGTGGTTTGGAGTAGATAAAGAAATAGATAAATATACACGCATATAGACCTTCTACCATATATACATATATCTGAATATATGTGTGTATATATATGTGGTTATACATATGGAACATAAAAAGTACATATAAACTTTGCCATAAGCTTAAAACTGCTGTAAAAATTAAATTAAAAAATTTCAATTGGCTTATTTATATATTACACAAAACCAAAGCCCAAAACAGTACCCAATTTTTTCTTTTTCCTCCCAGTTATGCCAAAGATTCATAAACACATTTTGGTAACTAACTCCCACACAGGCTTTGACACTCATGCCTTTTCCTTCTTAAGACAGAAACAAATGATGTTCAGACTGTTAAAGAGATGGTATTTCTGGATTAGTATGTGAAGTGAGCCAGTCATGAAACCAGCATTTTCTTTGGAATGCTTACTCTGGATGAAGGGAGAATGCTGCCCTTTCTGGTATGTTCCTTGGGAAGGAGCCACATTCACAGCCCTCCCCTCCAGGGTGTTTTACAGAGGAGTAAGGTTTCTGCTCAAGGGTCTAACAAAGAAGGCAGTGTTCCTCATCCAGTAGGACTTTCTAGCTGGTGGCCCAGACCTACATGGTTAGTCTACTATGATAAAACTCAGTGCTTGCCTTCCAAAAAATAAAGTCATGCCCACCTACCTTTTGGTAAACAATGAGCCTGAGCCGACTGGTCACATTTAAAATAGGGGATCCAATCTGTTCCTTTTGATCACACCATGAGGCACACAGACAGAAATGAAAAAGAAATGCCAGATGTCAGCAGGTAGCAAAAATCTCAGGATGAAAAATAGTCTGTCAGAGATCATAAGAAATTCGGCAAGGTTGAGTCAGCCTTGGTCAATGAAAGGCTGCCACGTAGAGGTTTTCCCAGTTGGCATCAGAATAGGTGGAGAAACACAGACTGCTTGTCATACTCTGTTGACAGCCTCATGCCTATTATGGGTCCTCTCTGATGGGCACCTTTCCATAGACGATGATGAGAGACCAGACCCTGGGAGAATGCAGCAGAGGGGCCTCAAGGATGCTGCAAAGGTAGAAGCAGAGATGTCTGGGCACTAGCATGGCTTCTGCCACAGGAGGATGGGGCCTTGCTGGTGCCAAGCCCTGTCAGATCTAGGAGAGCTGATGTTTACAAGCATTTGTTCCCTCATGTGAAAACAGGTACCTCCTCAATAAAAGTTCCTTCTGTTACTTGGAACTGAGGCCAAAAGGAAAATGGGAAATCCTGGCAATCTCACTTCTGGAAGACTCCATCTTCACTGAACACTGCCAACAACTGCTCATCACGGGGGCCCAGTAGCAGAGGATAAAATGCCTGCTCCAGGCTGGCTGGACCACATCCCTTCTCCGCACTGTTTATACCAGTCAACTGGCCAGGACCATGGCATGTCTGTGTGTGTACAACACAAATGCATATGTGCCAGAGACAGAGTCCTTCTGCGGGTTAAACATTCAGGCAGCTGGCACTACAAAGCGCCATAACCACCTTATAGGTAGAGAAAAGTGGAGGGAGGGAGTGTGTGGGATGATTTGAACTAAATAAAGAACTATAAAATGCATCAGTGGCCTTTAGGCCTGTTCTAGGAGATGCACAGTCTTGATGGGATACAAGGACAAAAACATGATATAGACCAACACTAAGTGAGAGGAGCGTCAGAATATACCTAGAGTTGGGGGGGTAGGCAGAGAGGAGAGTAAGGAAGAGATGAAAATGAACAGCAAGAAGAAAGGGGAAAGGTGGAGAAGGAAGTGAAAGTGAAGGCAAAGAGGTAAATGATTCGCTCCCCTACTACAGAGCAGCCCACCATACGATAGGCTCCCATCGTCACAGAGCCACTCTGTCACATGACGTAATCCCACCATCACAGAACCACTCCATCCTTCTTGCCTGATGGACTAAACTTCTGGAGCTGCAAGCTGAAGTAAAATTTTCTTGTCTTGCTTCTGTAAGATATTTGATTCCATTAACGAGAAAACTAACTAACGCATCCTGCTCACCATCTATGTGCCAGCTCTTCTAGTGACCCATGAGGACCTCCTGCTCCTGTCGGGGAGGCTGGGAGCTAAGGGGCAGTAGAAAGAGGAAGGAACATTTTAGTGGACTAGTTGATGAACTATGAGTGTGAAGTTACCACTCAGGTGCAATGGATGTAGGAAGAGGAAAGATGGACTGTTGACCCATGTACTCGTGGGAGCCTGGGTAGACAGTGAGCTGAAGCCCCTTCAGATCTTGCCAAGGTCTCACTACAGTGTGGCCATATGATGCAGTAATCACAGAGCTCAGGCTGTGGACTTCCAGCCCTGCTACTTTCTAGACAAAGGACTCTCAGTAAATGATTTGACTTCTTCAAACCTCAGTTTCCTCTTCTACGAAGGGCAATGAGATAATAATTTCAATCTCAAAGGATGGTTGCAAAGGCTGGGAAATCTATAATAACAATGCCCAGCCCCATACATGTGGTAACCAATCATCAAATTCATTTTTTTATTTTAATTACAAGAGTAAAGGTATAAATGTGCTTTTAGTTTCTGTCACATGGTTGTTAAAGCCTGGATGACATATAAAATCCTTGTGGTATAGAGGATACTCACCAGCACCACACCTATAGTCTTCTTCTTCCCAAACCTATATTGAATGTAGACAGACCCTTTTACAGCTTCCCTTGCAGCTAGGAATTATGTTTTCATCAGTGAGATGTAAGCACTGTGCTCTCCTGAAAGCTCTTTAAATTAGCAACTCAGCAGGCACAGACCATTTGATTGTAACACTTTTTCCCCTCTTCCTGCCTGACATAGGCATGCAAAAGATGAAATTCCAGCATCCTGATTTCTGTATGTAGCAATGGAATCCGCACGGAAGATGATTGAGTTGCTCGTGAAGAAGGAACAGCCGTGGAGAGTCTTGAGCTGTCTGCCTCTCAATTTCTTTTCACATAGCTACCTGCACTGTGTAAGTCATTGTAACTTTGATATTCACCACTGATTACAAATTGGAAATGATGCATTTTCCCTTGACCCAGACATTTAGTTAGGGGAGGAGCTGACTAGTTGAGGGCAGAATCCTATGGAGGCAGCCATTTCCTAATCTGTTCTGGTCTTTCTGTTCTTCTCTCTCCAAAGGGCTCAGAGGGGCTCCCAAAATGGATGCTCCCTGGAACCTGTGAACGCTTCTTTATCTGAGGAAAGGTCTTTGTAGACATAGTTAGCAAATTAGAAATGAAGAGTGAACCCTGTGCATCTCCTGGATGGATCCTAAATCCAACAACCATACTTGGTCTTGTGGGAGGTGGGGAGGAGACGGTGAGACAGAGGAGAAGAAATGTGACTATAGAGCAGAGATGGGCTAACACAGTTATGGATGCAGGAAGGTCACAGCCCCCAGAAGCTAGAAGAACCAAGGATTCTTGCCTAGAGTCTTTACCCTGAGTGTGACTTTGCTGTCGTCTTGAAGTTAGGCTTCTGGCTTTTTTGACAGGAGGGAATATATGCCCATCCCTTTATGCTATATCCTTTGTGGTCATTTGTTACAGCAACCAAGAGACCCTCCTGCATATCTATTATACATGGCAGTTTAGCTTCACTCTAAGCAGGATTGACGCCTTCAGCTTTCTACAATTCCATAAGGAATTCTTTTTGAACGGATGAACATGTTCTCACACCAGGCCACACTGTTCTCCTTTTCTGAGTGAAAAAGAAGCAGGTCCTCTGACATTGACATTCCCCACGCATTCTGTTTCTCATACTCTGTAAACAGCTGTATTCCAGTGGCAGCTGCAACCTTACCAAGCACAAGAGTGAAACCATTTGTTACCATTAGAGGAGGTGGAGGATATACACAGCCAGGTCTCTCTTGCCCTGAAATGTCTGCAAGGTTAGGAATCTAAACACAGATTTCAGTTTGTCAAGCTTCCCAAAGCCTGGGCTATATTACACGGTTGCACAACCCAGTTCTGTGGATCTCCTGCCTACTCATCCCTCTGGAACCACATGGGTCTATGTGAAGAGCTAGGAAGTGAGCCAGGGGTGGCCAGAAGCCAGGAGATGGGCATCAGGAGGGCACAACAGTCTGGGCAAAAATCTTCTACAGGCAATAGCACGAGCCTGGCTATGTAGACATGCATGTATGTATTTAGTGGCAGGTTATTGCTATATAGCACAAGCTGCCTTCTGCTTCAGTCTCCTGGGTGGAGGCATCGTGGACATGACACACCCAGCTATCATTTACTTTTTTAACAGATTCCATGATATTCATCAACATTACATCCACTTCCTAAATACAAGTCATTCAACCCCGACTTTGTATCTTTGTCTTCCTGGAGTTCTGTTGTGGTTCTGTTTCCAAACAGGACCAGAAATCCTTATACTACAATTATCCTTCTCCCTCACACACCTACAGTCCTACAGATAAGAGAGTTGAATCTTCCCTCTGTTCGAATTCAGATCAGGAGGAAACTTACAAAGATACAGAGAATGTACAAAGATACGAAGTCCCAAGTGGGCTCCCACATATGCTCCCTCCTTTTATTTTATTTATTTATTTATTTATTTATTTATTTATTTATTTATTATTTATTTATTTATTTATTTATTTATTTATTTATTTTTGAGACTGGGTCTCACTATGTAGCCCTGGCTGGCCTGGAACTCACTCTGTAGACCAGGCTGGCCTTGAACTCACATATCCCCCTGCCTCTGCTTTCCAAGGGCTGGGATTAGAGACTATTATTTTCGTTTCCAGCTCCCTCCCATACTCTGTCATGCAGTCTTTTTTCATATCCAGTGCTGGAGATGGAACCCAGGACCTTGTATGTACCAGGGAAGTATTACCACTGCACTGCACCACCATTCAAGATGGTGATGGAGGACTGATGTGGCTGAAGTGGTTGCCATGCCAACTAGATGAAAGTTTAAACAGATGGAGTTCCTCTGAGCAGATTTCCCCATCTGCGTTAAACAGGGGAGATAAGGCAATTTCTCTCTCTCTCTCTCTCTCTCTCTCTCTCTCTCTCTCTCTCTCTCTCTCTCTCTCTCTCTCTCTCTCTCTCTCTCTGAAGGTGGCATCCGGGATAAGGCCTACTAAAGGAATTTGGTGGCTGAGGGATGTGAAATGGAACTGGAGGCCTGTCTCCACACACTGTCTCCTCTGCCTGAGCCAGCTCCTTCCAAGGTGTGCAGTTACCAATGAGGAGGCCAGAAGAACCAGAGAGACATTTGTGCTTCTGTAAAGCCTTTTTTTCAATGCCTCAGAAGCGCTGTCAAGCACCAGTAGCTCAACCTAGCAAGATGCTTCCATCGTTACTGGATGAAGGCTCTATGATGACACTTGGGTATTCACCAATCTGATTACAGGGGTAGGCCAGCTCAGGCACCCTCTCCACTACTGCTGGTAGTTTAAACTGAGGTCATCCTGTGAATTTCTGGAAACTTCTCTAGTACTAGGTTTCTCCCTAATCCCATGATGTCTCCCTCTATCAAGATATCTTTTTCATTGATCGCCCACTCTGTTTCTGTTTCAGCTCGACCATCCTGTCTCCTCATGTTCTTATCCCCTATCCCTTCCCTTCCATCCCCCCCCCACTGCCCCCCAGTTTACTCAGGAGATCTCACCTATTTTCCTTTCCATATGTCCCTCTTAGGTTCCTCCTTGTTACCCAGTTTCTCTGGACCTATGGGTTATAGTCTGGTTATCCTTTGCTTTACACCTAATATCCACTTATGAGTGAGTACATACCATGTTTGTCTTTCTGAGTCTGGGCTACCTCACTCAGGATGTTATTTTCCAGTTCCATTTATTTGCCAGAAATAAATATATCATTGTATTTTAACTGCTGAGTAATACTCCATTGTGTATATATACCACATTTTCTTTATCCGTTCTTCAGTTGAGGAGCATCTAGGTTCTGAGAGTCCAGTCAAAGAGATCCTTCTACATGAGGGAGAATAATTTGCTTTACATAAAATCTATGAATTTAAAATTCTGTGGCCCCTACCAACATACACTGCACAATAGTACTTTACTACATAGTTGGACACTATGACCTGGTTCAGTTGACACATAAAAGTCCCCAGCAGTCCACTCTTTTTCTTTGAGCTCACTGAATTAGCCAAAGACAGTAGATGATTTTATTATGGTGGTGCTGTCCTTAACGTAGGGCAATAAAAGAAACCAGCAGTAGACTCTCCCCAAACAGCATGCTCTGCCCACTAGAAATGCATTGAGCAGCACATGACATAAGATCAAAAGGTAAGATTTAGTTGGGTGGTACCACACATTTGATCTGAGCACTCAAGAGGCAGAGGCAGGAAGGTCTCTGTGAGTTTGAGGCCAGCCTGGTCTACATAGAGCTAGAAAGGGAGAAAGAAAGAAATGAATAAACTGTTATGAGCAGTGAGTAGATGAGGGATGAGCACTTTGCCTGTCAGGATGAGGGGGTGGAGGAATGGAGTCAGTTACAAAGAGGAGGTAATAGCAGAGCCAAATCCTAATCTATGGCTAAGTGTTCAAAGGCTCACACCGCATGTGAACACTGCACGAACTGGTCAGTTCTCCACAGAAAAGCAGACGCTTCTTTAGTTGTCCACACTATGAAGAATTTAAAGTAAGCCATGTGCTAGAGAGAGATGCTAGAAGCAACATACAGGGTGATGAGGCCTCATAGAGATTAGCATCAGCAGGAAGCCTCCACCCTTCTGCTAGAAGGGGGGAAAAGTGCCCAGAAGTCACTGTGGGCCTAATGTCAAGAACTAATAACCTCCACAGAGAAGCTTCTGCTGTAGAAGCCACTCAAGATATCACAGAGAAAACAGCCTGGGGGCTTCCTCTCTTCCTGCCCACCCCACCACTACAGTGATGTTGCCTGTGCCTTCTGCTGCCCTTACCCAACCAGCTGGAAGAATGCAACCCAAGGGCCTGTGAAATGAAGCGAGCAAGGGCTAGTTAAGATGAAGGGACACAGAGTAAGGGTGAGGATGAACTCAGGACATCATGGCCAAGGGCAGGGAATATGTATTTAGGAAACTGGTAACATACAGCTTTTATCTAATGCCCCGAGTGTGGACTGTATATGAAGGGGAGTGAGAGGCTATGGTGCTGCACAATGGAATTACAAGCCAGAATCACACCGCACAGGGCTTTCCTGCCATGCCAATGGCTTTGAGCTTCGTCCTGAAGGCATCAGGGTGTGCAAAGAGTTGGAGAACTGTGGGTGCAGTCGATTGGTTCTTTTGAAAGATCATCCCATAACCTTGTCTGATGTTCCAGGAATTGTTAACTAATCAGGATAAATAAAGGAGATCAGATGAAGGAGAGCCGGGGTGGGGCCAGCCTCTCCTCCGAGCAGCATCACTTCTGAACACTGTGTGTCTGTTGATATAACGAGGGTCTTCGTTTACTTTAGCCCAGAAAAACTGGAAGAGAAGACCTTTTTACAACAAAATATTTGTCACTAATCTATACAATGATTACAGTGGCTGATGAATTAGTACAGCACTCACCTCGTTAACGCACTTCCGGTAGAATCCACATCTTTACAATGCTTCAGATAGTTTTGTCTATTCTTTGGTTCCTCAAAGCATACTGTCGTTCTTTGGATTTGCTTTTCAACTTTTAAAATAAACCCCTGTCATCTGTCATGGGGTGGTGGAGATAGTATTTGGAGACAGACCCTGAGATTAACTTGAAGTGTTGACCCGATGCTATCACAGAGCCAAGGCACAGCCTCAGAAGAGACATTTAGAGTTTCTCTCTTGCATTAGTCTCTTCTATCAGCAAGCCATGCAAACCCACTAGATGGGGTTTGAGATGAAGTGACTAGCTCACAGATCTGAAAGTAGTTAGTGGAAAGAGAGCGCATCTCAGATTTGACTCATTGCCATGGTGTCCAGAGCTCATGGGAAATTGTCCATCTCAGAAGTATTGGCCAGGTGATGAGATCTCATCTCCCATGGACGTAGGCAAACAAAAAAATTTATTGGGTAAATAAATAGTTCAGGAGGAAGCCAGTTTCAGTTAAGGGTCCTAAGGATTCTGCCCTGTCACCAGGACTCAGGCACTTCTGTTTCTTGGGTTACCTCCAGAGCTAATTTCATTCAGGTGTGCTCTATCCATGGTAATATAAAAGAACATCCAAAAGTCCCAGCTCACTTGTCCCTGGTATCTCCCTAGTAGAAAGAGTGTATGCTGTTCTTCACAATATCATAGGTGAATGAATTACTGATTGGCCAAGTCTAGCCAATCTCTATTTTGTCTAGGTAAATATTTAAAAACTATGTATAGTATCCCATCAACAAAATATATACTTCCACATTGCTTAGTGAGGGGGATGTATTCTGAGAACATTGTCATTAAGAAATCCCATCATTCCACAAATATCACTGGGACTTTACATACACAGATTTGACAGCTCCAACAACACCAGGCAAACTTATCTATGGGAACTCTATCCTATAAGTGGGCCTTAATTTATCAAAATACTCTTATGCGATGTGACTGTCCTTGAAGAAATAAGAATAGTAACATGTCCAGAGAAGGAGGCGGGGTGGACCCAAGGTTCCATAAATCTAAGAAACTGAAGTACTAAGCAGATATAATTGAGATACATTCCAAGCTCCAAGACTTAGTCCAATGGAGAGGGTATCTAATATTAGGCATAGTCTGTTGTACAAAAATGACCCAATTTAGCAATCACAGACTTCCTAAAGGATACGTGCCCACCATGAACTTCAGAACTGCCCATTTTTCAT
This sequence comes from Phyllotis vaccarum, assembly GCA_033318265.1. Taxonomy (NCBI): domain Eukaryota; kingdom Metazoa; phylum Chordata; class Mammalia; order Rodentia; family Cricetidae; genus Phyllotis; species Phyllotis vaccarum. Next base: position 98,139,052 of record JARWLC010000001.1, read on the forward strand.
GTAATTTTTGGTATGAGAAGGTACTGATTGTGGGGAATAGGGTGGATCACTTTGGTATCCCGAGCATAATGTGGGAAACAGTTCCTCAGCAAGGAGGTCCTTGCCTCTTGATTTATAAACATATTACTCCAACCAGCTGGAAAATAGTGTTAATGCCTGGTGTAGTGGTTCAGTCTTAGAATTCTAGCACCCCAGAAACTGAAGCAGGAGGATTTTAAGACAGATTGGGGACAGTCTGGGCCGCACGACAACATTGTCTCAAAGAACAAAACAAAGTATGTGTGTCAGATGCTCAAGGGAGAGAAAAGAGCTGGAAGGATGTCGAATTTGTCTTCTAAGTCCACCTGCTCCCAGTGACTAGATCGATAGGAAGGTGTACATCCCCGTGAGTCAGCAACAGGTATTTGAGTACTACTGTGTGCTTGAGCATCTCTTTGTCTTGCAAAAGCAAGTCAACTTTCGCATCAAAGCTCCATGGGATCTCACCCCATCATACCTCATTCTCACTGAGTCTGCTCCTTTAGTTTGAAACCATATCAAGAACATCTACAGAGCCGGGCCTGGAGGCTCAGTCCTAATGCCGGCCGCCTGAAACACTAAGTCAGAAAGATGGTGAGTTTAAGAGCTGCCCGAGCTACAGACTAAGATTAAAGCTAGCATGGGAGATGTTTTGGTAAGTGTTTTAAAGACTGGCTGGGGATAAAGTTCAGTGACTGAGCATTTGCTCAGTTTGTGTGAGGCCATAGTTTCAATCACCAGCCACGGAACTCTCCCCAGCCCCCAATAAACACCAAACCCAAACAGTCATGGAGGCTTGATGAAGCCATGCTCACAGTTTCATTTAAAAGCCACTACCTCCTTTTGTGGGACACACAGAGAAAGAAAATTTGGTAAATGTGAACACACTTTTTTTTTAATATGGAAAAATTAAAAATAGTGATGTTGAGCAGTAGGCAGTAGCTCAGTTAGTAAAGTGCTTGTTGTGTAAGTGTGAGGACCTGAGTTTGATCCCCAGAGCCCTGTAAAAAAAAGTGAGGCACTCAAGTATGAACTTATAACCCCAGTGTTGGGGAGGCAAAGACAGAGGACTCTGGGGTCCTCTCATCAGCAAGACTTGTCTAACCAGTGAGCACTCGGTTCAGCGAGAGTCCTGGTCTCGAGACACAAGATGGAGAGCACTGGAGGAACTGACAGTCAAGGTTGATCTCTGGCCTCCACGTGGACATGCACACATTTGCACATGCATCCCCCTACACACACATGCATGCATGAACACGCACACACAAACAGTGTCTTGAAGAACTACTAAGTAAAGAGAAAGCAGAAAACTTTGAATAACTGTACTACTTGTATTCACAGATGACAAAGTATCTTTCATATGAAGGATTTTTATGGCAGAAAGAATAAGTACCACAGTAACTAACAGTCCAATTACATGAATTACAAAGGAATAAAAATGATGATATAATAATACATATATGAAAAATCACTTGTTCTCATATAACTAGAGAAGATGAGTGAAGAGAACAGGCAGCATGTTCATAGAATTGACCCTATCAGAGTTAGCCCCTGGCACACCACTGGGAATTAGACTGCCAAAGCCTTTGGGGTGGTGGAGCTGGCTGACTGAGAGGCTTCAGCTTTTAGGCAGCTGTTCTAAGAAGCCACAGGTATATATATATATCTTTGACTCAACTAAAGAATTGAGTTGGGAAGATGTAGCTGCAGGCTGTTTATGATAACAAAATTCTAGAAGAAGCTAAGCTACCCCCACCTAAAGAGTTAGTTGACTATATCACAATGTACTTATTGTTTATGTGACCAAGAAGGAGGAAGGTATAAATATAAATCAGCTTCATGTCATCTTTCATTGGCTTGATAGATGAAGGGTTTGAAGAATATTCAAGAAATGTTAACAATGCTTTTCTTTCTCTCCCTTCTATGCCTTGCTAATCACAAATGGTCATGGATGGAGATAATGGTGTTAGAAAGGAGTGTTATCCTGAGTGATTAAAGGGGGCTTCCCTATGCCCCTTCCTCTCCCTCTTCTGGGAGAAGAACAAACGTGAAATCCATTCCCTTGGAGATCAGGCCTCTGATATACTGGTGGGCAGCCATGCCTGACTCTCCTGAGCATGAGAGAGCCCCGACACAATGATAAGCAAGCTTGTGCCAAATAGGAGGCTTTTGATCTTTAGTCCTGGGCAAGAAATTCCCAATTTGTGCTAAGTCTGACTTTCTCTTTCAGTTAAGAAAAAGGGTCTTTTTATATACAAACCACAAATCTTTTTTTTTACTTTAGGAATATAATGCTTTTTAAATCCCCCACTGTCTTTTCCTCACAAATACATCTGAGCTTTTATGGAGAAAAGAAAAATGGAAGGAAGGGCAAGTGGGTATCAGCTAGCCTAATTTGTCTCCAGATCCTATCTGGGGTGCGTTGGAAGCCTGCTGCTTTGCATCACCTTCTGAGGTCTAAGCCTCATGATAAGATTCCCTGCTGGCATCTCTGCTGGCCAGGGAAGAGGCTCTAAGTCGAGCAGAGCCCTTTCATGTCAGGCTGATAGACCCTGTGTTTATTTAGACTCTGTCACATTGAATCTATGTCAACGGCTGCATATTATGTCCCAACCCTGATGGAGAGATCAACTGACGCTGTGTTCCTTCTACCTATTAGGTCCACTCCAAGGCTTCTGAGGAATTTAGGAGATGTAAACCAGTATCTTGTGGTAGACTAACAGAAAACAAAACAAAGTAAGACAAAGTCCAAACCAAACACACACACACACACAAGACAAAAAAAAAAAAAAAAAAATCAAAGTTGAGGTTCAGGTATACATGGAGTTGACATATTTTTTTCCAGCAATCAATCCTTCCCACTCGTCTTACCCCATCCCACTTGCTTGCCTTTGGCTTTCTTGCAAGCCAGACAATTCATTTTTCTGATCGGGGCTCATCTGGATGGAATTGCCGCATCATACTCTCCCACCTGATGGATAATTTCCTGCGTTGCAAGACAATCTGGTGAACACTCCTTCCTCCTGCTGAGCCAAAACCTTTCATAAGCCTTCAGTCGTCCACGAGGGAAGCAGCATGGAAGCTGCAGGCACTCAGAAGTGGATGGATGGCCCTTTAGTACTGACCACCCCTCTCCACACACTTTAATTTCTAAGGGCACGTTTTTTGAGCTTTATCAGGACTATTAGATCTTGTTAAAGTCAGAAATCAAGGATGGTGTGTCTCTAACTCCCTGGTTTCCTGGAAGTTTTCTGAGGGACGGCACAAAGGTGCTGGGAAGCTTACATGCGTTGCTTCCCATCTGTTTATAATAAAGGCCCCTTCAAATGGGATGAGCCTAGTTTATAAAGTGCTCAGGAATCCTCAAAGAAAATTTGTCTCTTGCCCCAGTCTCCATTTGCAGGCCCACGGCAAAGAAAGCAAGTATTCTGCATAAGGGGGTGGCTAGGCCTTCTGGGCTCCAAAGAGCTGTTCCTCCCAACTCCCAGCTCCTTTCTATCTCCCTCCTGTGGATGAGAAACTTTGCTTCTGAATATAAACAGTGCCTAATTTGTGTTGGAAAGAGGCACATATTAGGGGAGTGGGGGGAAAGGGCATTAAATAGTCCGTCAAGAACTTCTGGGTTCTTCTCCACCCCCGAATCAAGAGCCTTCTATTGCCTCATGCCAACCATTATTAATAAATTGTGTTGTTAAAAACAACCCCACAAAACTCAAAATAGTTTATGCTCTAAGAAGTCTCTTTAACATGAGCTGGCTGTGGTGGTTAATGCCTTGAATGTCTTAATCCCAGCTCTCAGAGAGGCAGAGGCAGGAGAATCACTGTGAGTTTGAGGCTGACTCAATAAGACCCAAGGCTCCAGAGTGAGACAATCTCAAAACGAACTTTCTAAAGCAGCCAAGGATCTTACTTTGTCTCATTACTGAGAGTCTACACAGAATCCAGGACCCTAAAGTCAAACTCTACCTGTGAGAAAACAGCAATATAATAATGCTGGTCTGCATCCGAAGAGACGGTGATAAAACTCTACGTCAGAAAGCATTTAAGATTAGGCTGGGTGCAGGAGGCAGCTGTGGATTCTCCCTCTAAGAATCTCTACAGCTTGAAGGCATCTCACAGTACCATCCTAACTATTATCATAAGGCTTAATTGTTGGAAGCTCTCAAGTTCTGGGATTTAGGTGATATTTATGGGCTAGTGTTAGGGCTACAATTTCAAAAAGTGTCTGTAGATTGAAACAGCAAAGAGGGGGAAAAAATTAAGTGACTGTTGTCAAGTGGTGAGGACTCGCCTTCTCTCTTTCACAGTTGAAAGCAGACTTTTTTTTGCTAACGTCCTTAAATAAAATGTGAAAACTAAGAATGTGAAGCTGGTAGTGAAGAAAGCCAGTGGTTTTCAGGGGCAGTGAGGAGTCACTGATAGGGTCTAGGGACCCACCAGGCCTTTATTCTATTTCCATGGCGAGTGCTCAGGAATGGAGCAGGCTTCTCAAAGTGAGTACAGTTTCTACCTTATCACAGCCTGACCGGGTGGTGTGAAATATGTTTAGTGCTCCATCTGTGCTAGCCAAACCTTAACCACTCCCTCTGAAGTAGAAATATACTTGTCGAAGCCACACAACAGCAACAATGATGTGGGATGTAGGCAGAGTCAGGGCAGATGCTGCCAACTGCCTGGGGAGCAAGATGTAATGAAACACAGGTAAGCTTCATGGCCAAACATAAATGAATAGAGACGGTTGAGTTAAGATGCGAGAGGTAGCTAGCAAGAAGCCTAAGCCATAGGCTGAACAGTTTGTAATTAATATAAGCCTCTGTGTGTTAATTTGGGAACAAGTTGTTGCGAGACACAGGAAAACTTCTGGCTACACAACCATAGTAAGTAATTGTAGAGCGTGTGCTTTGTGCCATGAACTATACCAGTGTGCTTTATATAAGTCAATGCACTCAAGGCACATAGCACATCCTGGCTTCCGCTGGGGGAAAAAAAAAGAGAAAGGCATATGCACTCATTCAAGGACACACACTTGGCACGTGAGAGTCTGTGAATCATAAAACATAGCCTGTGTCTTTCTAGGGTTAGTGTAGCCGTATGTGTGTGCATGAGTGTGTGTGTGCTCATGTTTTGTGTGTACAACTAGGGTGAGAGGTCTATTTAACTTAAACAAATAAATTTGAATGAGAGTTGACTGTGACATAAGGCTTTTTAACACCATCAGAGCCACAGACTGACCCTTACCACACCATCCAGTTTTACTCACAGCTTCCAATGCTCTGTGAGAAGCTGGATCTATAGTTCGGAATGGATGTTACGATGCTCATCAAACTATAGGTGTGAAGACGTGCCCTTCACTTGGACCAGCTGAGACCTGCCCACTGGAACATATGTTGGCCAAATGGAACCAATCAGGATCTTTCTCAGAGATTAAAGACTTTCTTATTTTTTTGAAAATTTTCACTAGGACTGACACACTTGAATCTGAGGTCATGCTCCCCGTGTTCTATGCCACTTATGGTAGCATAATGAGAAATGATGAGGCTGAAGGGAAACAGAAATGGGTGACAGGGACCCAGAAGAAGGAAGAGAGACAGAAAAGGCCAGCCTTCAGTCTTAAGGGACCATCCAGTCCCTACCTTTACTAGTTATGCGTACCAAGAAATGTATTTACTGGCACACCATAAAGCAAATATATTTTGTGTGCATGAATGTTTTGTCTGCATGAGTATCTGTGTGCATGTGTGTTGTTGCCCTCAGGTGCCCGAAGAGGGCATCAGTTCCCTAAAACCGGAGTTACAGATGTCTGTGAGTCACCATGTGAATGTTGAGAACTCAATCCAAGTCTCCTTTGAGAGCAACCAATGCTCTTAACTGCTGAGCCATCTTTCCACCCAGACAGTGAAGGTTCTATAGAGCAATATCCACTGCTCCCAGCCCCAAAGAATATGGCTGTCTGGGTCTTCAAAAGAATATGGCTACCTGAGTCTTTAAATACCCTCAAGTTCACTAGGAGAGGGAACTTATATTTATTCTTCCTCTGCTTTTCTTTATAAAGATCAATTCATTGAAGAATAATAATTGCATCACTTGTATCTTAAGATAGTAATTTTATGTTGATCAAATGTAAAGATTTGAAGCAGATACTCTAGGATATGATCATGGCCGTGTCATTGATTGTGCCTTTAACTCCTTCCTTACTTCCCCCTTTCCAGTGGTCCTTATTTTCCTTCTCTGTGAAATGAGGATGATGATATGGGATTAAAGGTGATAATGCATGCATAGCTTTTAGCCTAATAGTAGATTTATAGCATACCCTCAGTCAATAAAAGCTGTGATTCTAAGGGTAGACTGAACTGGAAAACCAGCCAGGAGCCCCAGTGCTTAGTCTATTCTCCAAACCCCCAAATGATCTTATCCAAGCATACCTCATCACCCCATAATATCACCCTGATAAATGGTAACACTATTGTCCCATCATGCCCTGTCCCCAATGTTGGCAAAAAAAAAACAGTTGTTTTGAGGATAAAATGAGAAAATAGGAATAAATGAGGTTATAAAAGGAGGAAACAGGTTTTTAAATAAATAACCAGTACTCTCAGGAAAATAGTTTACTAATTCAACAAATATTTCCTAAGTGCTTGCCAGGTGTAAGAAGTGAAGTACAGATTTGTCTTGAAGCAGCTGCTAAAATTTGCTCCATGATAAACTCAGGAGAGCCCCCTAAAAATGGGGGAGAAGACCCAGGATGGTGGCACATACCTCTAATCCCAGTGTTTGGGAAGCAGAGGCAAGCGCATCCCTGTGAGTTCAAGGACAGCCTGGATTATATAATGAGTTACAAGCCAGCCAGAGATTCATGATGAAACCAAGTCTTAAAAACAGCAACAGCAGCAGCAGAACAAAAACCGTGGAAAGCAAGATAGGAGACCCTGTCTCAAAAAATACAACAAAGTGTTAGCATTGAGCTCTGTAGAATACTTGTCTAGCCTGCATAAGGCCTTGTGTTTAAGTCACAGCACTTGGTGGGGTGGTAAGGATGGATCTCTTGTCTGTGTGGACAACGGAAAAAGACCAAGTTTTCTATCTTCCTATCTCTATGGCAGGCAGGCTATCGGATCCCTTTCCATGTGGCCGGCCCCAGAGCTTTCATGTCACCTGTTCTTCCAACCAGGGCCAGCCGAGCGAGGCCAAGAGTGTCTACATCATACTCACAGGTGATTGTGATCTCATACAAGCCGTTTTCCAATGAACGGATTTTTTTTTAAGAGTCTAAAATAATTACCCCCACAAATTTTAAAATTTGGGTCTCATTTTGCCTTCCCTGCCTCCAACTAACTAAATGTCTTCAATGGATTTGACTCTGGTCAGGGGTGATGTTGCTGCTCTGAAGTTCTCGTGGCTCTGATGACAGCCTTCATATCTGTGTCCTTGGCTTTCACCTTCTGTTTCTCCACACTCCTTCATTCTCCGTGCAAACAGGACCTTTCAGGGAACAGGCCCAGTGTGTGAGCCACAGCCCATTGGACACTTTTGTTCAAAGAGCTCAATGGAGGGGTTTGAGGTCTTGTCAAGCAAACTGACAGCACAGCCGGCCCATCACAAGGCACCTCCACTGCTGCCGAGAGGAACACTTGTCATAAAGGTAAACACTCCCAGATGGGGCAAGTGGGATGCTCTGGGATGTGAAGGGGCCGAGAGCATAGCTTGTTGGAAATTCTGGGACTAGCAGTGAGGTATGATGCTAATGACTTAGGAATATGTCTCTATGATCCAAGTGGAGGAAAACATAGGTTGGCAAGGCCTTGACTGCCACCTGTCTCTGCTCTATATAGATTTCATTCAGCAAACCCCACGTTGTTTATGCAGGTCACTTACAAATAACAAACAGAAGGAATAAAACCCCTGTATCCCAGAATTTGTACTTCCTAACATTGGTTGTCCTTCTCTCAAACTTACCACCTCAGCTATCTTGTCTACGAAGCTGATGGCCACACTAGACTGGCTACCTTGTCTACAAGGCTGATGGCCACACTAGACTGGTTATCTTGTCCACGAGGCTGATGGCCACACTGGATGGACTGCTGCTCCAGAGGAACAACCTACAAACAGAACAGAAGTTATGTGAATCATCTCCTCTTAGGTGTCTGGTCCTCACATTTGAGCAACAGGGCTGATCTACCTATAAATGTGATTTGGGTTGGGCAAAGAGAATGTAGTTTTGTACAGAATGCTAGCTAGCTGGTTCTGTGGAGTTAACAATTCCCATTAGCCACCACAGGCCATAATCCTAGAATGTCATAGAATGAAGCTAATAATATAGGTGCCTCAGTCATCTACCTGTCTATCCATGCCTCCACTTAAACCATTTATTGGAGGCCTGTGGTGTTTCAGGGTATTGTGCCAAGAGCTGAGGTACAGTGCTGAACAAAAAGTAGGCTGAGTCCCTTTGAGTTAGAAGGGAAGAAGAGAAACTTGGTAAAGGAGCATCAAGAACTAGGGGTGTAATCAGAGGCTGGCAATATGTGGTCTGAGGTCACTGGGTAACTGGGGGACATTGAGGAAGAAGATGCTAAGAGAAACAGAAGGATTCAGTGTGGTAAACAATGCTGAGCACTGCAGAAACGCAACTGCATTCCCAGCTTGCACTCTACTCTATATCTTGTGGCAGATAGGTGCTTACGTGGTTGAGCCATGGGAAGGACATTAGTGTATTCATACAGTGTGCTGTTATTTAAAGGTGAAGAATTATGACTTTAAATATAGACTCAATCTTCACTTGACCTCTTTCTCCTTAACTCTGTTGTTCTCTGTCATTTGAGCCATTTAGACATCAATTTCCTCAAGGATAAAATAATGCCAGAAAAACAAAGTGCCTAAGTTCCCCTGAGGGTCTGCCTATAGCTGTGATGTGAGAGCATTTCCTATCTGTCCGCACTTTTCTGAGTGTTTCTGATGAACTGAGCTGTGTGAAGACTGTATGACATTGTTCAGACCCCAGACAGGCTGGAGAGGCACAGAAAGGCTTTTGTCCCTCAGTTTTTGCAGACTGTAGAACCGGGCAAAACATCTCAACACTTTACATGCAATAATATAAAAACTGGCCTTATTTAACAGGGGCCAGGTCAGTTCACTCTAGAAGATGAGCAGTTATTTACTAATTAATAATAGTAATGATGATACTAATAGCTAATGTTCCTCAAGCATGCATTGTGTGCTGATCAGTTCATGCTCACATCTCACTTCAGGAAGCATGGGTTTGTGAGAAGGCCTAGTGGGCCATGCACCATGCAAGTGTGAGCACCACTGTTCAGATCTTCTGAACCTACAGAAAGGAAGAAGAGGTAGTGTGCACCTACAATCCCAATCACTCTATGATGACGTGGGTAGTGGAGGCAGGTGAATGCCCAGAAAGCTGCAGGCCAGCTAGTCTGGGATAAGTTGCAGCAAACTAGGCAGGTGATGACAAAGTCCTGACCTTTGACCTCCACGTGTGCCGTGGCATGTTCTCACTCCCTCTCACACTAACTTATATGGATCAGAAAAAAGAAACAAATGTTGTTCTGTCATTGTTCCATTTTATAGGTGAGGAAAGAGAGATCTAGAGATGCCACATGACTTGTCCAAGCTCTCACACTGCTGTGGTGTGACCAGGTTAGGGACTGAAGTCTGACTGACGATAGAGTCTTCTAAACAACACTGTTGAAACCTTCAAAGTCTTGTCTCTACAGCCTCCAGAGCAACAGGCATCCATAGACCAACAATTAGCCTCCTGCCACTTTCTGATTAGGAACCATAGGCCTCTAGAGATAGTAGCCCAATACTGTTAGATTCTAAAATGAGTGGAAAAACTTCAAAGTCCACAGAACCCTGTCAAAAAGCTACCAAGTGTTTACATCAGTAAATGGGTGATTATAAATACAGCTCCCCATCATTTTACTAAAGAAAAATTAACTAAAAGTGTATTCGTTAAGTAGTACAAGAATCTAAAAGCTGAATAAATTTAACCCCTGAATAAGTCACCCCGCTTTTCTTGTTTTGCTTCAGACGAATGGAAATAAGACCCCAACACTGACAGGCACCAATCCAAGAATGGGTGTGTGCAAGCATGCATCCAGCCTTTGGCTTTCAATACAACACTCTCCCTTTGAATGAAGCTGGAGAAAATGGAATGGTCTTCATTACACTCGTTTATAACTCAGACTTTCCATTACCTTCATCTGGTTTCTATCCCCCACCACACAATTAGTCTGAATATTTGAGGTTTCCCTATTGTCTCTGGGAAGGTTCTTGAAGACAAGGTCAAATCAAGGGCGAGTCTCCCAGGTCAGGAGTATTGTACATTGAGTCATCTGAATGTGCCTCTCAATAATTCTTACAAAGTCAAGTCACTATGATACTGGAGTTATTGAGTGTTTAAACCAAAGGGCTGAGTAGGTCTTAGCCCAAACCAAAGAGCATTTTTTAGAGATGGTAATGATTTAAAAATGTTCATCCATCACAGTGCAATTGGGCCAGAGAAGCAATGTCAGCCAAGGGGGCAGGCTGAGTTCTGATTTGTTTGGAGTCAGTGACCTTTCCCTGCTCTAGTATTTTTGCAGACCTGCGTTGACCACTCAGCATCACTCAGTCCATAGTTTATGAGTCACAGGTTATCTTAAGGGCAGTGTCTTTTTTTTTTTTTTTTTTTTTTTGGAGTGTTTGTGAAAATTTCACCAGGTAAGTTGTGTACCATCACTTTAATTCACGACTAGTTTTCTTGACAGTTGGGGGACAATGTGTTGAAACTGTGTGAAATGTCTGAAGAGAGGCTTTGCCTGCTAGGCAAAGCACAAACCAAGCAAGGTCTATCTTCATAAAATATTTTAACTTTAAAATGAGTCTGAGTCCACACCTTAAAGCCAGCAGTTTGTATCTTCCGGGCACCCATAGGACATGGAGAGTAGAGGTGATTATTATCTTCTCTTCCCCTAGGTTTTCACAATGAAAACCAAGCAAAACTAAAGATAAGGATTTCAAGGGTTGTGGTGCAAAATGCCCCATGAAATCTAGTGACGGGCATCTGATGGCAGATCCAACTCCCAGCTGGTCCTATCATTTACTTACCAATGAGCTTGAGTCACATAACCTCGAAATCTCAGTCTGCACAGGTAGGAAAAAAATCGCTATAGCAAGACATCATGTGTAAGTTCTTGTCACTGGATTTTGTGTGAAACGAAATGCACCAAATGTGGCAGAGGCCGTCTAAGCCATCAGAATGCCCATAGGCTCCTCTGCACCTCCTGGCTTCCGTCAGTGCTAGATCATAAGTCTGCCTGTCACATCAGTGTTAAAGTGCTCTCTCTCTCCCTCTCCCCTCCCCCTCCTCTTCTCTCTCTCCCTCTGTCCCCCTACCTCTTCTCCTCCTTTTCTCTCCCTCCCCACCCCTCTCCCTCTCTCTACCCTCCGCCTTAGTGACCCCATGCTGAGATGTCAGATAGAAGGATCCTGGAGTCACCTGGAGAAAACAGCACACTGAACTTTTCCCCATAAAGATGCGGAAGTTTGGGGGAATGCTCATTATGATAGTGTATTATCACAATACGCCCTGGGTCAAAATACATAGATATTTTGTTCAGATCATCAAGTCACATCTTTTTTTTTTTTTCCTAGCAGGAATCCATTTTTATTATGCTGACTCATTTTTTTCCGGGTAGGAAATTGAGAGAGATGTCTAGTCCCGTTCATGGTTTGTCTCCTCATGATCTGTAAAGGGGACGGTAAACTTAATGGTCTGAATCCCACTGGTCATTGACTAAGCCACTGTGGCCAGTCTTGACTACATTATAGCTAGGAACATGCTCTATGGGCTGTGGTTTCTACATTGTCTTCGCAGATGGCATCTACTCAAAATAAACATATTTACCTCCCCACCTCTAACCACAGTCCTCCTGGGTTTAAATAGTAAATATAAGGCCCAAATGAAAGCTGGATACAATAGTTTTCTAGGGGTGCCATAACAAAGTTTTACAAACAATTTTGTTGTTTAAAGAATAAAAATTGATTTCCTTGTAGCTCTGGATGCTTGCTGTCCAAGATCAGGGTGATTTCTGTGGCTACAGGGTCTTCCCTGGGCACCTGTGTGTATCTAGTTTACATCTCCTAGGAGAATGAGGGCAAACCACATTGGATTAGTGTCTGTGCTAAGGGCTATTTGTTACCTTAATTATCTCCATAAAGACCCTGGCTCCAAGTATAGCTTTGATTTTAGGTACTGAGAGCTGGGACAATATGCAAGTTATGGGGAGACACAATCCATCACTGCATAACCCAGAACCAGTGGGAAATGAGGCCAAAGTATTAGCTTTTTGGGATGCCATGCCTGCCTGTGTGCCTTGTGGTTGGACTCTACAGCAAAATTCTTGGAATCTATTAAAAGGCAGTCAATCCTCTGAGGTTTTTATTTAGTTTATATAATGACCCCATATATATCACAATTGATCTGGAGTCATTTTAAAGGCTACAACGCTATAAAAAATAATTCAAAATTGAAATATGAGTGGACTTTCCAATGTTTCCTTCCCCTAACTTTGCAAACAAAAGCAGAAAATATACAAGCAAGGAATATTCAGTTGACATTCTGCTCTTTAGCTTTTGTGCCTTTGTTGGCATTTTGTTTCTTAACTTTGTTTGTTTGCCTTGTATTTATCTGTCAACAGGGACTGGATTTGGGATCAGCTACTCCACGGCCTGGTCTCAGTGCTTAGCTTCCCTGACTCCCCTTGGACATGCTGCAAGCTAGCCCCACTGCATTCAAACAAATAGAACTTAGCCACAGCCATTTCCAATTAGATGAAAAGATTCCCTTTTAAATTAGGTTTGCTGTCGTCTTTGAACATATAAAAGACCAATTTGGGGTTTCCTATGTCCTTTTAGGTTGTTCTATTGTTTCAAATCCATGGATATGTGTAAAACCATAAAAGGAAGCTAAATCAGGACTCAGAGCAAGGAGCTGTGATTAATTGCTGGCCTTATTAAGACAAGTCACCACACAAAGCTAAGCAATAAATTAATAATGTCTCAGATCATAAATTAATCACGACAGCTTGTCTAAGAAGTAAATGATCATTTGTAAAGGCTGTTTCAGGCAGTGTCTAGGGCAGTCCTGGGGCGGTAAAAGAATTTGGAATTGCTGGCCATTATAGCTGATGTGTTCTATATGGTAAAGAAATTAAATATTCACCTCAGATTGTATAGTGAACCCTAGTTTAAGTAAGAGTAAAGATTTCATCTTGTCCTGCACAGAGTTTGGGCATGAATGGGGAGGTGATGTGGGGGACATGGTGAACTGGGGTTCACACAGATGTTGATCTGAGTCAACTTCACAGTACTTGTTCTTATGAAGAGGCATGACGAAAATAGCCATACAGGGCCAATAAGATGGTCCAATGGATAAATGCAACTGCTGTCCAAGAGTGCATTCCCAGAAACAGTACAGTGGAGAGAACCAACTCCCCAACTCTAACAAATTGTCCTCTGGCTACCGCAGGAATGCCATTGCATGTGTGTGCTCATGCGATACATAGACACCAACATATGTTTAAAATAAAGGAAAGGAGAGAGGGAGGAAAGAACAGAGGGAGGGAGGGGAGGAGGGAAGAAGGAAGGAGAAAAAGAGAAAGACAATAACCCAATTAGTGACTGTCATAAGTGATGAGTATTGGCTTCTGATAAGCAGTGAGTCTAAGAGAAAGCACACAACCCCTCAGGGACAGGAACACAGGATTTAGATGAGGGCTTCTCAACCTTTGGGTCTCAAACTCTTGACAAATCCCTGCCTCTGAAAAAAAATCCATTATAATTCATAACAGTAGCAAACTTAGTTATGAAGTAGTGATGAAGATAATTTTGTGGTTGTGGAGGGTCACCACCACATAAGGAATTGTATGCAAGGGCTGAAGCATGAAGGTTGAGAATCATTGACCTCATAGCTGTCTACAAATCAAACCTCATCCAGTGACTGTCCCCAGGTGCTGATTCCCACCCACACCAGCCCAACTTGGCTGTCCTCTCTCTTAGCAGCCTAACTGCAATCAATAAATCCAGCCCAGAAGAGATTTGAGGGGATTTGCGTATCACACTAAGCATCTGCCTGTTTGCTTGGCCTTAGCACCAAGGCAAAACAGTCTCATCATGTAGCACGGTAAAGAGAGACTTTCTTCCAGCTGCACTTTGCCACAGGTTGGTCTCTTTATTACAGATTCTGGAACTTTCTGTACCTGGGTAATGTTTGGACATATTTCAGGTGCCAGGAAGAGTGTTTTCCAACAGTTGTGTCCCAGAGCCCAGTCACACCCCACCTGGTCTGGGTATTGATGATCTGAGGGAAAGCTGTGTGCTATGGGGCTGAGGGACAGCAGGCACCACAGCCTGAATTGCGCTGCTGAGAAAAAATAAACTGGGATCCTGAATGTGACAAAAGGCAGCGTTCTTGGGACCAGAAGTGATGGCTTACTGACCTCTGCAGAGCCATCCTCCATACAGAACCATTTCATAGGCCTCTCATTATCTTCTTTTATAAAAGGGGAACCGGAGAGAGTGGATTTTGCTACCTGGGAGTTGGCACTCCTGTTTGTGAGTTATTAAAAGTAGCATTGATAGAAGAATTTAAAAATTTACCTAGAGCTAATTGGCCATTTCATTAGCTGGAGAGAGAACTGTAGACAGGCAGGCTGTAGACCTGGGAAGATGTCAAGAGGAGGGGACAGAGAAGACATAGAGAAAGCCTGTCAGTCTTCTGTAACTGTGAATGAGCAAAGTCCCAGAGTGAGGACATACCGAGGGCCCTTCCTCTTGTCTCTCTGTCCTTCAGTCAGTCAGGCTGTCTGTTTCTTTCCCTGCTGAGGCATTTGAGATTTAATTACAGTCATCATAATCATTTACTCATTAGTTCAACTCTCTTTCCTAGTACCAAGGACATTCTCCTATACAACCACAGGGGTAACATACAAGGAATGTAACATGAATACAGCTTTAATTTACATTAAGAATTTATAGCCCATATTTATAAACCTTCCGAAGTATGCCAATAATAATAGCCTTTGGAGATTGCTTCAGTTCAATCAAATACAAAGTTCTTTCCTCCTTACCTCCTAACACCCCAGTGGACATTTGTGAAAGTAAAAACACAAATAGCCCTTTCTGAGATGAGCCCCTTACTTTGTTTTTAAAATAAACACAATCCAATTTTCCATAGTTTAAATAAACATAAAGCTTAACTGAGGGGCAATTACCAGGCCAGGCAAGGACCAGTGTGGCACATTTTGTTTTGTGTGAGTTCACGAGTGCTAATTGTGACTCTCTGAGAAAATCCCATTGCTGTGGGAATGCTGCCTCTGGTGTCTGTGGCCAAGTGTACATGTCACAGGGTCCTCAAAGTCATTCTACTGCAGGGGTCAGCAGTGACGATTCTTTAAGGTCTTATTTAGGCCTACTTAGCCACACATAAAAATACATACCATTTAGAAATGCCTTCTTTCTGTTTCTTTTTTGATTCATGGTCAAGACACTCATAACATCGGAGTCATCTCTTCAAAATGTGACACACTGCAGGCAATAATAATAATAATAAACTATGTTTCAGGATACTGGAGGGAATGTTCCAAGGCATTTATTATTAATGGGACTTGCTAACCCATTAGGACATGGACTAAAAAACCTGTCTTGCCAAGGAGTGGTGGGGATACTGAACAGCTGGAATGCTGGGACACAGCTGGCGGGAATAGTAAATGGTGTAACAACTTGGGAAAGAAAGTGTAACCGTTTCCAACAGTTAAACCTGTTCCCACAGTGAACCCAGACATTTCTCCTAGAGGTCTACCTGAGGACATCACAGACATCTGCACATGAGATGATGTTCATACATGTTCTACTTGAATGTTCATCCAAATTTGTCTGCTTGTTTGCAGAACTCAAAAACTGGAAACAAGCCAAGTGTCCAGGTGAATGGATAAACAAACTATTCCCCAGCCACACTACAGCATACTACTAAGCTGTAAAACAACCAAATGTCAACACACCAAGTACAGAGTGAATGTTCAAGTGATTCTGCTGAGGGATAGAAGAGAGATAAATTTATGCACATACATCACCTGCATTTTATTTGCATAATTCTAGGAGATGCAAACTGATCTATGTGAATGGGAGTCAGGTACATGAGGTGGGGTTTGGATCAGGGCTATTGTTATTAGTATTTTAATGATGAGTTCAGAAGAACAGATGCTTATGTCAAAACTCACCAAATTGCGCATTTTAGATCAGTGAAGTGTTTTAATTAATAATAATTAATTCAGAATAATATTAATTATAACTGAATAAAGCTAATAAGAGAAAAGAAGGATGTGCTAAAGAGAAAGAAGTGATGTGTTATGTGCTCCTGTGCTTTCAAATAAAGCCTATGTAACCTCTACACAACTGGCCCTTTCTAACTTTCTCCTGAGTGGTGGGCTTACGTTAATTATGGTAGTTTTATCTACCTCCAACCGCAGAACTGGGCTAAATATAAGCATAAGAACACTTTGGATAATAAGATATTAAGTCTGAGAGGAGGCTTCTGGGAAAAGTAGACTGTGGTGATATGTTGTTTGTAATCTAAACAAATAATGATTGCCTGAAGATCAGAGGACAGCGCCAGCCACAGTTAGCCACAGAGGCCAGGCAGTGGTGGCACACGCCTTTATTCCCAGCACAAGGATGCTTGAAACAGGAAGTGGTATGGGTGGGCAGAGAAAGAAATGAGGAGACAGGCGCTCTGCCCTGTGCTTCCCTCCCTCCCCTGTTCCCTTCCCTTCTCCTCTTCAAGCTGAGGATTCATGGAGACAGAATCTTCCCCTTTCCGCCCGAGGATTCAGTAGTGCTGAGAAGTTTCTCTAGTGGTGTGTTCCTCTGCTTCTCTGATCTTATAGCATGTATCCCAATATCTGGCTCTGGGTTTTTATTATAAGACCAGTTGGAATAAGCGACAGTACACTTTGGAGAAAAGCTAACAGAACGAGTAGTACTTCCTCTTGACATGGTTGTATCTAGATGTGATGGCTGGGGTTTTGGCAGTCATTTGGCACCATGAGGGATGGTCTGGGAGCACAGGTAACAAAGGAAAATAGCAAAATAAAATCGAGTTAGAAATAGTCTTGATAACTTTGCCCAGCTGCTGGTCTACTAGTGGACTGGGCTCTGGGTTATGAGAGATAATCAACAATTGTTTATTATGCAAGGCTGTTGAGTTAAGATATATTCATATTTCTATCTATCCGTCTATATATAGATATATGTTACCTTTGGTGTCCCCTTGTACCAGTCAGAGGCCATAATCCAGGCTGTCTCACCAGGCCGAGAGGAGAGGAAGTTACCCCTCTTCCTCCACCCTCAGACAGCTTCTCCTGCTTCATCTGTGACTCTCTAGGAGAACACACAGTCACTGTCCCTTCCACACTAGCAAGCATAAAGGACCTGTGTGTCACCGGTCTCCTTGCCCTTTCTTCCAGGATATTTGGGTTCTTTCTATGGATATTTTGGCTCAGGTTGCCGCTCCCTGACTCATTTGCATACCTTGGGTACCTTCCAAGAGTACCAGGTCCAGTGACACAGACAGGTGACCTGCCTTTCAGGTTGTTATTCCCAAGAAAAATGGAAACCCAGCCAACGTGTATGCCTTAGGCCTCTGTTGGGTGTTTGTCTCCATTTCTGAGACTGGAACCTCGGGCTGGAGGCAATGTGATTCATCGTGTTTTGGTTGTAAATTGTGCAAGAAGCTGGTTCCTGTTTTCTGAACAAAGACCTTCTCTCTAAAATTTGTGACACATGATACTGTATTTTATCTCTTCCCTCCTACAGCCCTTCAGATTACTGCCTGAGAACTCAGATTCTAAGAACTGAAAACATGGTTCTAAATCAGTGTTCCATCCCTTGAGAGGACATTTAACTCCTCTGAGCCTTGGTTTCTTGGTCTCCAAAGCAGTGATCCATACACTACACCCATCTCCTGCTGGGTTGTTGAGCATTAAGGTGTCAGGTAGAGGGCTCATGCCTGGTATAAGGGAGGCACGGTGTAGGTATTAGGAGAAGCTACCTTGATGACTGTCAGTGACACGGTCAGTGACTATTTCCTATATGCCTGGTGTGTGCTATTTTAAGCTCTTTAACAACAGTAGCCCACACAAGCTGGGTGAAGTGATGTGTATGTGTAATTCTGCTGCTCCGGAGGCTGATGTCACGGGATCACGAGCATTCAAGGCCAGTCTGGGCAAAGTAGCAAGGCACAAGTGAATAAGCAAACAGCTTAATCACTAGGTCGTGAGCAGTGAGTGAGAAAAAAAAGCAAAAATAAAAAGCATTTTGGGGACTGACAGGTGCTTTGTAAATTCTAGATGTTAGTTATTGACAGAGAAACTAACGCAGATTCGATTGGGTTAGATTCGATTAGTATGGCTGAGGTTGGGGAAGTCACACTTCCTGTCAGCCTAACCGTGGGGTTCTCACATGTGAGCTTCTCTCATAGCTGAGGATTTGCTAAACTGCAGATCATAGGACCAGGGCAGCATCCAGTGAAGTGAGCCTGAGCAGGGGGCTAGAGAGGCATATTTCTAAACTATGTCCAGATATTTGGGATGCTACTTGATTCTAAAGCTGGCCGAATCCTTCAGCAGGGTCTTAAATTTTGTCAAGAATTTTGACCTGTATCTCAACAGAAGCTCTGCTTGCTGCTCAAAAGATTTCCAGGCCACTTTCACTTCCACACCCAGTAAAACAGACTTTCAAATCCTGACTTTCTCTATAAGAACATCCTTTGCTGAGACAGTGATAACTATCTCCTATAGAGTTCACATAGTCCAGGAGATTTTTCAGGACATGAATCTGAATGTGGGTGCTACTAACATGGTAGATTTCAAAGTCACTATGTGGCGAGGCAGAGGTGACCTGAGAAAATGGAGCCTCAGGTTGGGTATTTTTGGGGAAGGGTTGCTTCCTTCCCTTGTTGATACCAGATCTTTATGGAACATGAAAGATTTCTAGAATAAACTTTTTGAATATGAAAGACACAGTGGTGCAAGTTTGCCAATTGCTGCCTTATTACCACTTGGCCAAAAACCTACCCAGCTCCATCTGCTGTAGAAAGTGTGAAACTGGACCCTGCACACACTTCCCCTTCCCTAGATGCCTCAGTGGTAGATTTTGTCAACAGCGAGGCCTTTGTCTTATGAAGCTGGAGAGTCATAGGCAAGGGAGGGACTTATTTCTACAGTTCTAGTGTGTACAGCTGCTGAACCAGATAGTTCACTCTGTAGTAAGTGTCTGTCCTCTAACTAGCTGACCACTTTTTCCTAGATTAGCTCCATTGCTGGAATAAAATACTCTGAAGGGGGGGGAGGTGGGGAGAAAGGGTTTATTTTATCACATTCTTCCAGGTTTCAGTGCATCATTGCAGGGAATTCTGGGTAACAGGAACTTTAGTCACATAGCGTCCACAGTCAAGAGCAAAGAGCAATGATACACACAAGCTCACTTGTTGGCCGGATTTCTCCACTGTTACACAGTTCAGGACTCTGTGTCTAAGGAATTATGTTGCCCACAGTAGCCTGGGTCTTCCCACATCAATCAACTTAATCAAGACACTCCACCCATGGACATGCCCAAGAGCCAATCCAATGTAGACAGCCCCTCATTGAGACTCTCCCCAGGTGATTTTAGACTGTGCCAAACTGGTAATTAAAACTGACCCCTAGCAACCTCTAATCAGCCAGCTGGTGGCTTCCTGTAAGCCAGTCTGGGTCCTCTGATTTCCTAGTTGGTCACTTGCTTTCCAGCTCATCCATTACACCGTCTAGAGTATTTCTTTACCACCCAGCCAGGCAGTTCCTTCAGATCTGTTCCAGCTTACCTGGACACTCTAGGGATTCTTTGCCGCCTAGCAAGATGTTCCTGCAGACAAGATAGGCCCCAGTCTGGCAGAGTTCTTCACCAGGGGAAAGTGTGTGCGTGTGTGTGTGTGTGTGTGTGTGTGTGTGTGTGTGTGTGTGTGTGTGTGTGTGTGTGTGTGTGTGAGTGTGTGTGTGTGAGTGTGTGTGTGTGTGTATGTGAGTGTGTGTGTATGTGTGTGTATGTGAGAGTGTGTGTGAGTGTGTGTGAGTGTGTGTATGTGAGTGTGTGTGTGTGTGTGTGTGTGTGTGTGTGTGTGTAACATATTTGCAGCCACCTGACAAGAACTCTGCTTTAACTTCTCAGTCCTTCCTTTTATTTATCCCCTCCAGAGGAGGGGCTCCTTTTTCTTACGCTTAGGTTCCTTTTCCTTTGTTAACTAACTGCCTTTTGGTAGCCAATGTTTCTGTATATTAAATTTTCTAATTCAGATTCTGATGTTTATATATTGAAATCCGAAGGGTCCCAGAAAGACAGACCCTCAACATGAGGCTGGGTATGAGTGTGACTACGGTTTTTGTGTTAAGAGCAGTAACAAGCTCTTTGCCCACAGGAAGTGGACACTAAGCATCTATGCCACGCAGTAGCTTTGCAATTAATCACACTCTTGGAATTGGGTCGGATCTGAACAGAAGAAGCACATGTCCTTCTGGAGTGCCCTGCGGTGTTGGATGTTCTGGAGCGCACTGGAGCATGTTTAAGAAGAAAAAAAAATCCTTAATTCTCTGTTCAAGTCATGATCTGAGAATCAGAAATTTCCATGGCTGTCCTAAAAGAATTTTTATTATGACCAAAGGCTGATATAATTAAAGCTCAAATATGAAATTTAATTGGGGACTATTGCAGCACTACAGTGTCATCTGAGTTCACTCACAGCCTTGCTAAGTTTCTCATGTAATAGTTAGAAATGAAGCAAAAGACTCAGACACAGAGACCCACAGTGGGTCATGTAGGAATTGACTGCTTAATATTGTCATCAATCTGAGCCTCCCCTTTATCTTTCATGTTGGAAGAAGCCAGCTTTTCCTTTATTTAAAAAAAAATAGCAGCAATATTACCTGGGTAAGCTTTCAAGGAATTGCTCATTTTTCCCAGAATCTACCACAGTATGCCAGGTTCCACTAGACCAGAAGTTCTCAACCTGTGGACTGTGACCCCTTTGAGGTTGAATGACCCATTCACAGGGGTCACCTAAGACCATCATAAATATCAGATATTTGCATTATGATTCATAACAGTAGCAAAATTACAGCTATGAAGTAACAACCAAAATAATTTTATGGTTGGGGTCACCACAGAGGAAACATATTAAAGGATCATAGCATCAGGAAGATTGAGAACCACCATACTAGACTGATAACTAAGTCCAATTACAGTGTACTCCAAGACTTATGGATACATTTGGATTTAAAAGCACTGGTGATGCCCATTGCCAGACTTTATGTATATATTGGTAGAAGCCTGAAGAGCATGCCTCTCTTTGAGGCCTCAACTAAGGCTCCTTTTAAAACAAACAGGCTTGATTTTATAGATGAATTGTGTTAGAATGTAACCTAAGCCAGTAGCATTTAAAATAGAATTATGCCAGTGCTTGGGTGAACACAATGGTCAATAGAACAAGATGGTATCCTGAAAACTGTCTGGATATGAGTAGGGATTTGTTTTATGGGAAATAAGTAGCTGATACTCATACTGTAGGCAAACACTAATTTAATTAATTTATAAAAACTGCCATAAGCCAGAAGGAAAAGAGGCAAAAAAAAAAATGGGGGGTGGGGGCACAAAAAGAGACAGAGGATAAAGTCAACTGTTTTCTAATAAGTCTGACTGTTCAGTAAACAAGTAGATGCCCAGCTCTACTCTGAATTCAAGAGTATCCATGAGACAGCCTCAGAAAACTGTGAAGATAGTTGATCCTCGGTGCAGAGGAGCACGAGGAAGGAGAGTGGCCAGCACTCCTGGTGAGCAAAAGCACTCAGTCTTTGAAAGTGGAGTTAGTTAAACATCCAGACTTGAAGTGTCCCTGTCCTTTGACCCTATGGAAGGTGACATAGGCGTACAAAGTCTTTGAACGTGATGGGATTCATGGGGGATGCAGGAAGACATGTATGCCCTTCTTGGAGAGCTGGTTAAAAATCTGTGTCCATCTAGTCCAGTGCTTCCCGACCTTCCTAATGCTGCGACTCTTTAATACATCTCCTCATGTTGTCGTGACCCCAACCATAAAATTATTTTCATTGCTACTTCATAACTGTAATTTTGCTACTGTTATGAATCGTGATATAAATATCCATGCTTCCAGATGTCGTAGGCAACTGCTGTCAAAGGGTTGATCAACCCTCACAAGGGTCACGACTCACAGGTTGATAACTACTGATCTAGTCAAACACTACAGAGCCACACAAAACAATGACAGATACACAAGTGTAGAAGCCGGAAGATGTGTGTAGGGGAGTTGTGTTGTTCTATTGTAAATAATGGTCCCAAACACTGGTTTAATAAAAAGCGCCAATTGGCCAAAGTCAGACAGGAAGTGTGGGCAGGGCTATCAGACTAAGAAAACTCTGGGAACAGGAAGAACAGAGCAGAAGGCCAGAGAGAAGCCAGAAGAAGCAGAGGACAACAATGCTGCTCTGAGAAAAGGTACCCAGCCGCATGACTGAAGAAGATAAGAGTCATGGGTTAGATTAAGGGTAGAGAGCTAGCAAGTTGCATGCCTGGGCCTTAGGCCGATCAGCCTAAAACTGTTGTAAGCATCTGTGTGTCTCTGTGGGTCTGCGGGCCTAGACCTTAAGGCTAGGCCTGAAAGACCGGGACAGAAACCTCCTACTACAGATGTGCATAGTACATTCTTAAGGATAACAAAGAAACATCTTGATAAACAGTTTGCACACATAACTTCACCTGTGGGAAACAAAAGCACATACATATATTGTGGACTCACAGTCAGACTGACGTTGTTACAGATTCACCTTTGGGGATAAGGGAGAAAGCTGCAATTAGTGAGAGGCCACAGCTCCCTTGGTTTTTGTTTTCTTTAGCCCATAACTGGTTAACTTTCTTTTTAATGAACACACATCGAAATTGTGTTCAAAAATCAATTCTCTTTCACTTAAAACAAAGCAAGAAAACAGAACAAGAAAGAACTAATTTCTTTCTTGAGAAATTCCTGTTTGCGGAAACTTCTTTGCTCTGGGACTTGTATGAAATTACTGATCTGAGGCTCTAGCCAGGTTCACTTGACCTCAAGAAACGTGAGAGAAAGTCCTGTGAGACTTCGAGGTACAAGACCTGGGTTTCTATCCTGAGCTTGACCTGGATCATGGGCAAGCCAACCTCTCTCAACCTGAGTCTTCATCTTTGAATTGAGGCTGCAGATCCAAGGAATGTCTCCATCTTCTGCTCCTCCCTGACTCAGGGACCAGCTGCTGCCTTATATGGGAAGTGTGTGCAAGGCTGACATCTCACATCAAGGTGTCTTTGACACTGATGGCCAGCATAGGGTTTTTATTTCACCCCAATCTGCCTCATCTGGGCCACTATCAGCCTTTCTGCATCTCACACTTGCTTTTGTTATCTAAATGGCCTCTCTGTGGCTGGGGACAGATTGGCCATCAAGGAGAGTTGCCTATGTTTGGATTTAAAGTGGCTCCAAACAGTCTTGTCACCCGACACCTGGGTGACTCCTGAGTTGAGTAGAGACACTACAGGCCTGGACATCTTTCTCCAGAAAGACCACAACTACACAAGTGCACACAGCATAATTCCGCAAACGTGACACTGTTTGTGTGCACATGTGAACATTTACATTTCACTAGGACCTCTCTTTGCCAGTGTGCTACATGTGGCACATGGATTACATTACTTTATCCTCTCTCGGCCCCAAAACTATGTGTTACCAATATCACTTCACAGATGAGGAAAACTGAGGCTCAGAGAAAGCCACTCGTGGTCGTGTGTTTAAAGAATCTTAGTAAGAATTTAAAGAAGAGATTTTCAACCTGTGGGTCCCCACCCCTCTGGAGGGCTGGTGATCTTTTCCCAGGGTTAAATATCAGATATTCCACATACCAGATATATTTACATTAGAATTCATAGCAGTAGCAAAATTACAGTTATGAAGTAGCAATGAAGATAATATTACAGTTGGGGGTCCCTACAACATGAGAAACTGTATTAGAGGGTCTCAGCATTAGGAAAGTTGAGAACCACTGGTTTAAAGAGCTGAGGTAATGGGTTTAGGGATGGATATTTGGTTCAGGGATGTGCTATAGAACACTTGTCTACTATGTATGAGGCCTGGATTCAATCCCTAGCATGGGAGGGGGAGGTGGGGTTGAGTCACAGGATCAGTACAAAAACTTTCTTTGCCTCAAGCAAGCTAGTCCTTTGATTTGGCAAGGACCAAGCAGGTGAGCCCACAACTCAAGTGGACACTGGAAGAGGTTGAAAATCATTCCCATCTCTCAGGTCGTGTTACTCTCTAGTGTCCCTTCCATCACTGCCACTGTGACATCAGGTCTGTCCTTTCTTCTCCAGCTATTTGTTTGCCCAAGCAAATAAGAACCTTCTGATGGTATTTGCCAAGTCGGGGCAGCTGAGGGGACAGGCACAAAGCAAATATTGATGTGTTACTTGAAATATGATGCGAGCCTGTGGCAAAAGTTTGCACAGACCTTCTGATCAGTGTTGTTGATGCAGAGAGCTTGAGGGGTGGGGGGCTGGGGGGGGTACAATGTGTCTTGGAATATGGGGCTGGAAAATAGCTTCCCCGAGGTTCATTTCAGTGACAATCTCTACCTTATCTCCAGCACCTCCCTCCCTAAAATCACGAGCATATGTCCCAGCACTGTTGAGAATAAATGTGTCCAGACAGCAAGCTGGCATGGCACAGGGCAGTGTGCAAAACAGGATGCTGTGGCCAATGCTCCCACGTTTCTTCAGAGACAAATTACACTGCTTTTTTCCCCCCACACTTGGAACCAATTCTAGCCGTGAGTAGTTTATGTCTTAGACCTATAAAAGCCTAATTGGTGCCCATATGTGAGACTATAGAAGTCCCTCCAGCCTTTAAAGCCTGCTGCATGCTCCAACGAACAGCTAGACAGTAATTGAGTTCTCTCTACTGAACACAACGGCAGCATGTGGAAGCCCTCAGGATGTTACCCTGGCTTTTCCTCACGTCCTTGTGAGTGCCCCTCAGTCGTACAACCAAACCACACCCAGTCTTTGCTTGTTCTCTCACAATGTACAAGTGCAAATCGCTTCCTGTGAACCTAAAGATTATTCTAGAGCCTCACAATAACTTGATACTATCCCAGAAGAAGGTACATATGTTATGTTTCTCTCTCTCTCTCTCTCTCTCTCTCTCTCTCTCTCTCTCTCTCTCGCTCTCGCTCTCGCTCTCGCTCTCGCTCTCTTTCACTCTCTTGCTGTTTTTTGAGATAGGGTTTCTTTGTGTAACTTGCTCTGTGGACCAGGCTGGCCTTGAACTCACAAACTCACTTGTCTCTGTCTCCTGAGTGCTAGGATTAAAAGCATGCACCATCACCACACGATCTGTTACACATATTTTTTTTAAGCAGACATGAGAAGCAACTTCAACATTTAATAAAAATAAATAATAATGTTAGGTAAAGAACTGTTTTTGAAAGGGGGAAGTGATCCGAATGTATGTTTCTTCCTCAGATTCACATATTGAATTCTTTCCTCCTGGGGGATGGCATGAAAGAAGGGGGGAATATTGGGGACTGATTATCCTGAGACTGGGACCCTTATGAGGGGGGTTAATAGTATCCTAAGGAAAGGGTCCCTGGGGGCAGGAGCATAGGCAGTAAAGTCTTTGCTATGCAAGCTTGAAGACCTGACTGACCACTGGAACCAATGTTGAGTAAATGTTGAGGTTGGTGTTGTATGCTCATAATCCCAGCACAGGGGAAGGGGAAATGTCTATATTCCCAGGCAGCCAGCCAGCCCACTCAACAGGTTCCGAGCCAGCCTAGCTCACTCAGCCAGCTCCAAGCCAGAGAAAGACCTCAGAAAGCAAGATGGTTGGCTCATGGGGACAACATACACAATAAGGGTCTCCCCCCCCCCCCCCCCCCCCGCCCTGACTAAAACATAATGGATCACAGCTTAATTCCAGGATTTGGGAAACTAAGTCAAGGAGATAATCAGTAGGAGGCCAGCCTGAACTACACAGTGAGACCTTGCCTCAACAAGTAAACAAAAAAACTCTGAAATCAAAAGGGCCAGAGAGAACTGCCTTGTGCCTTTTTCAGGATAAGGAGTAGCTAACACTGTGATCTTAAACTCTGAGCCCCCCATCATCGGATAGGAAACTTCTGCTGTCTATGAATTCCTCCACCAGTGATGTGTTTTTTATAGCAGCCTCAGTGGGTGGGGGAAGAAGACAGTGAATTTTATCTTTGCCTTTTTCTGCAGCCCCAGCACCTAAGATAAGCCAGGTATACTCCTTGTGTTCAGTGAAGATTGCTGAATCAAAAATGAATGTTTTTAATGAACGGTGCCAGACCTCTGGGTAGTACCTTTAGGTATTTATTGTTTTCTTTCTGATAAATACACTGAGAGGCCATCAGGATAACCTGCATCTCTAGAGGTGTCTCTAGAGGCTCAGGCAAAAGGCAAGTTTGGGGAGAGTTGCATTGTGAGTTCTAGGGATGAGTAAGATTCTATCTCAAAAATAAAACGAAAACAAAGCTTCTAGAACTTTCTTTGGGGAACTTCTTTCTACTTCGGAGTATACTCTCCCCCGATGAAGGTGATTGGCTCTGAGATGGACAGATAATCAGTCCTGATGCTCCTATATGAGCCCTGGGAATGAGGAATCATCCACCCACCGCCGACAGGCACAGCTGTCTCCAAGGGTTATGGGAGCCAGGAACTTTCAGGGTTGCATTCATAGAAAGAACCTTCCTAAGAGTCAACTCAAAACAAAGAAGGCAGAGCCAAGAGATGGGAGAAGGGAGCAAACCCCATGCCCTAACACTTAAGTACCTGGGACCCAAAGTCCCTTTGGAACTGTCATTCAACTCAGTAGGTCCACCAGGCCTGCGAACCTTCCAGAATCGGCCACTTTAAAATGGCAAAGTGTACCCTGCAAAAAACGGCTATGGTTTGGGCACTGCAGCTATGGCCTCTATTAGAGCATGTTAAATCAACTGGAACTAATCAGGAGCCAAGCTGTTATTTCATAGACTTCAAAATACAAGTGCTTAAACACACCGGACATTTCTCTACCGCGGGGAAGTCTTCGAGGCCATCTAGGACCTTGACTGTGGCTTAAGCAGAGCTCTGCCCTTTTACTTCGTTATCCCTAGAAGCCTCTTCACCATGGTATCAGGAGGAGGTTCAAGCTCTTGCTTCCTCTACATCTCTCCCTGACAGCTGCTGGGACCGGACGGGTGTACAGGTGCTCTAAGGATGCTGCCGACTTGCAGAGAGCCAGGTGGGCGGGTCAGGAGAGCGGCCATAAAGTCCATCGTCTCTTCTTAACCCCCTCCCTCTCGCTCCCTCCCTTCCCTCCTTTTTATCCCCTCCTCCCCACCCCGCCCTGTTGAACACGGGCTGCCAGCAATGCAGTGTTGACCATCATGGGACATAAAACTGAGAACATAGACACAGTTTTCTCCTTCTTAAAGTTTATATTTCTGAGAATGTCATTTCTTTAAAACAAAAACAAACAAAAAAACCTCGAGAGTCTTAATTTTAGATAGTGCTCCCAGTGATATTGTCTGGTAGTGGGGTTCAGAGGACGCCTCCAGAAAGAGAGTCCATGTTCTTGTGTCCCAGAACAAAGAAATAAACATATATAATTGCAAAGGAAGCAGGAACAGTTTGTCAACATGGAACACACTAGCCAGAGGCAAGAGTGGGTGGAACTCAGGTCAAACCGTCTCTCAAAGGCCAAGGAAGTGTTGGGAGCTTCTTACCTTAGCTCAAGCCTTTGCTTCCTTTTTCATGCTTGCTCTGTTACATGAAGCTCTACATCTAACTCTGCGTGTCACATGCCTCATTAGCATCCTAAAGCTCCACCCTGGGTGTGTAGTGATTTAGTGTCATAAGAAGCCAGATGATTCACTACACTCTGGAGTGGCTCTGTGCCCTTGGCAGTGGTACTGGCTTTAGTTGGCTGACCCTGATGAGAATTTTCAAACCTTCTCTCCTGCAGAGTGGACTCTGAATCACCCCTTTGATAAGGCTATAAAGTCCACCAACCCCTAACTTATAGGAGCCTGTGTCTTTCAGTTTTCCAGGTCCCAAGCCTACTGAACCAGAAAGATCTGTTCTCACCCTTGCCTATATTTTAGTAACATTATTTATCTGCATGTGAATTTTCTTCATCATGTGTGCATTGCAAACCCTTGCTCTCTGTGTGGTTCAAGTCTTTGTCTCCTTTTAAAGGAATTCAGAATGAAACACGCATTTGTCTATAGGATGGCAACAATGTCACCACCTAGTTTGTGGATATATTGTAAACATTAGGTGGGATAATACAAGTTCATTTAAGAGAGGGTATTATATTTATGTGAATGAGTGTGAAATTTTTACAAAAATATAAGCATATTTACTCACGCTATTTTAAAATAAGATAATGGTTTTGCTGTTGCTTGAATTTAATATTAGGAAGTCTAAGGCGTTGCTGCCCTTCGGTTCAATGCTCTTTAACACAAGAGATATTATTTCCTTAAAACTCCCTCTTGGGGGAATGAAGTTAAGAAAAGAAATCGTGGAAATGTGAAGAGGTTGAAGTCATTATTTGTTTAGGAACATGTTTCAATTTTCCACTGTATTGAATGACTTGTGGTTATAAACAGTAAGGGAAAAAACCTTCAGACTTGTACTGCTCTGTTCAGACCTCGGCTCCCAAGTTCGCTAATTTTGCATATTTATCATTTGTAATATTCACGTGCTATTGTAGGCACATTTCTTCCACAATTATTTAGTATCGGCCATTTCTAGGATAAATAGATTATGTGTTCACAATAAGTTCTCTGTGCACCAGCATGTCCAACTAGTTTTTGCTTCATCTCCAAATTGACAGAACAGGGAGTTGAGTGGGTAGAAGGAGGAAGAGGATGTGGGTGGAGCTGGGGGAGAAAGGTGAATGTAGCCAAAATATATTGTATAAAATTCTCCACTGATTGATAAAAGTATTGTTTAAAACTTCCCCCCTTTGCTCCTTGACTTTGGCTTTTTACTGTATATGACTCCGCATTATTTCCATTTCCTTTCCCACTTTCTGTCTTACTAGATGACTTCATTTCTTTTCTTTTGTTTGATTGTTTTTGAGACAGAATTTTCCTGTGTAGCTTTGGAAGCCTGACCTTGAACTGGTAGAAATCTGCCCGCCTCTGCCTCCTGTGCTGGATTAAAGGCTGCCCACCACTGCCCAACAACTTGTTTTCAGTTATATTTTAGACTCAATGGAGGAGAGTCCCTATTGTTCCTTTATTCTGAATCCTTCTTCAGGAGTCATATTATTTATATTTATTTTTATTTATCAAGTCAAGAAATTGACTTCCATTAAAAATGAATTCATATATGTGAAGTGCATTAAAAACTTGAAGTACAGGTATAACTCTGTTTTGAGATGGGGTCTTACACAGTCGTCCAGCAGGCCAAGAACTCATTTTGTAGTTCAGGATACAAAATGGTATTAAAGTTATAAACAACATGCCTAGTTTCAAATATTGTGGGTTTTTTCTAAGTCACAGAATCTTAATATTGCAGTATATCTAAGATTGTGTGTTTAGCCTCATAAGATGGCTTTTGCACCTTCCGTGATAAGAAGCTCACTCCTGTTCAAAGATCTCAGTGTTTATCTGCCTATATTCAGTCAAAACATGCAGTTTTTATTTTAAACCTACTGAGCTTAGCAGGTGGCATCATGGACAGCCTTCAAGATTGTCACATAGTAGGAAAACTGCAAAGAAAAAAAAATAAACCAGAAGATTTGGTGATTTTTGCATGGAAGCACAGATCGTAACAACGTACACGAGTCACTTTCCATTTGTGCCCAAATACAATAAAAAAAAAAAATATTGAGTTGTGGGAATCCCAATTTAACTCAACGAGCTTTCAATTTACATGCAATGGGATCTTATGCAATCCTTGTTCAAAGCATAGAGATAACTACCCCTGCCATTGTTGGCAATCTTTCAAAAAATTAAATGGAGGGTTGCTGAGAGCTGGCCATTATCACCTCCCTACCTCTCAGCTGCTGAGTAAGCACCTGTTGAGTGAGAAACACAGTCTCAGGGCATAGACCACTTCCCAGGAGGAAGCAGCTCCCAGAACACTTTGCTGATCAGCATTTTCTGCTTCGCGGTGGCAAACAGCTTTTTCAGAAACACCATTTGCAACCTTCTTGTCAGCACAGTTTTTACATATTTTAAAAGTATGTTCAAGTTCTTACAATCTTATTCCAACCTGCAAGAGAAACCTATCTAGTTTTTTGCCTTTATATCAGCTCATTTTTTGTTGTTGTTAGTATTTTATTCGTTTATTCTCCTTTTGAGACCCAATATTCTAGTGTGGGAAGCTACTAAGGAACGTGTCTGACACTCCAATACTGTCCTCTCCAGAATAGAGAACTTTGTCTCCCTCCCATTGCCATCTCTACCGAGGTTGAAGGCCAAGGTACCTTGCTCATTTTCCCCATACCCTCCCAAACAAGGGCTCCACTGGCCCTGGCACCACCCTGAAGGCCCTCTGGGAGATCCCATTTATAGACCAACACACATGAACTCTAATTCACCTCCATTCCATCCCTCTGTTCAGAGAGCATTTCTTAGGTTTTATAGTTTTACTTTCTGTGAAGCCTAGGCCAAAGTTCTCCTCAGGTGAGAAGGTGGAAACCTTAGGCTTTAAAAACCTCTTCCTTCAAAACTGAAAAGGGATAGGTTTTCCTGATGGGCATGTATGCTCTTAATTCTAATCTTGTATAAGACCTTGGAGAAGACAGAACTGGCCTTGTCCTTTCTCTAACTCTGCTTGGGCTGACATGTGCAAAACATAGGGCACAATCCTTGGTCCTTTCTCTAAATCCACTCTGTCCCAAGGCAGACATGCATAAAGCACACTGCACCGATGGCTAGACATTTGCATACATTGCCTGTCTCCCAGTTTGCATATTGAGAAAGGGTTAAATGATAAATTCAGAGTTGCTAATTTAGAAAATTAAGAATTTTAATTTAATGTTAGCAACTAGGAGTCTAAAGCACATATCCAAATTGCTGCCTTTCCATAACACACGAGAGGATAAACTCCTTATGCTTAAAACCTGTTAACAACAGACTTGCCTGTGTTCTCCTGGGCACTCACCCAGGCTCTGTCTCTACATACATCTTGTGAGTGCCTCATTCAGTGTTTGCTAGCCTGAGTGGCTATGGTGCTCAATCTCTCATGGGATTGCTCAGGCCTAATGGGATTTCCGTTTGGAGCAGCATGGTGAATTGCATGACACAGACCCTCCTGCTAGGAGACACCTGTGAAAGCAGTATAAAAATGTAACTAGCATCCCTCTAAATATCCAGCTGAGCTCAAAAGAATGAAGAGAAAATCCCAGGAGCTGAAATGAAATGAGACTAAAGACCAGAGTATACCTGCAGACCCAAGCTTAGGGCTGCCTGGGGCTATTGGAGGATCTCAGAAGCCAAATGGTCTGAGATTTAGCAGTTAGTCCAAGGCAACAGAAAAGTTGATACTTAATATGAATCTTCTACCCTCAGTGAAAATGGGAAGGGAAATGTGAAAAACAGTAACAGAAACACAAGAGAGCGATAAGGAAGCTTGCTTCCCGGAAGTGAATGTGGAAAATTTTTGGAACCCTAGACTACCCTTACTAACACAGAGTTCAAAGTTTCATGTTCTACATGGTGAAGCCCTCAGGTATTAAATTAGCATGGGAATCCTTCCCAGGTATCCTCAGGTCCTGAACAGAGAAAGCACTAGAGAGATGCCCTCAGTCCGGGATTCCTATAGATAAAACATCACAGGAGATAAATTTATCAACAGATCTAAGTATCTCCAAACTCAAATATGAGACAGAGACTACAAGAATTTTCAAAGACCAAAGGGGGAAAAAAAAAGAACCATCAAAAAGTCCGACAGCTAGTACTAAATAGAACGTGGAGAGATGAGCAACACACCCATTAAGTTTTTGTTTTGTTTTGTTTTGTTTTGTTTTGTTTTGTTTTGTTTTGTTTTGTTTTGTTTTGTTTTGTTTTTAACTCCAGAACAGCCAAAAAGAGACTTGGAGAGGCCATTGACCTTGCTTGCTCTCAGATGTCTCAGACAGACAGATGAGCAAAATTTCTGAAGGCAGCACAGGAAATGACATAGTCCCATCACCTTCATTCTTGTCCTGAGAACAGGGATTACTCCATGTGTACCTGAGCTACTATGTGGATAAACAACAATGTCAACTCTTCTTCTTCCTCCTCCTCCTCCTCTGCAGGGACAGAGAGACCAATCGTTGGCATTGCCAGGCACCATTTCTTTTGCTGGACAGTTCTCTCTGTCTTTTTTTTTTAAGTTAACCTATCAAAAATGTACAGATTGTCTCTAACCCACAGACTTTCCTGAACCAGGTCACAGCTAGGATTTGCCTTGAGGACTGCTTTTGTAAAGTCACGTGTACAGCCACATAAAGGGGAAAGCATGAGCTTGAAACCCCCCTACGGATGGCTCCGCCAGGAAAAGAATGAATTCTCCCCATGTGGTTTGTGTATCTGGGCTCACCATGTACCAAAGATTTAACCTAGTGACTTTTAGCTAATGGGAACCAATAGATGCTGTTCTTTCTCCAAAAGCCAGTTTGCTTTGGTTTTATGTCCCTTTGTAAATAAAGCGAACAACATCCAAAACTGGCAAGAGTACTTGAAGCTCACTTTGGAAGAGTCTCATTTTCTGTGCAATACCCTTCCTGCCTAGACAGTATCTAAATGCTATTGTTTGTTCAAGAATTCCTCAACAGATAAGCCCAAATAAATGTGGAATTATTTTCCAATCAGATGCTTTGCAGAGAGAACAATAGGAGAGAGAGAAAATAGTAACTTGTGGTTCAAGGCAGGCACTGTGTTGAGAATTTTTATATATTGTCTCATTGAATAATCATAATGGGAACTAGATGTGGGCGTTCATACCCTGTAATCCCAGTATTGGCAGAAGATTGTGAACTCGCTGCCAACTTGAGCTACATAGCAGAACTCTGTCTTAAAAACGAGCTACAATAGCCTTGTGATCTCAGCTTTCACCTTGTGTTAGAAGGGAGAAGAACTGTCTGTGAGAGGTGATGTAATAGCCCAATACCCGTGGAAAGTGACAGGCTGGTCCTGGGTTTGTGACCACAGTCTGTGCTCATGTAAACCCCACACTGCAAATACCCTAGCTCAGGAATCAGCAAGGTTTTTCCGCAAAAGGCCAGATGTTGGCTGCACATCATCTCTGTTGATATAACCTGTCTATGCCAAGTAGACTGACAACATGGAAATAAACAGGTGGGGCTATCTTTCCATGAAACTTTTCTTATAGGAACAAGTGGAGGTGCCTACGGAGATGGGGAGATGGTTCAGTGGGCAAAAGAACTTTCTATATAATCCTAAGGACTTGAGTTTGAATCCCATGTGTCTGTGAGCCCGGCACTGGCATCAGAGTCCACAGATCTTAGTTCACTCGCCAACTAGAGTTCCAGGTTCAATGTGAGACCCTGTCTCAAGGGAACAAGAGCAGTAAAAGACGACACTAGATGCCCTCCTCTGGCTCTGTGCACACACACACACAGACACACACATGCACATACTCACACACACACACATATACATACAAACACAGAGACAGACAGACAGACACACATACATACACACAACATACTCACACACTCATACACAGAGACACACACAAATACACACACTCCACACAAACACACACACCACACACACTCCACACACATACACACATATATACACACACATGCACATACACACAGACACACAGACTCACACACATGCACATACACACACACAAACAAACACAGAGACAGACAGACACACACACATACACACACATACACACAACACACACTCACACACACTCTCACACACACACTCACACACATACACACACACATGAGACACACACAAATACACACAGACATACATCACACACTCACACACACAGACATACACAGACACACATAGATATACACAGCACACACAGACACACACAGAGACAGACAGACACACACACATACCACACACACCACACATACTCACACACACACATATACAGACACACACAGACATACACCACACACTCACACACACATACACAATACCATGCACACATGCACACACACATACACAGACACACATAGACATATACACATACCATGCACACACACTACACACACAGACACACACACATACCACACACTGTACACACTCACACACACATACACACACATGAGACACACACAAATACACACAGACATACACAGACACACACAGACATACACCACACGCTACACACACATACACAGACACACACACCACACACACAAGCACACACACATACACACACAAACACACACATATACACAGACACAATACACACACATAAACACACACACATACATGCACACAAACACACACACACCACACATACACACACAGGCACACACACATACATAACCACACACACAAACACACACACACACACACAAACACACACAGACACACACACAAAGATTTGGCCTGATGCCGTAGATTGCTGAAAATCTTGACTTCTGTCTTTCTGCAAAATGAGATTAGCCAGCCAAAGAGCTCTCCAAATACCACTGAAAGCATTATTGTGTCATCAGTATTGGGCTAGGAAATGTTTGGTGGAGCTTGCTGGTCCACACCTATAAGCCCAGCGCTAGGAGGGGCAGGGAGAGTGAGTTCAAGGTCAACTTGGACCACATAGCAAGACCTGCTTTTGTGAAAGAAGATACAGAAGGCAGAGGAAGGAGAGTTTTAATGTGAATGTCAACATGGGTGATCTGAATCACTCATCATCTATTAAAGTATTAATGATCTTTCCATATTTCTCTTGCTCTATTGCAAACTCTTTAAGGAGTAGGGTGTTCATTGTCTACATTTGTCTTCGGCAACTACCATCCATGGACCAATGCTGCTCTTAGGTACAGTGGACGTAGCAGAGTTGAGTAGTTAGGGCTGCCTACAACTTGCAGCCTGAGTTGGAAGGGTGGGGTCTTTGATAGCCATGGAGTCAGCATTTTAGTTTCTACTTAAAAGGAACAAAAAATTCATATTTACAATCTGCTACATTTAGAGTTTTCCAATACACAGACTCAGATCTAATCCAGCTAACTGAATGTATAGAGTAGGGTACAACAGGAGCTGAGGATTGGATATAAGATATTTGAAAGTCAGAGCTGCCATAGAGTATGAAAAGCCCTGGGGATGTATTGAGAGAGGGAGCGAAGGAGATGGGGTGGGGGCGGAGACAGATGAGCACAAGAAAAAGCTAGATGCATCATTGAAGGACAGGTGTAAAGGCTTATCATGTGTAAAGCGCAATTATACATGTTAACTCATGAAATCAAACAACTGTGCTGTGAAGATACTGTTCTCGAACCGTCCGGAGGCTAGCAAATTGAGACACAGACACAGAAAGATTTAGTAACTTTCCTCCCCAACTCCATCTAAAGATCAAGTTTAGGATCCCAAACCCTGAGCAAGTGGTCCAATGATGAGCTGCGTCTCCATCCCTACACCAACTTATTCAAGTTTCCAGTAGGAAATGCTGGAAAAATGGGGCGGTCATCCAAGGGCTCTATGCTGGATCCCTACGGTGACCTCCCCACAGTGATGTCACGAGTGTTTCATTTCCACCAGGCCTACCACGCTCCTTGTCTTCCCTGAAACTCCCTGGTCATGCTGGTTTCTTCTGTGATTGAAAATGTTAAGCCCTCATCCCTCCAAGCAATGGCCCTAACTGAACTCTGAAATGGGGTTCTTCCCTCAGATCCCTGAATGGCTTGTTCTCTCTCCTAATTCTGTCTCAGGACAGAGTTCATCTCCCCTCCAACAGGTCACCCTATGCCAGTCATAGGGTAATGCTTGCAGAGCATGTTTCTCCTGTAGAATTATAACCCAGGTCATAGTCTCAGATGTCTATGGCTGACTTTTTACACCAGAGTTAAGCAGAATGGTCTGTTTAAAGAAATTAAAAGAAAACCCCAGAACTTCAGCACCTGTGGTAACCCACACCCATGAGAATTCTCCAATGGCGGGAATACAAGCTCTGTTAACGAAGCTGGAGAAGCATGGGGTGGGGGGGTTGATCCCGAGAGCAGAAAGAACCATTTCTGGAGGTCCCACTGCCAGAGTCGAGTATCAGATGTTCCCAGTTTCTCTTATCACCTTGGTAACAGGATCTCTGTTTTTTGTTTGTTTGTTCTGTTTTCATTTTTCCTGGACAGATGTTGCCAAAACCCATGACCACATTTCCCACTCTGTTTGGCCATAGATGTGTCTATGTGTCCGTGTTACATGTGAACTACATGGGAATTCGTAAATGGAACATCTTGGAAGGGATCACAGTAGGGAAGGCAAGATCTTTGATTTTTTCCTTTCCTATGTGGAAAAATGTGGATTCAAAAGCAGGATCCCAAACAGCTATCCTGGCCAGAGATGTGGAGAGAACTGAATAAAGACACAGGAGAACTTGGGCTCTAAAAGTCTAGGAGCCATTTGCCATATATAAAGGAGAGAAAAAAATAGCTTTTCTATAGTGAAATCCTTGCTATTTTTAGTTTTCTTTCTCTTCTGACTAAATCTAATCCCGATTTAGGTAGGGAGTTTTCCATAGTAAACATATTTGTGAAGATGAATCCTAAAGTAAAGCCGTTCTAAGGAATCTTAAGAAGATTAAACCTAGTCTTGTAGCAATGGGAACAAAGTGAACACTTTCCCAAAGGAGAAGTTCACTGTTTAAAAATAAATCACTCCCTGGAGCAAAAATGGTTCCTGGGAAGAGTGAGCTGGAAGGGGGCAAGACTGCTAAGGTGGCCAGTTCTGCACTCCTTAGATAGACACTGGCAAAGTGGCTGAGCTCCTGAGCTAGGGCTACACGCATGGGGTTAGGGAAGCTGGTTGCTTGGAACATGAAGGAGGAAATTCTAGTACACGGGTTCTCAATCCAAGGGTCGTGACCTCTTTAGGGTGGTATATCAGATATTGACATTATGATTTGTAACAGTAGTAAAGTACAATAATGAAGTAACAATGAAATAATTTCATGGCTGGGGGTCACTATAACACGAGGAAGCGAATTAAAAGGCTGCAACATTAGGAAGGGTGAGAACCACTGGCCTAGAACTTTTCATTAACGTTCTGGCTTGGGAAAGGGTGAGCCTGGATACCTCGCTATTCTCTCCTGGCCAGCGATGTCACTCACAAGAGGAAGGCATTAGGAAAAGTGACCTACTAGGCTGTAAATGGAATAGACATAGAGAAACCATAGAAGATTCTAGAAACACAGTATCAAAACCATTGCAAGACGCAAGTACAACAGTCAGGGGTTTTGTTAGTTAGTTCGTTTTGGCCCAGCCCAAAACATAAAACTGAATTGGTCTAAATTTCACACAGACCCTTGCTTGACTCCGGGCTCAGTGCGTTTTTTACTTCACAGGCCTTGAGTTTCTTTCATTGGCAAAATTAACTCAATCAGAAAGACCTCACTAGCTAGATTTTGTGACAAATAACAAAATTCCTTGCCTTTGACATGGCATGGTAAGAGAGTCGATACATGGTAGCTGTCATTTGCTTCTTGGATAAGTGTTCAGATCATCCATAAGAGTATTTTCTGTTCCCTCCTTGGTCTCTTTGTAGTGACACAGCACAGGGTACCTTCGGTCTTAACTGAGTCTCACAAACTTAACTGAGTCTCTCAATCAAAGCAAGCTAACAAGGAGCCTAGTGTATCTGACAGATCCTGTTATGTTACCTCACTTTAATTTTTCTTTCTGTATCCAAGCTCTTCCAGTCTCTACAATCCATCTAGCGACCAGAAAGATTTAAAAAGATTGCTTCCAGGCTGGGGAGATGGCTTAGTTATGTGTTAGTCTTGAAAGTATTAGGACCCAAGTTTGAGCCCCAGAGCACGTGTAAAAAGGCTGAGCCTGTGAATCCCAGTGCTAGGGAGGGGGAGACCGGTGGATTCCTGGACTTGCTGCCTATCTAGCCTATTTTGTGAGCTCCAGATCGAGAGAAACTATGTCTCAAATAAAAAGAAATAAAAACTGGTGGGTGGTGCCTGAAGAATGGGGCTAGAAGCTATTCTCTGGACTTGGTACAGGCTCATACAGGCACACACATGTGTACCTTTCACTAACACACACACATACACACACTCAATTTTTCCAGTAAAGAATTTAATAAATTTCTTGATGTTTTAATGTGGTGAAAAAAAAGGTTGCCTTTTTGGAATTTCCCCCGTTCACTTGACATTATTCCAGTTCCAAATTCTCCAACAAACTCAATGTGACATATAGAGCACTGGCCAGCCATAAATCTGGAAGGAATTAAAAAACAAGACAAAAACCTTTGATTTTTAAGAACACATATTTAACCATTTTTAAAAATAAAACAAAAAGGCTACAAATCTACATGGGCATCTCAAACAGTAAAGAAATATTTTTTTATAAAAATCTTGTAGCCCCACTCATAGTGAAACTGTCCCTAAGTGGTGCTGACAGCCTTGTCCAAGGCTGAGTCTGAGAACTGTGTATTTTTTCAATCATACTTTGGAAGCATTGAATGGACTCAATGAAATTCCAGAACCAATACATTCCGGTCTTGGAATGCTCACTGACTCGTACCAAAGTCCCTTCCTCATCCTTTGATGATGTGAGCGATGGGCACACAAACACTTGCGCATGCGTGCACAGACACCCAGGTCCTCACTTTCAGTTTGAACCAATGACTATGATACATCAAAAATTCACAGCTATTCTGATCAACCTCCTCCATCCTCAGTTCCTGTTTCTCCATCACAGATGGAGGGAAAATATTTCACTTACCACCCGGACTGTCTCCCAGATGAGACAAAATACAGAGAAACTCTGGACTTAGAGAGGCTCGGTGGTTGGTTCTTTCTGCCCATAAATCCACACCGCTCAGCAGTCTCACACAGGAAGATGAGGGCTTTGTGTTATGGCTTCCACAAACGCCAAAACTCCACTGGGCTGACATTTATTGTGCAGTCTCCACAGAACAAATGATTTACCTAGAAAGCAGCACAGGCTTCCAGCAAGAATGATATTTCATTCTTCTCACAGGGCTGGAGCAGGGGAGAGATTCCACAAGATGAGTCGGCTTCAGAGTTCAAGCTTTTATCTGCATAACAAATTTTCTATTAAAAATTCCTAAAGATGTAAATTGACATACATAAAATTCAACCCTCTAAAGCGTATGTTTCAGTGGGCTTTTAATATATTCATGTATTTCTTCAACCCTTATAATTACTTATTTCCAGAATGCTTTTATCACTATCAGATAAATAAATGCCATGCTCACTAGGAGTCAGCTCCAGCCCTCCAACCTCCAACCCTAGGCAATTGCTAGTCTATAGTCCATGTCCTACAGAATTGCCTGTTCTCAACATTTTATATAAAGGAGTAGACAATGTGAACTTGGCCTATGGATTCCTTTCACTTAATAGTGTTTTTAGGACTCTAGATGGGAGCTTGGTGTGGTAATGTTGACCTTTCTCCATATAACTCCAGCTGGTCCTATATAGGACGTCTTCCCATGCTGACCGACTCTGCATGGACACGCTTACTCCATCCCAATAGCAACATGAGCTGTACATGATAATATCCATTTTCAGCTGAGTAACTGAGACTCATAGGAAAGTGAACTAATTTGTCCAAGGTCAAACAAGCAGGGGAGTCAGGATTTCATCTAGATCTGCTGGATTCCAGACTCCACTGCCAGAATTCTTAAAGGAGAAATTTGAATTTCACTTTCTTTCCCATTCCTGTATTCTGAGCAAACAAATGGGTACTGTAAAGATGTTTGAAAGTAAAGGCAGGTCCTCAGGGTCCCAGAGCTGGATTAGGGAAGTGAAGAAGTCAGCACCATAAGTGGAGCCTCAGAAACCCCAGGATCTGGGAAGAATAAGTCAAAGTTCAGGTGCCCAGCACACTTGATAGGCAAAGGGAATTTGGAATGCCTCTGTTCTCTTGTTTGGGTTTTTGATTTATGACCCAATATAGAACCAAATATATACTTATACTAAATTATTTAAATAAATCAGTCTACTCATATAAAATGTTTTCCCTGACAAACACTGGGACAATAGGAACGCATAACAATTGTCACTAAACTGTCGTGCATAGCAAGACCCAGTGTTAAACATCTGGGTATGAAATTTGATGTCTGTGAATTTTTTCCAAAGTGTAGAAAAATGTCCAAGTGGAGAGCCTGGAAAATTGTTCATCTCCAGGTCTCTTCCAGATTAGATGCCATGAATTGCACCTGAATCCACATTTTGTTATTTTTAACTTTGTCACCCCCAATGCTGACATGTCAGGAAGGTTGACAGGTAGCTAGCTAGTGGTTGCCCCCTCCCCTCTCCAATTTCCATCCTCCAGGTTGTGGAAGCCATGGTACCCACAAGCTGTGCATGGCTGGAAGAGGGACCCGTGGCTGAGAAGGAACAGAACAAGGACTCTCGACCTCCTCACAGCTTCAGCCTCTGGATGCACTCTGGATGCAGGTGCGGAGGAAATGGCCTTTAAATGATGACAGATTATTAGGCACATGATTAAAATGAGGCCAACCAACCTCAAATGTTCAGATCTCCTTCCCAGTGCAATTCGGGGCTGAAGTTGGATCCTTTAAAGAGAGAAGAGAGAACATCATTCTCCCCTGACTCCAAGGAGAAGCCCATCCATCTGTCCACTCTTGCCATCTGTCCTGCTGTTCTGTGGGATCCGTTTGTCTCTGTATGTGGTATTAGGTTCTCCATCTAGCTCTGAAGTGAGACAGCAAAACATGCCTCTGAACAAGCCTCTGCCGACTTACAGGTACAAGGCAAATCACTTACCTCTCTAAGCCTGTGTTTCCTCACATGCTGAACACAGCCATTCATATCAACCTCTTAAGGGTGTTATAAGGATTAAACAAGATAAATATGTAAAGCACTCAACAGGATGTTTGACATAGAGTAAGTCCCAGTAAATACTAGCTTTTTTTTTTTTTCCTCCATAAATTTCTCTCAGCTCCTTGGAAGTACATCAGTGAGACATCTGATGTAGAAAGTCTAAGAAGGAGTAGAAATGTGAGCTGTCCCTAGCAGGGGCTTTCTGGTAAAAAAAAAAAAAAAAAAAAAAAAAAAAAAAAAAAAAAAAAAAAAAAAAAAAGCATTGTGTGTCCGCAGAGGAAGCCCTTGCAGAAGGGTTAGAAATGGAAGTGATTGCACTTTTCTCATGAACTCTTTTCTTGGAGAGGGAAGGAATGAGAGAACCCAAGAAAGGGTCCATCCCATGGAAGATGCTAGACCTGGAGGTGAGAACAAATGCCAGCTGAGGTCCAGAGACCAGGAGTGAGAAATGCGAGAAATCTGAGAGAAAGGGATGAAGGGGAGACAGCCACTTCCAGACCTAAGCAATCACCTGCTGGGAGCTGGTGAGGAGAAAGTATCCCCAAGCAATAGACTCCTGCCCTGTGACCTAAGATTACTAGGGTGAGACTAGCTTGGGTACATCTCCTGTAGGTCCTCAAGTGGGATTTCCCAGTGACCATGGGCTTGGGGCAGGAGAGTGGGGATGAAGGAGGGTGAACATCCAGCCCGTGGAGGACAGAAGATGGAGAAGGAAGATCTCAGCCTTTCTCTCTTCCTCACATGCATGAGCTATCATAACAAGCGGCTTTCTTTCAGACACTGGGACTGAACGACAACTGGTCTACAAGGTGCTCACCAGAACCTAGCACCCCGAAATGGAGAAGGTGCAGAATAGCTAAGTCAAATCACCAGGAAGATCTGACAGAGTTTCACCCAGCGCTGTGAGAAGGAAAGGAGGCTAAGACATTTTGAGAAGGTCTAAAATCAGAGAAAGGCATGGCCCAGAGCAGCCTGGCTCTCTGGCTGAGGGGGACCCTATCAGTTAGAGCTTGCCCATCAACCCATCCCTCGTGGCTGTGTAGCCAAGCCTCCCTTGGAAGATCTGAGTGGTATGTCTACCGTAACACCTCTAACACTACAGTTTACTTTCATCTGTGTTTTGTAAGATCTCCACAAACACTGGACCTTCTAGGGTAATATAAAACGAGGTACCTTTGAGCTTCTGATCATCCTCACCAGTCAATACTTAACCTTGTATCCTACCCTTACTTAGTATATATGGTTGATTCATTAGTGTTGAACTCATGCCCAACTGCATCATAATTCATGTCTTAATGTTCTTAATCCTTGTGATTAGGAACAATGTCCAACTTGTATGACTTTTATAGGGCTGAACCTACAGCAACAATACTCAATAGACCTCATTTGTATAGACCTTTATTTACAGTACCGAGAAAGGCAGGTAGAACATTGTCTATTGGACCTAATGGTACAGAGGTCTAAAGAACCAATGACCGTCTGAGGATGGATGCTGTGAGTAGCAAGGATGTAAGTCAGGGATGGCTTGGTTCTTTCCAATCTCCTTGGGTTTCTGAGCAACAGAGAACCAACTTCTCATCCACATCCACTCAGCGTAAGCTGTGTTTATCCTTCGCTTGCAAATACAACAGCAGCTTGTATTTAATGTGGATTGATTCAAATTAGAGAATTCAGCAACTTTCCAAATCCACCCACTTTTTCCTGTGTGGTTAAATGGTCCCATATTTGATGAAAATGGAGAAAGGAAATGACAAAGGATTTGGATATTATCCTTAAAGTTATTTGCTCGCCTTTAAAAATCTTAATAGAAGATTCCCCAAATTTATTTTTCATAACTTTGTGAAAATTAAGAATAATTTCTGTGAAAGAGTTGGTTTTAGGCAAAAATGTTAATTCCAAAATGCACCATCACCCAGCTTTAAGTGCCATGAGGCATTTGTAATTTAAAGTGTGCAAGGTCAATAACCCTGCACAGGTTCTCTGATGGAACAGCAATTACAGGGCTACAAATTGTCTTCTTTTAGTAAAGTGATTGTTTAAAAAGCATTTTAGCTTTATAAAATTGGCTTTCTACCTCCTCTTCACTGCGTTGTCCTATAACTACTTTCTGTGGTTGATAAGTGTTAGATGAGTTATTTATAGATGACGCTAAATATTTGTGCATTCAAAGTAGATAAGATAAACCAGAGCAACAAAATGTGTACATTACAGAAATTTTAAACCTATGGAAAAATGTTCAAATCCAACACCCTTCTGATTCATTGCATTTTCTGATGGTTACTAACGTCCATGTCAGGGTCTCTTTCTAATTCTCTTCCAGTCATCTATGTAGGAAAGGAAAGATTGCTTGAAGACAATCGATTGCTTGAATCACTAGACCCTCTTGCTAGAAGAGGCTTCCCACACTTCCCAGATGAAGGGAGAGTTTATGGTCACAATGCTTTATCATCTTGAAGTACCCCAGGGCATCTGGCTTTTAAAGGCTTGGTTTCTGTGGGCTGTTGTGTTATATGAAGGCAGCAACATGTTTAGTTTTCTTGGAATCCGCATCTTACCCACGTGTCATCCTCTTTGTTTTCCTGACAACTTTGCTACCCATAAGCTGCAGCACACGGGTGTGACCAACAGTCTCAGTCTTCAGTGACCTCAAATAGTTTTATCTATAGGGTCTAGTGTACAGTTTAAGAGTTTTCTTTTTCCATGTGTTCTGTGATCTGAAGACAGTAGGAGAGTATTACTCAAGACCAAGTTTCATTATGACTTGAGGATTTAAGAGATCCATGATGCCTATAGCTTCAGGGACATTTTCTTGATTGTCTAGAGTAGTGGTTCTCAACCTGTGGGCCGTGACCTCTTTGTAGATCAAATACCAGAGATCCTGCATATCAGATCTTTACATCACAATTCATAACAGTAGCAAAAATTACAGTTATAAGGTAGCAACAAAATAATTTTCTGGTTGGGGTCACCACAACGTGAGGGACTGTATTAAAGTGTTGCAGAATCAGGAAGGTTGAGGACCACTGGTCTAGTGACTACTTCCCCAGAATAACTGGATCATATTTTGAGACTGACCTACAAAAACTGTCTAAATGTTCATCAAATCCTCTATCTCTTTCCCAGTCTTCCATACAAACTGCGTTTCCCAAGTCCCGTTCATCCAGCTCAGCACTGAACACTGGCTTTTTCCACTGCAATGTGACTGGGTCACGGAATGATTGTTTCCCTTTGCATTTTCCCCTGTTCTCAGCCCACAGTGTCTCTGGACTTAACACATGCTGACGGCGGCAGCTGGGCTGAAGA
The DNA here is from genome assembly GCA_033318265.1 of Phyllotis vaccarum. Lineage (NCBI taxonomy): Eukaryota > Metazoa > Chordata > Mammalia > Rodentia > Cricetidae > Phyllotis > Phyllotis vaccarum. The sequence continues at coordinate 98,183,518 of JARWLC010000001.1, forward strand.
GATGACCTATCAATTAAGAGGGCATACTGCTTGTTCAGAGAGCCCAAGTTCTGGTCCTAGCAACCACGTCAGGCAATTCCCAACTCAGTCCAAGGGAATCTAGTACCCCTGACCTCTGTAGGCACATGCGTGTGCGTGCGCATGCACACGTGTGTGTGTGTGTGTGTGTGTGTGTGTGTGTGTGTGTGTGTGTGTGTGTGTGTACCCAGTTGGGCACATGCACACATGTGTGTATGTGTGTGTGTGTACCCAGTTGGGAGGGGGAAATCTAAGATTATTGGTACCCTTTTGAAAAGAGAGAAACCAGGGCATGTGTGGGCACAGAGGGCTAGTCATAAAGAGGCAGAAGAAGGGTGGCCATCCATAGAAGAGAATGGCCAACCCTGTGATCTTGTCATCCAGACTCTAGCACTGTGAAGAAATTCAGGCCTGCTGAGGAAACTACATAGTCTGTGGTGCTTGGTAAGAACAGCCTTGGAAAACTAAAGTGCCTGCTGACATCTCCTTACAGACGGTCGTAGGTCCCTCTTACTATCCTCAAAGATGCTGGTATTTCCAGCTCTTCTGTCTCTTACAGTTATCTTCTATGACCTGTTCTTCATTTTGAAAACTCTTCTTCTAAAACAAACCCACACAGAGAAATCCGTGCCCACTCACGCACACAGATTTTGAGTGCTTTTGTTTGGTGTGTTCACCATTTCAGCAGTGGTCTTAGTCATGAAAGTTTATTCAGGACGTCTTTATCACACCCAGGGCTATTCAGAATTTGGACTTGGAGCCAGATGTATTCAGTGAGTTCAGGCTTCATTATCTCTGTGTATGTGTGTGTTGGGGGATGGGGGTTACATGTGTACACATGTGCTTGCAAATGTGGAATCCAGAGGTCAATGTCAAGTGTCTTTCTCAAATATTTTCCACCACACTTTTTAAGACAGACTCTCTCACTGAACCTGGAGTTCAGCAGTTCAGCAAGGCTGGCTGGTCAGATTTCTGCAGGGGTCCTTCTGTTTCTACCTTCCAGAGCTAGAATGACAGGTGTGCTTGGCTTGACTAGACCTTCTGATTGGACACTGTGGATCAGAACTCAGGTTCTCTTGTTCATGCATCCATCTCCCCAGCCCTCCAAGCTCCACCATTTTTCCTCTACTATGTCACCTTCCTAGCCACTGTCTCCAAAGCCTGTCACTTCTAATGTCTTCCTGAGCTGAGTTACAGCTTTCTTTGACCCAGGATCTCTCTGTGTGAAGACTACAGTGAATAGCACACTAGTTGGTATATATGTGCAAGGTCAGTGGAATCGCCCAGCTCTGCACCATGCTGGAGGACCTGGCTAAGGAATCCAAAGGGCTTAAACTGTGGAAACGTTCACACTGGGTCCAAACTAAGCTCTGCTGATGGAAGCAGTGATGTAAAATCCTGGGGAGCCCACAAAACCCAGGAAACTATCTTGCACAAGCTTTGGTCTGGCTCAGAGCTTTTGAACAGATGGCGTTTCCAATGCATACACAGGACCACCTGCTTGGCTGACTGTGGAATTTGTTTGAGACAGCTCCCTCTACTGGGCTCTTACTGACTCTGACGCTTTCTGTGTCAAAACTCTGGAAGAAAAGAAAATAGATGATCTGGAAAGAATTACATTAAGTAAAGTTTTAAAAAAAATGTCAGGAAGACAAAAACCCCCCTGTTTTCTCTCTCACACAGATCCTAGTTATAATGTCAATGTGTATGTGCATAAGTGTGGCTGAGTGTGGAAAGAGGCAGTGAAACCAGAAAGGAGGCCAGCCAAAAGTGAGGGCTGTGCTGAGGAAGCAGGGAGAGGGCCACATGAGACATCCAAGCAGAAAGGAGTTGTGGATAGTGGGTGGAAGGGTACAGGAGAGGGAGGGTGATGGGGAAGAAGAGGGAAACAGACTTGGTTTGGAAATGCCACAGTGATGCTGAGCGCGATGGCACAGGCCTCTGACCCCAGCACCCAGGAGGCTGGGGCAGGCCAATGTCTCTTAGTTCAAATCTGCATAATGAGAACCTTTTTTTTTTTAAGTCATAATGAAACTGAATTTTGTGTATGCTAATTAAACAAATATAAAGTATATTTTAAAAGAACTCGTTGCCAACTAAGGAACTGGCTGATAGGATTAATGAGCCAAGTACAATGTCTGAACTGAGATCTACTAGGAGTTTTTCAGCGGGGGCTCTCTGGGGTTTCACTAACCCTTTCTGGGTGGTCTTTCCTCTTCTCAGCCACCCATCATTGAAGAAAAAGAGGCACCTTGACCTAGGAGGTACAGGGCGATAGTCACAAAGTCTAGGAACAAGTATAGCCCAAATTCAGCTCTGCAGGAAACAGGAGAGACAAGAGGTGGTCAGAGGTGTCCCAGAAAGGCAAGCCAGAGACATTTTCTAAAGGAACCCTCCAAACCAAGGGCATCGAGAGTCTTTGCTAGAGATGAGGTGAGCTCTGGGTTTGAAACAATGAAAGTTCATGACCGTGTAGAACCATTACACTCTTGGACAGAACCATTCAGTCTTTCATCCTGCATTCCCCCTGTGTCTCACTGCAGACCTGGGTCAAAAGGGAGCTGCAAAGATGAGAGTGGGGGCCAGAAAACCCTCCTACAGAGCTCAAGATCTGCCATTCAAGTCTTAGCACATGGGATGTCCATTCCTGATCCAAAGTGACAGTGACAAGCGCGGCCCGCCATCCGCTTATGGATCACACTGACGTATCATCTGTGTCGCGGTTCCGATGAGTCCAGTTACTTTCTTCCTTGCCACAGGCATCAGGCAAAAGGAGATCAAAACAGGAAACATTAATGAAAGCTAGGTTGTTGAGAGTAACCCTAGATATATTAGCCAAATGGGCTGTGCATGATCTCCCCTTCTCTCCTGAACTTACTCACCCAGCTACAGTCAGCACCTTGGCAACAGTCATCTTCTGAAAACCATGCTCAGGCGCAGAAGGGAGTGATCCACCCCAGAGAAGCTGAGTCACCCTGTCCCAGTTTCCTCTTCTGAACTCCTGACTCTCCAATCAGATAAATCATGCCTGCTCTCCTGGGGAGATATGAGTAAAGGGCATGGAGAGATGTCAGGCATGGTGTTTGGTCCTGTAGCCCAAGTCCTGGGCGCATGGAGTTTCCAGAGAACTAAGAACAGCCAACAATCTCTCTGGGGGAACCACCATATATATTCATGCTTCTTCCCTCTGCCCCGGAACAGGTGATCATAACCCCGGTAATCAGCACACGGACTGAAGTAAGACTTCACTTGGGCGTTTCACTGCCAAAATCTTTACTACAATTCTTTTATTTCATTGTTTGCTCCAGATTTTGAAGTCCTGGAAGTCGGGGATCATATCTGCATTCATTTCTGCCTTGTATCAACACAGAGTAGACATTTCAGGACTGTTAGGAATGATGGATGAATAGATTGAACGAGTCAGGAATAGAAGTGCAGGATCTTACAGAAGTAGGGTTCTATGATTTGAATAGGAAGAATCCCCCAAAGAGGTTCATGCACGGAAGCTTAGATAGAAGCTGGTAGCACTATTCTGGTAGGTTCTAGAAGCCTTAGCTGCCAGATGGAAGAAGTAGGCTAAAATGGGCATGCTCTCGAGAGCTGTGACTTGTCCCAAATCCACACCTCACTTCTGCTTTCTGGTCACACATTTCTACAACTGTGATACATTGCTTCACTCCAGGCCATGGACCCTTTCAAACCGTGAACCATGGACTATTTGAAACTGTGAACCTAAAGAATTCTTCCATTTAAATGTTTCACATAGGTACTCTGGTCACAGTACCAAAAGTTCTAGCACATAAGTATCCAACCCCACCCCATATATACCATTTGATTCAGGCTAAAAACAAATTTTCCCTAGGTCTAGGGGAAGGGCCATGCCATCCTAGAGTCAATATCCCTGAAGGTCCTGAACTTTGAGCTAAATCTTCAGAAAGCTGAGGGTTTTCAAGTGACACGATCCCTCACTGGCTGGCTGCAGCCTGGTGCTTGCCCTGGTTTGAGTACTGGCCTCTCACAGGCTCTTCTTGGTCTACATATTGCTTCTTCCCTGCTCTAGGTGGGTTGGAACTTTAGTGCAGGCCTAAAATCTCCATCTGGAAGTCTCTAACCCAGGGAACATGTAGACCTTTTTCAAAATACAAGTATGGGATTAAATATAACCTCAACAGTACACATCATACTCTCCCCCCCCCGCGCCCCCCCCCCCCGACTTTAAGAGAATATTGGTCATCCAGGTCTAAGATCATGTTAGATAAACATTGGTTACTGTGTTTAATTAGGAGAGCAAAAGATAGAATAGCTTTGACTTTGACTAGAAAGATCAGGAGTAAGAGGGGCCTTGAGCCCTGACAGATTCTCTCTCACATTTGGGATGCCTCTGCTAAGACATGACAGCCACTCCTATCAACGCATGTCTTGGTCCACACCTGTAGCAACATCCTTTAATTTTTCTAACCTGCTATTTCTTGTTGCCTGGAGACAAAAGCTGCAAATTTCATAGGACCACTCAGTGAAAATTAAGTAGAAGGAAACACATGAAATTCTTTCTATAGTGAGAAGTGTATAGTACGTATCTGGCATCAGCATTGAATCGTAGATATTGTTTTATTGTTTTTATCAGTTAAAATTCTAGAGAAAGGCATGGGGCCAAGGAGAAAAGATGATTAATAGTTTCCAGGACCCATGCTGAAGTGGTAAAGCTAGAGTGAACCCTTGCTGGGGCACAGATGTTCCAGCCTCCAGATGTTCATACAGGACTGGTTTCTGCAGAACGAAGGAGCTGAAACCCAAACAGGGTCTGGGAAACTTTGTAAGAGCACCAAGTCAGTCAAGAGCAGACTTAAATCAATTGCAAATCAAAACTCCAAAAGGGAATCTCCCACTGTAACCTGGAAAGTTTGTTTTGGGGGTTTCTCTACCTTACACAAAAGGGGAGGAAAAGGGAACACGTGAGGAGAGCAGAGGGGGCGGAAAGGAGAGAAGAGGAGAAAGAACAGTGTTGGAAGAGAGACAGAAAGGGGAAGATGGAAGAGAGAGGATGGAGGGAAGAAGGGGGAGGGGACTTTTTAAACACTCCTCCAACTTCCTGTCTCCCTGGAGAAAAGAGACTTGTCTCTTGGCCGGCAGCCATCTGAGGTCTTAGAGCGATGCCTTGTGTCTGAGCTGCCACGGGCAGCCAAGGAGCCTTGCTTTTTGGTCCTAAGGGAAGTTGTTGTCCCCTGAGGACGCTGCCTGTGTCCACACACATGGTTCAGTGAGGGCAGTAGCTCGGACACATGGGGGACCATGAGAGATGACAGAGGCTGAGTCTACCCCCGGGGCTGTTTTAGGCCAGACCGAGCTGCAGTCAGCGGAGGTTCTGTTTATGTAACATCTGCACAAGGTCCTTTGGAGCAAATAACCCGGGCCTCCCGGCCTGCGCTCGCTCATCGAGCAGGGGCGTGGCTTAGAGCTTCCTGTTGCTCTTGGCTCAGCTTCCCCGCTGTTGTAGCTTCACTCCGAGAGCTGTTTGCTGCCTCATGGGTTCAATGCAGTATCCCTCTCTTTAGCTTCCATTTTAGAGTAGGGACAGTCAAGTTGTAAGCAGCCATCAAGCTAGAAGAGATGCATAGGTACCTCAGACACTATGCTCCAAAGAATCGCTTCCTGACCCCAGGGTGTCCTGGCCACTTGTCAGCCTCTTTCTGTTCCTTCCTACACATTCCCTTAGCTGAGAAACTTGCACGACAAGTTTGGGATGCTGTTCTGTATTCTGCAAACACAGATCTGAGTCCAGATCCACACCTGATCTTTGCTGTCTTGAATTGTTTAATAATTCACATCTTAGTTTTTTACCTGCAAAGGCACATAAGCAGCCATTCCTTGGTGCCCTCGTGTGATTGGTTCCAGTACCCAGTGGGTACCCAAACATTAGGATGCTCTAGTGCCTTCCATGAAATGAACAGTGCTTGCCTAAAACCCACAATCTCTAGATGACTTGTAGCACATAATACAATGTAAGTGCAGTTCATTGCAGTACATGTGTAGATCAGATGCAGTTGTTTTTCATAAAGATCTTTGTCTGAGGCCCAGTGACTTCATGGAGGCAGAACAGTCAGATACAGAAGGCTCTAATACATATGATGATATATGCTGATTACCTTTCATTCAGGTCTTCTCAAGAGCACTAACACAACAGCTTTTTAAATTCAGATAATGTGGGCACTTCATTTGTACTTTATCATGGACTCTGTGTATGTGGGGGGGGGAGCAAGAGAGGGAGAGGGGGGATAAAGAGAATTTTACATACATCTACAATGCATTTTTATTAAATTCACCACCTGCACAGACACTTACTCCTCTCTCACTGAACTCCAGATCCTTTCAACAACTTCCCTCCTACCTTCCCCTCCCCCTCTCTCTCACTCTCCCTCTCTCTTCCCTTGTGACTCACTGAGTTTAATTAGGGTTGTTTGCATGAGCATGGATAGGGCAAGTTTTCACCAAAGTCTAGGCCAAAAGGAAAATGACTTTCCCTCCCCTGATAACCTGTTAATTGCCAAGAGCTTCTAAGGAGGGGAAGGCCTCGTGAGCCCCCCACATCACAGCAATAGCAGAGCACTGATGGGCCCTCTCTTGAGCAGGCAGCCACAGCTACTGTGAGTTTATGAGCACAATGGCCATGTCATCTCCTGAAGACAGCACGTCATATTAATCTCCCTCACCTTCCGGCCCTTATATGCTTTCCATTCCCTCTTCCATGACGTCCTTCCGTCCTTGGAAAGGGTCATATAGATGTCTTACTTAGGGCTGAATATTCAGAGTCACTCATTCACTTCACTTTGGCCTCTTATGAGCCTCTGCACTGACCACCCCCACGCACCCACCCTGCCACCACTGCCGCCCCAGGCAGAGAGCGGCACTGTTCGATGGGTATAAAACTAAGGATTTAGAAGGCAAGGTGTTCAGTTAGGGTGATAGCCTTCTCCAATCCTGGGCTTTTGATCAGGCTTACAGCACAAGATATGTGTCTTCTCTTGTACTATAATCTCAAAGTGGTTGGTTGCCCTCATGGCAGCCATGCCACAAGTGGGCATAGCTTGCCATGCAAGTTAGTATTGTGGCATGCAGAGTACTTAGCTGGATAGGACCATGGAAGACTTTTCTTACCAAACAGCCTGTATAGTACCTTCCTGTCCTATGAACTGAAACTAGCATCTAGCTTAATTTCACCTCAGTTTTTCTGTCCTACCACCAAGGCAAGCAGCAAAATTATATCTTTTTTAAAAATAAAATCAATTGGGAAATACTAAAGTGAGGGGAGACCTTCATAAGTTTAAATAAAATTTACAAGCATATAGATCTTAAACAAACAATTTGATAAGTTTGCTTAGCTTCATGGTCATAATATGAATACCTAAATCAAAGTACAAAAATATTTCCATTTTATGCCTCATCATGCTCTATAGGGTTCTCAACCTGTGAGTCATGACCCCTTTGGGGTCATATATTAGATATCTACATTACAATGAAGTTATAGTTATGGAGTACTAACAAAATAATTTCACAGTTGGGGGTCAACACAACATGAGGAACTATATTACAGGGTCACAACATTAGGAAAGTTGAGAACCATTTCTGTAGTGTCAATAACGCATTGCCCCCATCCTACCTATAATAGTGGGAAAGAGCTGATACAACAAAAGTTTTTGATCAGCAAATCAAATCAAATCAAATCAAATCTCTTGATTCTCCAGACTAGGCCTCTAAGAACAGGGTACAGTGTGAATGGAGTCTGGGGAAGGCTCTTCCTGGCTCTCAGATGGCTGTCTGTTATGAACACAAATGTGTATAAGGAGAAAAAGGCAAGCTCTCAGATCAGTTATTAAAAACATACTCCTACTAAGCTAGGACCCTGATCTGATGGTCTTGTTCCCCCTTGATTCCTTTATTTATGGCCCTACTGTCAGTGTCTAGGACTCTAACACATGCATCTGTGGACATACACAGAGTGTAGTACTATTAGAACACCACACAAATATTTCATTGAGTATTCCAAATAATGGAATACTTTGTCTTGGAAGAAAAAAAAAGGGTTACCCATGCACATATCTGTCCCCATGTCCACAATTGTACACATATCCACATTTGTCCCCATGCCCATATCTGTCCCCATGCCCACATCTATGCCCATGCCCACATCTCGACCCATGCCCACATCTATACCCACGTTCACAACTATACCCATGTCCACAACTATATACATGCCTACATCTGTCCCCATGCCCATATCTGTCCCCATGCCCACATCTATGCCCACTTCCATGCTCATGTCTACATCTGTACCCACGTCTACAACTGTACACATGCCCACATCTATATATGTGTATATCCGTACCCATGTTCACATTTGTCCCTTTGCCCACATCTGTATCCATGCCCACATCTGTGCCCATGCCCATCTGAGCTTTCCCTTGAGCAGGAATGAAGTATCTGCTAATAGTTTCTCATTAGGAACAACTTTAATTGCTTCTTCATGTTTGAAGGCAAAATTTCAAGTCTTTAGAACCTTATCTAAGTACTGATAATCTTCTCACTCTAGGACAGAGAAAGTTGCCAGCAGGACCACTTCCCACCAGAGCCTGGTTAATGTGAAGCATATCTTTATTGGGAGAAGAACTCAGCTTTGATTTTGGACTCTCTTATTCTTACTAAAAGCCAATAGACTAGCTAGCTGACCAAGGAAAAACAGTTGTTTCAAATTTGGTGTAATTTTGAAGCAAGCCAACAACAGCTTAATGCATTTCAACATAGATATTTTCCTATGCACAGGACATTTCCCTAAACCCTACAAAGATCAATATTTGGCCTCATGCTTTGTAAAACATCAAAGCAAGCTTGGTTTTTTGACGGTTGTACTGCTGGTTCACTGGACTCATCTCTTTCCGGGTAGGGAGTCTTCATTCAAATAGTAGATTTGGAAACAAAAGCAGTTAAGACATGAGAACTCTGCTAACAAGCCAAAGTGCTTGCAGATCTGTAAAACGTGGCATGATCCCAGGCAGTGCAATGCTTTTCCCTTCCCAGATGCTCCACTCTGGTTTGTGAAAGTCTGGTTTTTAATCCAAGGGTTTCACTCACCTGATACTTCAATATTCACCTAAAAAAATATTAAATGAGTCCAAAACAAAGACACCAGAGATAGATGAGGAACATCACAGACTTAAGTTCTAGATCTTTCTGGTCTGGCCATATGGCTAGAACCAAGTGACATCACTTATCTGAGCCTCATAGCCATCATCCATAAAATGAGTACAATAATACCAACATCTGAGCATTCGCTAAGAGTCCAGAATCACACCTGTTGGGTGTTGGAATATCATGCCCCTTCCCATTTAACACAGATGTGTAATGTGTTAGATGCCTTATCAATGGGGACATAATATAAACAAATGATCTTCTCCCTCTAGTAGCTCATGGTTGATCAACAGTCAGCCCTCTAATGAGCATCTAAAATGACACCCCACATAGCTAACTAACCATCAGGGGAATGCAATAAAAACCACAAAGGTGGGTGCTACTGCCACCCACCATGTTCAAATGTCTACTGTCAAACCAACCAGGAGATAAATGTTGAGGGCGTGGACAAAGTGGAATCGTGGCACACTGCTGCTGGGAATGTAAAATGGGTGGTTGTTATAGAAAATAGTGTGCAGGGTCAAAAAATTAAAAATTAAGAACTATTACATAGAAGTGTAAATTGTAGGTATTTATCTAAAACAGTTAAAATAAAGGTCTCAAAGTGAACATTTCATTCCTGTGTTTACTGTGGTGTTCCTCACAACTGCTAAGAGGTGGAAGCAATTCAAATGTTTACCAACAGATGGAACAGAGAAGGAAAATGTTATATACCATTCAGATTTTAAAGACTGATGATTGATTGACTTTAGTGCACTTGTGTAGGCTCATGCATACCAGTGCCCAAGGAAGCAAGGGAGCATCAAATTTCCTGAACTGAAATTTCAGGCAATTGTAAGCAACCTTATGTGGGTGCTGAAAACCCAGGTTCTCTCCCAAAACAGCAAGTAGTCTTACAGCTGAGCCACCTCTCCAGTTTTATAGCTCACCTTTCAAAAAGAAGACATTGTCACTTGTGACAACCCACATAACCCAGAGGCTACATGGTGATTTCTAAGTGTGGCCTCCACAGTTTTGTATATATATTTTTTATTTTTCTAATTTTTACACAGATCACTCTCCCATTCCTCCAGCTGATCCACTCCCAGTCTCCCCACCCACCAATCTACTCTTCATCCCACTCCCACACCCTCTGAAAAGAAAAGGTAAGGCCTCCCATAGGGAGTCAGCAAAGCCAGGTATATTCAGTTGAGGTAGGACCAAGCCTTCTCCCATCCTCCCCACCCCCACCTCCATACCAAGGCTGTACAAGGTGTTCCACCATAGCAAATGGGCTCCAAAAAGCCAGCTCATGCACTACTGCCAGGGACCCTTCAAACATATGAAACTACACAATTATCTCTTGTATGCAGAGGCCCTAGACCAGTCCCATTCAGGCTTCCTAGGTATAGGTCCAAAGTTCATCCTTGCTTATATAATTCCTCTTCCCTTCCTTCGACTGGACTGCTAGAGTTCAGCCTGGAGCTTGGCTGTGGATCTCTGCATCTGCTTCCATCAGTTACTGGATGAAGGCTCTATGATGACAGTCAGGGTAGTCACCAATCTGATTATCAGGATAGGCCAGCTCAGGTACCCTCTCCACTATTGCTAGTCGTCTAAGCTGGGGTCATCCTGTGAATTCCTGGGAACTTCTCAAGCACCAGGTTTCTCCATAACCCCAAGATGTCTCCCCCTATCAAGACATCTCTTTCATTGCTCTCTCACACTGTCCCTGCTCCAGCTCAAGCATCCTGTTCGCTGATGTTCTCACACTGTATCCCCTCCCCTTCATTATCCCCATTGCCCCCATTTTACTCAGGAAATCTCATCCATTTCCGTTCCCAAGATGATCCATGTGTCCCTCTTAGGGTCCTCCTTGCTACCTAGCTTCTCTGGAGCTGTGGGTTGTAGTCCAGTTATCCTTTGCTTTATGTTATATTTGAATATTTGGTTCCCAGTTGGTGAATTTTTTGGAAGGTTTAGGAGGCCTGGCCTTGTTAGAGGAGGTATGTCACTTGAGGATCCAAAAACTCATGCCAAGCCCAGTGTTTCTCTTTCTCTACCTAGCTTACAGATCAGGATAGAGCTCTCAGCTGCTGCTCCAGCACCATGCCTGCTGCCTGTTACCACATTCCCTGCCATGATAGCCATGGACTAGTCCTCTGCAAGTGAAAGCAAGCTCCCAATTAAAAGCTTTCTTCTGTAAGGTATCTTGGTTATGGTGTTTCATCACAACAGTAGAGCATAGCAAGGCTAGCACAGCATATCCAAATGAACATGAACACACAAGCAGAAGGTAGAATAGTGTAGTTGTGTGGGTTGGAAAGGGTGAGGGGAAAACTGAATGAGTTTTGACTTCAAGATGATGATGTTCTAAACATCTGTGTGATGTGGTCCCTCTGCTCAACAATACTGTGTAGCATGCTTAAGAATCTGTTAAGGTCGCTTTCGTGTTAATCATTCCTCCTGCAATTAGAAAAGAAAAATGCTTTAAATCCTGAGTATGGTAATGTTTGCATAATTCTACATGTTTAATAAAATTTATTGGGTTATACATTTTGGATGAGTTTCTGATGTACAACTTATGCTATAATTATAATGCTTTAAAAACAGTCATCATTAACTTGGTAGCCCACTTTGTAAAAGTCCTTCATTAGGGTCACTATTCTATCTGTTATTTACTTTCCAGTGACTAAGTAACTGTTAAGAAGCCATCTGCAAGAATAAGACTATTTCGGCTCATGCTTGAGAGGGCTCAGCTTCTGTAGTGGGAAGGCAGGACCAGCTATCTGGTTGTGGGAATTTGAGGCCCTGAGTTAAATCACCTCAGCCATAAGAAAGCACAGAGAGTGTCTAGGAAGAAGCCTAGATCTATGACCCTCAAAATCTACCCCACCATAGCCCATCTCCAACAAGGAGACACTTTCCAAAGGCTCCATTGCCTCCCCACCTTGCATCACCAGCTGGGCATTAACCATTCAAATACACAAGCCTGGGAGGGACATTCTACACTCAAACCCTGACATTCTCCCAGATATCCTTTGCTTTCTTCCCTTTCCCTTCATAACTATCTTCTGGAACAATAGACCTTCTCTTCCATATATAGTGAATTCTAAGTTGCAAGATTTTTTTCCCCATTTCAGCATACATGACACCAGTATGCATTCTTCACCTGGTAACAACTACTTAGTAGTTTTTTCCTTTTGATAACACACCGAATTATAGTGTCTTCTTCCACTGTAATTTTAGAGATGGAAGGCTACAAAATTGTGATTTTTTTCTTACCCAATTCCCCCTCTAAAATGTCTCCTCCACAAGGCAGAGAAATCTTGATTTTGTCCCTTGCTGTATTCTAACCAACTAGGATAGTTGGCACATAGTAGGTCCTCAACAAACACTTACTGAATGGATTAAACAAACACCATGCCTATGGTCAATCAACTGATAATGAAACTAATGGATGCCTTAATAATAAAGAAGCTCTTTGACTCCTTTCTGTTCCAGGGATATTGGGGAAGTAACCTTCCTGATGGACAGCCTTGTCAAGGGGCTTCTCTTCTAGCCTTCCAGGGAGGGAGAGTGAGCCAGGAGGCTGGGATGGGGCTCACTGTAGAACATATAGTGCACACAAGGGCCTAGGTTCAATCCCAGCACATAAACCAAAATGAATAATAGGCAAAAAAAAAAAAAAAAGAGTACAGCAACCCATAAGAGACATCCCTAGTTTCATAATTCTCATGGTTAACTCAGTCCCAGCAGCTTTGGTCCATGAAGTCTGACTACTGACACACAAACCCATTCATTCATTCAGCAAATGTCCCTGTGTGGTAATATATCATTTGTAATCTAACAAGTAAAGCTTTCCTGAAGATCAGAGGGAAGAGCCAGTCACAGAGTTAGCCATAGAGTCAGTCAGTCGTGGTACACATAGTTAATCCTTGCACTGGAGAGGCAGAGGCAGAGATCCATCTGGATCTCTGTGAGTTCAAGGCTATCCTGGACTACAAGATTAATCCAGTCTACACAAGAACCAGATCCAAGCAGTGGTGGCACACACCTTTAACCCCAGCACTTTTGGGTCACACACCTTTAACCCCAGCGCTAGGAAGGTTGACACAGGAAGTGATATGGCTGGACAGAGAAGGGAATATAAAGTGGGATGAGACAGGAGTCCAACTCCCCCTTTTCTGCTGAGGACTCAGAGGAGTCAGTCTGAGGAATTCTGGAGACAGGGTCTTCCCCTTTCAGCCTGAGGAGTCAATAGTGGTGAGAAGTTTCTCTAGTGGCTTGTTCATCTGCTTCCATGATCTTTAAGCATTTACCCCAAACTCTAGCTCCAGGTTTTTATTAAGACCAATTAGGATTTGTGCAATATTCCCGAGATGCTTAAGTAGCTCGCCCTATAGTAAAAGCATCTGTGCTGGTCCAGTGGTAGTGATGGTGGGGGTGTCCAGCTATGCCTCAAGCACTCCTTAGGAATGCAGGTTTACCTGCCCCCAAAGCATAGTTGGTCCCTAAAGAGCAACTACCTTCTGCTTCTGATTTGCCTTGAGGACCCTGAGGATGGGGGAGCAGGTGGGGTCCGGTGTCAGTCAGGTGTCACCAAGATCTCTGTCCTGTTCCACAGCACTGGGTCACACCTTGCTCTTATGTCTGCCTTCAGTTTCAAGAGGCAAGGGTTACATCATGACCCCCTCGCCATCTCTCTGGAAGGAACCCAATCAATGAAGAAAGAAATCCCATTAGAAGGAAAAGTACAACCTCCCTTGTCATGAGACCCATTTCTCAAACAGCCTCAAGCTGACATCTTGGACAACGGTCCCCAGGCCTAACATGTTTATGGGTGCCTACCACACTTAGGAGATAAAAGAGAAAATCAAAAGAAAAGGCAACTTTTAGGTTCTCAAATGTTTTTATTTTGTCTTAATCTGAAAATACACACTTTGGTGTGTATGAAAATCTATTAAATTTCCCCCAAGTCAAAATTAAATGTAATGTTGAAATGATTAAAGTTCATCAAAAGAATGCTCATATTGACGTTTTTATGGAAAGGAAGGCCCATGAAACTCACATTGTATGCCTGATGCTATTAGGTGAGAAATATGTCCTTGTAAGAGACCTTTTAGTTCTAGGGTGGTCAGAGTTCTGGCAAAAAGCCCAGAGAGCTGATGTGCCCAGGGTGACATTTACTGCCACACTTTAGACATATTATCTCATTTCAATGAGTCTAATGAATACTCTAGAAGCTCAAATTGTTCCCACATTTACTGAGAGTTTACAGACTGTTACTTCACTTCCCAATCTACATCCTCCAATATCTTCCTCTATTAAAAATAAATAAATGAGTCAGAGAGAAGGTCCATTGAGTGAGGTCCTTGCCTCGTAGGCATATGGGCTGGAGTTAGAGTCCTATGTTAATGGGAACCCAAGTAAATTCCAGGTGGGTATGGCAGCCTATCTTCAAATCCCAGCACAGCAGGCATGCACAGAAGTCCCAAAACAAGATGGCTGACAAGACTAGCCCAATTAATAAGCTCTAGATTTTAAGAGAGATCCTCACCTTCTATATAGTGCTACATCCACCTCTGGCCTCCACAAAGATGTGCCTACACATGATATGCACCTACACAGTGTATGGGAGGGAAGGAGGGAGGGAGGGAGAGAAGGAGGGAGGGAGGAGGGAGGGAGGGAGAGAGGAGGGAGGGAGGGAGGGAGGAAGGAGGGAAGGAGGGAGGGAGGGAAGGAGGGAAGGAGGGAGGGAAGGAGGGAGGGAGGGAAGGAGGGAAGGAGGGAAGGAGGGAGGGAAGGAGGGAGGGAAGGAGGGAGGGAGGGAAGGAGGGAAGGAGGGAAGGAGGGAGGGAAGGAGGGAGGGAAGGAGGGAGGGAGGGAGGGAGGGAAGGAAGGAGGGAGGGAGGGAAGGAGGAAGGGAGGGAAGGAGGGAGGGAGGAAGGGATAATTATTTTTAGTTACCGTCTTTAAATACTGTTTTGATTTTTCAATTTATTCATCTATTTTTTAAGTAAGGCCTCACTGTGTGACTCCGGCTAATCTTGAACCCTGGGTCTTCATTCTTTAGCCACCCAGGAGTCAGGATTATGGTTATATAAGCCACTATTTCTGTCTTAATTTTGCTCCCTAAATTAGAACCAGAGGCCTACGGATATAGCTCACTGGTAGAGCAACTGCTAAGAATGTAGCCGACCCTGGAATGAAGCCCCAGTCCTGTTAAATAAATAAATAAGAACCAGAAAGACATATTCTGACAGTCAGAGACCTGTCTTAGCTTCCAGAATGTTCCGACTGTGTTCTAAGATGCACCTGTGGTCTTGAGGTCATGATTACCTAGGGCAGCCTGCCTTGGAGAAACATGTGGTTTTTATTTTTTGGAACACGTTTCATGTGTGCAGAGGTAATTTGAAAGCACATTTCACAATCAGACTTGAGTGTATCGGCCTCTGTGCCAACACACCCACGCCGTCTTCAGAATGTGGCCCCAGGGAAGTTCAATTAGAAAAGCCAGAAAGCAGAGCTTGCCCACTGGAAACAATCCTGCTCAAGTTGTCCCAGAAAAACAGTGCTGGCTGCAGAGGGCCTGGCTTCTTCCTCGGACAACTGGGTCCACTCACGGTGAACACTGCTGTGTGAGGGTCAGTCACTATGCGGAGTATTGGGGGGATCTAGTCCCCAACAGAAGGATCTAGTCTTGTGCTTGTCACTCCCAAGCTAATGAGGGCAGCCAACTTGGCCTAAGCTACCAAAGCCTTTCAGAGGCTTCTTTACCATGAACTCTGTCTTCAGGATGTAGAGATCCATGTGTCTAGTTGTATGCTTTTGCTCCTCAGCATCTTCCGACTGCCCATCACACTCAAACCAAGCTCATGTCATAACCCCAAGGCCTCTGTTCTATTTCAGCTCTATCCTCTGCCTCTCTTCCTCTCACTCATGGTGTCCAAGCACTCTGACCAAGCACACCGCCACATCAAGAGCTCTCTATTTGCTATTCCTTCAGCCAAGGGTGTGCACCCTGATGTCCGAGGGACTTGGTCCTCACCTCCTTCCTGCTTGATCCAAATGTCATGACAATGATGCCTTGCCTGACAACATGGCAGCCCTGCTTCCCACCTCTGATCCTCTCCCAAACTCTGGCTCCACTGCATCCTTAACCTCTAAGCATATTGTATAGCTAGCTTGCTTTTCATTGAACATCTCCCCTTTCATGTCGTAAGAAGAATTCTTTCATCTGGATTGTTTCCAACCCTGTCCCCTACTCCCTCAAGTGCCTGAAAAATAGTTCAATAAGAATTCTTTTTTTTTTTTAAAGCAAATAATTGGCTGAAAGGAATATTTATGAAACAATCCAGAAAATGCTAGGCGGGAATGGTTTGGGAGAAAATAGAGGGTGGATCCTCTTTGGTGACAGAAACCTGGGATGCTGAGGCTGTGGGGGGGGGGGGGATACTTAGTGTCACGGAGTAGTGACACTTAGCCAGGTTTTAAAGAAAGGCAGAGTCATCCAAAGTGAAGGCAAGCGTGTACTTCAAAGAATGTTCAGGAGAATGGGTGTGGAAAAGGGAGGAGACAGAATCCAGGAGAGAAAAGGCCTGATGGCCGCTCCTGTCAGAATATGGAGTCTCTCTTTCCTTGTTCAGGTGGTGGGTGCCACTGGTAGGCAGAAGCAGAAGCCAGACTCAACTGGATTTATGCTGTAGGGCAACCTTGAAAGACTACAGTCTGACTGACAGGTGATTTCAGGTGTGATGGGAGGTAATGCTTCAAAGCTGTCGGCATCACAGACTCTAAAACTCACTGACCTACTGACAGAGAGAGGGCGCTGGCTGGAACAGATAAAAAAAAAAAGTCTCAAGAGTCCCCGAGGATCATTGTAATACTTGTAATGTGTATTGTAATATATTATAATACATTCTAACGAGGTAAATATATGAACTCAGCAGCCAACAGTTATTTATTGGGAACCATCTATGCTTCAGTAATCCAGGCACCAGGGGGTCAGCTTTGAATGAAACAGAAAAGTCCTAATTTGGGAAGCCTGTAATCAGTAAGTGAGACTGTCAGCAAATAAATTAGTAAATAATAATAGCTTGGCTGTAACAAGCTTTACAGAGGGAATAGAATAGGGTAAAGGGATGTGGCTCACTTGGCTTACCAAGGGGTCAGGGAATTCTCTGAGATGATGCAATGCTAGATTGAGAATACAGAGCTTGTTTCAGAAGCTTGGATGAAGGCAGGAGCAGGGTAATAGAAGCTGATGTTGTTGGAAGTGGAAGAATTTTCTTTTCTTCCTTTTTTTTTTCTTTTTTCTTTTTTGGCAAAGTCTGACCATGTAGCCCTGGCTGTCCTGGAACTCACTATGTAGACCAAGTTGGCCTCGAACCTGTCTCTGCCTCTCAAGTGCTATGATCAAAGACATTCACCACTACACCCAGTACCTTCTTGAGTTTTATTTTTTAAGACTGGAAAAAAGTAGATATTTAACCAATGGATGGGTGGGGGAAATAGGACTCGGGAATCTCCCTGGGGGCTCACAAGCTGCCCACACCTAGCTGGGACCCCATTGACAGTTTATGCTGGGATGTGAGGGAGAGTCCGTTTTCTTTAAGGGTGTGGCCCTACTAGATTGAACATGATCCCATACTTGGCCCCACATCCATGTGTATCTGGGCAGTACAAATTGAACTCACTGGGTTTCACACCCACCCAATAAGGACCTGAACTTCAGAGGGTGTGGGAGATGGGGGTGGATCTGAGGCATTGAGGGGAGAGTGGAGGGTGAGTGTCATCAAAAATACATTGTATGCATGTATGACATTCTCAAAGAATTAATAAAATATTATATTGAAAATCCTTCCTACACATGACTATAAATCCCGAACTTGAGAGGTGGAGGCAGAAGAAAGGCTGCAAATTCCAGGCCAGCCTGGTCTACACAGCAAGTTCTGGGCTAGCCAGGGCTACATGAAGAAACCCTGTATCATAGAAACAAACAAAACCAAAAATTCCTCTTAAGTTTTACCATGAATAAATAAGTGAAAGTTGGTGTCCTTTACTGGGAAGAACAGGGCAAGAGTATGTGTTTAGATGGCTAGAGGGAATCCATTTTTATTTTAGGTGCATTCAATTTGGAAAGCCCATAACACACTCAGGAAGATTTTTAGCTGGTAATGGGGTTCTGGAGTTGAAAGCTATGGTCCTGTTGAGAAAGAAATTTGGAGGTATTTGCTATGTCAAGACTAAGTGAGGTTACCCAGAATCTTAGTCAGGGTTACTCTTGTGATGAAACACTGTGACCCGAAGTAACTTTGAGGGAGAGGGTTTATTTGGCTTACTCTTTGGCATCACTATTCATTGCTGAAGGAACTCAAACAGGGCAGGAACCTGGAGGCAGGTGCTGATGCAGAGGCCATGCAGGGGTGCTGCCTACTAGCCTGCCCCTTGTGGATTTTCCCCCCATAGCTTGCTCAGCCTGCTTTCTCATAGAACCCAGGACCATCAGCCCGGGGATAGTACCACCCACAATGGGCTCCCCCCCCCCCCCCCGCCCCATCAATCACTGATTAAGAAAATGCCCTGCAGGCCTGCCTATAACCTTTTCTTATTGAGGCATTTTCTCAGCTGAGGCTTCCTCCAGTGACTCTAGCTTGTGACAAGTTGACAGAAAACTAGCCAGCACACCCAGGGAGCTGACTATTGATAGAAAAGGGAAGGAGTTCCAGGAGTGGTCAAGGCAGAGAAGATATGTGAAGAAGGAAAGTGACTCCGGTGGAGGGTGGTCATGGCAAGGTGTGACTCCCAGGAACCCCAGCTTCAGCAGCTTCAGCAGCTAAGTGCTGACAACAAGGTGGGAGAAAGAAGCAGAAGCAAGGAAGCGGCTGACATTCATGGAGTACAGAGGATACAGCAATATGGATGGGGCAGGGAATGGATAGAAGGGAGGTGGAGTCTTAGAGTAAACATATACACAGTTGCTAATTACTCTGCAGAAAGAACATTACCGGTATAAGGCAAAGAGGATGAGTAGTTGGCGTCAATACTTGGGGTGCATGGGTGGGAGAACACCGCATACCATTGGAGAGGCTGTCACTCAGAGCAGGTACAGTGCCACTTGCTGTAAGGGGACTCGCTGTATGGGGACAGTGATATGCAGGATCTCAGGTACTGGAAGTCTGAGGAAGGCTGTGCTGTGCAGACATCAGTGGTTTCCAAGGACAAAGCTATGAGCCCAGGGCAAATGCTGTACCATCCCCCAGATCCAGGTACAAAGTAGAATTTCCACTCAGACTTTTTCTTTTTATCCTTAACATCTGTTTTCATGTCTCTAATTTTATAGCACGTTAGCAGATGTGTATTGAGTACATATATATATATATGTTTATAAGTAAAATGCGTATGTTAAGAGACATTTGCAGAAAATTTGTTTATTGGTGGAAATGTTTGACTGAAAACATTTGGAAACCACTAACCATGTGAGATAGCTGCAGATGAGATACTGTAGCAAACACCCACATTTGACACAAAGAATTAGCTTGGCTCTGCAAGGCATAGCCCCTGAATTATCCTATCCTGTGTTGGGAGTGAAAATACCTAAGTGGTGAGTCTTCCAGAAATGAGATAAAAATATCATAAGGACTATAATGACTGTGCTGTCAAAAACCAGAGCAGGCAGCCGTGAGACCATGATGGGACATTCAAAAGAGGCCAGTTGCCTGTTGGTGGGACTGGCCATGGGGAACATCTTCACCAGGGCTGATCCATTTTGGAAGGAAGACTGGACCAAATGGTCACTGAGTACCTTGTGACTTTAAGCATCTGGGAGTATGTGAGGAAGGAGTTGGGAACTTAGAATTCTCATATCCTCTCCAGAGTTGGCCTAGAGAAGGGTGAATCACAGCCTTGCCTCAAAAGGGGCAATGAGTTCTTAGATTACAGGGAAGCGGGGGTGGCATGCATCAGCATTTCCAGCTCATGGATTAGGAAGCCTGCGCAGCAGATGTGACCATGTTGTTTCTGTGGTTGGTATTTTCTTATAATGACTCATAAGATCCCGATAGCCTGAGGAAAATCACCAAGAGAGACCAGCCATGATAGCTCATGTGCTTATAATCCCAGGATTTAGGAGGATGAGAGTAAGGACAGCTTGGGTTACAAAGTGAGACCCTGCCTCAAAACCAAAATCAGAAAGCAAAATGAAAAACTGCAAAGAGGTTTTCATTGGACATCATGGTGGAAAGATGTCCATGTGTGGTTGTCTCCAGCTTTTATAGATGAGGAAATTAAAGTTCAGAGAGACCCAGGGATGAAATCAGAGTCACCTAGCTGAGAAGTGGTAGAAAAGGTGTCCAAAGCTATGTTGGTCTAACTTAAAACCCATGTTTGCTGTACTGTAAGTAAATTTAAGAGACACCTTAGAAAGGAAAGGAAGATCTCAAAAAATTAAAAAAAAAATTCTTTCAGAAGGCATAGATAAATATGTGTGCGTATATATATATACATATATAATGTTATATATACATAACAGAGAGACAAGAATTGTCAAAAGCAAATCATAGGTTCGACAAGGTAAGAGTTTTTGTTTTGCGGCAGGGTTTCATGTAGTTTAGGCTAGACCAGAACTTGTTATGTAGAAGAGGATGCCCTTGAACTCTGATTCTCCTGCCTCTGTCTCAAGAGATGGGATTACAAGTGTGAATCACCACACTGAATTAGAATTTTCTGCCACACATAACTCTCTGAGTTCCTTCTAACTCCTGGCTCTACAACTGTATGGCTGTTTTCATGTGCCTGTGACCATAATATCCAGCAGAAGCAATTTCAAGGGGAAGCATGTATTCTAACTTGCCATTCCAGAAGTTTCTGTCCATCAGGAGAGGGAAGGTACACTCATAGGTTTATGGTGGTGTGAAGGTGTGGTGGGGTCATTCTTATCATGCCAGATTAGGGAGCAACCAGCAAGACAGAAACAAAAGGCTGAATTTACTTTTTGCAAGAGTTGCCTTCTAACCAAAAGTTGAACAGCTTCCTGAAATGCCCCACCAGAGAGGAGCAGTGATGGAGACAATGTGCCAGTGAGGTCTTCTTAGATGCAAACCACAACAGGTATTTCCTTGGCTTTGTTTGCATCTCTGGATAAAGAACACAACGTTCCCCAGGTGTGCATGGCATCCAGATGGAAAGGAAGAAAAGATGTCTTCATCCCCTTGAAGCTGACCTGGTCATTGCACTCATGGATCCCACTCACAGAACCTTGACCTGAATGAACTCTGTGAGCCATTTCAGAGGCTGGGAAATACCTTTGTGCCATGATTAAAATGCAGATTCTGTTTCTAAAGAAAAAGTAAATGGATGCTGGTGGGCAACTGGCAGCCTCTGGCACAGACAACATTTGTTAGGCATAAAAGAAAATCTTCAGAGAGGGATTTCTAGACTATTCTAAAGGATATTGAGAAGAAAGCAGTACCTACAAAGGATGAAGACACAATTTCTTCAGAAGTGACTGCATAGCTGAGTTGGGCTGAAGAATTCCCCAGGTCACGTGATGACACTGTAACAATAATGGTACTTTTGGTCATGGTGTTCAGTCTGTAGACAAACTTACACTACCTCTGTGACAAGAGATGGTAGCAGCTGTACTTCACAGAGCTTCCTGGAGAACATACATGTATGTATGAGGCAAGATGAGACAGAAACCGGACTGGGCAGGAGGAAACACTGACTAGGGTCAGGAGGCCTCACAGCAAAGCCATCACAGACCCACAGCTGTTCACCTGGAGTGACAGTCCTTGCCTCTCAGCTCAGTGTCACTGGTCCCAGGTAAAACTGTGATGACCTAGCCAGGCATGATAGTGAGTGCCTTTTATTCAATCACTATGGGAACAGGCAGGTGGATCTCTGTATATTCCAGGCCAGTATGATCCGGATTGTGAGCTCCGTGTTAGCTAGAACTACTTAGTGAGATTCTCTCTCAAAAAACAAATGACAATGTTTACCAGGCAAGACACATGGGGTTGTTGGCTTAAATGAGCCATACCTCCAGACCAATGGCCTCCCAAGTTCAACATAAATGTTGGGAGTTGATTTCTTGGGGGGGGGGGGCTGATTTCTAAAAGTACTTCTACCTCCCCAGTTCCCCGGTTGAATAAAATGTGAACTAACTGATCAACATTAGCAAAAGAAATCTTAAAATTATATTGGAATATTTTACCTGTTAAATAACATTAATTTTATTAAATTTGTTTTGGCTCCCCCCCCCCCAGACATCATTACAATGGTGGGAGCTGTATATTCCAATCATAATTTGTGGGATACAAAACAAGGATGAGAACTTGAGACAATGTCTGCCTAATTGCAGTCTTACAAGAGAAAAGGGGACCCTGTGTAACACCTTAATTTGCTAAATCAAATTAGAAGTAGGGTTTTTGCTAATCTTTTCTAAAAGCTTTGGTTGGTTTCATTTTTATTCTTGTTTTTATCCTGGAACTCACTATGTAGACCATGTTGAATCCACTTGCCATAGAGATCCACCTGCCTCTGCTTCCGAAGTGCTGGGATTAAAGGTGTGCACCACCATACCTAGTTTGTGTAGTCTTCTGAGGATGCTATTACAGGAATCCCTAGGTGCAAGGCATGACAGAATTTCACCTAGACAGAATTTCCGCTTCCTGATTCTTGTCTGGAGCACTTGGCTCCCAGGTTTGGAGGAAGATGTCTGTGCAGATGGGCCCGGCTGCCACAGCTGAAAGGTAAAAGGTAGTAACTGACCCAGCAGACATGTCAAGGGCTGGGCATGGGGTGCACACCTTTAATCCTGGCGCTTGGAAGTTACAGGCAGGCAGACCCCTGTGAGTTTGAGGTCAGCCTGGTCTACATAGAGTGTTCTAAACCAGCCAGGACCACATAATAATCCCTCCTCTGTCTCTCTCTGTCTCTGTCTCTCTCTGTCTCTCTCTCTCTCTCTACACACACACACAAACACACAGATACACACACAAGTTGACAGAATCTAGAATCACTTTGGAGACAGATCTCTGAGCATGCCTGTGAGGAATAGCTTGATTAGGTCAATTGAGGTGGCTGGTACCACTCTATGGAATGGGGTCCTGAACTAAATAAAAAGGGAGAATTCCATTAGAGTAGGCACTCATCACTCCCCACTTACTGACTGAGGTTGCCTCAAGATCCCACTGTCATGGTTACCTTGCATGATGGACTGTATACAGCGCCAAAGCTACCCTTACAATGTAAGCCCTCCTTCCATTGTCTTCGTCAATTTATCATAACAGCAAGAAAGGTCACTAGTACAGTATTGGTTGAATTGTGTGCCTTCTAATTCATAACTCAAATTTTTGATGCCTAATAATTCAGAACATGACTGTAGTTTGGGCCATATGTGTTCCTCGACTTACAGCAGGGTTAGATGTGTAAGCATATTGCAAGTTGAAGTATCATCAGTTAAAACCACCATAAGTACGCTGAACCTACTGAACACCTGCAACACGTTGTCTGTCAATAGCGCAACCATCACCATGAACAAGCATCCTACCACATATTGCCAGCCTGGGAAAAAGATTGGAACTCAAGTCCCTATTGCTACTAAATGCAGTTTGCCTTTTGCTTCATCATCAGGTGGGAAATCTTAAAGGAACTGTCATAATTCGAGGGCCTTCTGCAGGGTTTTCTTTTACAGAGACAGTAAAGTTCAAATGGAGCCATTAAGGTGAGATCTTAATTCCGCTATGACTAAGTGTCTTTACTGAGATGGAAATTTGGAGACACAACGTGAGAAGATGGAGGCAGACCCCAGGGGGATAGTTCCATAAATCAGCCCGCAAAGCACCAGAAGCTGAGGAGAGGTGTGGAAGACATGCCTTCTCATCCCTCAGCAGGATCCAGCCTTGTCAACACCTCTGTATTGCTCTTCCATCCTCAGGAGCTGTGAGACAAGGCACTGCTGCTGTCCTCTAAAGCACCCTGTGAGGCTTTGTTAGGGCTGCCCTTGCACAGCACATTCATCCGGCCGGCCGGTGTCACACAGAAGTACCTGGCGCACATTCAGCATTTGATGAATACTTTTTGGATGAATAACTGAACGCACGAGTAAGTGATTTTTGGACATGTGAGTGATCGCTCACTTTCTCTACCTTCAGCATTTTCTCCACTGTTACAGCTGTGCATGGGGCAAAGCTAGCCAGAGAGCAAGGCAGGAAAATCCTGAAGGCAAGGAGAGGCAGCTGCCAGCAGCTGCATTTCCCAGAAACTCTCCCCTGGCTGCAGATGTCAGCGTTTCAGCCAGCCCGCTACCTTGAGGGAAATTTGCCTAGGAAAGTGGAAAACTTACTATTTATTATTCAAGCTACGAGTATTCATGACTATAAATTGATTTCGTTTTTGAAATCAGCAAAATAACTTAAAATATATTTGGAAGTTTTGGAGACTTGGGGGAACCTCTGGGGTGCATTTTCGGAGAGTACTTTTCCACTTTCTTGTGAAAGACACCTGAGTTTCTGAGGAAATATAATCCTATGTTTCAGCCCATTTGTCCTGAAAACCCCAGGAAGACTTGCTTCGTGAGCGCCACTAAGGAGGAAGACTGGAGGGCTTCCCACTACTCTTCTTTGAGTAAATTTCTTTTGCCGGCTTCACCTAACTCTTTAAAACTTCCAGTCTATTCTAACCAGTTACCTTATACCGGGGGAAGATCTCCATGGCTGTTTCTATTGACAGACACTCTCCCAGTCCATTTGCTGTTGCCATAATGAAATGCCTAAGGCTGGGAACTCAAAGAAAGGTCAAAGGGCATGCTGCTGGCTTAGACTCTGCTTTGCGGAAGCATTATACCAAAAGTACATGAGAAAGAGAGAGATCACCCAGAGAGACAGGAAGGGACAGAGATACCCAGATAAGGAACAATGCGGGAACTCCCTCTAGGTCCCACATTTTAGAAGGTCTACCACCTGGTAACTGCCAACACACAGCTACTTTCAGACCACATCTAACCCATAGCAGGCACAGCTTCATCTCTTCTCAGCCAGCTCTAACCAGTCCCCTCCAGCCCGCACAGCACAGATTTGCCTCCCTTTCCCCATCCTGTCCCTAAGCATCTCTTTGAGAAAGGCACTAAACCCTGTCTCTAACACAAAACACCAATTACCCGCTGAGCTGGATGAGCGAAGGGTCTATTCGGTGCCTTTAGGAACACAATGTTTGTCCTCTGAAATTCAGAGAGTTTCACAATAAATACTCATGTGTCTCTTGTTCGGAGAAATGTGGAGCTCAGTTCCAGGAAAATGGCAGAATATATGAACCACATGGGACAGAGCCACTCCCATTTGGTGCCTGGTGACTCTGAGATTTATTTATTTCTTTTGTTCATAGTTCCCTCTATATCAGTAAGGGCAGAAACACTCCAAAGGCCCCACAACGAATTCCGTGCAGCATTCAGAAAGTGCAAACTTGTCCTGGGGCTGGAAACACTTTTACTGGTAGAGGCTGTCAGAACGAAGAAAAGAAAGGGTTAATGTTAGAGACAGAAACTGGAAGCTTTGGGGGAAGTACAACCCAATACACTGTAGACTCAGCTGCCTGGGCTGCACTATAAATCACTCCTGGCCCAAGGCATCATGGGGCCCCTCCTTTGGGCACAGAGGGACCAGCATCTCAGTCTTTGCCCCGGCATAATTTATCCCACCTGAATCACAGCCCCCTCCCCACCAACCATCACCTGAGGAGGGAAGTCACAGTAAACTGGCTCTGAGCCCCTGAGGGGAGGAACAGCTGAGTTAGTGAAAGTTCTAGAAGGGGTGTTTTCAAACGTCTAGCCGTTAGGCTTGAATTAGCTCAGTTACATGTTGCAGTTACTATTTTAGTTTGTCTTTGGGAGCCCCTGACTTTCTTTCCCTCCCTTCCATTTTTCTTCTATTTGTTATTTCTTTTTCCTCATCTCCCTCTACACTTTCCTTGTTTTTACCTACCACTGTTCATCCTAAAGTGTGTTAACACACACTTTTGTTTCTATATGCCTTTGCAAAATTGTATAGGGCTCCTCTTTGCCTGGGGCATTTTAATTTCGGCATGTTAGGAGGTAGACCTCATGAAACAGTTTCAGCATTTAACTCCCACCATGCCAGGGATGCAAGGGCTGAGGGTTTTCAGCAGCTGTTACCTACAAAACTCACTGAGGTCAGTGTGGACTCATTCTTTTAGAAGTGTTTGTGATTGCACTCTGGGTTCCAAATGTGGCTCTGGCACTTACAATAAATCATGAAACAAGCAAATGAGATTTCAGCTGATAGGACATATCTGTGATTACAATGTTTGTGTAGCCGAGACAGGATTGGGAGTTCAAAGCTAGCCTTGGCTACATACATAGAGAAAGCCTGTGTAAAAGAGCCTAAAAGCAGTGGACTTAAGGTGGAGCTGAGTGGTACAATGACTGTCCAGTCTGTGCAAAGTTCTGAGTTGCATCCTTAGCACCACAGGGTGGGGTAGGGCGGGCAGGATAGGTTACTATATTTTTGCTGGTCAAAATCCGTAATCTGGCAGAGAGGAAGGTAGAATATAAACCAAAAGTATTTGTTCAAATCAGTGTATTTGGTGATATTTTAGAAGGTGATAAGTATGATATGGAAATTCAAGCAGGATAGGCATGGGGGGGAGAAGGCTACAATTTAAGTAGGTTGACAAGAGTGTCATTCAGACATAGACCTGGAGGGTCCAGAGGACAGTCATGCAGACAGTTCAGGAACAGTCATGGCCAAGCTCTAGGATTAGAATGCCCCTGATGTGAGGTGAATATAGAGGGGTTCAGGGGTGGGCTATAGTACCCAGGCCATTTGAGCAGAGGAAGCTGGGGACATGGCAGATAATGGATGGCCACAGAGGGCATTTGATTGGAAGGATTTGGATTTTCATATTAGGTGAGAAATTATTGAAAAGTGAGCCAGAGCTACACAGAGAAGCCTTCTCTTGAAAAAGCTCTAGGGAGCTCACTATATGTGGAGATGCCACTGGAGATCCATCCATTGGGAATGGGAGCTGGGCCCTCCCGGGGTGGGCGGCTTTTGACTGTCATGAGTGTGTGGAACCACAAGGGGTGGGATCAGATTGTGTTCCTGTTCATGGGCTGACACCTTGGAGCCCATTCCCTATAGAGGAACGAACACCCAGCCCAGCATTGACTTTGGGATGAGTGAATCAGAAATGTCTGGAGTGGATTTGCGGTTCTGGGCTGGCCCACCTTAGGACTTCTTGCCCTTTTTGGGAAGGGGATGGATGGCTGGGGAGAGGTGAGGCTAAGGGCTGGCTGGGAGGGATTGGGAGGGGGAGGGGGGCAGGGGGATACATTGATGAAGATGATATTTTTTTAATGAAAATAAAAATTTAAAAAAAGAAGAGAAAAGTGAGCCAAGCAATGTTCTGGTCTGATTGATGCTAGGTGATCACCCTACCTGAATGTCCAGAAGAGAGCATGTTAAAGGTGAGGGGAAAAGTCAGGTCTCTCTCCAGAACACTTTGTGATAAACTGAGTGGAGATGTGATGGTCCATGCAACCAGGACTGGAGGTCTCTTAGCAACTTTTCTGTTGTTATGAGCAAAAACCGACCAATGTAAGTTGTTTAATTGCTCTCACAGTTTCAGAGGGTTAGCGTCCATGATAACTAAGCAAAGCCACAGTGAGCAGAGGAGCTCCAAGTTTGCATCTTAATCCACAAGTAGAAAGCAGGGGCACACTGGGAATGGTATGACTCTTCTGACACCTTAAAGCCCTCCCTCCAGTGACACACATCTTTCAACAAGGCCACACTTCCTGATCCTTCCCAAATGGTTCCACCAACTGGGAACCAAGCATTCAAACATATGAGCCTGTGGGGGTCATTCTCATCCAAACCACCATAGGAAGCATCAAGATGATGATAAATTGTCAGATGATGGACAAATTTTATTTTTAAATTTATAGAACATCACTAATTTTAAAAACCATCACTATTTTTTCTTAGCATACAAAACAATTGGTTTCCTTATAACATTTTCACATGCATATACTATCGTATTTAGTTAGTATTCACTCCTATTATTCTCCTTTGACCTTCTTCCTCAATTCTGGTCCCTTCTGTCCCCATAAATAGTGCTTTTGTGGGGTGTACATGTATGTGATAGAAGGGTGGAGGCATGGAGAAATAAAGAGAGATCTAGTATGAGAAAAGTAGATATTTGACTTTCTTTGGCCCCACCGATGGCTTTCTCTCTTTCCCTTCCTCTTTCCTGTAGAGCATTTCTAGCCCATTAGCACAGCCCTGCTTCTACTTACGCATTGGACACATTTTAGATTCAAAGCTGGTAATATTTCTGCAAGTTCTGCTTCCACTTAGGATGCAAAAACCACAAAAGTGCATTGTTCTCTTGCTAACAACGAGAGCAAACTGGATAGTCTACAAAATCATTTCTGTTCTTGAGCCCATCAGAGAAGTGAGGTCTCAAGGCAACTAAAGAAATTGAATTCCAAGAAGAGTCAGGACTCTCCCAAGAGAAATGAGATACACTGACTGTTTTGGCTTTGGCAGTGCAGAGTGAGAAAAGATGGCCGCCAAAGAGTGAGTGAGAAAAAAGGAACTAAAACTGTCGGACATCCCTACAGACTTAGTGTGCACTAGTATACCGGGAACTAGACACAAGGGACCTCCCCGGCTCCTCCCCACAGGTGTTCCTAAAGGCTGGTCAGGGGACCAGATCACCATTAAGTGGCCTCGGTTAAAAGAAGGGGCCAGATGCTCCTGGAAAATGCTCCCTACTCTCCCAGCTGAAACCTCATATTTCTGGGGGAGTGCAGCTTTGGAAAGGGTTTATGCAAGGAAAACCTATCTGCCTTCTAGTAAGCAGTAAAGTGTGGGTAAAAATCTATCACTTCCAGGGAACAGGTTGAAACAAAAATCATCTCTCCCTAGAAAGAAATGAGGGGCCCTCTGAGCCTTGAGCTGTTATACACCCCCAAACCTTACTCTACTCCACTGAGAAGGCACAGAGAAATCTTTACTGCCCAAGAATGGGCATCTGAGAGAGTTTAGGGTTTATGGGTAGTAAAGGGGGAAAAACGTGGGCATGCTGAGAGGCCAGCACGTCTACTGTAGGAAGGAAACTCTGAGATACAAACTTGGAGGGAAAGCTGAGGTCTGGGATTATAACAGAACGGGGAAGGCCTCCCACTGAGTGAAGGCACACAATAGCAAAACCCAAACCTGGCTTAATCCTTCTACACTAAGGACCTGTCAGAAAACCAGACAGGCTCATTTTTGTGCATGGATCCCAGTTCTTCAAACACAACACTTGACGTTCATTGGAAATTGAGGGACAAAGAAAGCAAGGAGAGAGAAAACCTACCGTTACGAGCGAAAGCAGTGGCCAGAACTAGCCCAGAGATGGTGAAAGCATCCCAGAGCCATCAAGCTAACCACGATTTAGGTATGTTAAAAAGAACCCGTGGAAAAGGTGGGTCACATGCATAAACAAGTACAGAGATTGACCTCTTCAGGCAAGATGAAAGAAATTCATGTGACCTTTTGAGCAGTGAAAACCTTCATTACATCAGCATCAACAGGTCTACCTATATGGAAAGATAGACAGATTCTGCTACCGAGGATGATGAGTGAAGGATTATTGTGTAGACATTCACCAGGAACATTGAGAGGAAAGGCAGGATGAAGGGAGAGTGGGGGAAGAGGTGAGAAGGGAGAGGGGAGGGGGTGAGAAGGGAAGGGGTGAGAAGGGAGAGTCAGAATGACAGCGATGGGTAACAGTGACACCAGATCATCATCCCTTGGTCTGGGTTAGATCTCATCATTACAATGATGGGCAGGACCCGGCAGACTCCAGGAATAAAGCTACAGCACAAATCCTAACTGGTCTTATAATTTAAAAAAAAAAAAAAAAAAAAACAGAGCCAGATACTGGAGTAAATTCCTGTAGATCAGAGAACAGACCATCCACAACATTAGCCATAGGGGCCAGGCAGTGGTGTCACACACTTTTAATCTTAGCACTTGGGAGGCAGAGATCTGTCTGGATCTCTGTGAGTTCAAGGCTACCCTGTACTACACGAGATTAATCCAGTCTGGGGGAGAAACAGAGCCAGGCAGTGGTGGCTCCCATCTTTAAGCCCAGCACTAGAAAGTTGAGACAGGAAGTAATATAGCAGGGGGTAGCCAGAAGTTTCCGGCCTGGTCTAACTCTGAGGTCTGCACCTTCAGTCCTGCAGCTGGGCAGAGAAAGAAATATGAGGTAGGAGGAGACAGGAGTTTGGCCCTGTGCTTCCCTTCTCTCATAGACTCAGAGCATTCAGTCTGAGGAGTCACGGGATACCCCTTTTGGTCCGAGGATTCAGTAGTGGTGAGAAGTTTCTCTAGTGTCGTGTTCCTCTATCTCTCTTATCATCAGGCAAGCTTTATTTCTTAGGTTACAGACAATATATCACCACAGAAAGCCTCAAAAAGAAAATTAGAGGAAGCAGGGAAATAATGTAAGAAGGGGAACAGAGAGGCCAGAAAGAAACCAAATGGGATTAGATAAGGATGGGGAAAGAATGTCAGGTACAAATTATCGCAAGATGGTTTCCTACAGCTCCAGTCACCAATCAGGATGCCAGGTACAAGGGAGGGAACAGATGAGGTAATGCCTCGTGCCTCAGTCTCCCTTATCAGGAAAACAAAAGCAGTCCCCAAAGTTCCTCTTCAG
This sequence comes from Phyllotis vaccarum, assembly GCA_033318265.1. Classification (NCBI taxonomy): domain Eukaryota; kingdom Metazoa; phylum Chordata; class Mammalia; order Rodentia; family Cricetidae; genus Phyllotis; species Phyllotis vaccarum. The sequence continues at coordinate 98,214,430 of JARWLC010000001.1, forward strand.
TAGTATAGTTCTGTTAGGTGGCATCTGACCACACACACTGTCACATCAAGGGCAGGTGAGGAGAGCAGGCCCCTCTCTAAGTCCATTTTTTCTTCAAGCAGGAAGGCTCTAACTCATATGGAATGATGGCCTGCATGAGCCTGGCTAGAGGACACACAGAGAACTGAGAGCTTATGCCGAAGAGACAGATGCCAACCACGGTGGGCACACTGAAGACGAGTCACTGCAGCCTAGAGTTCCACAGCTGAAGAAAGGGAACTTCTCTGAAATGGAGGGGGAGAGATGGTCTGTAGATCCAAGGTCAGGTTCCCACACTCCAGCACTGACAAATGGAACATTTATATTTGATGTTGCAAATCCTCAAGACACTTAGCAAAGACACTGCCATCCATTTTAAGAGCACTCTGAACCGTCAGGGGTGGGTCTCCCTATATCTCTAACAGGCAGACTGGTTAATATAAATGGAAGGGAAGAGGCTCTGCCAGAGGCAGAGAAATATCGCCTGTCACAGGAAATAAACAAATGCAGAGGTAAGCCCGGGCTTGAAGAGGGCTTTTGAGAAGTGGAAGGCAGATATCGCACAGAGTGTATGAGTGAGTTGTACACACACACGTGTATTGTATAAATAGCTCACAGGCCCCCAAAGCATTCTTTAGCAAAGAGAAGGGGAAAGGTTTCCAACCACTCGAATGTAACTGATTTCAGCATATCCCTTCTATCAACTTCAAAAAGTTATTTCAATAGTAAGAGCTTTGTTGCTTTTAGGAAACTCTAAGAACAAATTTTAACATCTGTTTCCACAGACAATGTAGAGAGAGGAAGATACTCAAACCTGAGTTCTTGACCAACAAGCACAATGAATTTAAGCACCATAGAGATGCTTTCCAGGCTCATTTTTCCCTTTTATGGGGCTTCCTGGTAACAGGGGCTGTCACAATTTCACTTCTCAGTTCAGTTCTGTGTGTTTGAGGCATCAAGCTGAAGCACAGAGACATGACCTAGATGCCTGTATTAACTTCCCTAACACCATGATACACTACCCACAGCAATCACCCTAAAGTTCGGGAGGTTATCTTTGCTCCTGGCTTCAGAACTTTTATTCTGAGGTCACTTAGATAAAGGTAACCTGTTGCAAAGCTGAATGTCATGGTAGAGAGAATGTGGTAGAAGACAAGAGAGAGAGAGATATCTGAACTTAAATATACCTATCAAAGGCATATCCCAATGATCTAACTTCCTTCTGCTAGGTCCAGTCTATGGAAGGTTCCACTACCTCCACACAGGGCCACTGACTAACTACCAGACCTTCAGCACACAGCTCTTAGCTCCAGGTAGATGTTCTGAATCCACAGTACAACCTTCCTTTCTTTACAGTGGATGATGATGGAATAGGTCACTACAGCAAACGTACTAACATGTACTTCCTGGACATGTATTTCCTGGAGCAAATCTTGGTACAGATTGGTGTCTAGGCAACCAATAACCAGTTAGGAACTCTAGTTAGTTTAAAATTAGTGTTTGTGCAACAAATACCCAGTTAGGAACTCTAGTTAGTTTAAAATTAGTGTTTGTGCAACCAATACCCAGGTAGGAATTGTAGTTAGGCTACATAGATAAAAAGGATATATTTATAAAATATCTCACTTTACCATGGTTGAATTATTAACTAACATAATACAGTTAAATTAAACTGTGTGTTATATTAGCTATTTTTCTCATGGCTGGGACAAATATCCAGCAAAAGCAACCTGAAAGAGGAATTTGCTTTGGCTCATGGCTTAACGATACCGCCCACAATGGCAGAAATGTCTGGGAGCAAGTGCATGAGGTAGCTGGTCACAGTATAGCCAGAGTCAGGAAGCACAGTGAGAAATGAACACTGGTGCTCAGCTCATTTTCTCTGTTTTTCCTCTTAATTCAGTCTATGACACCAGCCCATTTGGGGTGGGCTCTCTCTTTTAAAACTTCTCTATAAGAACCATTATAGATAAACCCAAAGTGCATCTCATTAACACACTAGGTCTTTCTTAATCGATCAAGTTGGCAAACATTTAAACACTTGCATGCAAACAACCTTTTGTAAATGAATCTTAGCACAAAAATAAATAAAAAAGTCTATAGAAGGAAAAGAAAAATTACCCAGCTTCAGTAAAGACTTCAAAATAACAAAGATTACTAGAAGTTTTTAATGCTCTCACATGGATATCCAGGGTGGATAATTTTCCATCCACCATGAAGCCAGACTCACTGTTTCATAACCCTGTCACCTAGATGCCTGACTTCAGCTCAAGCCTGTCTCAGGCTGCTGTACTGACGTGGATTAAACAGCTAATGTTTATTCTCTTATGGTTCTGGCTTGGACCAGGTGCCAGGAGTCAGTGTCCAGTGAGGTCTCTTTTCCTGCCTAGCAGAAGGCCATCATCCTCCCATGTCCCAACATGGAATTTGCTTTGTGTACATTATTGGTACCTGCATCTCTCCTTCAAAAAGTCACTGGAAAATGAGCATGGTGGCACAGGGCTTTAAACCCAGTGCTCCCTCAGGAAGCAGGGGGGGGGGGGGCACATGACTCTGGGAGTTTGAGGACAGCCTCATTTACATAGTGAATTCTCAGCCAATGAGGACTACATAGTGATGAAATAAAAATCACTGAACCTATTGGGTTAGACTCCCTTCCCTCACAACCTCACTTAACCGTAAACACGTCATCAGCATCGTCTCTAAATACAGTCACAGTGGGATTTAGGACTTTCCTATCTGAATGTGGGGGACACAATTCACACAATGCAGTATGTATATGTCCCGGAGCTACTCTGTTTGCCACCCAACAGCCACAATTCCAGCTATAAACAGGGAGGAAGTCAGTTAAGGCAAATCCTTTCCCTCAGAGTCAACAAGAACTTCAACTAGTACTCAGTTCCCACAGGCCACATCCTTAGCTTGTAGTCATACTTAGTGGCAAAGTAGGCTGGGAGACAGGTTCTGTGGCTAAGCGTCCACAGGCCTGGCCTAGGGCCCTCCTCAGAGGTCAGGAGCGATGTCCTATTTTCTGATGCACTCATGGTCACATCTCGATTGTGACCATTCTCCGCCTCACTCACATCTTTTGTCCTTCTACACTCCTCCTGCAGTGTTGGCTCAACTCTGCATCCTGGGAAGAACATGGCTCAAGCTTACACTTGGAAGTTATTTTATGGCACCAGTAGAGACTTGGATGCATTATCTCACCCAGAGACCCCTTCCTTCTCTCTTCAAGAAAGAAAAAGAGTTTGGGAGGCAGGAATGTGAGCCATCCAGAGATTACTAGAGGAGAAAGCAAGGCCAAAACAGAGAACTTGGAGATGAAGACACAGCACATTCTATGCTGGGGATTGATAACCTTCTAGCCTTGTTTAAAATCTTCCAGCAAGGCAGACTTTTGTGGAGAAAGGATGTTTAGAGCTGTCCACTTCCGACGCCAATTCCTTGCTGAGCCACAACAGGGTCTGGCTTCCTGCTTTGTCTCTTGAAAGTGGAATGTCTCATTCCATTAATGTTTTTAATCTCATTCCTATAAATTGTGCAATTTCCTGAGAGCCCTCCTATGATAATCGGTCACGTGTCTGTTTGGGGGGACTTTCCCTGTTGCTTAGGTTTCCCGAAAGGTTTTCTATTCATCTCCATCATCTCCACTCTTTTGTGGGAAATGATGTGCTTTGGCACTCACCAAGCAGCTATTTAAAAATGCATCTTGTCACCTTGGCCCCATTTCAATCAACAAGGATTCATAGGATGCTTTCTCTGCTCTGATGCCGTTCTGACTCTGGCAGGGTGTAGACACCAAAGACTCCCGGGTCTAAAAAAGCCCAGTGATAAGCACTATTTTCTAAATGAATAAATGGAGGGTCCAAAGAGCCTGCAGCTTGCCCCAAGGTCAGGAGGTAGTTTAGAAGAGTCTATTGACTTTCCCACTTCCCATCCTCATTAGAGCTTATGCTTGATGGAAGAGATGAAAAGGGGGTTTATAGAACCATGGGGGGCAGTGTCTCTGAGCCAAGCATTGTGTTTTCAGTATGCTTTGTAATCTTTAGTATCCCCCTGAGAACTTAATAACAGGATCCCACAGTCAAGAGTTGCCCGAAAGAAAACCACACAATGTATCTAGACAACATCTATAAGGAGACATGCGCAATCATATTGAATAAAATTAGTTATAATACCAAAAACAAAAAACCCAAATGCCCAAACAGGGAGAATAGTTGACCATATTGTGTTCTTTCTACAATGGAAACAATCTGACGGAGCAGACTGAATGCGTGAACAAGAGGGATGGATTCACAGATGAATTGGGGAAAGTACACTGAAAATGGATGGTCCAGTATGACTCCATTTATTCAATGTTCTAAAACACACGTGTGTATCTGGATGCACACATATGGAGTGACAGTATAAATAGGTCTGGAAGCTAAGAATACCAAGCCCAGCTTACTAATGGTAACAGCAAGCACAAAACAAAGTATGTGCCAAGCACTGTGCTAAGAACTTCACATGCATTTTATATTAACTCACTGGTTCCCTGTAACGGCCCTGTGAGGCAGATACTGTTATGAGAACCAGAGGAAGGAAAGGCAGTGGTTTGTTCAAGGTTGTCCCTATGCGCTCGCTCTCTCTCTCTCTCTCTCTCTCTCTCTCTCTCTCTCTCTCTCTCTCTCTCTCTCCCTCTCTCTCTCTCTCTCTCTCTCTCTCTCTCTCTGTGTGTGTGTGTGTGTGTGTGTGTGTGTGTGTGTGTGTGTGTGTGTGTGTGTGTGTGTGTACATTCAGGCAGAGGCCAGAGTTGATGTTAGCTATCTTTTTTTAACCCTTCTCCTGTCTAAACACTAAACAAGCCCAATCCTGCTTCTGATATGAGACGAGATCAGTGCACTCAGGGTGGTATGGCAGTAGATTGCAATCCTTTCTCCACCTTATTTTTTGAGACAGGCTCACTACAAGTTCTCTGATTTAGACAGACTAACTGGCTGCAAGATCTAGGGAGTCTCCTGTTTCTATCTTCCTAGTGCTGGGATTAAAGGCATGTACCACCTACCTTGTGAGGGAGGCTAGAGAGCCAAGTGCAGGGCCTTGCACCTGGATGGCAAGATATTTACCAGTTGAGCCATTTCCATAGCTCTTGCTCATTTTAAAAACCTGTTTAATTCAGTCTTTTCTTGACCTTGGCTTTTCTAGACTACGGCGTGCTGCCTTGTTTCAACACCAGTTCACTTTTAGTGGCACAAGTTTCTACCTGAGATGATACAAATCAAAGCATGGGTGTCTCTTAAGGAGAAATGTTCATACACCCATGCCCGAGTCGCTGTGGTGGCTGGAGGAGGAAAATCAGAGAGATAAAAGCTGCTTCCAGCCTGCTGTCCATACAGCAGTACTGACCCTAGAGCTGTGGTAGCCATGACTTCTTACAGTGAGATAATGTCAGTCAAGACCCCACCAAATTCCTGCCTTGGCAGTTCACCCACGAACCACGTTCCCATAACTTGTCTTCCCTGCAGACTTGGCAATCAGCAGGGCATGTCACACTTAATGTTTATAGACTATGCTTTTGACTTGTACTTTAATCTCTAATGAGTTTTGACAATGAGCTAAATGATCTAAAGTCTAGACTTTGGAAGCTAAGGACCAGGTCCAGGAACATCACAAGTCTGATACATTAGAGTATCCTTGGGGCTAGTCGGGCAGCAGCCACAGCTAATGTTTGATTTTTCTCATACTGCCATATGTGTTTCTCTTTATCATCCCAACAACCTTGGGAAGAAGATAGCATATTCCTAGTTTAAAGATGAAAACATCATGGCTTAAAGGAAATACCTCAGGAATGACTCTGGCTGATGGGGTAAGAAGGTGATGAAAATCAGTTTAATTGATGCCTTCCCTTATCCTCAAAATGCTAGACCAAGTGATTCTCCATCTCTGTGCAGTGTCCTGGTGTAGTGCAAAGATGAGAGGAGAGATACTGGTGTAATATAGACCCTGCTGTCTCTCAAAGGCTCCTATACGGGTTGGTCCTGAGCCTGTAGCACTATCAGAAGGTGGTAGGATGTAAGTAGTGGAGTCTAGAGGCTGGAGAGATGGCTCAGTGGTTAAGAGTACTGGATGTTCTCCCAGAGGTTCTAGGTTTGATTCCCAACACCCACAAGGTGGCTAATAACCATCTGGGATGCCAGTTCCAGGAGACTTGAAGCCCTTTTCTGGCCTCTTTGGGCATCAAGTTTGCACATGGTGTATAGAGATGCATGCAAATGAAATACATACACATAAAATAACTTTCCTTGAGGTGGGGCCTGCTGGGAGGAAGTTAGCCGTTTCAGGTGAGTTCAAAGTACTGCTAGAATTTCATACACCTCCTCTCTTCCCAGACACCAGGACCTTTACTCTATGTACTCCTCCTATGATGCTCTGCCTCAAAGCACAGACACAGACTCAAAGCAACAGGACTAGGCAGGATCTAACCTCTGAAACCACAGTCCAAATAAATCCTTTCTTCCTTTACATGTTCTACCTCTGCCATCTCGTCACAGACAAGGCTATCTGACACAGGCATTTGAGTGGTCAGGGTGTGGTCTTCAGGACAAACATGACTGTGAGTGCTTACCCTCACAACTGGTGTCTGTGAGCTCCCAGGGATCTTCTTCTCTACTCCGTGAAGAGAAAAGTCTTCTTGGAAGAGCCAAGAGAAACTCCACCCTCTGGAATGGCTCTATGTTCCTGGGACTAGGAATAAATTTATAAAAATGAGTGGAAGGTGGAGAAAAAAAAGGGGGGAGGAAACAGAATGTACTTAGAGCCAGAGGCGTATGGGGCTGAGGGCCCACAAGGAAGGCCATGCTCTGTAGCACTTCAAGGCACTAACACATTAGTGATTCTCTACCTCATCTTCCTAAAATCTGGACTTGCCTTCCTACCTTTCCAGATGTTGCAATCCTAAAGACAAAATTACATATTTATACATTCACACAATGAAAAGTCTATAAAATAATAATCACACAAATATCAATGGTTGTGACCATTGAGTGAAGGTTTTAGACATTTTTTAAATGTTTTCTTCTTCCGGATTTTCTATTTTATGTATAAATAATGAGTTGAAATTCCTCATTAATTTGGGATTAAATTAAAAATTAAAAATGGGATTTCTTTTTCATTTGGTAAATGATTAAAAAAAAAAAGATGTCATATACATCTACTACCTTCAAATATGATTGCTACCTAAAAGACGCCTGGACATTTGAGAATGACTCTGCTCAACATTACATCCTTGACATCACAGGAAATTTGAGAGAAGATGGAAGAAGCCAAAATACGTATTCATTTTGGGATGTGGAGGGCTAGTTACTAATCAAACCCTTTCTGGAAAATTCCAGCAACAGGCTCACATTCCTCTTGACTCCATGCAGTATCATCTTGGACTTTTCTAAGTATTGGATTGCAGCCACTTTGGGCAAAAGACTCTATTTACAGATAATTACCTGCAAGTCTGATTTGAGAAGCTCATGGAGCAAATATGGGGATTCAGTGGCTCTGTTTTTATGTTTTTAAGTGTGGTTCAGTGATACAGAACATGTTTAACATTCACAAGGCTCTATATAAAAATTTTCAGCTCGATAAACACACACACACACACACAAATGAACAACAAAAATGCAGGTGGAAGGCAAGCAAGGGAGACAGTGAAATGATTCAGCCCTGGGAGGTGCCAGGAAGAAGACAGAATCAACATGCTCCTAAGTGATTCAGAGAGTTACAACTTAATATTTGCCTGGGAGAAATGAGGTGGCCCTGGTTTCTGTCTTAGTGACTCTTCGCATCCCTGTGGCCAAGCCACTAACAAGAAACAAATTAAAGAGTGATTTATTCTGGCTTATAGTTCAAGGACATCATTCCATGATAACAGGGCAAGCATGATGGCAGGCACAGAAGACCAGCTGGTCATGATGCATCCATACTCAGGAAACTGGAGGCCATAAGGAAGCTGTAAGGCTTGCCTCCACCTCCTCAGGATTCAACAACCTTCCCACACAAGGAGCAGGTACCCAAACACAGCAGCCTGTGGGAGACATTTTGCACTCAAAACACAACAGCATCCTCCTTTGGTGGCCTTTTTGCAATCAACACATGGCCATCAGAAGAAACTGAGTTGTGTGATTGTCCTCATAAATGGAAAGTAGATTCGAGTAACTTTCCCAACCTAGGACTACACAGACTTTATATTTTTTTTTCCCCAGAAAATGCCAACTAATGATCAATATAACTCTCCCTCCTCTCCCCCTTGACCTCCCATGAGTGTGAACATTTTAAATGGCTTCTACATAGTATTTTTTATCTGCTGTGGTCCCAGGTTCTCCTGCGGATCAGGGTTGGAGCACAGGAAGAATCACTCACTGGGAGAAATATGGGGACAGATCTCTTGACTAGATGTTATATGGAGAAAGACTTCCTTCCCTGAGCCACCCAGCAAAGTAGTCACTGACCATGAGTGGTGTATAAATTTTAATTGACTCAAAGTTAATTAATGGAAGTCTCTGGAGAACACAGAAATGCAGCCCTACGTAGAAAGGCTCTTACCTTGTTTCTTTCTGGCATGTTCTAGAACAGTAACAAACAGTATTGATCAGGGCCACTGAAATGGCTCAGTGGCTAAAGAAACACAAGGCCAAGCATAATCCAAGTTGAAGGAGGGAAGAAGCTCCCATAAACTGTCCTCTGACCACACATGCGCCTGCATATATAAAGTGGGCAAATAAGCAAATATAAATGCAATTTTAAAAAAAATTAATTACTAATCTCTAGAACATGGGAATGGTTTTCTCTTCTTTAAAATAGCCTGGTGTGTGTGTGTGTGTGTGTGTGTGTGTGTGTGTGTGTGTGTGTTTGTGTGTGTGTGTGTGTGTATGTGTGTGTATGTGTGTGTATGTGTGTGTATGTGTGTGCAGAAAGATATTTAGAAGGTTCCACACCACACACTGAATCACAGTGGCCCAATGTGTTGTAATAAGGTTTCTTGGTCTCAGGCGGCCAGAGATCCAGACCCATAGACCTGCTGCGCCAGACCCCTTAGCCACCCACTGCTGCTCAGGCCCCCAAAATGATTCAGATGCTTATATTAACTTCATGTTGTTTGGCCTATGGCTCAGGCACATTGCTAGCTAGCTCTTACATCTTAAATCAACCCATTTCTATTAATCTGTCTGCCACGTGGCCCGTGGCTCACCTGTATTCCTTACATGCTTCTTCTTTGGCAGTTGGGTCAATTGGTCCCTGACTCCACCCTTCCTTTCCTACCTATTCTGATTCCTCTGCCTACTTTTTCTATGGTGCCTGTCAAAGGCCAAAACAGCTCCTTTATTTAGAGATTGAGATTCACAGCATACAGAAAGGCATTCCCACATCACCTTCTCCTTTCTGTCTAATCAAAAAAGAAGGTTTCAATTTTAACATAGCAAAATTACATATAACAAAATAGCTATTAAACAAAAATTAGTTACAATATCTAGTCTATTTGTATTTAGCAAAATTAAAGAAAATACTCTATCATCTACCTTATCCCTATGAATCTAAAGTTTCATATCCAATATACCTTTCAAATGACTAAGAAAAACTATACCTATAACTATCTAATCTTCAACTACATCAAAGACCACAGAAGGATATATTTACCCAAGTAAACCAGAAGTGCAAGCAACTTCCAAAATCTAGAAATGACAGAGATGACACCTATCTGCCTGGACTGTCACCCAAAGTTCCTTTATAAAGTTGGGGCATCCATCTTCAACCTACAGGCCCAGAGTCTCTTTTCATTTCAGTGAAGCAGGAAATCTGCTCTGTTCATTCATCAGTTGCTTCTCCTTGAGTCCCAAAGAATGTCTAACAGTTTTCTCTGCAAAGTAGGAACCTGAATGACCATCTTGACTTGTACTGCCAAAGTTCAGAGGTTACCTTCTATGGAATCTGCATGTCCAGTTTAAACAGTAAACTGTTAAGCAGTCAATATAAGAACAGGTTCATATTCAGTGGCTAACCAATGCCACAAAGAAACCAATCTCGATATGGAGTTTCTTCGGTGCCCATTTTTCTCTTGAAGTAAATTGGTGCTGCCAGAAGCAGACCTGTCTCACTGTCCAGAAAAGTCTAAGTTCTTAAAACATTTTAAATGCCATATTCTGTAGGTCTTAGAAGTGTTTGAAGATTACCTATCTAATTGAATTATATCTTTGTATACCTAAAAATCTAACTAACATGAATTTCTTAATTATACATTACAATTTTAAATCAGTTACATGATCATACCTTAAACAAGAATAGAAAAACACATACAGCATAACAAAATTGACCTTCAATTTGCATCAATAAACCAAAATCATACCAATGTAAAACACTTTGAGATTAACAGCTGATTTCCTGGTCTAAGTAAATTCAATAATCTAACTTTTTAAAAAATCATTCATATACCATATCCCCTTTTTCTTCTTAGAAAGAGATTAACTATGACCATTAACCATTTATAATGAAAACAAACATTTATAAGCAATATTTTGGGAATTTGGGCGTAGTTTTCCATTACTACTTCCTGCTGATTATGGGGCGTTGAAAATCTCATGAGTTCTTGAGACTGGATCATAGTCTGCAGTCCTGAAGCTGATATGGCCATCTCTTCCCATCAGAGATTTTTTTCAGGGGGGTCTTGGTTGATGAAACCATAAGAGCCTAGAAGCAATCCACAGGTTCTCATCTTCTGTGGAAACAAAAGCAGAATTCTTCCAAAGCAATAAATCTTTAGACACAAATTTCAAAATCAAAATACCTTTAAAATATATATTCTTGTTTAACTTAGTAGCCTTTGCATTTGCAATTCATTGTCTTTCTGCAGTTAGCTCATTAACAGTTAAAAAATTAAAAGAAAACACAATAACAACCAAAATACAGATTTTGTGTCTATTTTCCATCTTTACGTGGCTTATATTTTTATTATTTTATTTCTCTTTTTAAAGACTTTCTCTATCCTCTTTCTTTTCTCTCTGAAGTCTATGTACCTTTTACACACACTGTAGCCTGTTTACAGGTTTTTCTTATCATTTGAATCTGTTTTATTGTGAATCCTTAATCATCTTCTAACCAGAAGAGTTTTTACAATACTTATACTCTCTTAAAGAGCCACACAGTGTTTGCAGATAAAGCTGAATCAGTAAGTTCTCTTAAAGGGACCGCGTCTTGTCTCTGTTCACCACTAGCAAACAGAGCAGATCCAAGAAATGCTGATACTAAGAAACAGTCTTTGTTTCCTTTTTGTTCAAAATAAACAGAAACCTTAAATCAATCACATGCTACCGAGTCTTCTGTGAGACTTCAGGAACCAGCCTAGTTCCAGCTTACACTGCCTGCTGCCAGTCTGCCGGCACCATTTTGAATGTGAGCCAGTCGCCACGCTTTCTTTGTACAATGACCTGCTTCGTATACACAATCTGGAAACTGCTTTGGCTCAGTTTCTGGGCTAAAACCCTTTTTAAACTTTCTCAGGCTTTAAGTGGATATTCGGCCCACATTGGGAAGCCATCTTTTGTAATAAGGTTTCTTGGTCCCTGGCAGCCAGAGGTCCAGACCCACAGACCTGCTGCCCAGACCCCTTAGCCGCCTGCTGCTGCTCAGGCTAACTTATATTAAGTTCATGCTGTTTGGCCTATGACTCAGGCATATTGCTAGCTTGCTCTTACATCTTAACTCAACCCATTCCCATTAATCTGTCTGCCACATGGCCTGTGGCTCACCTGTGTGTTCCTTAGATGCTTCTTCTTTGGCAGCAAGGTCGATCTGTCCCTGACTCCACCCTTCCTTTCCTACCTATTCTGATTCCTCTGCCTACTTTTTCTATGGTGCCTGTCAAGGGCCAAAACAGCTCCTTTATTTAAAGATTGATGTTCACAACATACAGAAAGACATTCCTACATCACCAGTGGTTATTTCTGCAGATGGGACAGCACAGACATGGAATGGCAGAGTAATGAAGGGCCTAGAACCAGAACTTTCACTTTTCCTATATCTGCTTCTACATGGCTAAACATTTTCTTTATAGACTCTCTCTCTCTCTCTCTCTCTCTCTCTCTCTCTCTCTCTCTCTCTCTCTCTCTCTGTGTGTGTGTGTGTGTGTGTGTGTGTGTGTGTGTGTGTGTCTCATTTATCCTGTTTTAATTATATGAATATGCAGGTGCCCATGGAGGCCAGAAATGTCAGATCCCCATGGGGCTTCAGTTTTAGGAAACTGAGCTGACTCATGTGGGTGTTGGGAACTGAACTTGAATCTCCTTAAAGAGCAATACTCATTCTTAACAGCTGGGCCATTTCTCCAGCCTGAATATTCTCATTTTGAAAGTGAGAAAAGTAGTACAAAGAAACTTGGAATAAGCAAGCACACAAGCACACTGTTCTAAAATCCTGGCCAACCTCATTGGGGAATCAGAAACACATGTTTGGGCAGAAGTCTAGCCTGCCTCACCTGCTCTGTGCTGGGCCTCACAAGAGCTGGCATGGCACCCACTGCCCACAAGGCTTGCCCCACGCTATTGGCAGCTGCCTTGCCATTCTATAATTGCCCTATGGCTCGTCTTGAACTCACCCCACCCTTACCCTCAAAGCTGCAGGAATGAGGTCTGAGTTTTGTGCTTAGTGTGGAAACCTTCACTGCATTCAAGCATTGATTCTGTCTTACTTAGGAGTCGAATTCACAGAGATGCTGAACTGACATTGTGTGAGTGTAGACAAGTACACACTGAAACAGTCCAGACTTGGATCCAAACTACCACTTAATCTCAACTGAATGACTTGGCCCCTTGTGCTCTTCATCTGCTGTGGGACTTAAATGCAACTGAATGTCACATCTTTTCAGTAACATCTGTCACATGGTGAGAGTTAGCCATTTCTCTCGCTGCATATCTGAAGTCACAGGGCCTTTCACACACAAGAGGAAACATCATTTTGAGATTGGCTTATTTCATCTAACATGGTCATCTCCAGTTCGATACACCTTCCTATACATGCCATGTTGTTGTTCTTTATACTTGAACACAATTTCATTGTGCATATGTACCCTGCTTTCTCTAGCTATTTGCTGTTGGTGAACCTCTAACTGTCCTGGCTACCACAAATAGTGCAGAATGAACACGGATGCATAAGCGTCTCCATGGCATGTTGACTTGCGATCCCTTTGAGCACACATCCGAGACTGTATAGCTGGATCATGTAGTCATTTCTGTCTTTTGAGAAACCTTTCTGTTGATTCCCCATTGGAAGCATCAGTTCACACTCCCACCAGCAGTGAATAAGAATTTTCCTTTGCCCATCTCTTCACTGGCAGTCAATGATATTTGTTTTCTTGGTGATTGATAGCCACTCTGAGTGAGGTGAGCTGGAATCTCCAAGCAGTCTAGTCTGCATTTCCTGATGACCAAGGATGCTGAACACCTTTTAAAACATTTATAGGTCATTTGCAATTCTTCCTCTGAGCTGTCTCTCCAATCCATTCTCCCACTTACTGACTGGATGGTGGTTTGGGTATTTAATTTTTGGAGTTCTTTGCTGGTCGTAGATATTAGCCCTGCTGGGTGTACAGTTGGCAAAGACTTTCTGCCATTCTGTAAGCTGCCCCTTTACTCTGTCCATCACTTTCTTTGCAGGACAGTGGTTGTTTAGTTGCATGCACTCCCATAAAGTCGGTTGTGTTCCGCGGTCTACTTCAGACAGTCCCAGCCTAGCCTGTAACCCCAGGCCTAGTCTGTAACCTGGGGTGTTCTGCCCATTCTCCTCTAGTTTCATGTTTTACATTAGGGTCATCACTGACGTATTTTGAATTGACTTTGTATGGGGTGAGCGATACAGATGTAGCTTCCCTCTTCTGCATTTGATCCCTTCCTCAATCTGGTTTCTCACATGTTTCTGCATGATGACTTCAGCATCTGTTGGTGTGTGTACCCCTTCTGGCTTCGTGTGGGTATCCTCTTATTGAGAATGACTCTGTCCCCAGTATCACTCCAAGAGTGAAACCACAGTGATACGGCTACCCACTGAAATCAATCACATCCCACTAATACATCACCGATGACCACAAAACTGTTAACTTTTTGTTGTTGTGATAAAAAGGAAAAATAAACTCTGGCAAGAAGAAACATAAGTAATGGTTTATTTTGGCTTGCTGTTCCAGAGACTTAGCATCTATAATGGAGGGTGGGTATGGCAGGAGGTGGCTAAAGCAGGAAGCTGGCTGACCACATCTCAACTGCACACAGAAGGCAGAGTAAGCAGGACGTGGGCCAGGCTGTAAGTCTCAAAGCCCATTCCCAGTGATGACTTCCTCCGACGAGTCTCCATACCCCAAAGGTCCCATAACCTCCTCAAACAACACCATCAACTAAGGACCAAGTGTTCAAATACAGGAGTCTCTTGGGGGCATCTCTCATTTGAACCACAACACACAACATGAAAAGGCAAATGTGGAACACACATGATATTATTAGGGTATTCTTAAAAATCCTTTGAGGTACATGTGTAAATAAGTAAGGTAAAGGAAGGAGTGGGGAAGGAAGTGGAAAAGGAAGCTGTGAGGAAGACAAGGGCAAGAGCTTAGAAAAAAATCTAAAATATTGAATGATGAGAACACTCGAGAAATTAGATAAATGTAAGACAAAAATAAATTAAAAAAAAAGAGATTTATTTATCAATTCTGTATACAACATTCTACCTGCATGTGTGCCTGCAGCCAGAAGAGGGCACCAGATCTCATTACAGATGGTTGTGAGCCACCATGTGGTTGCTAGGAATTGAACTCAGGACCTCTGAAAGGGCAGTCAGAGGTTAGGATACTTAACCTCTGAGCCATCTCTCGAGCCCTGGAAAATAAGAATTTTAATGTGATTTTTTTCTTTTGTCTTTCAGTTTAGAGGAGACTGCAGTGCAATTTTCTTTGAAAGTATTGAACCCAGACTGATCTGACACCAGCCACTTCCACTATGCCTCCCAAATTTGATCCCGAAAAGATCAAAGTTGTGTGCCTAAGGTGAACTGGAGGCAAGATGCTGGCACCACATCTGCCTTGACCCCCAAACAGTCCCCTGGGTCTGTTTCTAAGAAAAGTCTGTGACATCTGCAAGGCAACAGAGATTAAGGAGGTCTGAAAATGGTCAACTGACCACTCAGGACAGGACCCCTTCTGCTGTGATCATCAAAGCCATCAAGAATCCACCAAAAGGCAGAAAGAAACAGAAAAAAAAACATAAGCATAGTGAAAATATCACTTATGACATTGTCAATGTGTCACATCCAAATAGGAACAGTATCCTGACAGCCTGCAGCCAAGGAATACCATAAAGTCACACCACACAAACCTCACACAAGAGATTTATTGGAAAGCAAAATCCTAGGAGGGTGGCTGCCTCTGCTAGGGTGAGAAGCAGTGGAGAACTGAA
Organism: Phyllotis vaccarum; assembly: GCA_033318265.1. Lineage (NCBI taxonomy): Eukaryota > Metazoa > Chordata > Mammalia > Rodentia > Cricetidae > Phyllotis > Phyllotis vaccarum. Next base: position 98,229,906 of record JARWLC010000001.1, read on the forward strand.
CAGAAGGCAGGGTTTGTGTAGCATTTCTTGGGAGTGGAGTTTTCCAGGGTGGCCTGGGATTGGAGGGATTATGTGATGCAAATTTGGAACAAGCTTAGGGATTGGTGGGATTTTTTTTTTCCTGTAGGGTGAGGCCTGGCTAGTCTCCTGCCTGGGAGTGGGGGCTAGGAACTGCCATTATAGCCCTCAGAGTAGGTATGAATAGCTAATAGTCAACATTTCCAGGCAGACACAGCACAGGGCTTTAGGCAGAGAACTTTCTGGAACTATATTAAAGATCCTAGATACCACAGTCTGCAGGCTGTAATTAAAATGACCACCACCCTCATGACATCAACAGTAGTGTCCTGGCATGCCCAACTAGTTACCAAGTAACAACAACAAAAAATTAATAGAATATTATTTGCCCCAAAATGTGATTTTATTTTATAAATTAAGGCACATTCAAAATAGTGCTAAAAATATAATTAGGGGGAAAACATAGGAGAAGAAATCAAAGTAATAAAAAAAGGAAAAGATTGCCCCAAAACTGTATAAACAGAATTAGATGAATATATAAAGGGAGATGGGGGCTGGAGAGGTGGCTCAGTGGTTAAGAACACTGACTACTCATCCAGAGGACTGGGGTTCAATTCCTAGCACCCACATAGCAGCTCACACCTGTCTATAGCTCCAATTCCAGACATACATACAGACAAAACACCAATGTACATAAAATAAAAATAAATAAATCTTTAAAAAATAAAAATAAAAGGAGATAAAATTTGATACTTAGAATTGATGAACTTGCCCAGTGAGCACACCTGCTACCAAGCCTCATGATTTAAGTTTGTTTCCCAGAACCCCCATGGTAGAAGGAAAGAACCCTGGCATAAATCTGCCCATGCACACACATGCATATATACATCCTTAAAATCTCTAAAATCTCAAATTCCTTTAGCTAAGCAATTCCACCCTCATAAATGAAAGCAATGGATGGGAAAAATTTTATAAAGCTTTGCATGCATTAGCAATAACTTTAGAAATAATTTAAATGTCAAGTAATAGCAAATATGCTAAATAATTACACCATTTGCCTACTTTAAAATTTCCATATTGGAACATTTTTAAAATATGAAGAGGGAATGTACACTTACATAAAGGGATAGTCAATGGTGCATTAATACTAAAAACAATAAAACACAGACCCTGCTCATCATAGCTTTTGTTACATAACACTGCTGTGTAACAATCCCCCAGCACTCACATGCCTTATAACAGCAATCATTCACTGGTTCGTGATTTTGCATGCAGGTGTACTCATCTTTGAGGTATTAACCTCTGCTCAATGTGGTTGACTGGGCTCACTTACACTTTTCTGAGCAGTGACAATGGGGACAGCTTTTTCTCTATATCCTTGGCCATTTCCTGGGACCTTCCAGCTCCTCCCAGCCCTTGCTGCCTCTATGGTTCTCAGCGGCCCTTCCTGACATCCTGTCTTCACGTCACCAGCTCAGCCTGATTTACTAATGGTGGGGATCAAAAGGAGGCGAGAAAAGACTGCCAAAGACAAACCTTTTACTGTTCTAATTTTGTGACACTAAGGGCTGTTGCAGGAGGATGTATACTGGCTGGTTCAAAAAGTAAGTCGGACAGCCATGTGTGTCTAGATAGGGTGTGTAGTAACAAGCTCAGCTCCTAGTGAAAATGAAGGACTACATTCGTACCAATCCCAGGTCGTCCGTGGGAAGAAGGTGCTGCCTCTCTGGTGGCAAGAAGGAACAGCAACAGGTTTACCAGGAGTTAGTTCACTGACGCTTGTGATGGCTAAAAGTCTGTAACAAATGGTTTAAAACAGTTATGGTTGAGTCCGTGCCTTCTGGAGCTATGGGTTGTGCTGACAGCAAGTAGCCATAACTGCCATGTAGTTTTCTCAATGAATTTACTGAGTGTTCAAAGAAGCAGGGCATCCTGGCTGGCTGGCCAATAGTCCTTGCCTATAGGTATGATCTAATAGCTGTTGATTAGGGACTCAAACTTCCCCAGTCCCCAGCACATTAGTTTATTTAAAGGGACCGAGAAACATTAAGAAGAATGCTTGAAAAGAATTATTGCTAGCATCAGCAATGATTTTGCACAGCTGAACTTTGCTCTGACAGACACTTGCGGCCCAGGACCCAGTTTCTCTAATCTGATTTGATTCTGCAAGGCTTGTTCACATGGAGCTATGTTCCAACAGAATGATACCAGAAAGGGCAAACCTCCCCAAGGTCTCAGTTTAGGATTCCCACAAGATCTTTCCCACCAATTTCTACTGTCAAAGCAAGTTGTAAGGCTGGCTAAAATGGAAGGAGCAGGAAAGTGACCCCAAAATGTAGCTCCGAGTGGCTGGTAAGTCATGCTCATTTCCTGGGGATTTGTGTTTTTACCTCAGACGCTGAACCAGGGTTAGCCCAAGTAACCAACAGAACACGAGAAAAGTAACTGCACGTGAACCCTGAGGTTAGGTCATAAGCAACATGGCGCCTTTCACCTAGTTCTCTTGACTCACTTCTACGGTGAGATCTGACTCCCTTCAGAGATGACATTGGAGTGATCCAGTGAAGAGGAACCAAGAACTTGTCAGCCATGGGAGTGAGCACCTAGACAGTGGAGGCTCCTGCTCTAGTCAGCCCCTTAAATGGCAGCAGCTCTCTGTCACCTGGCTACAACATCATGAGGGTCCCCAAGTTGGAACTGCTCAGTAAAGCCAGTTACCCATCCTGATGCTCCCAAAACTTTGAAAGGCAAGCAGTAAGCCATGTTTTTAAGCCACTTTGTTTTAGAGCAATTTATTAGTCAACGCTAAATGATGATTGAAAATTTCAATAATTAGGGCATAGAGAGCTATAGGGGTGAATGATAAGTATACAGAGATGAACCCAGAGAATAAATGTGTGTGTGTTCTCTCTCTATGTGTGTGTTCTCTGTGTCTGTCTTCTGTTCTCTCTCTCTCTCTCTAACCCCCCTCTCTCTCACTCTGTGTGTGTGTTATTGGAGCCTAAAGGACTTTTTGCCTCTCTCGTTCTCTCTCTCTCTCTCTCTCTCTCTCTCTCTCTCTCTCTCTCGCTCTCGCTCTCGCTCTCTCTGTGTGTGTGTGTGTGTGTGTGTGTGTGTGTGTGTGTGTGTGTGTGTGTGTGTGTGTGTTATTGGAGCCTAAAGGACTTTTTGCTTGGGGGGGTGGCGTCTACATAGTTATGTGAGGCTTCCCACTGAAAGCATTTTACTTTTATGTGTGAATGAAATGTTAATCTAATTAATCTTTATCAATAAAAAAAACTCAGGAGTCAGATATCAGCGTAAGAACCTGAAACATCAAAGAAGCAGGGAGCAGCCACCAATGACTTCCTACCTCTACCTCTGTCTCTCTCCAGCCTCCTTACTACTTATGTCTCCTCTCTGTCTACAGTCCTCCAAATCTCTATGGTAAATTTAAGTCAGCTAGTGACTAGCTCCAAGCAGGCTTTATTTGTCAGAACACATTCAAAATATCACACAACATGTGAGCTTTCACGCATACACACAAGCTCTGCTTTGATCTGCCAAGCACTATAATCTTGATTCCTGAAATTACGAGTGGTGCCCAACATTTGTTCTGTGATTTTTAAAACAAAACAATAATCTCCCAATTTTAAGAGACATTTGTACTGCTCATGATGTACACAAGTGGTGTTGGGAAGGAGGCTGGCCCATCTGAGAGTCATTTGAGGGAGTCTGGTCTGGCATGCCTGTCCTAGGCAGGATACACGGCATGCCTGGAGTACATGCTTAATCGTGGTTTCCCAAGGTGAACAGTTAGGTAAAGCAAAGCACGGATATGAAAATAAAAAAATAAAACAAGCAAACACCAACAAAACAAAATAGGGAGATGTCACCATTATTCTCCAAAAGTCCCCCTCCCCTTCCCACCAAAGACATACAGGTTCTGGAATACAACTAGGGCAGGCAGCTGGAACTGGTTTGGAACACTGAGAACCTGTTTGTACAAACATGAAATGGGACCCAGCTGCCTGAACTGGTTTAGAAAACATCTAAAATGAAATTCTCCTGTGTTTTCCAATCTCTTTCCCTTGGAAGGTGATTTTGAATTGATCTGATCAATTAATGGGTCCAGTTAACCAGGATTTCTCAAATTCAAAGTTTAAAGGCTTTTGGCCACCAAAAATAGAGACAATTGTCACTATGGTTTCCTGGGTTTTGTTGTCGTTGCTTTCTAATATATAGATATATATATTAATAAAATATATATGTATGTGCGTATGGAGAGAGAGAGAGAGAACACCATGAATGTCTTCTTTTAAGGCATCCATGGTGGTCCTCACATTGTTCTTGTCGGGGGGATGTTTATTGCTGCTGTTTTTACTCCTTTTAGTAAATGCCAATCATGTTACTAGGGCTGGAAACGAAATCATGGAAGCTGTAGGCCCTGCCTCCTCTCCAGGACTATCTAGGGATATGCCAGATTTAGTCTTGTGGTCTTGTATGGAGACCAGAAAGAGGTGATTTCACTTTACAGAGAAATGCCTTTAACAAAGGCAAAAAGGGGGGGGGGGTGTTGGGACAATGACATTACCCTCAGCCCCAGCATCATACACAGACTGCTCAAGCTTCTTACAATTTGGATTTAGTGGAAAAAAATGTAATCTTAAGTGCGTTGTTTCTATTTTGATTTAAAGTTTAGGCTACTGCAGACAAACTATTTTTTTTCCTAATACAATAACTCAATTAATTTTATCTGCCTCCTCTGCTTTTAGATCAGTTTCTACACCTAAATCCTATTCAGGAGAAAATCAGGTGGGACCCTCAAAGTGCAGAAATAATGGAACAGGCTGTTTGGTCAGAAGCTGTGACAAGAACTTGTCGGGAGGAAATTGTGGGCTCTGCAGGCAACTTGGAAGAGAGAGGCGCTCATGTCCATTCCTCATCAGCTTCAAGGCTCCCTGGGATCCACAGAAACTGCCCAATCCTTCCAGACCTGCTTTCTTTCAGTGGCAAGACTGAGATAAATTTTTGAGAGTGAAATACCATGAAGCTATTGGAATTATTACCAAGAAAAGAACAACCACAGCCACAGAGACAGGATGTGTGGCTCTGCTCTTGAAAGAGTTGACTTATGGTGAAACTGTCTATTATAATTTATCAGGAGTTTTCCAAGTCTCCTTGAAAAATCTAGAAAACATTAGGGTTTTTTTGTTTTGTTTTGTTTTTGTTTGTTTTGTTTTGTTTTTTTTTCCAAATAAGGCAAATCCTGACCTACATCTTTGTGATTCGGTATGAGACTTACTTTATCCAAAGTTGGTTGTGAAAGAAACTTTAAGCAGGACTTGGGGACATACACCTGCCATCTTTGGTTGGCACTTGGTTGGCTGAGGCAGGGAAAACACTAGTTTGAGGGCAGCTTGGATTTGTAGTGAGTTTCGGCCTGAACTACATTAAACCCTGTCTCAATCAAGAGGGAGGGAGGGAGGGAAGGAGAAAAAACTGAGGTACAATATCAATACCTGAAACTTAAAAAGGGAGTCGGGTGGGAATCAGATAAAGAGCTGACCAGGAACCTTAAGTGATACATCAACTTTCTGAGGAGACAAACAGTGACCCATGAGCCAGGAGTCCTGCAAGCTTCTGAATAAAGCACCCATCAAAGAGTGACAGGGAAAAACTGGAAGCTAGGGAACAGAGACTTGCCTGAGCTGGCCTGGCATCCCTGTGTATGGGTGGCCTGCCTAAAACAGGGAGCTTGGAGGCTGCACAAGCAGCCAGGTGTTGTGGTGCATTCAGGAGGCAGAGGCAGGAAGATCTCTGTGAGTTCGAAACCAGCCTGGTGTACAAAGCAAGTTCCACAACAGCTAAGAATAAAGACACTTTGTCTCCAAAGAAGAAGAGGAGGAGGAGGAGAAGGGGGAGGAGGAGGAGGGAGGAGGGAAGGAGGGAGGAAGAGAAGGAAAGAAAAAAACACCTACATAGGCACCCTTTAGTGTCTACCAAACCTCACCATAAGAACATGAGAGGCAGAGGAAAAAAGACCCTTATTTTTTCCAGAAATGCAGCCCAGGGAAAGGGCTACCATCTTACCAGTTTGGTTAGTGACTCTTGACCTCACCAGCCAGGTAGCTCATCATTGCTCCTAACCCAGGGAACAGCCTAGAAAACTAGAGAAAGCTAGGAAATAGTTCCATACAATTTGCACAGTGCTTCCCCAGTAGACAGGAAGTATCTTCCAGATATAGAAATGAAATTGTTTCCTGGCCCTGCCTCAGTGCAAATAAAGACAATCCCTATGTGAATAAATGATGGAGTCCATTCCAGCATTGTCTAACACATGCTAGCTAGAATTCAAGAGAAGAGCAGAAAGGGTGTGGCTGTGGGTGGAGAGTCACCATAGTTTCACAAATTCATATGAAACAGAAAACAGATGAACTCCCAGCTTAGAATTTAGTTCTGAGCAACTTTAGGTGAATATGTTGGCTATTAGAATTTGGAACACACACATCCCTTTAAACTGATGTTCTAACGTTAAATGGTGTCTTGTTTTCCAAAGCTGGTCATTAAACATTTTTACATTATACAATATTCTCTCTTTCCTGTTGTTTTCATGGGGGATGAATTACAAAATCTAACATGAAAAGTCAGACATGCATGGGATTGACATTCCTGGAGCTCGCCATAACCCTCCCCTGGACTAGGAAATAATTGAGAGAAGATGGTGCTTGGGGAATGGGGTGATTGCAGATTTCAAGACACAGTTTCTTTCCAGCTCTCTGGTCTGCCTGAGAAGCCTGTGTCTACATCTGAATGAGAACGTTAAGCTCCTCTCTGCTGATATTTAAGAAACTCAGGCTGGCAAGATAGCTTAGCAGGCAATGGATGCTTGCCCTTCAAACTCTAGAAGTTCAACTCCTGGAGCTCACAGAGTGAAATATAATGTAATAAAATCCATAATCATGCTATGGCACAAGTGACCCCCCCCCACCTACTCACCCACCTCCAATCATAATAACAGTAACAATAGTAAGAATTTTAAAATTAAAAAATAAAGTCAAAATTTTTAAATGTCCAAAATTCAGAGGAAATACTATTTTTCTTATTCAGTGGCTCTTCTCTGTATTAAAATTTTCAGGACTTGTTACGTATCTGAACACAATAGACCCTCCTCCTGACTTCATAAAGAAACCCAGATGTGTTGGAAACATGGATATGGGAAGGTTAAACTCTAATCAAACATTAAGCAAATCAATTGTTCAGAAAGAAAAACACCTGCCATGGGGGCTTGAGGACCTAAGTTCCATCATGGGATCCCCACAAAAACTCTGAGCATAGTGGTACACTCCTGTAATGCAATGCCAGTTCTGGAAAGGTAAAGATAGGTAGTCTCAATCTTGGCCAGCCAGTCTAGACTAATTGGTGAGCCCCAGGCCAGTGAGATGTTCTTTCTCCAAAGCAAATAAACAAAAATAAAGATGGATGGCACCCAAGGAACAAGATCTAAGGCACATTCTGAATTATGGTTTAGAAAGTTTTGCCTTCGGGAACTGGGAGTGTAGATGCAGGAATGGTCCAGGAGTTAGCAGGGAAGGAAGAAGACCCCATCAGTAGACTATGTACAGAACTTCAGTGAGGTGGGCAGGCACAGCCAATTACACGGTAGGAATAAGGCAGAGCCTGGACGTAATATACTCCTTGGATATGGCTCAATCAGAAAATGAGCCTGAGTAAGGGTAGCTTTCAGGACAGAACACAGAATGGGTGGAAGTGCCATAGGATGAGACGGGAGAGCAGGGAGAAGGTTGAAAAGGAAAAAGGGGGCGAGAGTGACTTTGAGTACAAGTTCAAGGCGCCTGTGAGACAGGAGAACCTAGCTGGAATTCAGCAGAGTGCCAAACTACGGGCCAGAGATTCAAAGGTGGACATTGTTGGTGTAGATGGTATGGAAACCACGCGGAAGGAGCTCTGAACTCCCCACTGCCTCGCCCATTTGTACTAAAAGTGGGTAAATCAAGATAGGTACAGCAGAGGAGGTGAAAGACATTAGGTCATAGCTTTAAAAGAGTCCATTTTCTACTTCCTATCACAACCAGGACATTTCTTGAGAGGGAAAAGAATGTTCAAAAAAGCTGGCTCAGGTTCCAACCTCATCTCGGCTAGAAAATAAGAATGGTTCCCTATAATTTTACATTTCCCAGCTTTAGGCCTCTCCCTCAATAGGCACCAAATATAAGTTTCCCTCATGTTTATCTGGGCATAGTCCTTTTCTGGGATTACCAGGAATTTCCTACAGTGAAACTATTTGCTTTTCTGTAACTGTCAGGATTTGGGTTACATCTGGACATTTCTGCAGAGTTGGAGCATGTCACTAGCTGGAAAGCTCTCCACTAATGGAAAGGACAGGTCAGAACCACGGTGTTTGAGCAGACTCAGGCCTCATGTGGTCAATGCCAAGAGTGAGTAATGCTGGCGTTCGAAAGGGCGCATTTGTAAGGCTAAATTAATATGTCCTGTTTCTCATCCATGGCTTCTCTCTGTTTCTACTTGAAAGCAGTCAGCTGCTTTGGTTACATGACCATGCAAGAAAACTTGTTTGTGTGTGTGTGTGTGTGTGTGTGTGTGTGTGTGTGTGTGTGTGTGTGTGTGTGTGTGTGTGTGTGTTATCGGTCCCAGAATGGACTCAACTCTTGGAACCAAATCAGTCAGAACTCATCAGGAAACTACAAGAGAGGAACGAGAGAGAAAACCATTTACCTTACCCTTCTGGGAAAACCCCAAAGCTTCTGACAGTCTTCAAATTTATTATCATTTTTCTGGCAGTTAAAAGCTAGTGGCGGGGGGGGGGGGGGGGGGGGGCAACAAGGAACTTGAAAGCCTCAATGGTAATGTCAGCTCATGCCCCATATGTTGGTTTGATCATTTTATCCATACCTAATTGGACATACCTGTATACTGCATCAAACTCTAAGCCCCTAGGAAAGAAAAGTCCAATGACATCCGAAATAAATGCCAGCCTCTTCCCAGCTACCCTTTAAGTCACAACAGTTCCAGTAAATCTGTCTCCAGTTTCTATGACAACAAAAGACTGAGCAGCCTCGGGTTTAAAGGCTGATGTGTCTTCAGGAGAAAAATGCCAAAGGTTCCATCAACAGAATCCAAGCTGACGGGGGAGCAATTGCTCTGATGCCTGAAGTTTCCTCTTTACACAGACAATTTGGATCCCACGGGAAGGCATTATTTGCCCCTTAATTAACTGACTTCTTTCCCCAGTGGCCAGTTGGTCTTTATAAGGGCCATGGCACATATGGGCTCACAGTTGGAGGTAAAGAAGAGACTACATATAGGAAAGTAAAGATTTGACCTTAGGGTGTGAACACATGTGCTGATTTTTCCTTCTCAAAATGGGAACTTAGTGTCAGCCATTCTGTGGCCCACTTACCAAAAGAAGCTGATAACCGATTAGGTTCTCATAGGCGAAACGACAGAGCAGCCATTAGCCATGGTGTTCTTGTTTGTAAACAGAAGTCACAGCAGCCTGCAGTGTCTCCCAGGAATAAGGAGAATGTACCTGGGTCATTATGTGCTATATTGTTTACTGCTCTAGTGGGCAGTGGGACCTGGGAGATGGGCCGATACATGAGGCAGATTAAAGTCTCACACAATCGCTCTTTATTTAGAGCATCAGACTCTAAATAAAGAAGAGTCACTTGAGTAAAGTGTCCAATCACAAGGACAAGTCACTCATTGCACATGAGCTGCATGTGGCAAAATATGTTCTGTTTTTTCATAGAAGCATATAAACAGAACAATATCCAGTTGTGACCATGAATAATCTGAAGTAAACTCACTCCTATCCACCACACCTGGGAGCGCATGAAAGCACATTCCAAGAACAAGTCTGTGTTTTGAAGAAACTGAGGCCCCAAGACTCTTGTCTTGTTTCCTTGGAGTTTTCACACAAGCACTCAGAATTCTCCCACAGCTCCACCCTTGGACTGCATCTTACACCACAGAAGCCTAGAGCCACCTTGAATCACTAATGGAGGACTGGGGTTTCTCTTTGGAACTCTCTCCCCAAAGTTTTACCCATAAAAGCTGTCAGCAGCTCACAGAAGAGCTCAAGACAGCTGAAAGGAAAAAGCCATTTGGAAAAGCACACTCCTGGTCATGCCATGTTTTGGTGTTTAACTGGGTGTGTTGGTTAGAATATTTTGGCTCTAGACTCAAGCTAAAGAGTCATTTGGAAAGAGGTGAGTTCAGTTCAGAAAATGTCTCCTTCAGATCAGCCTGTAGACAAGTCTATGGAACATGTTCTTGATTAAAGGTCATGTGAGAGGGCACAGCCCACTGTGGCACCACCTCTGGGAAGGTGGCCCTGCATTGTATTTTTAAAAAGCAAGCTGAGCAAGTCATGGAGATCAAGCCAGTAAACACTGTTCCTCTATGCTTCTGATTCAGTTCCTGCCTTGAGATGCCTTGCCTTGGCATCCCTCAATAGACTACACCTCCAGATACGTGCAAGCCAAATAAACTCTTTCCTTCTCACGTTGCTTTGGGTAGCTTCTTTATCAAAGCATCAGGAAGCAAAGTAAAACCCTGGGTAACTGTACAGGAGTAACTTCATCTCTAACCCTGAGACTACTCTGCACAATGAGAGTGGCCCTCTTAAGATTATGGTGAGAGCTGAATGAAATATTGCAAACCGGTCGGGTAATTTACATAAGAATTGGCAGATAGTAAGCACTCCGTACAAGCCAGCCAAGGGGCTGCAGCTCTGGGCAATACTGCCAAAGAGAGAGCAGAAGAAATCCTTGCTTAAACAATTCTACAGTTTTAGGATGAAATGTTTTATCTAGTGTCAGCTGTTAGTTTGTTCAGTTCGTGGCTCTTAGGTTTGCCAGCCTTCAGTTATGGACAATACTGTGCACACAGGATCTTTGAAAGTTCTGGCAAGTTTGGCTGGGAAAAGCCAGACTCAGTTGATGTTTCCGGTGCAGATTTTATTTCCTGCCTCTTTGCACCCTTATAAATAAGAAAATGCACAAGAGTCTAAGGCTGCCCTGCCATTCAGGCACTAGGCCCAGCATGATGACAGCCTAGAGCTAAAGAGGACCCTGCGTTTCTTTCTTTATTGTCTTGCCTTCCCAGCTCCTGGCTCATGTTCTTGTTGACTGCAGGAAAATAGCATTAAGGCATTCTGTGTGCCCGGCTTAGCAGCCTTCCAGGCTAACAAAAGCATCCTGGCTTGAGTCAAGAGCAGGAGGAAGTTCAAGAGCATCTCAGCCTGTCCAAATCAGGACACAGATGTCACTAAAGCTAATAGTGCTCCTGCAGGGGCGTTCTCCCTCGGAGCCAACACACACACACACACACACACACACACACACACACACACACACACACACACACACATACACGCACACACACACACATACACACACACACATACACACACACACACATACACACACACATACACACACATACACACACATACACACACATACACACACACATACACACACACACATACACACACACACACACACACACACACACACACACACGCTGCCCTTCAGGATGCCTTCAAGCTTTCGGTCTATGCTTCCCAAGGCCTGACATTTTAACAGTGAACCTGGGAGTAGCAGTGTGAGTGGTCCTTGTATCTGGAAGACAGAGCCCAGGAAAGGGAAGGGAAGGTTTCCTGAACTACTGTGGAGACCCCATCCCCTGGAAACCCATTGACAGTGATGAAGGTAAGGTGGCCTGTTCCTCCACCAAGTAAGGGAAGCTCCTATGTGTATAAGTGATTTCAAAAACCTGTCTGTGCCCACATTCCCCCACATGCAATAACCTCTGGTGTAGCATATAGATCAGTGGTTCTCAACCATTCTAATGCTTTGACCCCTTAATACGGTTCAGTTTCTCATGTTATGAGGACCCCTAGCTATAAAATTATTCCATTGCTACTTTATAACTATAATTTTTCTCCTGATATAAATCATAATGTAAATATATGATATGCAGAATATTTGGTATATGATCCCCGTGAAAAGGTAATTTGACCCTCTCCCAAGGGGTCATGACCCACAGGTTGAGATAGACAAAGGATTCTTTGGGTAGGTTTGGCAGGACCACTGGAAAGGCCTCTCAGTGGTAGGGAAAGACCTTGTGTGTCTAGGATTGGAATAAGATGGTGGGAAGAGTTGAATAGACCTGGCTTTTGACTCTGTGTGTAGTCTCTTCACATACACATTCAGTACTTTGATGATGCTCTTATATGTGTTGGAAACTATAAGTCAGATCCAGAATACCAAATGACATTTCCATGTCGGTCATCCTTCCTCTAGCCTTAGTCAGAGCCCAGCTACCACTCTTACTTTATTATTTATTATACTTATTCCCAGCTGCTGTGGTGGGCTCTGTCCCCTCCTCACTTAGGGCCTCTGTCCTGCTTTGCCTCCCTAATACACATAGGCACATCCCTCACTTCTTTGAAGACTGGCTCCTATTTGTGTGTGCACAGACATCTCTTGATTTAAGATGGTCGGACTTACTATATTTTTTTCAGCTCTACTATCATGGGAAAGTGAGATGCTTTTAGAAAAATCTTTCCAGTACCATGCAGCCATTCTGTTTTCACTTAAAGTACCATACCCAACAAATCCCATGAGTTAGCCAACACCCGTTAGAAAACAGACTCTGTATTCTTAATTTTGCTGGGCTAGGCTTAAGGTTAGAAATATTAAGTGTATTTTTTGACCTGTAACAGTTCTGACTCACAGTGAATTTATAAGGTGGCAAATGTATAGAATGAGTACCTGACTGCTCTGAGCTGTTTGAGGAGAAGGTTTTTATTGCATACATGACGGAGAGTACAGCCAGAGGCATCTGGGAGAGTCCAGAGTAGAGACCGAAGTAAACTGAACATGGCGTGCAGCCTGGATCTGGACATGAAAGAGTGGGAGGAGCAAGGGGGGAGAGAAAGGGGAGGGGCCATGAGAGGAAGACAAAAGCAAGGGCTGAGGGAGTGTGTGGCTGAAATAGCAGTCATATGGAAGCAGACATGGCAATAGAGAAGTAGCTGGCAGCCTCACATCCTGATCCACAGGCAGCAGGCAGAGAGACAGAGACGAGAGACAGAGACAGAGACTGGGCCTGGAACAGCAAAGCCCACCCCCCAGCACCACACATCGTCCACCAAGGCCACAGGTCCTAATCCTTCTAGGCTGGGGCCTAAGCAAACACATATAAGATCCTATGGGGTGTTCGCATTCGTACCACCCCAGTGTGTGATAAGATCTGTTTCTAGCCTTTCCAGGAACCCCCATACTGATGTTCACAGTGACTGCACTCGTTTTCACCTGCACCAGAAGTGAATGAATTTTTATCTTTCTCCATATCCATGCCATTAATTTTTGCCATTTAAAAAAATCTTAGTCATTTTGACTGGGGCAAGAAAAAAATCTCAAATAGTCTTAATTTGTATATCTCTGGTGGCTAAAAAGGTTGAGTATTAAAAATGTTTTCTCATCTACCTGCATTTCATCTTTTGAAAACTTTCTAGTTCTATGGTCCAACTTTTAATTAGGTTACTTATTTTATTTATTTATTTCCTTCTTCCCTTCATTCTTTCTTTTTCCCTTTTCTTTCTTTCTTTTTTTGGGGCATTTTTTGAGACGGGGTTTCTTTGTATAGCCTTGGCTATCTTGGAACTAGCTTTGTAGACCAGGTTAATCTCAAACTCATAGAAATCTGCCTGCCTCTGCCTCTCAAGTGCTGAAATTAAACAACTGTCCAGTTGTTTACTTTTTTGAGTTCTTCATATATTCAAGGTACTAACCTTCCATTAGATTTATTTCTGGTAAAGATCCTTATCTAGCTGCAGACCCTAGGTGATACAATGACAACTGGCCTGGCAGGATATGCCTACTGGTGCAATAGTGGCATGGATTTTATAGAAATAATCACACTCTTCCTGATTTGATTTAAGGCTCACTCTATAAGATGGAATCCACACCTGAACTATTACTGGGTCCAAGAACCTGTGGCTAGATAAGTAATAGGCTTTGGGAGAGAATCTACTAGTATAATTCTGTTAAAGAAACATAGCATTAAAACTGACTCCTAATGGCAGACTGCTGTACCCATAGAATAAAGTAATCCCCACCTTCATCCCAGATGCTTCATATAGACAACAAGGCATTTGCGCACATAAACTCACAATGGCTGTGATAGCATGCACAAGAATTTTGAAAGTTCAGCCAGACAAGATGGGGAGAGGGTAAGTAGGCACAAGAAAGAGAGGTGGTTGTTCTTATTTTTAAGGGTGTGGCCCCTGGTAGGCCCCCATACACAAGAGTATTTCAACGGCACAAATTAGACTCACTGGTTTAAAAATAAACATGAGACTATCTAGGCCATATGCTTTCGGAGAAAATTGACTACTATTATATTTCTAAAGGAAGATGGCAATAAAATGACTCCTACATCTATAGATCAGGGCTCCACTTACCCCTCATCAGAGAAGCACCTTCTTGCAGCAGATGGAAATTAACACAGAGACCCACAACTGGATAATGTACAGAGAGGGAGAGACTTTGGAGCACTCAGTCCTAAGTGGGATGTTTCCATCAAAGCCCTCCCCTCGGGGCTCAGGGATCTTTAAAGACAAGAAGGCAGAACGCTTGTAAAAGTCAGCGGTGATGGATAACTTCAAGGAAACCATGTCTTCAAGACACATCGGGATTGATGCTCAGATGAGAACTCGCAGAGACTGTGGTAGCAGACGCAGGGCCTACACAGTTCAAGCTGGAAGGGGTCCTGGCACAGAGAGGGAGAAATGGGCATAGAGCCTTGCTCCTAAACAAGAAGCTAATTGCAATTTATACCTGTTGACAAAGAGAAAATCCATTTTCTCTAATGGAAAGTCACTGGGTCTATCAAGTGCACCCCAGGGCCGGCCTATGTCCAGGAGCACTTTGCCAACACTAAACAATCTCCATGGTATGTTTGGGGGGATTGTGTTTCATTTGGGGCACTTTTTGTCCTATTGGGTGTTTGTTTGTTTGTTTTGATTTTCACTTTTTGTTTTTCTGTTTATTTTGAGAGGAAATAACGTGGGAGTACACACACAGTAGGCAGGGGTGGGGGTGGAGAAAATCCTAGAATTTGTTGAGAAATTTCCCACAGAACTGGTGAAGACGTAAAGTCTAGTACTCTGGTGTATTCCAAGGCTCTTCTCTGCTCAAATAAAAATTCACAGGAAAGCAAGTCTGAGCTGGGGTTTGGTAATACTCTCAACAGTATAGTAATAAACACTTGTAATCTCAGCACCCGGGAGGCAGATTCCTGGGCCTTGTAGACTAGCCAGACCAATGAGAAGCCCTGCCTCAAAACACCACTCCAAGCTGACCTCTGGGTGCCTCCACACATGCACCCCCACATACAAACACACACGTACCCACACACCTTTGCCTTCATTCATCACTGCTACAAAGTACAGCTATGATTTGCCAGGCAAATGACACCAGTGCAAAACCAGTTCTTCCTCATAGAGAAACAGAGGGGGATGGCATCGCATGCCATTCCAACATAAGACGGTGTGAGCTCTGATGAAAAGGATCATGCATGTGCATGCACACCTGCACCTCATGCGCACCTATGGGAGCCCACACACACATGCATACACTTACAAAAAATAGCTATAGGAAATAAATAAATCAGAGACTGGCAATGGGTTAGAAGACAATGTGATTTCATTAGCATACTCATGGAAGACTTAACTTCAGTCTGTCTCAGGTTTCACCAAGCCCTATCCAGATCACTCTGGTCATCACTGCTATGTGTCTGGCCATTGGTAGAACCTGGAGCTGTGAATTCCCCCATAAAATGATGGCAAATACAAACCAGACTTTGAATGGGGAAGAGGCTCAGTAAAAAGTAAAAAGATTTAGGGCAGAGGAAATAAGAGATGAGCACAGAATGAGGGTCATCCTGATTGTCTGTGTTAGGCATCAGATCCCACTGAGCTTCCTGGCATCCAGAGCAAAAGGAAAATATTTCCAGTGACATCATGCTCCTTTTCAGAAAGGAAGGAATAAAGCTAGCCTTTTATAGATACAAGGCTTTCTTCCCTGAACTTGGAATAGAAATTGACTCTGCCAGGCTCAGTAGGGAACCGGGGGAAACAGTGCTGAACCTCCTCACTGGACACAGCCATACATGATATGTTCATCCTACAAACACCCCTTTAGAAAACCTCTACTGAAGTATTAAAATAAGCACCAGAGATATGAAATTTTTACATTCTTTCTCTGCTTTCCACATGTTAGAGATGAGGGTATACTTCATCTACCTTCAGCCCAGTGGGCCCTGTGCCCAAGACAAAGATAAAGCGGGGCAGACCAGCAACTCCCCCTGACACCAATTCTCAGAAAAAGGCTGATGAAATTTCTGTCACTCAAACTTTTTCCTTCCCCAATTTCTTTTGTAATCTGCCCATACAGAAAGAAGGTAAAGGCCCTTGTGATGGGTCTCAGTGCAGGT
This sequence comes from Phyllotis vaccarum, assembly GCA_033318265.1. Taxonomy (NCBI): domain Eukaryota; kingdom Metazoa; phylum Chordata; class Mammalia; order Rodentia; family Cricetidae; genus Phyllotis; species Phyllotis vaccarum. The sequence continues at coordinate 98,246,454 of JARWLC010000001.1, forward strand.
CAGTCCCGTGACTAAAAGGCCTCTTCTACAGCCCTCAAATATCTGATGGAAGTAGGAAACAGTTCCTTCTTTCCAAGAAGAAACACCAAAGTTTGTGCCTGCTGATGTAGCTTTTTTTTTTTTTCTTTTGCTCTTTGAGAGGCCCGATACCCAGCTCCCACATGGAGACTTATTCTTTCTTATGAATGCCCGGCCTTAGCTTGGCTTGTTTCTAGCCAGCTTTTCTTAACTTAAATTACCCCATCTGCCTTTTGCCTCTTTTACCTTTCTCTATTCCTACCTGTTCTTCCTCCCTTACTCCATAGCTGGTTGTGTGACTAGGTGGCTGGTCCCCAGCATCCTGTTCTTCCTCCCTTACTCCATAGCTGGTTGTGTGACTAGGTGGCTGGTCCCCAGCATCCTGTTCTTCCTCCCTTACTCCATAGCTGGTTGTGTGACTAGGTGGTTGGTCCCCAGCATCCTCTCTCCTTTGCTTCTCTTCCCTTTCTCTTTTTCTCCTTCCTCAATCTCTTCTCCTCAGATTTCTCCTCTTATTTATTCTCTCTGCCCGCCAGCTCCACCCATTTCTCTCTCCTGCTTGGCTATTGGCCATTCAGCCCTTTATTAGACCAATCAGGTGTTTTAGATAGGCAAAGTAGCACAGCTTCACAGACAAAAGCAGCATAAAAGAATGTGACACACCTTTGCATCATTAAACAAACATCCCACAGCATAAATAAACATAACATATTTTCCACAACATGCTGATAAACTAATGCCAAGAATAGCCCACCTGATGGGAGAGATCACTAAATCTCCTCACTCACTCACTGCTAGGCTGGTGACCACAGACCAGGAAATGATGCTTACCTTCTAGAACATTCCCAATTAAGGCAACAGTCTAATTGCCTAGCCTCCTAAGAGTTTCCTCCCTTAAAAAAGCATCTCCCGTGGGCACTGTAGTGTGTTACTGCTATCCTATACCCCCAGATGTACACTGTATATGGGTTTATGCCCGAGGGCAAATAAATAAATAAATAATAGCAGTAAATCAGAATTAATCTGAAAGTCCATTCTTCTGATTTTCATGGAGGCTGCCTGGCCAAACTCTTCCTACCTGTGTTAGTTTTCAGCTTCCTAGGGCTTTATGGGCACACTCTCCTTTTGGCAAGAGTGGAGCAGCTGTCTGAGAGCCAGGCCCAGACATTGTCCCTCTCTCTTTTGAAAACTGACTCTACCCTGTCACCACACCTCTCTGTCCCTTTAACACAACGTTCCAGCTGAGCCAACCTCCAAGAACTGGTTCTCTAAATTTGTAGCAAGGTTAGTGCAGAAGTGCCCAGAGCTCCCTCTACAGGAGGCTCAGACTCCTCTTAGTCACCTAGGCTGGGCTCTTAGAGCGTCCATTAACCCATTCTACTAGAGAGGCTCCAAGTCCTCCGACATGGATTTCAGCTCCATCCTGGAGAGAGGCAACCACGAACATCTGAGGATTTGCTATAAGAGTCCCAGCCAACAATACATTTTTGTTTTGTTTTTTTTAAGACAGGGTCTCAGGGAGCCCAAGCTGACCTTGAACTCACTAACCAGCTGAGAACAACCCTGGCCTCATTGTCTGCCTCCACCTCCTGGTTTTTGTATGTACTGATAGGAACTTGATGCAGTGCTGGAGGGAAACCCAGAGTTTCCTGCTTGCTGGGCAATGCCTACCTAGTGAGCTAGAACCCCAGGCCAACAGTGGGCTTTAAGATAAGGGTCATCATCCAAATTTGTTATCAAAGATTGTAGTCTAATACTTCAGCTTACCTTACATTGTTTCCCATGTAATACTGCTTTCCATATGTGTGTTTTATCACTAAAATAAATGCAAAACATCATTCAGCTAAGTTTTGTGTTTGAAGGGCAAGACACTGTTTTAAGACTTTTGGAGCACACTAAATCTCTCTCTCTCCTCTCTCTCTTTCTCTCTCACTGTCTGCATGTGTGTGCTCATGCACATATGATTGTGTGTATATGATGTATGCCTCTGTGTGTAGGTACAGTTGTCTGTGCATATGTATGTGGAATTCTACTCTTTTTTTTTTTTTTTTTTTTTTTTTTAAAGACAGGGTCTCTCACTCAACATGAAACTCACTGTTTTAGCTAGACTAGCTGATGAGCAAACCCCAAGGTCTGGCTGTCTGTTCTCTCGCCCAAGTGCTGGAGTTATAAGCATGTACTATCACACCCAGTTTCTTATGTGGGTCTTGGCGATGCTCAAGCTTGCTAAGGCATGTACCCTTCCTCACATTTTGAAGATTAAAAATAAATGGTCACTAACTGGTGCTGCATGGTTAGCAAACACAAAGAGCCTTGTGTCTAGTAAATGTTCTTGTTGTTGTGATAAAACACCACAACCAGAGGCAACTTAGGGAGGAAAGGTCTTATTTGGGGATTGTAGCTTCAGAGAGAGAGTCTCTAATGGTGGAAGAGACATGGCAGGGGGTGGCTGAAGTAGGAAGCGGAGAGGTCACATCTTCAGCCATGTGAAGGAATAAGAAAAAAGCCATAAATTCTCAAAGCCCGCTCCTTGGGACATACTTCCTCAAGCAAGACTCGGGTCCTAAAGGTTCTAGAATCACCCCAAACAGTGCCACCAACCAAGTATCAAAAATTCAAATGTATGAGCCTAAATGTACATTTCTTATTCAAACCACCAGACAGAGAAGGTTGAGGGAAAGGAGAAAGGGAGTGGAAGAGGGGTCTTGGATGGCCAGTTCTCTAGGAATAGCAAACCTTGTGACCCATAATCTATAGCTATGTCTTTGTTGTAGTCTGATTAAGGAACTGGACCCATTCTGGAATCTGTATCCCTCGCATTCTGTCCATCCTGGGTGACTGCGGACTACATCATAAAGGTTTCTGGCTTTACCATCCTCTTGTTTGGAGCTGAGGTATTCCCAGCTTGTGTTGCAAAATGTTCAGCTACACCCTCAGCCACTACAATCCATGCTTACTAGCAATGAGCAGTAATGCTTCCAGACACTGTTGGTGTCCACTGAAGGGCAAAGTCACACTACATGAAGGAACAGCACTCTAGATACACAAGAGAGGAGAGCAAAGCCCCACGGAGGTGATGGTAGGCGCTTCCATGGCAGAAAGACATGGAAATTCCTCAAGTAGAGGAGGCTTCTCATAGCCAGGATGTCCTTTTTGCCCCACACTTGGCTGAAAAAAAGCAGTGGAAGCCTAGGCTCCTACCCTCCCCCACCTCCAGCTTGCAGGCTTATGGAGCACAGTGTTCCTCCAAAAGGCACAAAGCCTTTCCATTTTTGCCATTTGGGCAAGGAGTCTGAACACATACAGGAAGTAAATAAATCCTCTCTCCCATAGTGATCCTGTAGCATTCATTTGGTTCTCCTAAGCTAACGTGTGTAGTCTGAGGTTTCTGGCCCTGACTTTAGGCCGGCAGACCCATAAATCCACAGACACACAGATACTTTTCAATAGTTTTAAGGCTGATTGGCCTAAGGCCCAGGCATATAACTTGCTAGCTCTCTCCCCTTCATCTAACCCATTATTCTTATCTTGTTCAGCCATGCGCCTTGGTACCTTTCTTTAGAGCAGCACAGTTGTCCTCTGCTTCTTCCGGCTTCTCTCTGGAGTTCTGCTCTGTTCTTCCTGTTCTCAGAGTTTTTCTAGTCTGGTAGCCCTGCCCACACTTCCTGTCTGCGTTTGGCCAACCAGCGCTTTTTATTAAACCAGTGGGTGGGACAATTATTTATAATAGAACAACATAATCTCCCACAAACGTGTTAAAAGGGAACCATGCATGATCTAAATTTAGGGTTGTATGGGCTATGTGAGAATGGAAGCTGGCACTGCTTATCACAGGTGGCCAATAGCCAAGAGAATCCTTTGGCTCAAGCTCCACCAAAGACTGGATCTTAAAATCATAACATCTCCAATGTTTCATGCCAGATTTTTAATGTACACTTAAAAAATCACTATTTCATTCCATATATACATTAAACGCATATAAAAACATATCATATAAATAGGTTGATTATAATTTTTTTCATTTTTAATATTTCAAGAGTTCCAAAAAGTGGAAGTGGACTGGATCTGTCTTGACTTTGATGCCTGCCTTCAACAAATAAGACTCAAAGGCACGTGGAGAGCATGATCTCCCACAGCCAAAAAGTCCTAAACTGCTAAATTACTCTCCATCTCTTCTGGCTGGTGTTGAAATTTTTCATAAAAAATTTTCAGATAATACCTTCCCTTACCGTTCAAGGTAATTCTTTAAGTACTATATACAATAGTGGGATGTATAAAGGTCTCTCAGATTCAGCTCAAGATGACCACTCCTTATCTGAGATCTTCAGAACCAGAAGCACTAAGCTCCTGAAGGTGAGAACCAAGTCTAAACACAAAACGCATTGAAGTTGTTTGCATAATTTTGAGGCATTGCCTGGAGGTAATTTTATGGCTTTTTTTTTTTTTTTTTTTTTTTTTTAGCATGCTTCTGTTTGACTGTGACCTATCACTCCAGGGAAGGTATAGAATTTTCCCGGCTGATGTGATACAAATGTGTCTGCTGCTCTGGCTTCCCCTGCCACAATGAACTGAAATCTCTGAACCTGTGAGCCTAAATAAATAAATCTTTTATCCCTGTCAGGTGTTTTTATCTCACTGAGAAATGTATGACTAATACACTTGGCAAGAGGTGATCGATGACCTGGGGTGGGGGTGGGGGGACACATACTTGTAATTCAAACACTTGGGAAGCTGAGGCAGAGGAGACAGACATCAAAGCTGACCTGGAATACATAACAAGATTCTATCTCAAAGCTAAAGCAGCACCAAGAATAAACAGCAAGAAAAAGGTGCACAGGGCTGAGAAGATGGCTTAGTCAGTGAAGTGCTTGCTGTATTAGCACAAGGACCTGAATTCAATACCTAGAACCATATATAAAATAGCCTGCATAAGAGTATGCGCTTAGTGGTGAGGAGGCAAAAGCTGATGGGTCCCCTGAGGTACCCAACATGGTAGTGTGTGCTTAGTGGTAGGTTGATGGGCCCCTGAGCTTGGTTTAGACTGTTAGCCTAGCTGAACAGGGAATTTCCAAGCTAGTGAAAGGCCTTGTCTCTAAAAATAGGATGATTGTCACCTGAGAAACCTTAGCCCCCACACCTAGAAATAAATAAATGAGTTATGTCCTTATAACACAATACTAGTTATAAAACGAATGAGCAGTTAACATACAATAAGAATGAATCCCAAAATTATCATGTTAAGGGGTAGAAGCCGCATGGAAATTCCACCTACACAAAATTGCAGAGGAACATAAGCACCTATAGTTACAGAAAGCAGATGGGCGGTTCCCTCAGTGTTGTGTTGGGGAACCACAGAGAGATGACTAAGAGACGTGAGGAGCTGAAGCATTGTAACAGTAAATTTAGATCCTTGGGTGTTGGGTCAAGGGCAGAGCATCATCATCTGACTCACTTGAGGGATTCATCTGTCTCCTCCGAGGCTGGATGCAGAGGTTTGGGGTATTGGTCCTCACCACTGCCTGGATAATGTTACTAAAGGCAAGCTCAAGAAACTCATAAAATATTCATTAGCTTATTGGTGGGAAAGAGTCTGGCTGTAGGGTCTGCTCACTCTCCAAAGGGCACAGTCTATCTGCTAAGTCTCCTCAGGACTAGGAGCCGTTAGACACAAATACACTGGGCATGTTTTCATGGCAAAAAAAAAAGCCCCTTCTTATAGAGTAAAGGGGTGGAGCCCACTTCCTCAGAATAGAAAGTGACTGAGAAACTTGGATCCCCTCCAGCATATTTATGCCCCCAAACAAACTGTGCAGTATCTCCGGATTCACTGAGGAAATAAAATGCACACCCATAAACACATGCAGGCAGGGCAGCCTCTGGCACTGAGCTTCCTCCCAGGCTTGGGGTCTGCAGGTGCAGGCTCCAATTACAGCAGTCAGGCTCCCAATACCTTTTCATTCTGAACAACAGCCACAGCCGGATGGAGGAAGGCTCCGGAACCCCGGAAGGAGAGCCGACCAGAGTGGGGAATCCAAAGCCAGCTGGTGGGAGTCAAACCTGAAACCCAACTTCATTTTCAAAACCTCTTGTGAGGAGTGTCCAATGCTTAGATTTGTTGGAAATGTGCATGGCCTCAAGGAAGCCAAACACCTTACAAAATAGAGGCAGGTGTTTTTCCAACAATGCAGTCTTGATGGCGGTTTTAACAATTGACAACAGCTTCCTTGCTCTGATGTGTTTTCCAGGGTGATGGTAACTGGTGGCTCTTTATTGCTAACATCACATCCAGACTGGAAACAGAGCATCTGTGACTCTGCGTTTTAGTGAAGGGATGTGTGGGCTGCTGGGCTCGTCAATGCTTCAGCTTTTGTGGGTGAGCAGTGAGGCCCTGCACCCGCTTTACTCCCCCACCCACTTCTCAGAGCAGGCTCTGTCACTCACAAGGTGCCCCTTAATAACCAAGCTAGCTGGCCTCACAGCTACAAAGGCATGGTACAAGAAAGGCTTCCATGCCACCTGTCCGGCTCTCCAGGTGGGGTTGCTTTTCCAAACCCTGCTGTGTTCAGGGACATTTCCTTCCTTGACCATCTGCTTTTAGCCACATAAATCCCAGAGGAAAGTGTTTACAAGACCTGGTGACAAAAGGATGTCACAAGCATGCATTCTTGCTGTCATCACACCTCTGTGCGTGTCTTCAAGATCTAATCAAGCCACACGGTTTTGTCTATTTTAATATGTGCATATGGCTTTAAGCCTGCCCTCTTCCTGGCTCAGCTTCCATAGTTAGAATTATATGTATGTCCTAACACAAATATTGATAGTTTTTGTCCTTACTGTGTATATGAGTGTGTGTGTGTGTGTATAAAAGAGAGAGAGAGGTGAACTCGTGTGTTCCTGTGCAGAGCCAGCAGAATGTCATGTGTCCTACTCAATTACTCTCTAACCTTTTAAAACCACAGTCCACTTTCACCAAGCTCCAGCAATCCCTACAGCCCAGAGGTTAGAGAAATTGATGTAACCAAACCCAACTTTTTAAGTGAGTTCTGGGGATTTGAACCATGTCCCTGTCCACAAGTAGGAGACTCTCTTACCCGCTGAGCCAACTCTTCAGCCCACAAACTTGCTTGTTCCTCTCATGAACAGCAAGCAGGCTGACAATAAAAGAAACTGCCCTTTGAACATGCTAAGGCCTCAAGTCAGTCAGTTCTTATTAGTGAAAATTAAGTTAGAATCCTCTGGAAGCCTGTGGCCACATTTTCATCGAGAGATCATACATAGCTTTGTCTCCTGTGTGTTTCTGTTTAAAGAGACCTAATTTAATACATATTGTTGATGCTTTAACATGAAGCCCATGTTCAACTCAGGCCTGAGTGAGGCTTACCTCTCACTCAAGTATTTTCCTTCATAACATGCATCAGGCTTAGAACACTAGACAGCTCTTGAGAGCTGTGCTCAAGGGCCATTAGAAATGGGTGAACAGCTCAAGACGAAGGAAATACAGTACTTGACAACAGTGAAAAGAGCATTTTTTTGCAGCCCAAGAACTGGAACAGAAAGACAAACATGGCATTACTCAGCCTTAGCCGAGAACAAGTGTCTCCGCCACCCCAGACTTGGACTGCTCAGTGCATGTCTACAAGTCACACAGAAGCACCAGTGGCTATTGACTTGCAATCATAATGAAATTTTATCTAGCAAGAACAGTCACAACTACAGAGTCCACAAATAATGGTTGGTGGTATTTCTGTTGTATTCATGCAATGTATCAGGAAGACAGAGATGGTTACTTAGATTTCCCTTGGAAAACAGGTGATTGTACCCTTGTTACCAGAGTGATCCATCATCTGTGATGAAGCTTCTCTTCTTCAGTTCCTGCTTTCAGACTACACGAGGGAAGTCTCTGGCTTGCTTTCATTGCTAAGTTTGCTAGAATGGAGTGCATGTGGGCTAAAGTCAGAAGGCCCAGTGGCGGCTCAAATTGCATCGGCAACTGGCCCTTAAACACAGCATAAATGTTCTCATCTGCAAAAGAGAAAGTCCATATTTCAATACTCCAAAGACAGTCATTATGTCACAGCTTAGCATCTCCGAAACTGTTTCGTTTCGTTTGGTTTTATAATTGTTAGTGCATTGCATGTAATTGGCACTGTTCTGTTTGCTTTCTGGGTGGCACATAAAATCAGGGTGTATGTTCCACCCATTGGCTTCTGCGAAGTGACTTAACAGAAAAATAGTCATGCCTACAACATGGTGTCGTAAGGACAGAGCCACACAGGGCTGCAGCCTCGCCAGCTTGTGAAAAGGTAAGCAATGTGTAAAAAGATGTGCGCAGTACAAGGACTATGGCTAAGAAACAGCCATCATGACCTGTTGTCTTGCTTCTGAGACTGATCGCTTTTCCTCAACCTATTTGAGAAACTTTCTAGAAGCTGTGTTTGTTATGGTCGCTATGATGCAAATGAACCTCTTTCAAATAATGACTGCTATAAATTATCTTAGTGTATCCTAACATTTTTTTAACATTGCAAAGAGATTACAAAAACAGTTTTAATACCTAAGTTTCTTGGAGCTGGGGCAGCCCTGTCTCCATGCCAATAAACTCCATGAGTTTACATTGACTTGAGGATGGGAAGTCTTAACTCCGTATGCTAAGATCCTGCCAGCGGGAACTGTTCTCTATGAGTGTGTTGTTATGTGTGGAAAGAAGTTCCCAGCATGTTCACTCTGAACAGTTGCTCCAACTACAGACCAGGAGCAGGTTGCCTTGTGTATGGAGGTTTCTTAGTGGGAAGAGACAGAAGTTTGAGAAATGTCAGTAGAATCTCCATATGCATATGTCATGATGCTCCGGAGGGCAGAAGGCAGTGAGTGTTTGCTTTCAAATAGTAAAACATGGAGGTGGATAGTAAGTGGCCTTCTTTTCTGTCTTCTTGTACAATTACTTACTGTCCAAGTGGATAAACAGAAGAGCATATTTTTTTTAAAAAAAAAAAAAAAAAAAAAAAAAAAAGGCCTAATGTTTGCTAGGCTGCCTCTATGTGACAACCATTTTGTGTAACAGCTTTGGACACCTCTAAATGTAGTAAGAAGTTTCTGGCCCAGTTTACCCCATATTCCAAATGAATCTCTCCTGCCTGCGATCTGGCCTAGCCCGAGGTTTGGCCCCACAGCCCTACTTGGTCCCAAATAATCACACAAAGGCATATATGAATTACATGTTGTTCGGCCTCTGTCTCATGACGGCTTATTGCTAGCCAGCTCTCACATCTTAACCCATTTCTATTGATCTGTCTTGCCACGTGGCTCGTGGCTTACCTGTGTTCCATTACATATGCTTTTTGGGCAGCTGGGTCCATGTCTCTCCTGACTCTGCCCTTCTTCCCCTATATCTATGCTTGGATTTCCTGCCTGCTTCCAAGTTGCTCTGCCATGGGCCAAAATTTTTCTTTACTATCCAATGGTATTCACAGCATCCACAAATACAGCCCACACCATCTAAATACGGTTGTTAAAATTTCTACTTAAAGTTGTAGACACTGGCACTTACCTAAAGCATTCCTCGACCTAATATCTAGGAGACAGGAAGATCTAGCCAGGCCAGATACGCCATTCCATTTCCTGGCTATCCGAGATGTCTTCTGAGAGTCACTCCAAACCTAGCTGCTCTTTTAGGACCATGTTTTCCTTCCATGAGGGTATGTATGAACAGTTACATGATAATTTTTTTTGAGACATTTAAACCACTTTCTCCCTTAACCAAGCAGAGACCAGAGACCGAGTCCTACACCACCACCCCTCCTCCATTTAAGAAATAGAAAAGACAATAGATATCACCTCTGGGAGCCCCCGCTGCGACTTCCCCTGTGAGTAGCAACCATTGTTCTCAGCAGCTAATGCTTTTGGAATAAACAATAAGGGCTACTATCTTCTAGCACTAGAACACAGGGCTGTTAGTTGACCTGCCCAAGGTCGCACAGGAATCAGCCATGGACCCAGTTGAAGTCAAAGTTTCTCAACTGCCCTTTTCCATCACATACGCCCACACTATTATTTGTGCACACTCAGTAAATATTTAAATATCTTTAAAAATCTTTAAATATCTTCTCAGCTGCATTCAGAACAAAAGCTCCCATATAGAGGCACGTACATGTAAGACGGATGGAGAAAAATGTAAACTTGAATTATATAGACACAGTTCCCTCTATCCTAAAACACAAAGCTAAACCCCAACAGAGGCAAACCTTAAAGGCCATAGTTTGTCCCTTTCAATCTGATGGGTGTTTTGTACTAAGGAGGCTTTATGAATTGGGTAAACAGTGACCACATCATATCCTTAGTTCCCAATCAACCACTACATAAAGTAAATGATACTTATAAGGTATGCGTCTTATTTCCCTTTGTAATAATGTTGAGTTATTAATATATCTAGACTTAGTGGACTCCTAATAACAAATGTATAAGTTCATGTAAGACAGTTGACAAAAAAGAACATCCATATAAATGAAAATTTATATTTTTCAAAATATTTTTCAAAAATATCAAAATGATATTTCCTTTTAAGCTTTGTGGTGAATTGAGTGAGGCTAAGTTCAGGTAAACTTAAGAAAGAGGGACTTTGCAGGCTCACAAAATCAGGGCCATCAAGAAAGGTGGTCCTGGTTCTCATGCTGCTGCTATCATTGCCCACATCTGGCCACTGTACCCTGCTCCCAGTGTCCTGGCATCTTCCTTCACCATCCTTACTTACCTCCTGTGACTGGAAATACCCTAACTGCTTGTTCTCAGAACGCAGAGGGGTCTACCTCCCAACTCCAGATGCCCTGGGGAAGGGTTTTGGCTGACTTGGTGAATTAGCTGCTCTGTGGGCTGGTCTTCATGACTGAGCTGTAGGCCTCTGCCAACTCTTCATACACCAAAGGTGGTGGTCTGAGTAGCCAATGCTGCCTCATGACAGGTCACACTAGGGTCGGGTGACAGAGAAGAAACAATCCACACAGAGATAAGGCTAGAAGAGTGAAATGCTGAGCTAAGCAGACAAGTGTTAATTTACCTCAGCCTGCTCCTTGAGGGTGTGGCAAGAATGGTAAATGCCCAGCTGAGTTCTTGAGAAGTGTTTGAGGCTGAGGCTTTCCTTTCTAATTCCTACTTTCTTCTGGGTAGAGTGTTACCACAGCAGACGTGGGTCACAGGACATCTCTTGCCCCCACTGACTCCATTCACAGTGGTTCCCGGGAGTTATTAGTAAAAGTCTTAGTAACAAAGCATATCGTTCACAGCTTCTGAACAGAGCTTTGGTGCTTCCCAAATACTATGTTATGAATTCTCTTGAGTCCCTTGTGAAGTAGCTGGTACATATGGCACTGTAGAACCATTCTGATCATGGAGAAAGCTGGACCAGGAGGGGTTTGTACAATCTCCCCAACGCCCCAAAACTAGTCTGTGGCCAAGCCTGTAAACTCTTGTCCCCTGTCCTAACTGCGGGATCTGCTCCCACTGGGGCCCCATTTGGCTCGGATGGGGAAAGATGTATGAGGGCTCTTCTGGCAGTTCCTATGCTGATTGGTTTTTAATGACCTTTATTTCAGTGTGAGGAAAACAGCACAGCCTTCCTTGGCCAAACTCTACTTCAGGAAAAGTCGCTAACCTGTCTCCCGAGGCCTGTTACAGAAAAGGACTCAACCTAACTCCACTGGGCTGACAAACACTGATGACCTCCAATCAACTTCCCTGACACAGCCCAAGGAACAGGGACCTATATTCTGGGCATCAGAATACATTTTACACCAATGATCCCAGGCAAGGGAATGAAGACCAATGTAAAGAATGGGGCAAGGGGAGCTCTGGTACTTCTCCTCCAGGCAAAAACACATTAGATTGGGACCACAAGACCAGGATCTTTGGCCTTTTCCTCACTACATTCATGTGCTCCTAACAATTTCTTCTCAACTCTGCCACCTTTGGTATTTAAACATTTTAAACATGCAGTAACTGTGGATCTCATGTTGTCAATAATCAAAGCCTTAAAACAATAACAGTAACCCTGGGCAGCACCCTGAGTAAAGAATTGATTAGCCTGGCATCTAGATTAAAATAAAAAACGATGAATACTTATTAAACCATATATATCTAGTTTTATAAACCAAATCAACGTGTACCTGCGGATGCATAAAAACAACAAGAACGTGCAAATGGCCTAACGTTTTACAGGGTTCATCTGCTGAGAAGAGGTACAGGCTAACCATGCCACCATCCCTTTCCCAAAGATTGAGCAAACCCTGAGGTGGGTGTCTTTTTCCCATGCTCCATCTCTAAGCCTCTCCCTTCCCTCAGCTCAACTCTGTTGCTTCACTCACTAAACAAATGGCTTGTCTGCCGGTTTAGAGCGCATTGGGCAGGGCAGCGGCTTGTGGTGCAGACAAGCCATTTGCAAACCATTTGGAAAACAGACTGCATCTGCCATAACTCACCTTCTTTCAAGGTGCTGGAGTGAAGCCAAGCTTTGACATTGCCTGGAACTTTTGATAAAGACGAGCTACAGAGAGAGGTGGAGAAAACCACAGGGAACTCAGTGTGGAAGTTCTGTCCTTTTGGAATCAGCCCAAACTCAAGTGTGTCTTGGTTATAAGGACACCACAACCATGATCGCAGGGACAGTTTCCTGCTGTTTCCAGTTCCTGGGTCCAGTGATGATTAGGGACAGAAAGAAGGGGCTTAGGGCACTGCTGTCATTTCAACTAGCTTTCTAGTTGGCTGGGTTAAGTGACACCCCTCTCTGCTGAGGGACTGACACCTGCCCCCAACCTTCCACCCCAAAGGCTACTTACTTATTTTTTTTTAGAGAATTCCACTTCCTCTCTCCTTTGAAAACTCAAAGAAACTCATGGTCAGGCTGGAGGTTTGTAAATGGGTACCAAGGGGTTTCTCTTTTGTCTGTGTCTTAAATACAGTTTTCCCTAGAGAGTGGAGGTGGAGGTGTGATTATTAAGTCCTGGGCCCACTTGACCCAAAGCTGAGGGTTCCCACTAAACACGGGTTTCCCAGTCTTCCTAAAAAACCACAAGAAGAGGCATTGCTAAGAAGTCACTTGCAGACTGTTCTAAAGGAGCCACCATGTCCATGGAGGCGCATATCCTAAAGTTTTGCTGTGAACAAGCATGGTTCCTCACTTCAGAGTTCTGACTCAAAACTAGACAACCATGTAGAGGGAGAAATACTTTTTGACACCTGCATGTTCATTTAGCACCCCTTTGATCCTGTCCCTCCACACACCGCCATCCAGTTTTCCTTTCCTTTCAAATAGAGTTATATTGCTTTTTTTTTCCCTTTCTCCATCTTCTAGAGAAGGGGATCCACTTAAAATGATGTCTTACTTTTAGATGCAGAAGTCAGCAAAAATTCTCCTGGATATAGTATGAAAGTCAGTCTATTCCAACAAAGTCACTTAATTCTCACCAATATGTGATTAGAATCAGCTCATCAGTATGTGATTGGAGCTTGATCATAATGCCCAGTAACCATTTATTTGGGAAATATGAAAAGCTCATTCTGGGCCAATCAGAACCTTCAGGGATTCGACAATAGGGGTAAGTGGATGAGAAAACTCCTTAGTAATCAAAAGACCCCACACTGGCCCACCATACCACCGAGGCCAATCTCGTCCTACCTACTAAACTTTCCTCCTTTTTCTCTGGAACACTATAGTCTGTGACACAAAGACCAGGAGACAGCTTGAAACGTCTTGAGCTATGGCCTTGCTAAAGCCATGTCCCTGAAGCTGAAGGAGACAAGAGTTCCCACGAGCTATGCTGGTCTCAGATCCCTCGTCACTCTCAAACACCTGAGGTGCAAAGGCTCAACCCCTTCCCAGTACACTGCACTGCACCCCTTGTGAAGATGGGCACACAGGATGGTTATCACTAGATTTCAACAGGGTTTCCATCATCCTAAAGCTCCCTCTGCAGCCCCTGAGAAAGAAGGCACTTTCTTTGGACAGAAGACAGATACCTAGGATCCCTCCTTTTCTTACCTGGATACAACAAGAAGGTAAAGAACTGATGTTTAACTGAGCCGGGATTTCTGTTTTGGCTAGCTTCTGATTTTTGTCAGCTGTCCACATTGGCTCCCTTCTTCTCTCTGTCCATGCTGAAGTCATGCAATCTTTTCAAAGGACAGTTATGCTCAGCACCTCCCATAGTTCCTGGCTCAGCATATTCATTCAACAAACATTTAACAGATCAAAGGCTGACAAAAGGAACTCTAGTCTGCAGGTAGTGAACTCTGTATTTGAAAATATTCCCATATATCCCCTTTTGTGTCAGATTTTAAAAAAAGAAGGTTATAGCTAACACAAGAAAAACCATATACAATAGGTACAATAATTATATACAATATATACAAACAATAAATGAGTAATGTCCAGTCCATTAACAATTGAAAATTCAAAGAAAATATTTCATTAATTATCCTATTTTAATGATCCAAAGGATTATACCTAATTCACTTTCTTTCTAACTTGTATTACTAACTAAAAACTATTATTTTGATGTCTCTTAAACTTACACAGTTTAACTTCAAAGTTTCTTTTCTAAAACTGTCACTAGAAAACTACAACTATAACTATCTCATCTTCAATGACCTCAGAGACTCAAGAAGGAAATAATATTTACCCAAGTAAACAGGAAGTGCAAGCAACATCCAAAATCTAGAAATGACAGAGATGACACCTATCTGCCTGGATAGTCACCTAAAGTTCCTTTATAAAGTTGGGGCATCCATTTTCAGCCTACAGGCCCAGAGTCTCTTTTAATTTCAGTGAAGCAGGAAATCTGCTCTGCCCATTCTGGTATAGTTCATCAATCGCTTCTCCTTATGAATATCTGACTGTTTTCTCTGAAAAAGTAGGAACCTGAAGGACCATCTCAGCTTATTCTGTCAAAGTTCAGAGGTCACTTTCCTAGGGAACAGAACCTGCATGTCCAATTTAAACAGCATACTTTCAAGCACGATAGCATATAATTCTGACTTTTGAACAGAATTAGAAGGGCTTTGAGCCACTTTACTTATATGTTCTGATTTGTGTCCTGCCTTTCCTGATTTGTTTGCATCAGTATAAAATGTAGAGGCTCCAGAAATTGGTTTACCTCATACAATACGAGGAAGAATCCAATTAGTTTTCTTTAGAAATTCAATTATTTTGCTTTGAGGATATTTGTTGTTAATATCTCCCAAGAAAAATACTGCAGGCTCTTTGCCAAGGTTTACTTTCTACCCATAATTGGTCAATTTCTTCATTAGTTAAAGGTCCAACAATTTCTTCTGAGTCCATTCCTGTCAATTGACTAAGTCTTAATTTTCCTTTAAAAATAAGTTCAGAAATCTTTTCCACATATGTCTTTAATTTCTTACTCAGGTTATGTGGAAGAAATATCCATTCCAGTATAACATTTCCCCTTGCATTAAAATTCCTGTAAGAGAATTCTTAGAGGGCAAGATAACTAGAATACAATTAAGGTCTGGATCCACAGGATCCACATGTGCATCCTGTAATTTATTTTCCACCAAAGCCAATTCTTTCTCAGCTTCAGGTGAAAATTCTCCCGGAATTTTCCTTGAAGTCCTTGAAGTCCTTGTTACCATTTAAGGTTTTCAACAAATTATCCAGTTCGTCATTTTTAATTCCAATAGTGGGTCGTAAATTGGCAATGTCTCCTAGTAGTCTTGAAAATCATTAAGTGTCTTCAATCTATCTCTCCTGATTTGTACCTTTTGGAGTCTAATTTTTTGTTGTCCTATTTTGTAGCCTAAATAATTAATGAAATCCCCTCTTTGTATTTTTTCTGGGGCAATTTGTAATTCCCAAGTGGGCAATTTTTTTTTTCACTTCTTCAAAATTTTTTTCAAAGGTATCGATATTTGAATTGGCCAACAAGATGTCATTCATGTAATGATAAATTATAGATTGTGGGAATTTGATACGTATTTGTTCTACTGGCTTTTGTAAAAAATACTGGCACAGAGTGGGGCTATTCAGCATTCCTTGAGGGGGGACCCTCCACTGGTATCTCTTTACAGGCTGAGAATTATTATAAATGGGCACTGTAAAGGCATTTTTTTCTTTGTCTTGTTCTTGTAAAGGCACTGTTAAAAAAAAAAAACAGTCTTTTAAATCAATAACTATAATAGGCCATTCTTTAGGTAACAGAGAAAGCAAAGGAATCCCAGACTGTAGAGAGCCCATTGGCTGGATCACCTTGTTTATCACCCTTATGTCTGTTACCATTCTCCACTTTCCAGATTTCTTTTAAATAACAAATACTAGAGAATTCCAAGGGCTGGTTGATTCTTCTATATGCTAAGCATTTAAGTATTCCTGTACCAGTGGCTCTAAGGCCTGCAATTTCTCTCTTGTTAGAGGCCACTGATGAACCCATATAGGCTTCTCTGTTAACCATTTTAGAGGTAGTGCTGTGGGTGTTTTTGAAAGATCAGCAGCTGTTTTGCCTTGTTTCTCTATAACCTGATTGGTCTGTGACTATTTCTCATAATAACTTCTAATGTTTCTTTCAGAACAATGTGTTAATTTGTGACTTATTTCTGTGTTTGGAGGAATATTAATGTGTATGTTCCATTGTTGTAGTAAATCTCATCCCCATAAATTTATAGCAATGTTAGCCACATATGGCTTTAATATTCCTCTCTGTCCTTCTAGTCCTATACACTCAAGCAATCTTGCATTATGTTTTACCTGGGATATCGACCCAATACCCAAAAACTGAACAGTTATCTCCTGAAGGGGCCAACTTGGATGCCACAACTCTGGTGAAATTATGGATACATCTGCCCCTGTGTCCAATAAGCCTTCAATAATAACATCATTTATTTGTATTTTTAATTTTGGCCTTTGTTCATTGACAAAAGCTTGACAAAATATTTGCTTTATAATTTTTCCTGAATTTTTTCTTTTTCTGTAGATTTTCTATCATTCCGTGTAGCATGTTTTTTTAAAACAGGTTTTAATTTTAATTGTTCTGGGAAAGTGTTTCGTACACAATGACAGGGTAAGATTGTATTGTATTTGATATGGGGGCTTTTCAAAGCGCTCTTGGGGCATTTCCCGAGGGCAGAAAGTTATCTGATATGGGAGCTTTTGAAAGCCCCCTTGGGGTGTTTCCCTAGGGCAGAAAGTTACCTTGTCTGTCCCTTGTTGAATTGCGTTCATTAGTCCAATGTCTTCCTTTTCCCTACCTTCTGCATACTCCAGAATGGAGGGGGTGTTCTCTTGGCATGATTCCTATCAAAAGCACTGTTTCTGGGAATGCCTTGTTTACAATTTCTTTTTATGAGACTATGCATTCTACAATTGTAACATCTAACATTTTGACTTTTTCTTATACTTCTAAAAATAAGCTCTCCTACCCAGTTATCATCACTGTCATAAGACTCTAGATTAATTGTTTCATCAACTCAATTCTCCAAAGGTGCTGACCTTGCTTTTAAAGGTCTAAGTATTTTTCTACATTATGCATTAGCATTCTCAAAAGCCAGTGATTCAATGAATATTCACCTGGCTTCTGAGTCTGATACCATTCTGTTTACTGCTGCAGTTAATCTGTGCAAAAAGTCTGTAAAAGTTTCTTTTGGGCTTTGAATTACTTTCATGGATGATTCAGTTTTCTTTCCTATTTCTTCAATCCAGTCCCAGGCATTTAAAGCTGCCATGTGACATAAATCCAAAATATGTTCATTGTATAAAGACTGCCTTTCAATATCAGCATAATCTCCCTCCCCAAGAAGTTGGTTTGGGGAGACTTCTATGATTCTGGCCCTGCTTCTTTGTTCTATTGTTTTATCCTCCTCCCTCCACCATGATTTCCATTGTATAAGCATTTCTGCCTCTAACACAGCTGTAACCATATCTAACCAATCTTTAGGGGTGACCTGGTTACAGCATGACCAACTGTTCAACATTTGTTTTACAAATGGTGAATGCATCCCATATGTTACAATTGCTTCTTTTACTCTCTGTAATTCTAGCATTTCTACTGGAGCTCAGCTAGCTTCTGTATCATCTTTGTCATCCTTTGTTTTTTAAAGGTTACTGGGTATATTAATGTTGCCTGTTTTTGTCTAATTTTAGATGACCTCGCTGAAATTGGTTCTTCATATTCCTCTGCTTGAATTTGAACATCTTTGTGTTCTCTCTCAACAGGTTTTTTTAAGACCTTTTTCTTTGCATTTATACTAATTGACTTTTTAAGTGATAAAATAGAAATCAAACAAAAAATATTCATAATAAACAGTATGATATTCATTATGATAGTCCCATCTACCTTATTTATCTTTTCCTTCACTGATTGTAATACTAAATCATCTAGCGAAAGATCACAGAAGGACCAAGCACCCTCCATTGCTTTAAACAAATTCCCTAGTTTAAAGAAATTGATTCCCCACACTTCCACTTTTTAATTAATTGGTTCGTGGGTGTACTAGGCTCTGTTGAATCTATTTTCCATAGCGTGAGATAGCTCCTTTAAACTATACATCTCAGTGTGTGTGTGTGTGTGTGTGTGTGTGTGTGTGTGTGTGTGTGTGTGTATAAAGCCACTTAACATCAACACTTAGATCCATCTTCCTTCATTACCTCTTAACTCTATTACTAAAAATAACTAATATGTTTTATGTCTTTATGTATGTGTCTACTTTGGATGTATAACTTAAAGGAGATTGTATGACACACACCATTTATGTTAGTCTTCTTTCACTAGAGTAGTGTTTTTTTAAGTATATCTGTGTTGTGAAATACGTCAATGCTTATTCATCTTTACCTGCAAATAGAATTCCACTGTATAGATATAAACATTCCATCCATTTATTCATTAATTGATGAAAATTTGGACTGTTCCTGAGGGGCTTGTCTTTTATGAAGAACAATGCTATAAACATTTGTGAACATATCTTACAATGACATGAATTTTCAGTCTTCTTGAGGACACACATACACATACCCCCTTCAGGGATGCAGTTGAGGGATAGATTGAATTTATGTTTAACATTTTGAGAAAATGCCCAAATTAGCTGCACCATTTCACACACCCAGCAATGATTCCAGGTCTGAGTTTTCCATTTCATCCACAATTATTTTGTTTCTTTCACTTTCATGACATCAAAGTGTAGAGTTCACTAGCGTGAAGACTCATCTAGTCCTGCTCCAAACCTCCTTCTCTGCTAAGCTCTGAGAGGCCATTTCATGAATCTCTCAGAAGGAAACGCCAAGATGTTGGAAATGCCAGAACTGTGAGACCTTGGCCAAGGAGAGTTCCACAGGAAGTGGAACCAGACCAAGAGGGAGATGAATACTTTGGCAGCAAAGCTGGAGGGCAGAGATGCCGAAGCCCTGTGACAGAGGATACAGAGCTGCAGGATTTGGAATTTGCCCTGATGGGTTCCTGTCTTGCTCTGGTTCAGCATTTTGTACTATGAGCCCTTCCCATATTCTGTGTCATTGTATGGTGAAAGTATACAATTTGCATTTTGACTTTACAGGGGGTTACAGTCGAGAAAGTTGCCAAATAAACCCATTCTTCTAAAGACACTTTGGTCATACTGTCTTATCCCAACAACAGAAAAATAATTAATGCAAAGGCCTAGAGGAAAATCAACATGGCCGCCTGATTTCACAGGGTAGCCTCCCAAACTATAAGCCACACCCCCCCTCTTTTTTTTTTTTTAGATGTTATCTAGCTTGGGCACTTTGCTATGGTAACAAATAGTAAATAACAGCTTGTCTTTTAGCATTGAGTTGTAAGGTTTCTTTCTAGATCCTGAGTATAAATCCCCTGATATATGACTTACAAAAACTTTCTCACATTCGTTGAGATTTTATTCTCGTTTTATCATTTAAGGGTTTTCTTTTTATACATTTGTGTGTGTGAGTGTGAGCGCATGTCACTGTGTGTGTGTGTGCGTTGCGCGCGCGCAAGTGTATCTGAACTCATTGTTTCCTTTAACAGGATTTGAACTCAGGTCATCAGTCTTGGCAGCAAGAACCTTTACCAACTGAGACATCTTTCTAGCCTGCCATGAGATACTTATTTTGAAAAAAAAATGTAAAAAAACAACCACGTAAGTGATAATGAGTCTCTCTATGCTATTTAAGTGCTACAGGGCACAGTCCTGTGGTCCCATTATACAGTAAGGCAGCTGATTATTTTTTAACCATTAGTTATTGTACAAAAGTACACAGATCTAACAGAAATTTGGCCTCTGCAGTGAGAAATTAGAGAAGTGCATAGGTAGAAATAATTAAGTAATTTAATAAAGCATTTAAAAAGTTCAAATATATTTTCCTAATTCCTTTAAAGTCATGTTAAGGTGATGTGCTCTTAAAAAAATATTAACTTTGGTCACAGATATTAAATTGCCTAGTTACTGAAGGTAATTTTGACCTTTAGTATAGCTTTAAATAATTAGGCTTACTCCCCAAAGGAAATAGTATTTGCCTTGTAAACACAGGGACCTGAATTCAGTCCCCCCAGAACATATCTCTCTCTCTCTCTCTCTCTCTCTCTCTCTCTCTCTCTCTCTCTCTCTCTCTCTCTCACACACACACACACACACACACACACACACACACACACACAATTAGAAAGAACACCAAATTTGTAAGCATTATAACAAAATTAAGCAGGCAACATTAAAGAAAGGTCACATTTCTATTGAAATGTAGTTTTGATGTTTGGCAAGCCTTGGCATCGACCAGAAACCACAGGAAATTCCTGTCGAGGAGAAAGTCGGCCCAGAACTCAGACTGACCTGGCAAGCAAGGCTTCGTGATGGTTACACAAAGCTTCCTGGGTACATTTTATTTTTTGATGGTGTCGTCTGCAGCACAATTTTTTTCTATAAAGACCAATTTATCGTGTATATGTGTGCATGTCCATTATGCACTAGCTAAGAAGCCATTACATTACCTATTTCATAATCATAAAGATTTCCTCTTACATTTTCCTCTGAAGAGTTTCACAGATATTCTCTTACATGTGGACCAATGATTCCATCTTAAATGGATAGTTACCTGTAGATTGCCCGGAATCTTTAAAAAAAATACATACCTTAAAGGTATGTTATTAAAAAAAATAAACTGAATTCATTCTTTACTCCAAAAAAATGGGGGATGCTCCTGCTACAATGTTTAACAGTTTCATTAATTTGAATCATTTTTTCCTATAAATATTTAAAATATAGAATGCTGGGACTGGAAAGATAGGTCAGCAGTTATGGGTGTGTGTGATGTTCTTGCAGGTGACCTGGGTTCAGTCCCAGCACCCCTGTCAGGTGGCTCCCAACCACCCTCTTCTGTCCTCCAAGGGCACTTACATTCACGCATTCACATCTGTATATAGACACACACCTATACATCATTAAAAAATAAAAATCTTTTTAAAATATATAAAAGGTCATTTATGTATACGTAATTTTCTGGTTTTAGTCATATTAACTTTATATTTATTCAGAAAATGCTGGAATCTAATAGTTTTGTGCCTAATATACACAGTCTTCCAAAGAGTAGGTGAGCTGAGCACCTTGGGGAAGGCCCACATAGTGCCGATTGGAACAAGAGTGTTCTGCAGTGGGCTATATCAGCCTGGGGAGAGGACAGCAGGGGATGCTGGGAAATTGCCACTACAGAGACTATTTGTTGTGACCATTAGAGAAATCGGATAGTGACTCCAGAGCACAAAGGAGTCATAGACTCATGCCACCCAAAGGAAACCTGAGCATGTGTGAAGAGAGGGATGGAGCAGCAGACAGAGAGCCTGAGCAGTGGAGGAGTAAGAGAGCTGGCTGTGAGAGGCAGGCAGAACAATCATGTGGGAACTCTTACCCACAACTCAGACCTGAGAAAATCCCGTTCCTATGAGAAGGGGCAATCTCCGCAAGGAGCTGGTGGCACCAAGTCATGAGTTTGTGATAGTTGTGAATCCTTAGTAGCTATAACGAAACTCCACGCACCCAAGTAGCTTGAAGTTCAAGTTGGCTGAAATCATATTTTATCCCTCATTGCCCTTCTTCCTACTCTAAAGCCTAATAATCTTGACCAAAAAAAATGTGAAACACGGGTGCTTTTCTGAAAACTATTCTTATTACCCCCCCCCCCATCCATTCATACCATGTGTAGTCGATTCTCTTTTACATGGAGTCCAGGATTGCCTCGTGTGGAGCAGACGGAGTTAGCACACCCCATTTAGCCACACAAAGGTATCTAAGTGTTCCGCCTACGCCCCTGAACCCTGAATGATGTGATCAGCACCCTATTTTGCAACTTTGCCAGCCTCCAGCCATCTCTGCATCATGAAAGGGCAATCTGTCTTCGTCTTTCTTGAGCAATTCAACACTACAAAAAAGTAAAATTCCCTTCCCAAAGAATAATAGTTTGCTCAGGAGAGAGATGAAATTATGAGAGAACATGCTCGCGTCTTGCAGTTACGCGGGGCGAGGACAGTGAACAGTTTCTGACATGTGGGTCAGCCTCCCTCCCACACTGTTGCCCCTCCAGGAACACGCATTTTTCTCAGTAAACACACGTAACTGCACTGCACTCTGAGGGCTTGTTTTTCTCTGAAGTATTTTTCTGTTTATGCTTTTCAGCCTCTCCCCTCTCGTGTTTTCTTTACCGTATCCTGTTGCAAGGAGAGGATTTTGTTCCTTAAACCGATTTGGAAAACTTCCTTCCTGACATTCAGATTCCATCTTCAAATGTCAGGATAGGAGATAATGGTCCATTGCAGGACCTGGGTAGGGACACTGAGGAAGAAGGGGCTCGCATATACTTCATGAACACTGAGTGGCCCAGTGTGTGTGGACAGTGGCTGTCCTGTTCACTCCTACAACACCCAGGCATTAACATGCAAGGTTAGTGGTTTCCAAACTGTCAGCATTTTCTAATCCACACACTCTTCATGACAAGTCAGTGGGTTTTCTAGAGCACTTAATTGCTCAAGCAGAATCAGATTGTGAGCAAATGCCAACTTTCTCAATCAAAATCCACATCTCTTGGTTAACTAAACAGCCACATCTTTCCAGGACAGGTTTTGTTCAATCACTTCTTTGTCTCGAGACGCTGAATATATAATAAATGGTGTTTATAAACATCTCTAGGGAAATAGGAGAATCATGTATCTTAGTGTAACTTGCCTGTAAAACAGATCATGAGAAAGGATTATTAACCTCCTGAGGCCTGTTTAAATAAAACCTTAATTTTCAATGTAGTCTGCATGCCAATAAAAATTAGGAATTTTTGTCCTTAAGAAGACTTATAGGGGGCTGGGGACATAGGCTCAACTGGTGGAGTGCTTGTCACATAAACATGAAGACCTGGACTCGGGTCCCCAAGACCCACATAAAAAGCCAGGTGCAGGGCCAAAGAGATGGCTAAGCACTTCAGAGAGCACTTATTGCTCTTGCAGAGGATCCAGGTTCAATTCCCAGCACCTACATGATGGCTCACAATCATCCATAATTTCAGTTCTAGGGGGTCTGACACGCTTTTCTGACCTCCACAGGTTCCAAACATCCATGGTATGCACATGTATATATGCATGTGAAATACTCAGACACATTAAATAAAACTAAAAAATGTAAAGCCAGAGATGCTGAGAGGCATACCTGCGTTTACAAAGCTGAGAGGGTAGAGACAGGAGAATCCCTGGGGTTGCTGACCATCCAGTCTAGCCAAATTAGGAAGCTCCAGGTTCACTAAGAAACCACATCTCAAAAAATGAGAGTGAGGTACATATTCAGGATCAGTGTCTGGCCTACACACACAGACACATACACACACTCATAATACACACACATGCATACATATACACACACATAGACACACAATAAACATACATATGTACAGAGACAGACACACACACACATTCACAATACACACACTCACATACACACATATACACACAATATATACATACACACAGAGAGACTTACATCCACAATACATACACATACAGACAAATGCATACACATACATACAGATACAATACACATACGCATACATACATGGATTCACACTCACAATATGCACACACACACACACTCAGGAAGACTATGGGATTATGGGGTTATGCGAGGTTGCTCACTCCAACATCCTCACTCGGGAGTCAGAAGACTAAGAAGGCTAGGGCCTGAAGCCCAAATACCAAGACCCAAAGCACCCCTACCTTAGATCAATGTCAGATTGGGGTTCAAGCCAGCAATCCAGTGTCCATTTCAGGCAGTGTCTCTGCCTTTTGAGTGAGGCTCTCATAAACAGAAGTGTAATGAGAACTCTGTTTCCAAAGTGGAAACTGTATCCCCTCCTTTGCCCCTGCCCCTTCCCAGTCTTTTTAACTCCCTGTTTGACTTGAATGAATGGGAGAAGTGACTAGGCAGGTCAGTAGACGAAGTGGAACATGAGCCCTTAGGAAAAGTGACACACAATGTCTACATGGGGTAGACCATTCATACACCCACTGTTCTGTCCAGTGTACACTAGTTGACTGTTATCCGAAAGCCAGCAAGTAGGACCAGATCCCTGCCAACTGTAGAGAAACTCACAGGGTAGTATTGAGGACAAATAGATAAGAAAAAAACTACATTCTGGCTGATGACCAGATTTTCTGCAGTCAGAGAAGACATAGGGAAGGGCATCCCAGGCTAAGGATATCACATGGGAAATTGAATTTGGCAGGCTTGGGGAGCTGAGTCATTTCCAGTACCTAGAGCAGAACTTGTGGGATTTTCACACAGTCATCTGGGGACTTTCTTTAAATGCAGATCCCAATGCTGGAGGTGAGAAAGGAGGCTGGAAGCCCACCTGGCCCCCAATCCTTTGGTGATGTCAGTATGCTCTGTGAGACACTGATGAAGAAATATGGGCCTGAGGAAGATGAGGGTAGAGCTGAGGATCAGCCATGGTTGGAAAGCCATGCTGTGGAATTGGGTATGTCTTAGAAGTTAACACGAATAATGAATGAAGCTGCTACCTAGTGGCTGCTGTGGGCAGTCTGTATGTTTTTGGATGCTGTTAAACCTGAGAATTGCTGGGTTTCTCAAGAACTGGCAACAAGTCACATTTTGCAGAGGCTTAAACAGGCAAAACCATAAGGCCATATTTCTCACCCCATCCAATCAGAGGCAAGCGTTTATCCAATGTATTTCCTGACTACTTATCTCTCACCTACATCCAATCAAGCCTGTCTGGTCCAGTGGGGTCAAACATAAACAATAGCCTCCAGCATTTAACTTTGGTTCTTAAAGGCCCCCAAATATCTTTCTCTTACCCTTCTGCTAACTTCCCTTGGCGTCTAAGATAGGGGACAATTTTGTCTTTCTCAAACTGAATGTATCTATTACGTTGCACTGGGTCTGGCCCACAGTTTTTCTATAAACTTAGGTCTTTCTTATCTTTGCTCTAGGGCACAGGCTCTTAAATACCAGCCTGTACCTGAGTCACCTGGACACAGATGACCAGATTCCACCCAGGTGTGTGTTAGGAGGGGGAGGATCACTAATGGATTTGCTTTTCTACTCTGTTCACAAATGATACAGGGTCTTCTGGTCTGGGACACTCACTTTGATAATTATTAACCTAGAAGAGAGAACCAAGTCTTAACAAATGGGCCAAGTAGTTTATCTGCTAAGGGCAGGGGCTCTAAGTGACTGCTTAGTGTCTGAGCCCCCACAGTACAGAGCCTTTGGCTGCAGAGGGAATCACAGTACCTCTCCCCAGATCCAATGGGTGGTTTTGCTGAATTAGACAAGGACTTGACAACAGGAAGTCAGGACCACCAATGCCCAAGAGCTCAACCCCCCTGCTGACAGCACTAAATAAAACAGCCTTTAAAATGAATTAAGCCTGTGTGTTTATTTACAAATAGACTAAGCAAATAGGCCCTTCACTTTTTGCATGTGTGTATTGGTGCGTGTGCTTCTGTGTGTGTACCTGTGTGTGTGCCTGTGTGTGTGTGTGCCTGTGTGTGTGTGTGTGTGTGTGTGTGTGTGTGTGTGTGTGTGTACCCATATAGGAGGTTGAAGAGTGCATTGACTATCTTATTTTATCATCCTCTGCCTTATTCTCTTGAGACAGGGTCTCCCTCTGAACCAGACAGAAGCTTACAGTTTAGGTAGGATGGCTGACTGGTTATCAAACTCCAGGGACCCGACCATTTCTCCTGGCCTCTCTTTAGGGCTAGGGTTCTAAGATTTTACATGAGTGATGAGAATTCAAATTCAGGTCTTCATTCTTACACAGTAGGTACCTTTCTCAATGAACCATAAGCCTACCCCTTAGAGAAGCAAAAGCCTGCCTCCATTTTAGGCTTAAAAGCCATCTTATAGTAAAGATAAACTCAGTTCATTCCTGTTTATGATAAATCCTCTGTTTTCCAAAGATTGGGCTATGCCCTACCTGTAACCTTAACTACAAATGGTTCTACACTGCCTATTCCAGAAATGACAATCATGTCTTTGTTTCAAAAAGTTAATAACCATCTTGTACCCCTATTTTTGTTTCTAAAGGGTTGCTATGGTTACCTTGTTATGAGTACCTTATTACAACCACTTCGCAATCATGTCTTTGCTTCGGGAGGTCATCATGACTAATTTGATATGCTTATGCTTTGCTCCTGTGACCCACCTGTTTTTTTAGCCAAATCCCCCATTTGGAAACTCCCTGCCCCTGAGCTATAAAAACCTTGTCTTTCTCACATCCATTGCTGACCTCTCAAACCCTGCAGCCCATGATAAAAAAGCTTCCTTAAATTAATTTGTCCACGATGATTCGGGTCAGTGGCTTTCTTCTCCTATCTTTGGGATTAACATTAGTCCTCCATCATTTTTTTTTTAAAGATTTATTTATTTTTATTTTATGATTGTTTTGCCAGCATGTATGCAAATATACCATGTGCTTGCCCATTGCTGGAAGAGGCCAGAAAAAGATGCTTTACATCCCCTGGAACTGGAGTTACAGGCCATCATATGGGTTCTGGGAACCCAGGTCCTCTGGAAGAGCAGTAATTGTCCTTAATTGTTAAGCTATCTCCTCAGCTTTTCCTATTCCCCCTTTAAAGGCAGAGTCTCACCTTGTGGCCCTGGCTGATCTAAAACATACTGTGTAGATCAGATAGTAAGTGACTCTGTCTTTATGCCAGTACAATTTTTATATTTATTATTGTGCCGTAATTCCAGTATTTGTATTTATTATTGCGTAACTTGAGACCTGGCATGGTGACACCTTCAGAAGTTTTTTGTTTTTTTTTTTTTAATTGTTGATGATGTTTAATATTTAGTTTTGTTCGGGATATCTTCAGTCATTTGCTTCCCATATGAAATTCAAGAATGATTTTTAATTTCTGTGAAAGGTTGTGTTGGAATTTTAAAGACAAACCCATTGAATATATAGAATGCTTTTTGATGCATATCTATTGGCATAGCCATTTCACTACATTAATCCTGTCTTCTCATTACCATGGCAGGTCTTCCCATATTCTGGTATAGAGAGATCCACTTGCCTTTGCCTCCCAGGTACTGAGAGTAAGGGTGTGTGCTACCCACCCATCTCCCTTGATTTTTTTAGAACTGTTCTATAGCTCCTGTTGCATTTTGTGACCACAACTTTAAGTATCTTTTCTTAATTCAGGAGAGCACCAGCTGATTCTGGTTTTGTTACAGTCGTTGTGTGGCTTTATGAAATAGACAACGACAAAAGTTAGAAAGAGTATGGATAAATGAAAGCCTTCACGCGTAATTAGTAGGCTTACCGAAAGACTCAATCACTTTGGAAACTAGCCTGGTCTTCATCAAGCATTAGACATAAAATTACCATATGACTCAGCTGTTCTACTCCTAGATTTACGCTCAATAGAATTGAAGAATACAGTTCTTTCAAAACATGTCTGAGTGTTTGTCGAATCATCTGTTCATAGTATACAAAATGTGGGGTGGGGGAGGTTCATCAATTGATAAGTAGCTCAACAACGTGCCATGTGTCTTTATAGAGATGCAGGTCAGTGTGTGCATCTGGGACTAGTAAAGTCAGGGCAGGCTTCCCCTTACATAAAAGGACACTTGATGGCTCCGTTTCATTAGCATGGCTCAACACATGTAAACAGGCTAATTCAATGGACGTTTCTGTCTTTGTTTTTTGAGTAGAGGGCCACCTGCAATAACAGAGCCTTGTTATTGCAAAGAAGAGGTTCTGGGCCATTATTATTTCAGAAAGTACTTTGTGTGTTTCTTGCTAATGAGCAGCACAGTGAGACAGCTGAGAAATCTGTTCTTAAGTCTTAATTTCTTCCCTCTTTAGAGGATCTTCTTTCCAAAGCTCAAATCCTGCATCAAAGTACCATTAACCTTGACATGTATCTACAAAGGGATAAAAATTAATTATTGTCAGACTATCCTAGAAGGGAAAGTTGCTCTAAAATGAGTGAAACACAATGATTTACTTGAGAGACAAAACAATCTAGGAAAATTTATTTAAGTGATACCTAAATGTCTTTCAAGAAGAAAATTAAGCTGGCCGATTGCTTCCTAGAAGTCACAGCATCTTTTGATTAGGAAAACAATAAATGTTCAATTGAAAATGTTAAGAACATAAACAGATAATGAGAAGTAAATGTTAACATTTCTAATCTCTTTATACAAGAATTATTGGTAGTGTGCAGAGTCTATAGGACAGACGCTCATTCTCCTGGGAGAATAGAAGGCTTATTTAGTTAAGAATGTCTCTAAGTAAAGGAAATTAATTTTGTGTCTGTTGTTGGCTATTCATCAACAAATCAACTTTCTTTTCATTCAGTCAAAGCTAATTCTGGGGGCTGGAGAGATGGCTCAGCAGTTAATACTTGTTGCTCTTGCAGAGGAACCGGGTTCAGGTCTCAGTATCCACATGGTAGTTCACAACCATCCATAACTTCAGTTCAAAGTAATCCAGTACCTGCTTCTGACCTCCATGGGTACCAGATGCATATGTAGTGCACATAAAAACACGCGCACACATAAAATAAAGTAGATAAATCTTAAACAAATTAAAAGTAATTCTATTAGCACTCTAACGTTTGAGAAGACTCCAATTCTTATAGGTTTGCTTATATAACATCTCTGAGTCACAACTCAATGGCTTAGTCGAGAATTCTTTTGTCTTTCCCTCAACAAAATAAACAAGTTATTTACAGTGCACTCCTAGATGAAGTGGATGAGCATGTCTCTCTATATATCTTCTTTTCTCCCCACCAACAAACTTGTCTAAAAATATCTACTGTTTTCCTATGGACTTATGTACAGAGTATGGGATTCTGCCAGGAGAGAAGGATCAATTTTTTGCTGGGTTTTTATGGACTCACATTCAAGTGTTTCCCCAGCTGTGTTTACAGCACTGGTTTTTCTAAGCCTCTTGAGAAGTAATCAGTTTTGATCATCTTAAACTCCAAAGTAAATTTTCTTTTCTGGAGACTGGTTGCTAACACAGGTTAGCTTGGCCTATTGAATTATCTTTTAGTGCGGTGACACCCAAAAGTGAAAGCTGTGATTTCACTCTGAGGAAGAGAGAGGCCTGAAATACAACATGCAGCTTTCCTACAAGGATGAGGATTCTCTCTACTCTTAAAAAATTTATTACATCCTGTCTTGTTCCATGGTTATTTCACTATGAAAGTCTGGTATCTTCAAAACAGTGTAAGCCGCTTTAGAGCCAAGATTTTCCAATGCTATTTTTTTATTATAACTCATATGTTTCTATCACTTTCTATAATAACTGATGCAACCAGGGGCATATTATGCTCTCAGTCATGTTTGCTTTTTGATTCATAATAAATTAAATGATATTTAAATTTTTGGTGATTGTAATTTATGAGCGGTTTCTAGTTGGGCAATTTTTATAGGTAGCTGTATTTACTATTCCTTAGTGCAAATTCCAACTACACAGCTAAGCCACGCTTGGAGCTGCTGTTTGCTAAGAGATGAGGTTTATCCAGTTTTCTACATAAGGTTGGAACAGTCAGAACACCCAAGTGTGTCTCAGTTTCCTTATGGAAATGAGGAGAAACTAACAAAATTATGTTACATGCCACTGTACTCAACATACTGATAAGTTTTCAAAAAAAAAATGTTAACTTTTGCTGCCATCAGTGATACAATTACAACCACTGTGCCCTTGACCAAGGAGCCCAGTTCTTCATTCTCTGGGAAGATGCTCTCATCTTCAAAGAACTGTCTCTGTGGGAAAATGAGGCATTGTAGCGATGTCTGCAAAGGTAGCTAACAAAATCTAAAGCACCACAGTGTTCATATGTAATACATCCAAGGTCCAAGAAAATGGGGCAACAGCCCATCAGGTGCACAACGAAACACTTTATTTTGTCAAGACATGCTATAAGCTCCCGGTGGCAATCCCCATGGCCCTGGGAAGAGAGTACTGAAGAGTTGAAATAAGATGGTGTACCTGGGTTTCAATCATCTGATTCCTATGAGCCTCCCAGTGTGGAGTACATAGAGATTGTTTGTGATCATGTTAGGAATGTGTTTTCCCAGGTTCCTAAAAAGGAAGTAGAAAACATGCCTCATTATGCACAGAAAAAAGTATAGATTGAATTCAAATGACCAGGCCCCAATAACTAATAATACATCACTGCTTTATAACTAACTTCAGTGGTCTAAAACAACCACTAAATATTATTTGCCACAATTGTGGGTTGGCTGAGGTTTTCTTCTGTGAGTTTTGGCTGTGGTTACTCAGGAGGCTGTCTTTAAGTGAGAAATCCAAGATGGCTTCCCTCATGCCTGAGAGTTGGTTCTGGCCGGTAACTAGAACCTCAGCTCTCTTGGTGAGGTCTCCCATTCATCGATTGACTGGGCTGATATCTTTATAGCTTGGTTGCCTAAGGTCAAGTTCCATAAGGGCAAGAATACAGAAGACTCTGGCACTCCCATGGTGTTCCAAAGGTCACTCAGGGAGAATTGCTGGAATCAGGAGCATGCCTACCTTTGCTTGGATGGGAGTGGCATCGGTCCTCAGTTAATCATTGCTGTGTTACAAAGCATCCCAGGATTATACTAAATTTCCCTCATCTATTTATTATGCCTTCAATTGTGACACTTTCTCATTTGTGGCCTCTGTAAATAGTTTTCTGGTTTCTCTCCACAATTACTTAGTTTGAAATGTCAGTGACTTGAAGAAAAAAAGTATCTACTTTCTCACTCTGGGAGTTCAAAAGTTGACAGATGAAGGGAGGAAGAGCTCTGAAAGTCAACTTGAAGAATGTAGCAAGGAGGAGACTCTGAGTCTGACCACACCCTTGGAGTCTCCTTTGAAGGTTCCCAGTGAGACTGCAGAGCAGCAGATGAATAAATATGAGCTGGAATGTAAAACTAGAAAGCACTTTGTGAACATCAAGGATGAGGCAGGAGCATGAGCCTCAGACCGCATGGGCTTTCTCAAGACGATGCTCTTGAATCTTGTTTGACTTTGAAGAATTCCACAATTTAGACAACTCTAAATTTCTAAAGCCTATTATCCAGTGAGCCCCTGTTCATTTCCCTGGGTATCTAGGGTACAATTCTTTCCCTCTGGATTCTTAAATATGGATGGAGAAGTTTCATGGCTCTAAGAAAATCTCTCTCGAGTCACTTGACTTACTTTGCCTAGAAAGGTGGATATGAGAGTCACTTCAGAGAAGGAAATATGGACGAGAGGGGTAGACGTGGAAACTCCACAGGGAAATGCACTTCTGTGAGCATGTTGAAGTCTCTCTGATTCTGTGTTTGAGATAAAACTCAGGGTCACAGGAAAGGAAGTGTTAAAGGTTCAGAATCCACAGTCTATAATCCTAGCCTGTCTCTGTACACAGTGATTTGAGGCCAGGTTGACCTACAGGAGACCTTATCTCAAAAGAAAGAAAGAAGGAAGGAAGGAAGGAAGGAAGGAAGGAAGGAAGGAAGGAAGGAAAGAAGGAAGGAAGGAAGGGAGGAAGGAAAGAAGGAAGGAAGGAAGGAAGGAAGAAGGAAAGGGAAGGAAAGAAAAGAAAGAGAAAAAACCAAACTATATATTTTTTTAAATCTAAGATTAAGAACAGGTTATATTTAGGAATATATATGCCTATTTGATCCATATATGTGTGCGAGAATTAATAAAAAGAGAGACCACATATTTGAAGCAGAGTATGAAGGGTATATGTGAGGACTTGGAGAAAGGGGAAGGAGAAATGTTATAACTATATTATAATCTCAGAAATGAAATTAAAAATTAATAACAACAAAAATAAGAAATTGTATCCTGGAGAATGTACAGGAACGGTGTCACACATGAACAGCAAGTTTTCTGTCAGTCAAGAAGTTGTCTTCCAGACAGACTCTTAGGTGGACCAAGTGACTTCAGGCATTTTTCTAAATGTCCAGGCCTGACAACTCAGGGGTAACTGGCTACAGTCACACACGGGCGCCTTTTCTTTTAGCATCTGCTTTTGGCTTAGCACCTCCTTGTTTCATCATACGTATCAACCCCAAACGATCCTCACTATAATTTATTTAGTATCTTTCTTACTTTCCCATGGCTCTATAATTATGTGTGGACACAGACACACAAGGTGCTTTTTTAAATCATCGTTTATTTTTGTAAAAATCAGCCACATAATACATCACCCTTGTACTCTGCTTGACTCCACTACCAATGCCTTCTGAAGGCCTTCTTGCTGGCCAGCACAATTTTTATCCCTTCCCTATTCTTAGAAATACTTTCTAACTTTTACACAACAATTTTCACAGAAACAAACATGAAAACATATAATAAAAAACACATTACATTCTGGTGATTTTATTTCCCATTGGAGAGTTTCTGGGAAAGGACTGCTGGCTGGAAAAACTTGTTTGTTTGTTTTTAGATTTAGTTTGAATTTTCATTTTGTATTTTGTTATTGTTTTGTGTGTTGTTTGATTGGCTGGATATTGAACCTAGGGCCCTGTGTAAGGGAGGCAAGTGCTCCACCACTGAGCTATTTCCCTAACCCCAATTTTATTTCTGAGACAGGGTCTCACAAAGTTTTGAATTTTCTCTCTAGCCCAGCTGGTCCTTGAATTTTGCAGCCTCTTGCTTTAGCCTCCCATGTATCCAGTGTTATAACCCTGTGCCTCTAGACCAGCTGACAGTATGTCCATCTTAAACTTTCCACAGATACTGTGTCCCTAAGAGGATGTCACATTTCTCATTCTATGTATGCTGTGTGACCATCTCCCTTCCTCATGACTTTCCCAGCACAAAACAACATTACAAACTCTTTACATTGTAGCCAACTTGATGGGCATAAAGCCTGACCTCCCTGTTAATGTATCTGAAGTCTTATCACCCTTGGGGACACTTCTTAAAGAGCTTTCCTTGTTTCTTGGCTGCAGTATGTAGTTTATGTCCTATCTGGCCTGTGGTCCAGACCCACAGTCCCACAGAGACACACAGACGCTTACATTAATTCTATGCTGATTGGCCTAAGGCCCAGGCATATAACTTGCTAGCTGTTGCTTTAAACTAACCTAATGATTAAATTAACTAATGATTCTTATCCTGTTCAGCCATGCGGCTCGGTACCTTTTCTCAGAGCAGCATAGACATCCTCTACATCTGCTTCTCTGGTGTGTCTGTGGCATGTTTGCTTTGTTCTTCCTGTTCCCAGAGTTTGCCCAGTCTGGTAGCTCTGCCCATACTACCTGTCTGCCTTCAGTCAATCAGCATCTTTATTAAACTAGTAGGCAGGACAATTATTTACAATGTAACATAATCCCACTACAGTTGGCCATTACACCAATGGCCCATGCATGTTTCTTACTCTTTTAATATGCCTTTTGTCAAATTATAATGAGTCATTCTAAAAACCTAAGCATATTATGTGGCATATATTCTGTGTCATGACCTATTGTACTTTCATGCTGCTCCCTTGTCTTAAGATGTTATAGTTTACCGTCCACTGTATCCATCTTCCCTCTGGAGGTTTTGACTTGGATGGAAGGTGATTAGGAAGGTTTTCCTGCCCCTGCACAGAACCGTGTTACATACTGGATTATCTCTGCAAGAGCTCTGCTTTTCATCATTTACTATTCACTCACCTGTCTAATCTATATCACTGACTGTAGTGTGATTACGTTGTTACATTGTAAATAACTGTCCTACCTACTAGTTTAATAAAGATGCTGATTGGCTGAAGGTGTGGGTGGAGCTACCAAACTAAGAAAATCTGGGACAGGAAAAACAGTGCAGAGATACCACAGAGAAGTCAGAAGATGCAGAGGACAGCTATGCTGCTCTGAGAAAGGTACTGAGCCACATGGCTGAACAGGATAAGAACCTGGGTTAGTTTAAGGGTAAAAAGTTAGCATGTTGTATGCCTGGGCTCCAGGTCAATCAGTGTACAATTAATACAAGTGTCTGGTGTTTCAGTGGGACTATGGGACTGTGGGTCTGCGGGTCCAGGCCACGAAGTTAGACGGGGAAGTCCGGGCCAGAAACTTACAACAACTGACTGTGCAGTAGAATGGGAAACCAGGACACTAAGGTGGGTAACTTGGATGCCCAGGTTCTAGTAACCCTTGAGGAAGTCATCTGCCGTGTCTCTGGTTATTTTTCCAAAATGATATGCTTTTCCCTTGGAATTTAGATTTTCCACTAAGTTTTAGATCCCTTATCCAATTACCAGAAACAGATAGGCAAAAAGAAAGAAGGGAAAAGAAAGATGTCATCACTGATAAATTACAGTCACACATAGGGGACTCTAGCTTGTGCCTGTCTTTCCTCCACCACCACGCTTCATCTTTCCATTACATCTAAGTATTTAGCATGGAATAATTTTTGTCACTATTTTGAGGGCATTTTTTAAATCCCTATTTTTTAAGTCCTAGAGAAGAAATAATGATTTTTTTTTTCAAATAATTTTGGATCCGCCTGCCTTTAAAAATTCTCATAATTCTGAGAGAGTTTAGATGAGTCCTTAAGTCCTTTGGGTTTTCTTAGTTTACAGTCATATCACCTGCAAGGTACATATTTTTTTCTCTTCTTTTCCAGTGAGTACTCCCATTTTCAAATCTGTTGCCAGAGAATTTTGAATCGTATTATCTTTTAAAGCTTTTAGTCATTTCAATGTCTGATTTTTCTCCTTCTTTATTTCTTTATTTGGTTTTTTGAGACAAGGCCCTAGTAGACTGTGTAGCCCTAGTTGTACTGAAACTCACTCTGTAGACCACACTGGCCTTGAACTCAGAGATCTGCCTGCCTCTACCTCCCGAGTGCTGGCATTAAAAGCATGCACCACCACTCCTGGCTGCTTTCTGCTTCTTGATCTGCCTTCAGTTTGCTTTTTCTCTTTTTAATAATCCAGACATGCTCAGAGTCACATGAAGATTGTGTGGACGGTTTTTTAAAAATTTTAAATTTAGTTGTATGTTATATCACTTTAAAAAAGAGTTTTATTTAGGTTTTCCTTATTAGCCATTTTTAGAGATTTATTTTTAAGTGTGTGTGTGTGTGTGTGTGTGTATATATATATGTGTGTGTATGTGGTATGTGTGTGTATATGTTTGTGGTATTTGTGTGTGCATGTATGCAATGTGTGTGTGTGCCTGTGGTATGTGGCCTATGTGGTCTGTGTGTGTGTGTGAGAGAGAGAGTCAATCTGTGGTGTGTGTGTGTGTGTGTGTGTATATACATATGTGTTTTCACAGAGTGTGAGTGCTCTAAAAGGCCAGAGGTATCAGATCTTCCTGGAGCTAGAGTGACAGGTGAATAGGAGCCACCCAGTTTACGTGCTAGGGACTCTGGTCCCTGCAACAACAATTTATGCTCGTAACAG
The DNA here is from genome assembly GCA_033318265.1 of Phyllotis vaccarum. NCBI lineage: Eukaryota > Metazoa > Chordata > Mammalia > Rodentia > Cricetidae > Phyllotis > Phyllotis vaccarum. The sequence continues at coordinate 98,282,339 of JARWLC010000001.1, forward strand.
CTGACCCGTATCTCCAGCCACTCTTTTTAAAGCTTTTTATGTATGTGTATTCGTGTGCTAGTGTATGTCTGTGTGCATGTGTATGCAAGTGCTCATGAAGGTCAGAAGGTAATGTGAATTATAAGCCTCTACCCTTTGAGTTAGCTGAAGTTTTGTTTATAGCCATATCAGTCTTTAAACATTCTGCAGATACATAATAAACAGTGGAAATTTTTCTGTATCAGGATCATAAGAAAGGACTATTGTATTACACTGGCACATCCGTTAAAATGAAGTCTTCCACTCAGTCAGCCATACCTGTCTTCACAGATGTGAGGCTAAGACAGGGGCCTTGGATACACAGACACACAGGAGGCAGCTGGAGAGATGTAGGTCAAAGCTACTAAGTTATGTAGCATGGTAAAGTCTAGTGATCCATCATGGGTCATACAAGCTGTATGCTTGAAATGTGCTGAGGGTGTATTTTAGATACTCAACACACAATGACTTATCCAAAATAAGATGATAAGTATGTCAATTTGGTTGTCTGTACTAATGTGTCCAACTGTCTATATAAATCAGAATATCCCACTGCGTACCTTAAAGTTATTTAATTTAAAATGATAGATATTAAAACTGTGTTTCAGCAAACTTACTTTCCCAGACTGCCATAGTGTAACAACTCCCATCCCATATACTTTGCAGTGTGATTGGATCACATCTCTTTCCATACCTTTAACTCTGGACCTTACAACCATTTATTAACTGAAATACAGAGAACCTGCCAGGTAAGGTCTCAGCCTTGCTTCTGACTGGCTTTGAGTCATTCTCTATGCTAATGGGGTCCCCAGACCTTGCTATAGCCTTATATTGTGTCTACTGTATTCTGAAGTTCTCTCCTGAGTGTGCAAGTCAGCAGAAGTTGAAGAAGTTTGTGCACATCTTTTGCCAAGAAACAGGTGCCATAATCAAGCCAGGTCACTGAAAACAGTTTATAAAGGGGGCCATTTCCAAAGTTGCATTCGGGATATAGAATAACCCCAAGGAAACATTCAGAGACAGACCATAGTAACAGTGAGTGCCCCAGGGTGGGGAGTAGTCATTGTTGTGAAAAGCTTACACTCTTTGTCAGAAACCCAGGCACTCCCATGACATGAGAAGCTTTACTTTTTAAGATTTACTTTATTCTTGTATGCGGATGTTTTGCCTGCGTGTATATCTGTGCACAATGTGTGTGCAGTTCTTGAGGAGGCCAGAAAAGGGCATCAGATCAACATGGAACTGGAGCTGAATGTGTGCTGTGAACTGGTGTGCAGGGGCTGGGGATTGAACTTCCCCTGGAAGGTAGTTCTGACACCTTTGAGACAGTTTATCATTCTTAAGATTCTATGAGAACAGGACTTCCAGTATCCCTAACACCCTCATGGAACTGTAGCCTGTGACCTGCCAGCCTGCCCAGGAGCAATACAGAAATGAGATCAGTTCATTATGTAAAAGCCAACTAAATCCATGTCTGACTTGTAACTAATATTGTTATGCCTTTTCAGTTGTAAGATCCAAATAGAGTCCAAGGGTATTTCAGATGTCAGCTCTGCCCTTGCACACTCTTTGGAGGACCCAAAGTCGATTCTCAGGACCCACACGGCTGCTTATAATCATTTGTAACTCCAGTCCTGAGGATCTGATGCCTCTATGGGCACCAGACATACAGACATACATAAGAGCAACCTACTGCTACACGTGACATAGAATGAGAAGTACAATAAAGATTTTAAAATAACAACAATAAAAATGCTTGGCCTGAACTCGGTACCACCACTCGGCAGAACTCAGCTGTGACTTTGCTGTTAGTGAGGTCCTGGGCTTCCCTGTTTCTTCCTGCTTCTGCATGGGGTCCACCATTCTGTGTCTTATGCTACTGGCTTTAAAACCTGGTGCATAAAACCTTTTCCCTCCAATGTATCCTTTGCCTCAAGCACCAAACATCATGTGAGTTCAAGCACTTACGACACACGTCAGGTCACTTTTCCTTCAAACTTAGTTCAGTTTTTCCTCCACACTTAAGGAAGAAATACACACTTTCTTGTGGTCAGAAAGTAAGTACAATAAGGAATGTGCCAACTTTAGCTGAGAGTACAGTTTGACAGGGCAGCGAGAAAACAATGGCATGAATTCTTTCCTGTGATGGATGATCAAAAATCAGTAGAAATTCTGGATAAATATACTGGCTGTTTAATAAATCAGTCTCTAGAAAGTTCATATAACAATAAGGTGAATTTTTCTTCCCTTCCTTCCTTCCTTCCTTCCTTCCTTCCCTCCCTCCCTCCCTCCCTCCCTCCCTCCCTCCCTCCCTCCCTCCTTCCTTCCTTCCTTCCTTCCTTCCTTCCTTCCTCTCTCTCTTTCTTTCTTCTTTTTTTAGTAGCATGGGGGTGTAAGGAGGAGAGAGGATTGGCTGTATAGCATAGGCTGACCTGGAACTCACAATACCATCTAGGCTGGCTTCAAACTCACAGTAATCATCCTGTCTCAGCTACTTAAGTAAACATGCCCAGCTTGACAAACTGCTTTTGACAGCTCCCCTTGTCCCCTTGTTCGTATAATTGGAGGTTGTAATAACGGGGATGGCCACCAGAAATAAGTTGGTTTCCACTTGAAAAACTAGCTCAGGATATTCCAGGCATTGATAGCCCAGGCCTGCAGGTGCAACTATCATTACAGCATTAACCAATCAGAAGAGAGTTTAAGAGAAAAGGTACAGTACAGCCTTTTAGGGTTTATATAACTAACCCAGCTCCAATAATTCATAACATTTTGTATCCAAGTCCTTCTTTCTCCTCTTCCCAGGATGTATTTGTTCATTTGTGCATTCATATCATGAAGCCATTTCTCCATTTACTAGGCATGGTGAGTATAAAGATGGGTCCATCTCAAAGCAATGAGAGTCCTCTGATCCTCAGGAAGCCCCTCCACGCCATCAGGACTGGATTGTCTCTTTGTGGCCTAACCACTACAACATTGTGGCACTCCTGCCTATAGAAACTCCATCAGCCATTCATCACTTCATGGTTCAGAGCATCTTTCAGTGTTATAATTTTACACCTGCAAAGTCTTCCTACAGAAAAGGAACGGGGACTTGACAGCTGATGGATGGTCTGCCAGACTCAGGACCAAGTCGCTTCTTTTCTTATCCTTTCTAGCCTTAAAATACTCTTAATTCCACACTTCTTTTGTCAACTTTCTTGGATTTCAAGGCTATTTGTTTTATCTTAAGACAGGAAAGTATGGCCTGTTACAGATAGATGTGACAGCCCTCTGTCCCCAGAGCACTATCCCCAGCCTTTCTTGTTTCTCCTTCCCTGGCATTGGCTTTGGGCTGCAGCCTGACAGCTCTCCCAGCCCCCCACCCCCATCCCATGTCACTCTTCCTAATCAAACTCTTGTATATTTAATCTCTTCTAGGCACCTGCTACTCACAGGGCTAATGTTAAAGGCAACGTTTCCAGCTAAGGAGCGGCTGGTTGATCCTGAGAGTGTCAAATCTCAGGTGGCTGAGCTCTTGCTACCTTTGGCTCCATGATCCTCACTGCAGGAGGAAGCTTCAGATCTGCTGCTTTTGGTGTACACCAGTGGGTCCTCGCTTATTTTTTCCATTTATTATTAACACCATACTGTAGATTCCTAAGTTTCTTAATGAGGAACCATGTTGCTTTTTTATGAAACCGCATGTGATTATTTCCAAGGGAGGACAGTTCAGATGCAGTGAAACCCCATGGGTTCATATTTAGCCTGACTGCAACACAGTCCTGCTAACTGGCATCAATTTGTATCCAAATGCACACAGCACAGGCGGTACCCACCCCACTCCTGAGGCACACAGGTACTCTTACCTAGTTTGGCACTTTCTCTGGGGTTTTTCTGTATCCGGAATGTCACTTTGGAAATGGTCCCTTTTGCAAACTGTTTTCAGTGACCTGGCTTGACTACATACAGCATTTGTTTCTTGTTCAAAGATGTGCACAAGTTTCTGTTGATTTGCACATTTATCAGAGAACTCCAATGGTGTGATAGAAGATGAGAGAGGCATTAGTCATTTGAGATTTGAGGGTAGATGGCTATTGGTTCTGTAAAGTGGACTATTTGTATGAGAAATATGGGGGCAGGTAGAAATCATAATAACCAGTCAAACCAGTTGGGAGAGTGTGACTTTAAGGTGACTAGCAGCTTGTTGGTGACACGTTGGTGGCCTCTGACATGTGGAGCCTTTATCCTAGAAAAGACATCCTTTGAAACAAATTGAAAGCAAACGAGCATCATGGATCTTCTCCCTACATCTCTAGGTAAGTGACAGTAGACTTGGCCCTCATGGCAGAGACAAGGATGAGGCGTCCTTTTGCATAACTGCTGTCCACTCTGTCCCCAACCGAGCAGCAAATAGCATCAAAAACAAAAACCTCCAGGATATCATTATGCTGCCACACGCATGCAGTTATCACAGAAGCTGTGACTGATGGGTGCGTGGCTGGGAAATAGTGTAAATCTGGTGTGGGGGATGTGAGCACACCAGTAGCTTGACTTGTCAAGCCTATACTTCCAGAACATCTTGAAGAACTAAGAAAGTGAATGTGAAGGAGACCTCTTTATCTTAGAGGGACACAGCTACTGGAAAAACCAGTCTGGCCAGCTGGATTGATGGCAGATACTGATACTGTTAAAGGCTCAAATTAACACATCACAAACAGGGAACTTTCAGGACTGGGGCCTCTAAGCATCCAGACTGGTTAATAACATATCAGTAGGTCTCAACCCTCCCTGTAACTCACCAGGATGAGCTAAGTAGATTTGAATACAACACCCAAACCTTTTCTTTGACACTCTCATATCCCAAGAGGAATGAGTTCCTGCTCTCTCTCACTTGCCATTGGCTCCTGGATTCTAGCTGAAGTCAACATTTCCAACTGAGGGTTAATTGGACTACTTAAGAATGGGGTCTTCGGAGAAGTTTTACAATGGTGCCTCATATTCTCATAATGGACAAAGGATAGAATCAGGAAAGTGCTCACTACTCAACTGAACCCTGGATAGATGTTCAGCCTCCATATGGAGAGGAGATGGCTACACCTGGGGCCAGAGTCACCAGAAGCAAACATCACCCAATTCTATCCCTGACACTCCAAGCCTCTGTGGCTCGTGGTTTAGCAGGAAGCTCCAACTACCTCACTGTGGACCAGTGAGAAGGTCCTCATGAGGAATTCAGTGGCAAGAAGGTCCTAGGGGATCAGACATTCCATCCAAAATCCCCGAGCAAACTAAAAGGGACTGTCTTGCCGGATTGAGAGAAGCCAAGTGACTTTCCCTGTTTGGGAGACCCTGTTGCTCAGAATCTGACCAGTGCTGCCTCTCCATTGATGGTAAGTGGCTTACATGATGACTTCTCTCCTAGTCTTACTTGGAAGGCGCAGGGAACAGGTCCTGGGCTATGACTCCTGCCTTAGAGAACTGGCTCTTTGTTGGATGGAAATGAAAGTTCACTGGGAAGGAAAAAGCTTCTTCACCTAGGAATTGGGCTCCTCTGGGACTTCACACACCCCACTGACCATAACACAGTTTCTTTCTTTCTCTTGCCCTATCTTCTATATTGTTCTGTGACACTCTCAAAGTTAATGTTTGAAGTAGGATCTTTTTTTTTAAAGGCCTACTAAGCTGCCAACACTACCTGACAGGAATTGAAGTTCCTATCAGTGTCCACAGATGCTACTGTCATTGGCAGAAGCAGATCTTTCCTAAGTTCTTGCCTGGGTGCCAGCCAGCCCCGACTGAATGGGAGAGATGCTGTAACTTAGACAAGGCTGGGCTTTCTAGCCACTCAGGGTGTACACTTCTCACATCCGTGCAGAGGAAAAAGCTAGAAGAGATTTAGGTCATCTGGTGACACACACATTCTGGACCAAGGTTAAGATTGCTAGAATCTGAGAAACTATAGACTGCACTCATGGCTAGCTCTTGAATCCTTTAAATGAGTTCAAGATAGCCTCCTTCTCTTGGGTAACTACATCTACAGCATTCTTCTCTAGGAAAATTTCTTCCTTATATTTTGTTTTAACTCTGATATCCCATTGATTATAAATCCATACAAGTTGGGAGCCCTTCTCTTAGATACTAATTAGCATACGGAAAGCATTCAATAAATGTGTTGTATAAATGGCGAATGAATGGGTAATGAATGCTTAGGTTGTTGTGCATTGTTGGAAAGTAAATGTAATAGATAACTCCTCAAAGTGTACAGGAAAAGGAAGGACTGATTGGAGATTCAATTTAGCCATGTAGAGGTCTTTCATCTCTTCCTGGTCTCTTTTGATCTTTAAAGTGAAATGCACTGATGGCTTCCAATGCCTCTTTCAGACTGTGGGCTAAACCCTGGGCTTATGAGAAAGATCTTTTCCCATATACTTTGCCATCTCTAGAGGAGACACTCCAAACACCACAAGCAATAAAATACTGAAGAGAGCTTGTGGAGAGCATACACAAGTATCTGCTTGGAGAAGTCAGAAAAGGTTCCATGAAAGAGATATGCCTCAGGGTTTCCCACAATGATACTCCAGGTAGTAGCCTGCCAGGGAGCTGCAGATCTGCCTGCAACTGACTGGGCATGTTGGACAAGTTGCTTTCTGCTCAGGCTTGGTTTTTGCATGTCATACAGTTAGCATATGGGATTCTGCCAGGGCTCTGTACAATGACATAGGTGCATCATGTCAATGCAGACACTGGCAAATGAACAGTTAGAATGGCAAACAAGAACCTAAACAGGCTGTTAGGATCAAGTTTTGGCTTGTATTAAGGACACCCCATTGAACAATGACCCTCTTTCCTACTAGTGTTCAGAAAAATAAGAAAAAAAAGTCATTATGGAAATAATATGTCACTTTTGAAATGATAAAGTTTAAATGGGAAGACAATACTAGAAGGCACCCAACTGGGCTTTCATAACAGGAAAAACTTGGGGCACAGGGCAACCTAGAAGAACTTGGGCTCCCTCCGAGATAGAGGCAGAGCAGAAGTGAGCAGACCTACTGCTCTTTCCCAGGGAACCAACCATTCCAAGATTCTCAGGGGCAGAGTGAGAAAAGAATAAAAAATGGTAGGTCAGAGTGTGCTTTAGGAACTTCTGTTCCTGTGGTAACGAGAATGTGAATGAGCATACTGTCCCTACATGCGGTAGGGAGCAGCCGATGCTCTGCATAGACTAAAATGTTGATAATGAGATCCAAGGGAATGGGCAGTTGTAGAAGGAGATGGGGAGGGGAGTAAATGTCAGTGCCATCATAGGGTGTCAAGGATACCATATGTGTACTCTGCAATGATGTGAAGATCCTCAGGTGGAGGTCAAGGTTAAAGGAAGCAATCTTTTGCAACTTTTGACCCATGGACTTGGGCCAGTTGAAGTATGAAGAAGCAGAGTGGATCATGCCTGTAATTCCAGCAGGCAGGTGGCAGAGGACTGGGAATTCCAGACCAGTAGGGACTGGATAGTGAGACTATCTCAAAGCAAGAACAAGAAGAATTAACGAATAAAAAAACCAGATGTGACCAACTTCCAAGTAGCAACCATCACCATTAAAAGTTGCTCAAAAAGAATTTGCATGGTTTACGCAGGGATGAGATCATGTAAACATGGAGGTGTAGTTATTGTGACAAAGGCAGAGCGAGCAAAAACATGATCATTGTTTTTCTTTTGCTAAGTAAGAGTGTGCTGGCTCCAATTTGCATAGTGAACCTTTACGAAATGTGTGTCCTCATCAATAATCGTTGTAATTATAACTTCCCCGAGGCCTTCCATCTCCTTCCAAAAACCCAAGTGAAGCAGAAGATGAGTGCTTCCTGTGATGTGCCTGGTGTACCTAATGGTACATTTGCAAAGCAGGCAGTATGGCTGAGTGGGAAGTGAGATAGAAGGTCTCCCACATTACAGAGCCAAAAAAGCCTCAATGTCTACCCCTATTCCCCAGAATTGCCCTGTGGAGATCTGTTTATCCACATCATACTAAGAACATGTACTTAGCTAGTTTAAAAAAAGAAAGAAAGAAAAAACCCGAGGCCAATGTGATGTAATGTATATAGAGCAATTTATCTCGTAATGTATACCTTCAGAAATTATACAGCTGAGGCTTTTCTAAAGATGATTTTATTAAAATCATATGAAATCTGTTCCCTATTGTGGCAATTCTGCTGTCTTGGAAAACCCCACAGATATGCTGGGGGGTATAGTAAGGGTGCAAACAGGGGCAGAGTAATTCTTCTGAATCAAAAGGAATGCTTTAGTCATGGGTTCATTGCTTACGGAGGAGGCCTTGAGAACGTCAGCCCTCGTTGTGAGTATCAAGAAGTTAAGAGCTTGGAGAAGGACAAACCTCCCCTCTCCCCTCCTGCCCATACTGCTCTATCAAGACACATACGAGTTCAATCACAAAGCCCACATGAGCTGGCCAAGGAACTAGAAAAGGCCCAGCCTTGAGTTCTGTGAGCTTCCTAATGCTTCCCACCTGACTCTGCAGAAAATGAACTTTCCAGAATCTAGTCACAGCAGAAGCGGCAGGCTCCCAAAGAGGCCATGGAGTCCAACACTTGAGATCACTGCCATTCTTAAAGAGTCACCTCTACCCACCAGCCAGCCTCCCTTCCTGGCCTGGCCCATCTCATTCGTGTGCAAACATCTCTTTGTATTGATGTCCTTATACACAGGCCCTCAGCACACACAGCCTCTGTCCTCTCCTTCCTGCCCCCAGCCCAAAGTCGACTTTGCCACTACCTCTCCTTACAGTCCGCTTCATGTCCCTTTTGTCATGACCTTTGCCCAGTAGCCCCCGGCAACACCAACCAGCCCCCCTTCTTGTTTGTTTTTAAATTAGTGCTAGAAATGATTTGTTCTTGAGACAAGACGGATATCATCAACTCTAGTGTACCTGGAGTAGAGTTACCATATTCCAAGATGTTGTTACATTTTCTCCCCCCCCCAGGGAGATGTAAACAAAGCCTACCCCTCCTCCGAAGGTCCCAATGGCAAACTGAGGTGGGATTCTACCAAACTTCACTCTGGAACCAATGCGTATATGTTTATTAATCTGAGTTTCAGGTCTGTGGGGATTACAGGCAGGAAGGTAGGTGGTCTTAAAACAACCACACTATAAAGTGTACCATTGTGGATGACGACGTCCCAAGGGACTAATAGATGGGAGTCCTCCTTCCTAGGCCTTCCCAGCCTATGTACTTCCAGGCCCTCCCTGGTGTTATTTGCAATTAGGGCAGAATTGCATGCAACCGGTTAGGAGGAGATGCTGGTGAACTTCCCTACCCCTCCTCCTGTGAGAGAACATCACAGTCAACAAAGCCTGGCTGTGGTAGCCTTTGCAAACCAGTACAGGTGAACTCATGAACCTGGTGGCAGTTTGTTGTTATGGACTATTAACCAGGCAAAGATGTGTTACATTTGGTTATGCTGCAGAATATCAGTTTAACTGTGTAAAGGTGAGTTGCTTCTGTTTCCGATGCACTGGTTTAATTATGTAAAGATGTGATGCATCTGTTTCACCTTGCCTGCCTAAGGCACCCGATTGGTTAACAAAAAGGTGTACAGCCAATAGTTAGGCAGAAAGGAGGATAGGCGGGGCTTGTGGGCAGAGAGAATAAATAGGAGAAATGAGAGCAGGAGAGAGAGAAGGAGGCAGCCACCAGCCAGGTAGAACAGTATTGGTAAGATACAAGGACATAAAACAGGTAATAAGCCCTGAGGCAAAAGATAAACAGGTTTGTTTAAGTTAAATAGAGCTGGCTAGAATAGAGCTAAACTAGGCCAGCATTCAAAACTAATGCCCCTGTGTTGTGATTCGGGAGCTGGTTGGTGGCATAAAGAAAAGCCTGGCACAGTTTGTGATAGTCCTGTATAACACAAGATTACCTTTAAGCTCCAGAGCACCTTACCCTTTTTAGAAATGGCAGTGAGAATGGATGGGAAAGGGGAGATACAGTGTGTGTCTAAACCACTCAGCTTGGCAGTAAAGTATGATGCAACTTTGACATTATCTCATTTTATTCAACTATATGCAGATCTTAGTAGGTTTTCAAAGAGATCGCTGCTAGGAATATACATGAAAGAGGTCAGAGGGAATCATTTGTCATTCCCAAGCCCTGCCCCCAAGCTCTTTTTCATTCTTGGGTTTGATGTGATAGGTCTCTCAAAGATAAACTCAGGAACACCCCAGAAGCAGTATGATCTCCTGGTGTCCTTCACAGACATACATAAGAATATACATCTTATACTTGTATATTTTGTATATAAACCGGGTTGTTAAATTGCAGCTGAAGCTCCTAGTTCACACTTTGGCTTCTTCTAGTCTTTTCCTTCAGAATAATTCATAGGTAAGGAGTTGAGGTCAGCCTGCCATGGTGGTGCAAGGCTGGAAATCCCAGCACTATCCAAGGCAGGAGGATCAATAGGTCAAGGTCAGCCTGCTACATGAGAGCCTGTCAACAGGTGCAGGGGTAGGCATGACTGGGAATATAGTTTGGTTGTACAGTGCTTGTCTCACATTCAGGAAGCCCTGGGTTCCAACACCAGCACTATATAAAGACATTATGTAGAAGCTCACGCCTGTAAGCCCAGCACTCAGGAGGTGGAGGCAGAAAGATCCAAAGTCAAGGTCATCCTCACGTGTATAGGGAGTTTAAGATCAGCTTGAGCTAGAGTTCCTGTCTGGAGAGTAGGGAGAGGGAGATGAGGAGGGAGAGGGGGAAGACAAGAGAGAGGTAGCTAAACTGGGATTTAGGACCTCACCTAGTGAACACACAACTATAATCCCCCTGGTGCATCTTTTCATGATTTAGAAAAGGCCTTGGTTATTGCATGAATTCTATTTGGTATGTAATGAAAACCTGGAGCCAGATATTGGGGGGAAAGCTGGAATATCAGAGAGAGAAACAAACCACAGCCACCTCTCATCCACCAATTTCTCAGGTCTGTCTCCAGAAATCTTCAGATTCCAAACCTCTCTCCTTAGCCCACCAAGGAAGGACATTGGAAAGTTAAAAACCCTCTTTCCTTCCTCCGCCCAGCTATCTTAACTTCCTCTTTCCACATCCTAAAGTTGGGATTAAAGGTGTGGGTCACCTCTCCCTGACATTCACGGCTGGCTCTGTGGTTGACTCTGATAGTCCAGACTAATTTTATTAAATGCCTATCACCACACCTGGTTACACACTGCTCTGGTCCTTTCACTTGCTTCATGAGCCAAGTTCCAGATTCCCTCTGCCCTGGTTACCATACCTGTTCCCTATAACCAGCACTCTGAGCTGATTTGAGAAGTTGTAGTATAAAGGGCTTGGGGTGGTACGTAGGCCTGGCAAGCACACAAGCACTCCGGATCCTTAGAATCTAAGGCTTGGCTCAAACACTCCAACAGCCTGAGCGGGACGATGGAGGTCCTACTGAACTTGTTCTTAGTTCTTAAAGGACACACTTCATCTAGCAGCATAGGAAAGCCCTTCACTTGGCTTAGCTGACCATATGCAATAACCAGGAGTTTCTCTTATTCATGGCACCTGGGCCTTAGCTCCGTTCCCAGTTTAAGGCTTATTTACTTTTTCTTTGGTCCTTTTCTCCTTTCTTTTTCTTTCTCCAGGGCATATGTGTAGGGGGCTGTGTGTTTATGAATACAGCAACAAAAATTCCCACAGTCTAGAGGCCCTCGGGGGGAGTTCTTTGCGCGTTCGTTTTATTGCCCATTTTATGCAAATATATTTCACCGGCACCCCGACCCTAGTGCCCTTAACTCTGTGCCTCTCTGAGTCAGAGAGCCATTCCCTTCGGCAAGGTGAGGCAGGCCTGATTGACAGCATACGGAGGGCGGGACTCAGAGAGGGGCGTGGCCTTCGTCTGATTCCAGAGGCTAGTCAGGTCTCCTATCCCGAGATGTCCCATCTCGGGGAAGAGAAGCCTTTGTCTTGGTGGGATAGTACTCTCCCTGCCTCCCTCCCCCAAGAGACCTGCACACTGTTCACTTATTCCTTCTGTTTCAATTGTTCACCTTTTGCTAGTACAGGTGGCCACACCCCAATGAGTTTCTATTGGATAAAGCCGTAAAGTTGCTTTTGTGTGCGTTTTAAGCGTCCCACGCTGCTGAAAGAGTGGTAGAGGTCGCTTTGGGATGAGCCTGTTTGGGATGAGCCAGTCTTTCGAAGTTGCCTCCTGGGCTAAGATTCTTCCCCTTGGCTTTACCGAGCTCTGAGTAACAGGGAACTACCATGTAGACACTCGAGGGGGGGGGGCGTGTTGAGATGATTTTATTTTTCTTCTTCCAACCTTCCCCCAGCGCAGCCCAACAAACCCCTGCTAAGCAGTGAGCCATTAGAACAGGTGAAACTCACAGTTTCGAGATCAGAAGGCGCAAGAATCTTCAACCAGTGTTTTATTTAAGGGACACAAGTCTGCCTAGACCAGCCCAGAAGAAAGAGCTCCCCAGTGTCCTTAGGTAGCACATTCCGGAGAGTGAATAAATTGGGGAGGGAGGCTGGCCTCGAGCCACAGACACACACACAGCAATTCATCAGGCTGATGGGGGTTGTTCACTGCGTTGGGTGCAGATGCCACAGGCCTTAACTGGCAGGCAGGATTCCTCATAGTTGTCACTCAGGTGCCAGCTGAGTCGTGCCATTAGCCTCTCTTTCCTGCTGGAAAAGCTGAAGTAACCATGACTTGTCCAGGGTCACACACCAAGCTTGGGACCAAAATAATCGTGACTCCACCTCCGCGCCTCTCCCAACAGACAACATCCCCTTAGTAAGGCGCTATCATTCTAACCTGAATCATTTAAAATGCTCCTAATTGCTGGCCTATAGTGAAATGTAACCACCATGTGACAAGCAGACAGAATGAAGTTTTACTAATTCCTAGAATATACTATTACAACGCTGGGGGCAGTAACGGGGGTGGGGGTTACAGAAAAGGACGCAAATAGTCATCAGATTTAGATTTTTTAAAAGTACACTTGTAAGGTTACCTCCAGTTTGTTATAATATTGCAACAGAAAAACACTAGGAACTCAAATGGATGAGATTCAGAAAGGCGTTTGGGGGGACAAATTCCAGATACTGCAAATCTTCACAAAACAAAACAAAAACAAAAACACCTTTCCTTCTAATTCTGATGTTGGCAGCTGTGTGGGGTTGGGAGGGCCCTGGAAACAATCAGGCATATAAGGTCTGGCTGGGAAACAATCAGGCCAGCATTCAGATCAGTACACGGGGCTGGACACGTGCTATGCTCAGGAAGGAAAGTAAATTCCATCCTGCAAATTGCTCTAACTGATTCATTTGTCCTCCCAGAGACGCCGCCTACCTGCTCTCAGGTATTCAGGTAATTGACAGGGTTGGGGGCGGGGCCCCCTGGGATGTTTTAGTCCCTCAGGTCTTAGCCAGACTTCCGTGATGTCACACATTTCCTGCTCAGAGCCGACCAATGCCCTCTTTCCTCCAGCCACCTGTGCACAGACTGAGACTGGTCACTGCTCAGGCAGCCCTAGAAGCTTCTACCACAAGGGATGAAGACTAGCTGGCTCCTGCTGCTTTGAAAGGCCCAGACACCTTTGAACAGGTGAGCAGGAACTCCATTCTCCTCTCCTGGCCTTTTAGACCACTGACCCTTAAGGGGTCCGAACAAGGAATTTGAGTGAAAACCCTCAGTGAACCGCTCAGTCCAGAGGAACACTCGAGGGTAGAGGGTGTCTGTGTCGTCTGCTCTGTGACTCCTCGTCTTATCATTTTTGTTTCTTAATTATTGATCTAGCCTCTGCTTGTCGGTGAAGTTATCCGATTCTTTTTAAAACCCCGGGAGAAAAGGGAGGTGAGATGGTTTTTGAAACTTAGTTCAAATGTGAAGAGCAGTTCAGCCTGTTTTGTGAGGGGCTGGAGACAAATAATTCAGGCGGTCTTTTTTCTTCTGCTTGCATTCTGCGTTCACTGCATGCTTCTGTAGTACTTTTTTAGGTTATTTTGTGTTGTTTACAAAAAAAAGTCCTGAAGCGGGTAAATTCTGGTTCCCTATTATAAACTTTTTTTTTTTTTTTTTTTTTTTTTTTTAAAGAAACCCAATGGGGTGTGGGGGAGGGGCGGGGAAGCCTTCAGTTTCCTTTGCTGTAGAAAACAGCCTTCTGGATTAGAACTGTTTGCCTTAAAGCCAGATAGGCTGCCTGCTGACCTTTGGTTAAAGTAAAGATTACCACCCCAAGGCCACAGAAATGTTAACACCAGGTCTGGGTTTCAAATTGTTGAAACTCTCTTGTTGTTTGTGTTTTGCTTTTAATAAATATATGGAGGTGGTTGCTCTGCTAAGACCTGACTTTTATCTCAAGGACCCACTTTTTTTTTTTTTTTTTTAATCCAGATCACATAACTGGCTCTCAACAGCCCCAAGAGCCACACTTCACCAGATAATGCCATTAACAAGAGCAGAGGGACCGTTTCCTAATCCAGCTTTTTACCAAATTAGCTGGGAAACTCCAGGAGAGGAATGAATGAATGGGATCCTTCATTTTATAGTCCTTCCATAGTTGCTATCCTGCAAGTTAAGTTAGCAGATGGGTTTGTAAGGGAATAATCTGTTAGGAGATATGTCCATATACAGCGTTCTAGAAATTAAAAGTCGCCTCTATTTTCCAAAAGTGTAAGCTGAAACAATTAAGTGGCTTTTTACTGCTAAGAGTCGGCCTTGTGCTTGTAGCCAGTTTCTCTTTGACTCCTGGGAAGCTCGTATTTTCTTCTCTGACTGACCTTTGTGTCTATTGCTCTCTAAGCTCATGCCTTTGCAGAGTCTGCTCTTTCTGTGCTCAGGGATTCAGAGGTTTGTGAGGGGAGTGTGAGGATTCACCATGGCCTGGATTTTCTAGGTATAAATTCATCCTTGGTGTCCCAAACCTCTGCAGATTTTTACACCCCTCCCCCCAGTCCCCAACCCTGTTTACCTGGTCGATTAGTTATTTTTATAACAATGGATTTATGATTAAACAAATCATCTTGTCATTGTCTTCACTGCTTTGAAAAATAATGCCGTGTATATTATTCCTGCCAGTGTAAGAAGGAAAATAAAAAAAGCAGAAACCAGAGTCAGAATGTGTAAGATAGGGGCAGTTTGTTGGACAAATTGGCGTGTTCCCTGAGTGGTTCCTGTGGCAACCCCATTAGTTCAGGTGTGTACAAGGTGTGATGGGAAATTGTACATCTTTGAACAAATCACTGAATTTCTCTGGACCTCCATTTCTCCCTCAGTAGGATTAGAGATAAGTACCATATGCTATAACACGGTTCTGAGCATAGGCAGGGCTCGGAGTAAGCAGTGTCTGGTACTGAGCCAGGGGCTAATAGAAGCCAGGTCTGCCTCTGCTGGAGGAATCTTCCTGGGAGCTAAGAGGACTCCTGGGAGCCTAGGGAGCTCTCCCCTGGCTGCAACTGTTGGGAACTCTCTTCATCTTACTGTAATTCATTGTCTGTAATTAACCCCATCCTTAACAGTTTGGCGAAACACACCAGTCTGGCGGGAGAAGAATGAATAAACTGTCATTCACTGGGTCAGGCAGTGTGTATCTGCCAGACCCCTCGGCTAAGCAGATTCTGGGGTGGTGGCTGTTCCCTCCTTTCTCCAGCTCAAGGCTCTCTGGAGACATCCACAAAGTGAGTTCCTTGTAGGCTTTCAGAAGAGGCCTCCTTGTACTATGTCTGTATCTTCTCTAATCTAACTTGGCAGGGAGCCTGGCCTGTTTTCAATCAAGCTAGTACCCATCACCACCGCCCTTAGTGGCCTTGGGTACTGGGTCCTCTCTAACCTTGAAGATAAACACCTTCTACCTGGGACTCCATGAGCTCTTGGCCAGGCCAATGTTAGAGGGGACAGATCGTTTGCAATGGGTGCCATTCTGTGGAGGAGGGAGCCTCATGAGTCTGTTGAATAGGATCACCCCCTTAAGTAGAATATGCAGTGACCTTCAATGACTTTGAATCATTGCACCAGAGCAGATGTGTCCTCAGGACCTTCTTGGAGCTTCTTCTGGTCCCACCCTCTTCCCAAACTGATAACATACATTTCTGCCATTCAAGAGTAAGGGTCCAGTGAGCTAAGGACTATGGATTCTAACCTTGACTATACTACAGCTTGCTGGAGGGGACTTTAAGGAAGAACCTCAGGTTCCTTGACCATCATTTTTACTGCCCTCCACCAAGGATGACCCCCTCCCCCATTCTATACTAGAAGCTGGAGAGGCTCTTTGACTAAACTCAGAGCAGGGGTAGGTAGTGCCTCACAGGCCATAATGATCTTCTTTGATTCCAGGTGAAGTAGTGCTGCCTGCCATCCAACAACAGAGACCCGGTCTTTGGCATCAGACTGCCTGGGCCCAAAACCCAGTTCTACAAATGTGCCTTCTTTATGCTCAGGCAGGAATGGCCTTGGCCCCACATTAACCTAGTACCCGTGTGATTTTCTTAAAAAGAAGGCATGGTAGTGGGGACCAGACACACCTGGTTCTTTAAACACAATTACTAGCCTACATGAGGCACTTGACGTCTTTACCTCAGTCTGATAGCCTGGAAAGTGGGATGCTTAGCTACCCAGGAAGCCTGTGATAAACAGATGAGGTGGTCATGTGCGAAGTACCGGGCACATGCTAGGTGCTCAGTTAAAATGCTATAGTATTCCAGGACATATGTGTTACATTAATTATAGTCAGACATCTCAGCTCATGGTTCAGTCTGGACATAGTGATGGAAACAACCACTGAGTGAGTAAACAGACACATTCCTGAATAGGCTTAGAAGATAGCCTGTTTACCAAGATCATGTTGCTCTCTTGCCCTTCTGGGGTGGAGTAACTGCCGGGGTGATGTCTGGTCTTTAACAGACCAGCAGGTATAGGAACTTGTGGTGTGCAAGATGAAATCCAAGCATCTCGATGCAGCATGGACTCACAGTTGCACCTCTCAGCATTTCCTGTCCTGCTCTTAGACTCCTGCTCACCTGCGGTGGAGTCAAGATCTACTTGGCTCAGGGCTACAGAGGCTCTCTCATGGCTCCACCCCACCTTGGTATCTCTGGACTTCCTAGCAACATGAAACTATTCTTGATATTTATATGCCAGCATTACAGACTCACTTTTATGTGGGTGGTAAACTGACTGCCCTCTGACAGTGTCTCCAAACAATCAAGAGCCTTCCAAAACTATTTGCGGGAGACTGCATGTCATTCTTCCTAGGTGAATTACAGGTACTGTTTCCAATATGAAAACCATAACAGTTGCTAAGTACAGAGACCTAAAGGGGGTTTAGTCATAGAATGTTGGCTGGCTCCTCTAACTCCCCACCTCTGCCATTTCTCTCTTATTTTGTGTCCCATGACACAAGGACACCATAGTGACCTATTTCTTAGCAACACCGATACACGCTTCAAGAGGAGAAGCACTTGTATGAACTGGTATTTTGAAAACCCAGTGGGGTGCTGAGTGTATTGTCACTAAAAGTGATTACTATTTGGCATATGTAACACCTGGAATATTTGGTAGCTAGATGTCTGGGTAGATAGACGGATGTATGGGTGATGAGTGAATGGATGTGGATAGATATGTAGATGGATAATGGATAGGTAGATGTATTAAGGGATGGTAGATGAGTGGATAGAAAGGTGGATGGACAGATAGATGGTTGATGACAGATGTATGTATGAATGGATGACAAAAGCTTATGTTTCTCCAGCTGAGACATTTTCATATGTAGAATGAAAATGCATAATGTACAGTTGTTTTAAAGACTGCACAAGGAAAATGAATGTCTAGTACCAGCGTCTCCCCTAACCTGTAGGAAATTGCTTATTGAAAGTTGAAACAACATATTAAAATTTTGTGTCCTCAAACAAAGAGCAAAGTGTAATCCACACTTCAGTGTGGATAAGCTGCCTCCCAAACTGGAAATATGCAGGCTTTAGGATAGGTTTTTTCCTTTCTTATCCCTCTCTCCCTCTTAAAGAATTCTTCCTTCCTCCCTTCCCAAGGAGGCACAGTCCTTCTCATTGTGGGTTGACTGGTGCCCTTCAAATATGCACCACAGGTTCCAGCCCAATTAACCAGGAACGTTTTCTTGTTATTTTTTGACATCAAAATTTTACTTTGGTAGACAGGTCTCTGTGAGTTCAAGGCCAGCCTGCTCTGCAGAGCTAAGTCCAGGACAGCCAGGTTTCTTACACAGAGAAATTCTGTCTGACCGCCCCCCCCCCCCCCAAGAATATGTACACTTAAATGCCACCAGTGTTTCCCAGTGACTTGGATTTGCTTCTTGTATTTGATGCTATTGTCACGGGGACATGAGACTTTGCCAGCAGCAGAGTGGAAGCTCTCTAGGAATTCCCTTAATAGCTTCTTGGCACACAGCATGGCAACATGTTATGCATGATGGGAGCTTTACATATGTCATTGCTATCTGTTGAGATGATTTGTATAACTTGCCTGTGAGTAAAGTCTGTTAGTCACGTGGCCTCTTTTGAATAGAATGCTGAATGCTTAGGCTCACGCATCCTCACATTAACACATGAGTCATCCTGTGTTTTCAAACTCCTTGTTAAGTATTATGGTCATACTTGTATGACATCTTCTGCAGTATGCACATACTCAGCCATTCTGTCTGTGGCCCATGTAAATTGGTTTCACAGTCACCTCTAAAGACATCTGCATTATAACTTGTTAGTGAGCTAAAAGGAAATCATTAGATTTTTTTTTACACTAGGGAAGAATTACAATCCCTAAGTATACAGGAGTCTCAGTAGCCACCATCTCAAAGTGTTTACCTTGTCAATTAGCCATGCAGAGAAGGGTTAAGAGTGGATCACCGGGATTATTTACCCCATTCCTGTGGGATTCACCTCTAGGAATAGTTTTCTGGGTTAGTCTCTTAAGACTGCTATAGCCAATGACTGTACACGCAGAGGCTTTAAACAACTTCCTTTATTATTATAGTTCCAGAGTATGTAGAAGTTTGAAATCAAGACATCTTTGAAGGATCTGAGCAAGAGAGAACCTACCTCTGCCTCTTCCAGCTTCTATGGGTCCAGAGGTCACATGGCCTGTGGCTAAGTCCTCACACTGCCTCCTCTTCTGAATCTGTTTTTTTAAAGAATCCTAGGTCCAATACTTGATGACATCTTCAAAGTTAAATGTCCCAGCTTGAAAGGTCAGCTTTTAAGTTCTGGGGATAACCATGGACAAGTCCTTGAGGGCATTTTACCCACTGTACTTACTTTATGGCTGATGCTCATATGTACAGCCATCTCTGTTTATGGAGAAATCTTCCTGTGGATCAGTGGTTCTCAACCTTCCTAATGCTGAGACCCTTTAAAACAGTTTCTCAGATTGTGGAAACCCCCACCCATAAAACTATTTCCTTGCTTCTTCATAACCATAATTTTGCTGTTATGAATCAGAATGTAAATATATGATATGCGACCCTGTGAAAGAGTTGTTCTACCATGGGAGGGGTCATCACCCAAAGGTTGAGAACCAGTGCTGTAGACATAGTGAGTGACGTATGGGCAGCAAAGTTGGCAGCATTTACCACTACCATCCTCTATTCCTGTGTTCAAGGTGGGATGGGAAGAATTTCATGCACTAATGTACTCTTCCCATCAACTCTGACTTATCTACGATAGAAGCCAACACAGATTGCAAAAGAAGATGCGTCACGCCATATTCTGGGAGGTTATTTCTCCACTGAATCTTGATCACCCCACTCAGGATAAGCAGATAAATATCCACTTCTAAATACTGTGCTTCAAGGGACCTTCACAAATTAGAGAGTGTCATAGGAGACTCTTTACCATCACCTGGACTGCTCAAAAAGACAGAAGGCTCAGAAACAACTAATGTTGGGTTCACATGTGAGATTAGACACACACTACCAGATGCCACACTACAGTTTACTCACAGGAGTTGCTGAGCGGGTACCAGGGAGAGAAGCAGGAGAGAAAGAGACTTTTGCATGGTGGCGGCTCCTTTTAAGACAACGGTTGGGCATGAATTTACGTAGCCACACCTTGGGGTGTGCCCTCATATGCGGGGTGTGTTCTGCAGGTGCCATGTTGGATTTATCACATGGCTGCTATGTGCCAGGAATCCTTACAACTAAGACAGAGGAAAACTACCAGCACCATCCTAATTTGGAGGACATGATACATGTTTTGAAGGAGCAGTGTGACATATGCTGAATACCGAAGGAACAAGTGCCCACAGCCAAAGAAACAGAATTGGGGTCTTTGAACACTACCCTGGCCTCTATCACTGGAAATATGTGGAATAGTAACTGACATGTCACCTGAGGATATGTTGAGGCAGCATTTCCCCACTTAGTGAGATCCTTGCCCCACCCAAAATTTTGTAATTTATAAGGCAGGCACAGTGCTCACACCAGTATCCAGAACCTGGGTGGCTGAGGGGCCATAAATGCAGCAGAAGTTTTTCTGACCTGCTAGAGCCAAGGTCTGAACCAATCTCTCACCTGCAGTCTCACAGCAGCTTATAAAATAATTACTCAAAGGCTTATATTAATTACAGACTGTTTGGCCTATGGCTCAGTCTCATTACCAACTAACTCTTACAACTTAAACCATTTTTATTAATCTATGTATTGCCACGTGTTCTGAGGCTTTACCTGTGTCCCATTACGTCTTGCTTCCTGGGTGGCAGCTTGCGGCATCTCCCTGACTCTGTTCCTCTCTATCTCTGCTTTGCAATAGGCCCTAGCAGCTTTTTTAACCAATGGTAATAAAGCATATTCACAGTATACAGAAAGACCTCCCTCATCACATGGGTGTGAAAATAGCCTGGGTCACACTGTAAGTTTGAAGCCAGCTAGGCTACATATATAGTGAGGTCTTGACTCAAAAATAAAAAATCTGTGACTTCTAAATAAAACATTTAAAAACTGTTTTAAAATCACAGAGTCACAAACTCCCATGTACACTCTTGTCCTTGATAGAAATGCTTGGCCAGGCTCTTTTTCCTCTCAGGATTTTCTTTCATTTGTCAAAACTCTACTCACTTTTGATTGTGGGTTTTGTTCATTAATATATATTTTTTTTAAAGATGGGGTTCTGACGTCTGCGTCATCTGAGCGAGCTTTATCGAGCAAAGGCCTGGAGACTGAGAGACAGAAACACGTAGGTCACTCTTGAAAGAACAATGTCATTTATTGGAGTTCAGGGGAAGCCTTATATCCAGGGTTGCCCTTTGACCTTGAGTAACCTTGCAGCTCTCAGGCAACACCTGATCTTAGCCAGCTTCTATGTCCTCTGCTAACTTTCTGATTCCTTAATCACAGCACCTGCTTAGACATTGTTCCGATAATGGAAATGGATCAATTGGTTCTGGTGTGGTAACACCACAGGCCACTAAACAGTGCTAAGCCCAGGGGGCTGCAGGCCAACCTCCACACAGGATCTCATGTAACTCAGGATGGCCTTGACCTTCCTCTTTAGTTGAGGATGAACTTGAAATTCTATCCTCCTATCTCCACTTCCTGGGTGCTGGGATGAGGGCACATACTCCTAATGCCCAGTTTATGGCATTAAAGATTGGACCCCAGGACTTGTGTATGCTATGCAAGCACTCTATCAGCTGAGCTACAGCCCCTAATCCCCAATCACAGGTGATCCACTGAGTTTGCTGCCTTTACCATGTGATTCTCTGCTTTCTTCTCCTTCAAAGCTTCATGGCAGTTTACTGGGTTTGCTGGCTGTGCATGTCATTTCTCTGTGTTTAACCTCTGTTTTTCTAATTAAACTTGAATTCCATGAAGACAGCATTGGAGTCTCTTCGGGAATCCCCACAGAGTTCAAGACAAATCCCCGTCACGAACTGTACAGTCAGTATATATCTGAACTGAAATAGTTGGAAAATGTTGAGAATCCAAATATATTTCTTTATGTACTTATCTTCCTAAAACTTAGTCAACTGTTTAAAAAGATGATCAGCTTTTGGGATTGGACACCAGCTTGTAGGTTTCTTTCCCATACTCACCTAATGTCCCTAAATGTAAAGACCCTTTATAGTCTTCTTCTGTTCTTCCTCGTGTTTGAAACAGTGTACAGGCGAATGTTACTCACAGATCTCATTAATGAGTCTCTTGCTCCCTCATTGAGACCATTGATTTAGAAGTTAAGCAGAGGCAGGGGTAACCACAATCCTGGCAGCAGGCTGCAAGTTCCAGGGGTCAGGGTTGCTGTTTTGCAGCACTATGGCCCTTGCACATATAAAATACCCTACCTTAATTGTGTATTCTTTGCAGGAGTCCATGTTTCTAGATTAGGAAGTGGGAGGATATCTTATTTGAGACAGAGCACTTTCAGACAGACCCAAGGATGGCAGGTGCACCGTGACATCCAGGGAAGAGTGCTGAGGTCTCCTGTCAAGGGAAATAAAGCTCTTTTCTGGAAGGTTGTGAAAAGCCATCCCCCAGCTTCTAGAACTCATTTGTAATTGGCTAACCACAGGGGACTCTGTTCACTCAACCACTTCCCTCATCTTCCCACTTGCTGAATATGTGTTCCCAGTTATTGACTCCAGATGTGTTCGGCCGTCTCTTCTTTGGTTCTGTAATTTCCTGGCAGATTCTGACCTCTGTGGAGACCCTTTATAGTCTTCTTCTGTTCTTCCTCGTGTTTGAAACAGTGTACAGGCGAATGTTACTCACAGATCTCATTAATGAGTCTCTTGCTCCCTCGTTGAGACCATTGATTTAGAAGTTAAGCAGAGGCAGGGGTAACCACAATCCTGGCAGCAGGCTGCAAGTTCCTGCCACAGTCTCCCAAGGTGAAGTACATGGCCCTCCCCAGGTCCTTCCTCCAACCCTGGCTCTTAGTTTGAAGATAGTTTTTTAATCCCATATGCGACTCTGTATTCAGGTCATTGAAGCCCTGGTCTGTCCTGATTATATACAAGTCTGGAAGCCAGAGGATAATTTATCTCAGTTCATAGTTAGTACTTATTAAAAAGATCACAAATTATCAGACCTTCAGTGCTCACTGAATATATCTGAAAAGTCAAGGCATAAGTAAGATTAATAGAGATGGAGCTTATCTCAACTTTGGGAATTGTCTCTCCCCCCCCCCCCCCCCCCAAATAAGCCATTGTAAGAGGGTCAGCTAGGGCCAGGGCACTATTGAGACAAATGTGCCTGCTAGGCAGATTCCTTTAGAAAGAGAGCAGCAGGTGGCCAGGCCACTGTGGGAAATAGTTATTGACCTTGACCTTGATGCACTGGGCTTCTTCATGGTTAAGCTTCAGCTTAGTAATGAGTGTCCTGGCTAAGGGTGGGGTTGTGCACCCAGTGGCCAGTTTGGAATACTAAGTCCCCATGTTGCCCCCAGTGCGTCACCCAAAGGTTTATAGCATCTTCAACAAAACCTCTATACCGTAGGGTTTTTTTTTAAGGTTTTTGTTTGTTTGGTTTTTTGTTTTTTTGTTTTTGTTTTTTTTTTTTCTCTTCTGTTTTGTTATGATGCTGGGGACTGAACCCAGGATTTAACACATCCCAGAAAAGCACATCGTCACTGAGCCTAGAGCCTACACCTCCAGACCAGGCTCAGCTTCTATTTCATATGTGTTTGTGTTCATGGGTGCATGTGCACATGCACGTGTGTATATGGAAGACAGAGGACAACCTTGGGTGTCATTCCTCAGGCACCATCCATCTTGGTTTATTTATTTATTTGTTTGTTTGTTTGTTTGCTTGGGACGGGGCTCTCTCTCATTTGATCAAGAGCTTTCCCATGAAACTAGGTTGTCTTAGGGATCTGTCTGCACTGAGATTAAAGCTCATGCCTTTTTTGTTTGCTTGGCTGTTTTGGGGTGGGGTGGGGAGGTGCGGGTGGAGGGATCTAGAGACTGATTTCAGGTTCCTGTGGTTTCGAGGCAAACACTCTAGCAGCTGAGCTATCTCTCCAAGACCTTCTTCCCAGGATCTGTCTCTTTCTGCTAAGTTACCCGAGTGATCACTTGATATAGGCTTAGCCTGTATTCATTGTAAACCATGAGGGCTGGTTGAGGGACAAAAAGATTTTGAACAACTGTAAGTCATCATTATAAAGCAATGCCCAGTGCAGTGGCAAACATTTGTAATCTCAGCACTTAGGAGGCTACAGCACAAGGATGGCATGATCATGATCAGCTTGGGCTAAATAGTAAGACCCTGCCCCGCCCTCCCCTCAAATCATGAATTTGAATGCCACTCCAGCAGGGCAGAGGCTGCTGCCATTTCCACATCCTGGGCAGCGTCCTGGATGTCAAGAAGTGCTCATTACTTGTCTGGGATATCATGTCCTCATGCAGCAAAGCTTTTGTAGGACCCAGTTGCTTTACCATCTTCTCTGATACAGCACCCCACGCTTCCTTTCCCTTTGCTGAAGTAAATTGTCCCTCTTCAGCTGTGGACCCTTCAGCAAGTTGTGCACCTGGTAACTCTACCAGGCATGAAATGAGGTGGAACTGGAATCAGTGTAGAGCTTTTAAAGTTCAGTGCACACCACTGATACACTCGCCAAGTCCACAGTTTCCTCATAGCATCTGGCTGCCTACCGGGGGTGATGCAAGGAAAATATGAAAACTGACCAGGGCAGTTACTCCCAGGGCTGGGACTAAGCCACAGTGATGATGCCCACTTGCCCTCCTTGAACTTCTAAGAAAAATAGTGATAAGGCCTTGATGAAAGCAAGTGAGGCACTTACCTTGGGGTGCAAATTTAAGGAGACAAAAGCCCCTCAGTAATTGTGATTTTAATAGTCTTTAGATTAGCACTCCCATTGCTATGACAGAGTACCTGGACAAGGCAAATTAAGGAAGGACTTCTTTTCCGCTCTGGGTTTGAAGGGATACAGTCCATCATGGCAGGGAAGGCCAGAGTGAGGCACTAGTCACCTTATGCTCACAGTCAGGATGCAGTGAGCGATGAATGCTAGCTCCTGGCTCAGTCCCTCCTCTTCCTTTGTCCCCAGGCATAGAATAGCACCGCCCACATTCGCAGTGGGTCTTCATTCTTCAGTTAAACCTTTTTGGACCTAGGTGTTGCCATGGTGACATGAAGATTGAATACCCTGCTTTTTTTTAAAAAAAAATCAAAAGCAAGGTAGCCACCTCTGATGAACAAAGGCTCAGAACTAACTTAAAGATCAGATTGGTAAGCTACAGTTATTTAGAAATTATTATCACAGTTTCATCTCAGATGGAACGTGGCTCAGCACAGCAATGGTAGGCTAAGTGTCTGTTCTCTGGGGATGGATGCAATGGGGCTTTCTCGATGTACTATGACAGTAAGGAGTTTTCTGTAGACGAGGCTGTCCAGCAGTTGCCTCTTCCCCACGTTGAGACAGCTGTCACAATCTAGGGTAACAAGCATGCCTCCTCGGGCCCTTTCCTTTATAAGCACACTTCTTGGATGGAGAAGGTGGCTAGAGCTGGAAGGTTCTGCTTCTTCCTGTCACTTTTCCTTGGGTATCTCTCTGTTCATCGCTTTATCCTTTTCACATACTGGTGAATTTTAGTGAATATTAATATTTGTGCTCTGGGTGAGGAGAATATCACTGATTGGCTGATTGTTTAATTGGTTTCCATTTTAGTTATCTCGTATTATGTGTTGTTCATACATTTAAAAATAAGATTAATGAAGAGCCCAAAATGTCCCAAATGCCATCTGTTCTAGGGGATAATGGAATACTGTGGATTCTAATACCGGACTATTTGGCTGATGAAGGCCACCTTCTGTTTATATAAAGCCACTAGAATGCTTTCCATCTTCCCAGCATGTCCCCAGACCTTGATTATGCTTTTAAGAGCTTCATGCTTCTCCTTATAACCCCAGATCTTATCTCTCAATCTTTCTGTCTACCTATGAAGAGAGTGCTGTCCCTCTGCAGTGTGGATGTTTCTAGAACTCTCTTCCCACCCACAGATGCTCAAATTCACAGGTGCTCAAGTTCTCTCCATAAAGTGGGGCAGTGCTTGCTTTTAATAGTCATGCATCCTTCCATGTAACCTAAATCTCTTCTAGATGGCTTATATTATTTAATATAATGTACTGTTCTGCTGAAGTTTTAGGGGAAAATAAAGGGAGAAGGTCATATTCAGCATAGATGCCTTCCCCCATCCCAACCCATGGTTGGCTGAATCCAGGATTTAGAAACTTCACACATGGAGGGCTCTCCATCTCTCTCTCTCTCCTTTCCATAGCCAATGCTTCCCACCAGTGCTCAGGGAAGTATCTTCGGGGTGGCCACCTACCAACATCGAGGAAGCATCCTAGGCTGACTGAGAATTGGCTCAACGGTCCAGGTACTGGCCTCCTTCCTCCGTCCTGCAATTTTGAAGCTTGCCCTTTCCAGGCATTGTATGTGACAATTGCTGCATAGAGTTGATCAGTTCATTGAGACTAGAAATCTGAAAAAATACTGGATGAATCTAGTTCCATCTGGAGAAGGCATACCTTCAAATACTACAGCACTAGGGACCAGCGTATACTCTATGAGCAATACTGTGTACCCTGGAGGAGGGAAGGAGCTATAGGAAGACAAATTTTCACCTAGTGTGTGAACATTTCCCCTGATAGAAAGATCTGTCTTAGGGCAGAGTGGTCTGTTTTATAAAGCCACTAATGTATTATGTAAGGACCACTCTCAAAACTTCCTTTCAGTGCTGTGCCTGTGTGTCATCTTTGAAAGGATACTGATACAAGACATGACATACTTTTTAGGAGAGAAAAGCGTTTATCTGTTTGGCTAAATGCTTCTTAATAATAGCGTCTCACATCAGCAGCCAGGCACATATATGTGTAAACGCAGGATATGTTATATGTTCCTAAGATAGAAATGGGAAAAGAACTGACAGGTAAGTAGAAGGAATCTTATTTTCCAAAGACCTCTTGGTTCATTGCTTTAGGGCCCAAACGACTTGTTCAGCCAACCCTTCCTGGCCCATTTTTTATTTATGTGGACTTTATTTAGTCTAAAGTAAATTCACAAAAATATATGTAAGTGGTGTTTACATTAACATTACATTAAGAAATTGGTTTACTATCTGGCCAAGAGCCAGTGGATTCATTACTCTGGGAGGGCAAGAGCTGGAGAGAGATTGGGAGAAAGAGAAGGGGGGGGGGGAGGGAGAGAGCATGTTAGGCTTGCTAACCTTTTTGGGCAAATTCTTTCCCAGGGCACTCCAGTTCTCCTTAGTGGCAAGGACTCTATCTCCTCATAGCTCTGCCAATCCTGCTTACAGTGAGACCTAAAGAGATTTAATTCTTTCTGATTTCCTACATCTTTTATGTTGATGTGATTACAGTGTTTGTGTTCTGACCATTTTATAGAAGATGCTGGGAGACAAAGAGTTGGGGGTGTGTGTAGAGGCTGGGAGCCCGGCCAGGCGAGTTTCCTTTAGAGGGCAACTGACTGGCCAGTCACTTACATGCCATATTCCTGTTTTTTGATCTGTTTAATTAAAAACAAACAAGAAATGCCATGAGGTGTTGGGAATAAAATGACAAAAATATAATAATGGCTTCAGCATGGTGCTTAGTACATGGGAATTGTGATTGTTAAGAAGCACATTTATAAAAAATCCAGCTATCTGGATGGGCATAGGGGCCCAAGTCTTTAATCCTGGCACTCAGGAGACAGGGGTAGGTCTCCAAGTTTGAGGCCAGCCTGGTCTCATATATAGTGAGGCTCTGTCTTACTTACACACACACACACACACACACACACACACACACACACACACACACACACAAATATCAGAAGAACAAAACAAAAGCACTTCCTCATAACACAGATCATAGAAATCTATTTCTGAATGGGACTTTATCTAGTCTGGTGGCCTACAGGGTCTTTTTATTTGTTGTGGTTTATGCCTTTTTGTAAGGTAGGAATATTATATTATTAGTGCAGAATATTATAAGAAATGTGATGTGTCAGCGAGATACAGGCAAGGTAGGGTAGAGGTCGTGCATTAGTCACCTTCATGTTACAATAATGAAAGGCCTCAGCCAATGTCCTCACTTTTCTACTGTGCAGACACCATGGCCAAGGCAATGTATGGGACACAAGGGGGTCAGTGGGAGGGAAGGGAGTCTAAGGGGGAGAGCAGTGGGGATGTGCAGTGGAATGTGTAATCTTTTATAATAGTGTTAAAGGCCCATCCTAATGGCCATATGACCTGTCCTGGGCCCACCTCTTGAGGTTCCATACTCTCACTTCTTAGAAGCATCAAGTATAACAAATGGACCTTAGGGAGGCACTTGCCCAGATCACAGCAGAGGAGCCAAGGTCTCACCTTCAGTCTCTGGAAGATTCTGAGTGAGGCACATGACTCTTCCCAGAACATACTTTACAAACCACACATCAGGTCTACACCACCATGTCACTGGAGGAATGATGAAAAGTTGGTTGCCTGTTGTCTGGTTTGCTGTTAGACTGTCTCCTACAGCTGAATGAGAAAAGACAGGACCAGAGCACGTGGGAGCGTACGACAGAACACTAGAAAAAAAATCTGAAAATCTAGAGCCTCAGTTTACCCTTCTGACCCTTTCTCCCTACAGTAAGATGACAACCTTTCGGGTGGCCCTTTTCCATTCTCAGATTTATTTTTAACTGTTTCCGGTTTGCCCGAAAGCATTTCCTGTGACCTGCCAGTGCCTTACTTAGAACCTCAAGAAGATATAGCTCTGTAGGCTTCCTTGCCCTCTGACAGCAGCAGCTCATCCCCTTCCTGAACCTCTGCCTTTTGCCTCAGGTGGTCTCAGTGAGGGAACAGTAAAGTGCTATGCTTTCCAAGGGCTTGGATGTTTCGGGTGGTTCACTTCAGCCCCTTGTCCAGACTCTCTTTCAGGCATCCTAGCTGAGTTTAGAAAATGTAAACATCAAAGCTGACTTGGTGAAAGTTGGAGGGCGTGTATTTTCTTTGCGATAAGGCTGTGTTTGCACAAACAAATTCAGAATGTTTGGAAAAGAAGTGTGTGACCACAGTGCTCCTTCCAACAAAGCCCCCTCCCTCCATCTCATGCATCTTCATGCCCCTGTGGAAAGCTGAATGTCTTTACTTGTTTTTGAGAAATAGAAGAAAATTGTGTTGGAGGTGAGGGGAAGCCAGAGCTCTCTTGCTGGAGTCCTGGGCAGCAACTGTTACCTGGTCTCTGCCACGTTATGTGAATGCCCACCTGCTCTCTGGACTGGGGACTCCCTAAAACTGCATTCTTTTACATGTGTTTTTGAGCCCCCCCCCCCCCAACTCACAGCCTGGCTTAGAGTTGGTAACTGAAAGTGTTGTCTTAAGAAAAAAAATCCCAGTTGTAAAATCAAACACTGGGGAAAAAAAATTCTCTGGGGGCTCTTTCTGTATCAAAGAAAAAGATATACTGCCATGGTATTTTTCTGGGAAAAAATATTGATATACAATTGAATTAAAGACTACTGTTATGACAAAGCAGGAGGATTTCCCTTGTAGGAACTAAAACTCCAATTTCTTAGGCCAATAGAGCTAAACAGAAGACAAAATAAATTCTGAAACACATGGGAAAATCACTAGGAGTTAATTTATACTCAGTATACATCTAGTAAAAATCAAGATCTTCATTGAACTTACACAGTTCTCATATCAGTCCAATAAGATGGGCTATTGTTAACCCTTTGAGGGTTAAAGGCATCCACACACAGTAGCGGTAGGCTGGACTAGTCATAACTCAACAATTGAGGACAATAATGAAAACCAAGAAATCCAGTCATAACCATTGCAAAAATAAAGATACAACAGCCCAGATGACTTACTGAAGGCTCAGGTGTCCTATGTCTGAGTTTTGGAGAAAGACCAAAAAAGTCTTCAATCTAATTTTTTTGAAATTATTATTTCTTGTTCTGGTTTGACAAAGAATTTGAGAAAAGATCTCTCTATTTGATTTTATTAACAAATTATATTTCTTTTGTGTGGTCTACACATTTCACCAGTAGACAGAACCCACGTAATTATTAATTCATCAACATGGGGATATTTGTAGGTCTACATTATTCCTACAAGATGAAAATGGAGGTTTAGTGAGGCAAAGATAGTTGCTCAAGTATTTTAGAGTGGAGGTTCAGGCCTGGCCTGCTGTGTCAGCTCAACACTGCCCTCTGCTCACACAATCCCTAATTTCCTCAGGCTATAGTGTGAACATGAGCTGCCTTTTTCTCTTGTAGGTTCTTCCCTTGAGTGGCTCTTCGAACATCTTGACCTGCTCTTGAGGAAATACTGCTTTCCTAGGTTTCCCGATTGCCACTCAGTCATGAACCAGCCAGACCTAGCTGATGACCCAGATTCTAGCCCTGAGCCCCTGTGCACGGTGTGTGGCCAGAACCACTCCTCAGAGGAAAACCATTTCTACAGCTACGTGGAAGACGTTGATGACGACCTCATATGCCACATCTGCCTGCAAGCGTTACTGGACCCCCTGGACACTCCATGTGGACATACCTATTGCACCGTGTGTCTCACCAACTTCTTGGTGGAGAAGGACTTCTGCCCTGTGGATCGCAAGCCTGTGGTTCTGCAGCACTGCAAGAAATCCAGCATCCTGGTCAACAAGCTTCTTAACAAGCTGTTGGTCACCTGCCCTTTCACAGAGCACTGCACTGAGGCGCTGCAACGCTGTGATCTCCAGCATCATTTCCAGACAAGGTAGGGACCCTTCCTTCTCTTTTCCCAGGGCCAGCTAGTGAGACCCCAACCAAGGTACAGATGAGGGCTCACTCATTTCCCTAGGGCCTGGTACTCCCAGTGCCCTGGCACCCCCAGCACTCTACAGGATGCCCATTCTTTTTCTTTGTGTCTGTTTCAATAGGACACAGTCTAGGTGTTTATGGCTGTGAACCAGTGTGAGCAAATGTCACTAAATAGGATTGTGTTGTGTGTATGCACTTACGTGTTTGTGGTTTTGAAAAATGGTGGTGTGAACTGTTAGGGTTGGGACATCGATGATCACCCCTGGGTCATATTTTCAAATGCTCTCTTCTTGGCCAAATGTTGTTGTCTGGGGATGTGGCAGAAGCTTCACGAGATGGGGGCTATAACTAGAAAAAAAATGCTTACTGGGATACTGAGGGCATACCCTTGAGGTTATGCTAGGTCCTCGTTCCTCTCTTTTTCCTGGCTGTCCTCCTCATCAGAATGAACAGAGACCTCTGATACTGTGAGCTCAAACCCTTCTATAAGCAAGCCATCTTTTTTTTTTTTTTTAAATTGGTTTCAGATCTACATTAATTAAATGTAATTAATTATATATAAAAATACACTATTTGTTTAATTCAAATCTTTATTGGCATATCTTATCATATGTAGTATTGGATTTTATAATGACAACTTGTTTTAAATAAACCAGCTAAGTCCTTAAATGAGAAATTCAGAAGGCTATCACTCTTCATTCTAGTTTCCTATTTCTCCGATCAGTGCCATGACCAAAAGCAACTGGGGAAGAAAACAGTTTGACTTACACGTCCTCATCACTGTCCATCATTAAAGGAAGCCAAGGAAGGAATTTGAGGCAGGACCTGAAGCAGAGGTCATGGAGGAACACTATTTACTGGCACATTCCGTGGTTTACACAGTTTCCTTCTTCTAGCATCCAGGAACAAGGTTGGCACCACCCACAGCTGGACACCCTCTTGCATCAATCATTACTCAAGAAAATGTCCCCCAGACTTGCTTATTGGCAATCTGATGGAGACATTTTTTAAATTGAGGTTCTCTGCCCAGATGACTGTAGCTTGTATCAAGCTGACGTAAAATGAAGCAGAACACCCTCTTTCTGTTTGTCTTTTCGCCAAGGTACACACAATTTTGGCAGAAATGTGATATGCTTCTTGCTGCTGGTGATGGACCTCCCCTGGTCCCCCACCTGCTTCTCACTTGGTCCCTTTTCACTGTCGTGTGCCTGAACATCTCTGTATGGGTGGCCTCACTGGTGGCTCTAGGCCTGTTCCCCATGAGGAACTCTTCTCAGCATGCTTAAGGTGCTTAACCAAGGGTGAACAATATACCACAATTATTTTGTAAGAGGAAATTTGCAGGCTTGTATTTACCTTGGTTCCTGTCATAGGAAGAGCAAGAGGCAGGTGCATGAAATTTTTTTTAAAGGTCACATACCTTAGGTCATGAATCTGTGGCTTTGTCTGGTGAGACATAAGTAGATTCTCTACCTCTAACGTGAAAGTTTTTGTTTTGTTTTATCATACAAGGGCCTGAGTGTTATGCGTAGCACAGGTTTACCATGTTGGTTATGCCAGTGGACTCAAGATGCCCAGCCAGATGTTTCTACTGTAGGTTTGCAGTAAATGCTGGTTTCAGACATGGAGACCCACCTCCATAATTTCCCAAAAGAAGGTGTGGTAAAGGAGATGGTGGGAGGGAGCCTGTTGGCAATCTTTACTGATAATTTTGACCAGGTGTCAGAGGCATTGTGGAGATGAAGTAAACCCAAGGTCAAAAACAAAGTAGATTCTGGCCCAACTATGCCAAGACCAGGGGACACACTGGGTAGGGAATATAGGAGGCCTAAAAAAGAAAGAGTCCCCTTGGAAATTCCTCTGCATGTGCCTTTGCCATATTGCCATCTCCTTTGTGGGATGTATTATTTTCTTGATGCTGTTCTAATAGTTATCTGACTTCACACAACTCAAATTTATTATCTCAGAGTTCTCTTGAGGGTTAGAAATCCAATATGGTTGTCACCAGACCAACATCATGGGGTTTCTGGGCTGAGTACCCTTTGGGATGTAGAGGAGGCTTTCATATCTTACCCTTTCCAGTTTCTAGATGCTTCCTTTCTGGCGGTGGCCAAGCAGTAATGGGGGAATAGTATCACTGGAGTGGACTGTGGCAACCAGTGGAGCCACAGGGAAAAGAATCCATACTTAGCTGCCCAAATCGAACTTTTATTCATCTCCTGCCCATGCTACCCCATGACCAGGACATCTCAAGGAAGCTGGGGGAAGTGTCGGTAATCACACAATTGGTAATGATTTGTACTTGGGAAGGAGCTGTGAGGGAGGAACCCCAGACTGACAGAAATCTAGTCACTTCTTCAGGCTGTGGCTCTCTGGGGAGGAAACCCCCCACCTCAAGGAAGCATGGGCCTCAACACCTGCCTTTGCACCTCCTTCCTCCACACTAAAGCTGCCTAAGTAAGTTGACACCAGCATTTCCCAAAATACACATTAGTCATCAAGTGCTTAATATATACACAGATGCCCTCCATTACCAGCCCGAGCATTTGTTGGCAAAGATTAAGAATCTGGAGCTAGCCCTGTACTTGCCTTCTGATCCTTCATAGACCTTGGCCATTACTGGACCACCTTTTCTTCTGCTTAGAAGGTACATTAAGAAGACCCAATATCTATTGCATTTTTAGGTATCTGTTGAACTGGAAAGACTCAAGTGACCAGGAGATAGTGTCTCTTTGCATGAGGCCTCAAGGGTTGTGGCTGACGGTTGGGACCATTGTCCTGTGGATATGCTAGGGAGAACTTTCGTGAAGACATTTGGCTCATTTCTGCCCCCCCCCCCCCCCATTTCTTTGAGATAAGCTCTCATGAGGAATACATTGGCCTGGCCCTCTATATGTAGCTGAAGAAGACTTTGAATTCTTGGTCATCTTGCCTTCTTCATCTCCAGAGTGATGGGACCACAGACATCCAGCACCACATGTTACAATTTAGTTCTGTTTTTCGTTTTTTGATTTTTCAGGACAGGGTTTCTCTGTATGCCCCCAGCTGTGCTCATTCTGCAGACCAAGCTGGTCTCAAACTCGGATACCTGTCTGCCTGCTTCTCTCCTGAGTGCTAGAATGAAGGGCATGCATCACCACTGCCTGACTACAATTTAGTATTTTTGATCATTCTATATTGTTACTTTATTCAGTAGATATGCATATAAACAATATTTTAACTTGACAAAAATTGCTAAGCTGGGGATGTAACTCAGTTGATAAAGTCTTGACCATGTACAAAACCTTAGGTTTGATTTCCAAACACCACATAAATCAGGTGTAGTGGTGCACACACCTGTTATCCCAGAAATGGAGGGGTTAGAGGCCAGAGGCTCAGGAGTTCAAGGTCTTAACAATATAGGGAGTTCAAGGCTAGCATGGGCTAACTAATGCCCTGTCTCCAAGAAGACATTTATGGTGTACAACATCATGCTTTAAATATTGATGCATTGCGGAGTAGATTAATGAAGGTATTGAATTTGCATTACTCATATCAAATTTTTGGTGCTGAAAACTCAAATCTACCGTGTACAAGATCTGGTGTAAACTGGTGATATCAGAGAGGAGGGTTTGTAGACTTCTTCCTCTTGTTTCATTGAATTTCGCATCTCTAACAGATGGTAGCCTTGCATCTTGGGTACAGCTGCATCACATCTGTAAACAGATGCTGTGATTGCTGGGATTCTGGCCGTGTACATACAATGACCTTCAGAGCCTGAGCCGGGGGAAGCTTTGGTAAAACATGCTGGATGAACTGTGGCTGTGAGCTAGAGGCCCATCGATGACACTTGCCTCAGATTAGAGCACCTTCTGGGAGTGTTGGGAGCTAGGGACCTGGTGTGTGGAATCTGATCGGTGCTGTTGACTTCTGCCATCTTCTATGATTATGTCACATGTATCTGCTTAGAGAGTTCCCAGTAGGGAATACAGGCTTATTGAGTTGGATGGCAACCTTCCCAACCAACATGTAATGCCAGGAGACATCATGGAGGTGCTGCAAAGGGCCTGGCTAGTAAGTCTCCCTCCATGTCTCTGTCTTTGTGAGTGTGAGTGGACACCAGCTTGCTACCTACCCCCTGGCTTCTGAGCAAGACAAGTCAACACCTCATCTGCACCATGTGACAACCTTTTCTGTATGTATGACATTTATCAAGGGCCATAAGTCCTGATGGAAGAGACCAATTTCTGCTTCTGAGGAAATAGCCCTAGAAGGATAAAGAAGAGAAGCAGAAAACAGCCCCTCTGGGTTGCTTCACAGGCAAGCAGTGCACCCTCTGTGTCTCTTATTCTCTTGACATTTTGGTGTGAGCCTTAGCCCATAGTGGCCGAGCCCGGATTCTCTTACTCTTTAAAAGTGGTAGATAATAGAGCTGGCCCTCCCAAAAGACCTACTGGCAAGGAAAAAGAAATCATTGTTCAGTGTTCTGAAAGAAGCTGGAATGAAAACATGATTGAATTGACTCCAGCCCCACCTGGCTGCAGGTTCTCAGGGATGAGTGTCTTGATTCAAGTCTGGCCAGTGTCCCAGGAGTACCTTCTTCAAAGATCTACCCTGGACCCTCTTTTGACCTTGACTACTGTCAGGGGCCCTTTCCTGTTTTGTTTTGTTTTGTTTTGTTTTGTTCATTGCAATCTAGGCTTAGCTGGTTGTCCACAGTCTAGGCAAGATTTCACTGCAGGAAGAAGAAATTGTGGGCATCAATTCTGAACCTGTAAGCATATTACTAATCAGTGGGGTTTTTTTTTTTGTTTGTTTGTTTTGCTTTGTTTTGTTTTTAAACTGGTCATTTCAGGTCAGCTGGACATACACACTGGCACATATTCCTACAGTGACTTCATTTGATTTGATTTGATTTGATTGGGCTTTGTTCTTTTGAGGCAGGATCTTTCCATGTAACTCTGGCTGTCCTGGAACCCACTTATTTTAGGCCAGGCTGGCCTTGAACCTCTAGAGATCTATTTGCCTCTGCTTCTCTGGTTCAGGGATTATATACCATCATGCCACGCCTTATTATGACTTTCTAGCCCTGGATTCAATTTGGTTCTCTCTTCACCTCTGTTTAGCAAAGAGAAACAAAATAAGAAACAGAAATGATGGTGGCTATCTGAAGTGTTCTTGCCTGGGATAAAGAGGACAGCCAGCAAAACACCAGGGCAAGGATTAGGGTCAGGGCTGCTTACTAACAAGGAAGCTGTAGAACAATAACAATGGTTATTCCAAGTGAGGGTTTTTGTCCCCAAGGGAATTATACTAATTAGGATCACATCTGGCAGGGCCGGAGGACATCAAGTGGTATAGGATTAAGGAGCTGGAAGTTTTATTTTTCTCTTGGAACACAAAGTCTCAGGTAGCAAGGCTAGAACTAAAATGACGTCACCCGATGCCATCAAGAATCCAGGCTTCCTTCTGGTTTTCAGCTTAGTATTCACCCTTAAGCTTGTCACTGTATGTTCTCAAAATGGCCATTCACCACAGTCTCACATAGAAGTTTCAGGCTGGAAGGGAGCCGAGACTGTTTTCCTTTAAAGAACTTTCTAGAATGTCTCTACCAGTGAATTTGGTTTTATACCTTATTGGCCTAAATTGTGATCCAGGACCGCTCATGTAGGAGGGGCTAAGTACATTGCTGACATGAACAAACCTGTGTTCCCTTAGAACAGATACCTGATGGGCAGCCAGCAGTGGCTGCAGTCGTGACAAGGAGACAGCAGGAAGGGACGCCTTTATTTTTATGTTACAGTCTCATTCATTTATTCATAGATTTTATTTCCCTGAAATTCAAGGGGACAAATGGATGGGCACCGTTCATTTTTCCTAGGTGTAAGGAGCACCCTGCCATGTCTGTTCACACCATTGTGAAGTCATGGTGGGAGTAGCTCACTGTTCAGGAGTTAGGGTCTGCACCTCTAAGAAGAGCTTGTCTCAGAACTTGGTAAAGTCACATTTAGGAAGAGATGACCTTATATCGCCTTCCTCAGAAAAGATGAGAGAAGGGTCCAAGCCACCGTCTAGGCTGAGTCACTGTTACTAATAGTCATTAAACACTCACTGGTGTAGGCCTTCATAGCAATACTCTGAGTTGAATGCTGTTATTGTTGATATTTTCTTACAGAGGAGGAAACGAAAACTCAGAGAGGATCAAGCAGCATGCCTGGGACACCCAGCATGAGGCAGAGCTAGGATTCAGATTTCAAGCTTGTCACTTCAGCACTAATAACCAAACCTGACTTCCTCTTTACCGCTGTTGATTAGCTCTGACTCACTTGTGCATACCAGTCTTCCCTGTCAGAGAATTCAACGAAATTTGCAATGACTGTGTCAGGCTTTATCAGGATTGCTTGTGTCTGATCTAGACTATACAAGTTCAGTGTGAATGAAAAGCTTGGCTGTGTTTAAACGCTCTTGGCCCTGCCTTGCCCAGCTCCATGTCAAGCTATGTAGTTGACTGCAGGTTTCTCTCCTTCTGTAGAAAATCCCACACTCCTCTTCCTCATGGGTGTGCTGTCTGTTGATCTGGAATGTAAGTGTCCTTTGAGCCATTTCTCCGTAGACTTTGAGTTGGCGAGATGGACTAACTCTCCTTGAATATGGAGTCTTGAGAGCATCTTGGCTGCCCAGCGCTCAAACATATAATCCTTACCTCCTTTTAAGCTGGAAGAAATCAGAGTCAGGTCTCATGATAAACCACACATGCTAACTTCATTTCTGTAACTGAGGCTCAGACACTGCAACTAAATGCTTAGTGCTTAGTTCAGGGAAGGATGGTGGTGACTGTCTTCACCACAGCCCAAGCCCTTGTTTACACAGCACCTCTGTCTGTTTGGGGCTATTTTCAAAGAAAACAGTCTGGTCTCCTGGGGAGAGTCTGTCTTCAAAAATTGACCAGCACAGCATCCCTTTGGTCACCTGGATAGTGGTGGTCAGGATAGTGAAGGGTAAAGTGTCACAGACTCATATTCTGAATGTGCATCCATGCTCCATGCTCGCCAGGGGGTGGTTCTCCTTTCCACTTTCGGCACCTCCTGTGAGGTGGCATCACAAAGCAGAGGGACTCCAGGCTTGGCTCCAGAGATGCTAATTTGAGTGTCTCTCTGCAGCAGGCTGCAGTATGGCTTTTAATTATTCACTCATTCACATGCGGAGTTGAATGTGCCATGCCCATGCCCTCTTCCAACACGGCTTCACTCACAGCCCGCCTGCTCCTAGCCAGTGATGTAAATGTACCAGCTGCTTCCCAAGAGCCAGTCCGAATCCTGCAGGAGGGGCCCATCCCTCTCCCAGGCATCAGCCTGCTGCCTTCAGCCTAAGCCCTCTTGCCAACCATGGTGGGTCTCTCCCATCTCTTATCACCTTATTGGAGATGCACAGAGCTAATCCTCTTACTGGCTTATAATTTATAGTGTACCGTAATCTACAGGCTCCAAGACAGATGCATCATTATCTTCTGATTGTGGGGACATGAACAGATTTGCTTAAAGGGGCTGCCCTGAGCTCACTGAGGTGGTCAGGAGGAAGACACAGGCTGCTCAGAACATGAAGGCTCTTCTGCTTCTGGTTCTGCCCTGGCTGAGTCCTGCTAACTACATTGACAATGTGGGCAATCTGCACTTCCTGTACTCGGAACTGTGAGTCTCCTCTGTGCCTGCATCTGCTCCCCACCCTCGTGTGTGTGTGTGTGTGTGTGTGTGTGTGTGTGTGTGTGTGTGTGTGTGTGTGTGTGTGTGTGTGGTGGATAGAGGTGGTCTCTGAGTCACTTTCTCAGCTAGTCTATTCTGTTTCTAGCAGTAATTCTGCATATACTGCATGTGTTTGAATAAAATTCCTTGTGGTAGTTAGGCAGCTTGCTTAGTACTCTGTGACTTAATAGAAAATACCATTTTAATGGTCATGCTGCTTCCCCAACAAGGCATCCCCCACTTCTGTGCTAAAGCTGTGTATGTGTGTGTTCAGCCTTTTCTTGATAGATGTGACTTCTTTCCTTTTCCATAAATAGAACTGATAGAACAGTTAAGATCAGAACTTGTACTTAAAGCTGTGTTTCTTGCATAGGGGATTCCTAATGACAACCAAAGTCTTTTTATTGAGACTATCAGAGCCAATACCTGAAGACAGGTGTAGTGTCCATAAGGAGAAAAGATATAGCCTTGTGTGCATTAAAAGTGTAAATTTTATTTTTATTTTTGATGATTTCTAAACAAGAAGTAAGAACCATGGAAATAATCATGTCATTGATGCCCATAATCCCATATGTCAACCTCAAGATTACTAATTCTAGCAAGGCCATCCAAGGCTTGCAACCATTATAGCAAGACCCTGCCTGAAAAAAATGCCTACAAACATATATACACATAAAAAGATATATCCATATACACATACACATATATACATATGTTTTTAAATTTTCTCGAGTAAATGTAGCTGTCATAAAATTTCACTCTCAAATATTTTACAGAATACTTCTAAAACATAAATAAATCTTCGTACATGCCTAGTGTCTATTTCATGAGAGGAAATGACCTAAGCATCTTACTTTAAGTCATTTTCTGGATCCTTTGTTGAAAGGGTTCCAGGCTAGCATGGGTAATTTCTGCCAGTCACAGAGTATGTGGTGTTCAGTCAACAGTATTTACAAAACTCCTCTCTGCTAACCAGACAAGAAACCATAGCAAGGATACTTTTTTCTTTCAGGGTTGGGATCTTTTTGTGTAGATCAGGCTGGCCCGGAACTCTCATTCTCCTGCCTCAGTTCCCTGAATGTGGGGAAAACAGGGGTGCTTTATCAGGGCTAGGACAGAGAACAAGGAATCTAAACTGGTTAGAAGAGCTGAACTGGTCTTACTTTAGTTATGACTCCACTCATGGATGTGTAGAGATAGCGAGTGTTGCTTCTCCATGTAGTTGGACTAAATAGTTGGTCAAAGACAGTAGCTACTCAGCAAATAGAACAAGACACTTGAAGGCTAGACACTCAGTCTAATGATGCTGAGGTTCAGAAGTGTCTGGTCTACTTAACTGAAATGTAATGCTAGTACACCTAAGACTACACAACTTAGAGAAAGTTCAATTGTGGGGTCCCCTGGGGTGATTATGACATTGCAAAGTCTTTCTTGAAAATGTGCAGTGGTAGAACTCATTAGGATTGTGTGAAGTGTCTTTCCCTCTCCCAGCAGTGACTGAGGTTGGGGTCTCTGGGATGTAGGGCCACAGCATCCTTTCTGCCTACCTCACTCACCTGTATCCTTGTCTGTCACTGTGTTAGTTTTTCCATGGCAGTTGCAACCAATGTCCACAAACTCTGGGTGTCTAGCTACCTATTCTTTTAATGTTTTAGAATAATGATGTAAATCCACATCCACTTTGACATGGTGGGGAAATCCTTCCCTGTACTCCTTAGTGTCCCCTGGCCCTAAGCATCATTTCACTGTGGCTTTGTACTTCTCAGTGTGTCTGCATATGACCTTCTCTTTGTGTCCTTTCCAATTCTGTTTCTGTCTCTTGTTCTTCATATTTTCCTGCGGTGCTGGGTACCAAGCCTGAGCTCTTGAACATGCTAGGAAACCACAGAGCAGCATCCTGGCTTTTCCTCTTCTCCTAAGGATATTGTCACTCTCTTCAGGCCCACTTGGAAAGTCCAGCATGATTGTCTTGAGACCCTTAGCCTAATTTCATTTTAGTCCTAAGGCATTTTATCTAAATAATGTCACATTAACACACAATGCTGAGTGGAGTTTTCTTTGGGGACCTACCTTTTGGCCTCCTTTAGATGTTACTTTCAGGCTTATAGCTTTGTTGAAAGAAGGATTTTCATTTTAGCTTAACAATTTTTGTCCTGTAAGTATATAGCTCAGAGGCAAAGTCTCCCTTGGATTTTCCAAGTGAACACAAGCAGGTCACTATGAAGCTCTTCAGAAAGCATGATGCTATAGAATTTCGAGGACAGCATTCCTAAACTCATTGGTTAGAATTTGTTAGAAGCCTTCAGTTCCCAAGGAAGTGAAAATTGTCCACTCTGGGTCCCAGAGAACTTTTGTGGAGGTGTGATCTGGACCTTGAAGGTAGGAATTAGACACAATGATAGGTGGAGAAAGCATTTCTGTATATCAAATAGCACTGGTTGTTACCAAAACTTTAACAATTTAATTCTGAACCATGCGTGAGACTTCTCAGATAGTTTAATGCCCTGAGCAGAGGCAGTCTATGTCCATAAAGTGAAGAACTTGATCTCCTACCAACCATGGTCACCAGAACCTCCGAGACAAAGCTATGGGGATGTTCCAGCTCTCCCCCTCCCCCAGTCTGGGCTCTGTTACCTGGATGAAATATACTCTGTGTCTCCAGTGCTACCAGATGCAGGGTCTTCCTTTAAGTTTCTACCTACCAGCATCAAGTTCTGCTCACTGGGGACCTCTCTGGGACACTGGAGCTAATCAGTAAATGATTCAAAATTCAGTGCAGGACTATTTCAACTCATATGCCTACAGGAACCTGGTAGAGAATGTTCAAAATAGAAGTCATTCAGGTAAAAGGCAAAAGTCCATGGCGAGGTCCATGACCAATTAAAGAATGTATGCTAAGTAATATTACATATGGATACAGACATATAATATAAAATTATGTGCATAATTCCTCATGGCATTCAAATTTAATTTAAAACTAATTTAATCCCTAGCAACAACATTGTGTCCCATGCAGAAAATGGCTTATATATGCTGAGAGATGCTGGTGAATGTTAAAGGCTTAAGTTAAACTGAATGACGTTTCCCATCTTGGCCATTTGTGATTGCAGGAGGCTGCGAAAACAAAGGAATTCTGATCTTGCTCATAATAATCCCAGCTAAGCTTCTCTCACGTGTTTCAGAATTCAGCTGTACACTTGAAGAACTGAGGTGTCTTCATTACCTACTCAGTGACCTACTGCGACATTCATAATATTTCTTTCTAGTTCAGCAAAAACTCCAGGGAAAAACATTGGCGTTTGGAGTACAGCCTGCATCTCATTGCCCACAGAACCTTTAAGAACATGTACTGAGAACTGAGAGGCTTTGTGGTCCTCCACCTCCAAAAGTCCCTATCACCTTTGAGGGATGCTACTTGCTGCCACTTTCTGGTGGCTATTGTGACCTACTCATGCCAGTGGGGCAGACTGAGTGATCCGTGAGCATTTGTGCAGTACAAGTATGCTGAGGCTTTCTTGAGCACACAGTAATTGTCGGGAGTTCTCAATAGGGCAGCCCCGTATAGTTGCTAGAAGAACCTATGTCCAGGAAATAAATGTTATGGCTTAGCTCTGTGACTTCTCAGGAAGCCAGAAGTACCATCTCTGTCTAACTTAAAAAGTTTTGATTTGTGAGTGGAGTCACTATTCACAGTAGGCATTGCAAGATATGGAGAGAGAAGTTGCACTCTAGTGCCTGGTCCCTGTGAGACAGTCATCTTACATGGTCATGGCCTGTTCCCACCAGAGTTGTGTACTAGAGAGTTTAAGATGAGGGATTCTAAATTTGCATCTTGAATTATTTAGAGCTATAGAGGGCCAAGGCTTTCTGGAGAAACTGCCAAGAATGTCAGGAGGGATGGGAGTGCTTTCAGTATCCTTCTTGTAAATTGGATCCAGTCTACAAGTCAAGGGCATAGGGACACAGATCACCCACCAAGTGTCCTAGGACCAAGGACACTATAAGACACCCACCACCTCCCTAGAAGAACTTTCTCAAAGTGGTCTGCCAAGACCACCTCTGATGGATCACACTGACTTTCTACACCAGAAACATTGCTTTGGGGCAGTTAAATACAGTTGGACATTCTGGGTTTGGGAGTACAAAGTCGGCTCGCCTTCCTTGTGTCTGTCACTCTCTAGGTGGTCTAGCTACTTGCTTTCCCCTTTCTAGGTCAAGGTCCTAAGCCAAGGTAATCAGTGTTTATTTTTTGTCCCTTGTTAACCTCAGCTATAGGTCTGTGGGCTATTTAAAGCAGGGGACTAACTTCAATGGAGCCTCGTGTGACTAGAGATCCACACAGGTGTGTCTAGGTTACTGCATTTGGATTCTTCTAGGAGGAAGCAGGGGACAAGGGGAGTAGCATTGGCATCCTTTTCTTCCTCACTGTCACTGTGTTAATGACCTCCAACACATTTGAGGTCCACACTAACCGGCTCACCTTTATGGATCTGCCAGCAAATGTTTTCCAAACTGACTCTCAAAGAATGTGTTTGTATTTCAATGATCTTGAAAGAGAGAAAAAAAAAAAAAAGTCTCTGGATTTTTCTCGCTATGTGTTTTCAGCAACTGAGGTCAAGTTTTTATCAGACCCATAAGGAAGGAGATAGCATTTACAGACAAGATGGGCTGAGGCGGAGAAGTCATATCCCAACAAAGGTGAAGCTCGATTTCAGGGACTTGGTTGGGTTCAGTGAATGTCTTCAAAGTCTTCCAGTGGTGGGGGGAGTAGAAACAGGGCCTCACACATGAGGCAAGCGCTTTCCCACTGTATTATGTGCCCAGGCTACAGCACATGCATGCTTTCACATTTCCCCTTAAGTTTTAGACTTTGAAGCTGTATGTTCCTGACCCATTTACACTAGGCTTTCTGAACGCTTCTTTGTAAT
Source organism: Phyllotis vaccarum (assembly GCA_033318265.1). Taxonomy (NCBI): domain Eukaryota; kingdom Metazoa; phylum Chordata; class Mammalia; order Rodentia; family Cricetidae; genus Phyllotis; species Phyllotis vaccarum. The sequence goes on from JARWLC010000001.1 coordinate 98,325,768, forward strand.
GATTCTTTGATGTTCACAGAGCATGGCGACCTTGTCCCATAGTCTGCTTTTTTTCTTTTTTTCTTGATAATCCACAAGTTCTCTCTTGGCAGTGGTGTGGTGATTCTGTTTCCTAGCTCTTGACTGGTTTAAAGTTCTCTTCCTTGAAAAACCTCTACTCCATCCAGACCCACTCAGGGTTGGTCGGTTGTTTATCTTTCTGGTTGCAAGACTATGTCAGGCAAAGTTAGGATTTTTTAATAGTTCTATCGGTTTGGGTTTGGTTCATTTACTTTGATCTTCATTTTTGACTTGCTGAAGTGGAAAGTTTTGAACAACAAAAGTGGAGAGGAGATTAGGAAAGTCTGGGTCCCTTTAGCAGTTATAGGTCCATGGTCAGGTTTCTTTCATCTCTATGCCCTTAAATCGTTTGGAAGCAAATCTTAGACATGATTACCATTTTTAACCTGTAAACATCTCAGCATTTCATCTCTAAAAGGTGGTTTTGTTTACTTTGCCTTTCCCTTTCTGGTTGCTGCTGATTTTTATTTTGTAAGGAAGGCTGTCACTATATAACCTAGGCTGGATTTGAACTTAGAGTCCTTCACCCACCAGAGTTCTTGGGATGTGGCCGTGTGCCACTACTCCCAAGAAAAGGGTAAGTTCTTAAAGTATGTGACCACAACCTTAATGTCACAATAAGACAAGTAGCTAATTCCTTAACATCAAATAATCAGCCAGTTCCAATTTCTTCTTCCCTTTGATTATATTCCTTATAACAGTTTGGTTGTAACTTGTTACCATATTTGTCTTCCTCCTCCTCCTCCTCATTCATACTAAGTTGGTAGAAACATGTTGTTAAAGTGAATTTGGAGGAACATACCTTTGACAAAGTTCAATTGCTAGATTGTAACATACTATCCAAATAGAAATCTGAAGACCCAAAGAACTGCATGTTAAAGGCCTTATGAGTTTGTTTGCCATTTTATCTGAGTTCAGTTTTTGGTGACAAGTCACCTAAGACATTTGGAGGGATCTTAAAGAACACAAAGAGGAAAATATCTTTTCCCCAAAATGATAGTTTTCCAGTTTTTAAATCATGGGCTTATGTCAATAAGGACTATATCATATGCCTGTCATGGATAGTCATTTCTATATAGAGCTATAGCTCCATGGACATATGCATGTATTTTCACATATACTATCATAGATACATAATTATATAGCTAGTAATATAGATCATTGGAAATAGTTTATATGTTTGTCATACTATAGGTATCTATAAATTTTGCACATATTAGTATATACATTAGTAAAATGGAACAAGCCATTTTAAAAGGCAAAGAAGTTGCTAGAGTTTTAGTGTAGCATCCCCTCACCCTGCTCCCAGTTCCACGCACTTTGGTGACTGCTGCTTGAGAATAAGCTCTCTGGACTCCTTGGCATGAGAACACAACGTTCTCAAAGTTAACAGAGGACAGTTTCTCCCTGACGATCTGGGGGTGGGTCTTGGAGGGAATGGCAGGAAATGGCCTGATTTTCAGGCCAAATAAAACTTTAGACCAGAGCAGCAGACATCCTCTTAGTCATTGCCCCTTCTCAGTGGCCTTTCTCCCCCGGAGCCCTCCATGACCCACACTGCTTCCATGATATCAAGAGTGGCTCAAGCGTTAAGACTGCTAAGGTCACCAGGTTCCTTGAGGGATGTGCATGTACCAGGAACCTTGGGCCGTGCTCAACCCTGTAGTAATCCTGCTTCAATATAGGTAACCCTCCTGACTCTGGGTTTCTTGCTCTCTTCGGAGAAGCAGGCTTGGTCCCTTCAAACCCATTTCTCCTGCTTCACTCTTGCACACTCTCCTGAGGCCCTGGGCACCCTTCCCAAGCCTCTCCCGTCACTACGTCATTCAAAAGAACAAGATAGAAAGGACATATGACTTCATGATGGAGAGGAGCCCTTTTGTCATCCCAATACTACAATTACATGGACCTCATGAAAAAGGATGTCACATGGCCCAGTGAATGGCTACCTGGCCTACTCTGGAGTCAGACTTTTTGTGTGAGCAATGCTTTCCTCACACAAAAAGCAAGGTAAGCACAACTATTACACAGGTGGTTGTGAGTTCTGAATAAAATATGAAGTATTTAATACAATGCCTGGTATGTTATGGATTTTGCTAGTAATGACAAGAATATAGAACCCCTAAACCATTTTATTATCTCTGAAGCAAACTACATACAAAGAAATGTGGTCCTGCTTTTCTTGGTGATTTGTAAAATAACGTTTCCCGATAGACCGAGTTTTTGATTTGAGGTAGAACAGATCTGAGGAGAAGGGTTGGTGACATGGCTCCTCTTTCTGCTTCACTGGAGAGACAAGTGACTTCTGGAGCTGAGGCAGGGTGACTGCCATCTTAGGGTAAAGTCTCGGGAGAGGCCTGACTGTCATCAAAGGGTCACTCTTGCCTGGCTCCTGCCTCAACATTGGGTCCTGGCCCATACCTGCTCCCTTCCTCCCTAGGAGTCACCCCACAGCCACAACACCTCCTCCCTCTTCCCTGTCCATCTCCCCCTTTCTCAATTAGAAGATGACACCTCAACCCAGCACATTCCTTGGCTGGTGGAGCCTGGTGACACCTGTGCCCTGGCACTGTAGCTATTTAAAGCCTCAGGAGATCTTCAAGGTAATCTAACAACTTGTTTTTATAAATGGAGAAACTGAGGCATCATAGTTTACCCACATGACTCCTCTCAGTTACAGGCTCTGTGACCCTGAATAAGTCAGGACATTTGGCTGCATACAATATATTCGTTATTGTATGACATGCCCTCTGGAGAAATAAAACTAGTTGTTAGCATTTTTGGCTAACAGCTTTGAGTGGCATAATACCATAGGTGTTACACACATGACCTTGCATATCACCCATGAAGAACTGAATATCCTCTGATGGAGTCTGATCTCCTGGGCATGCTCAGAAAATGATGTCATAGGATTTTCCTGTTCAGTTTTTTACTAATGCAACCTGGGCCATTTGGTAGTAATAAAACTATAGATTTGAATGCAGCATTCCAAGATCTTTCTGAGATTCTGAGGATTTCAAATACGGCAAACTACAAGCTGTGATTTAAAAATGTGGCCTCTTTGGTGGCATAGGGACTACTGAGGTACCCATGCTCCTATAAACAGCCCTGATGAAACTCACCAGGTCTCTGTTGCAATGAGGTTTCTTGATCCCGGGTGGCCAGAGGTCCAGACACACAGATCTGCAGTCCCAGACCCCTTAGCCACCCACAGCTGATCAGGCCCCCAGAAATGACTCAGATGCTTATATTAACTTCATGCTGTTTGGCCTATGGCTCAGGCACATTGCTAGCTAGCTCTTACATCTCAACTCAACCCATTCTCATTAATCTGTCTGCCACGTGGCCCGTGGCTCACCTGTGTTCCTTACATGTTGCTTCTTTGGGCTTCTGACTCCATCTGTCTGACTCCGCCCTGCTTCTCCTACCTATGCTCTACTTTCTCCTCCTACTTTTTTTTATGGTACCTGTCATGGCCCAAAACAGCTCCTTTATTTAAAGATTGCTATTCACAACATACAGAAAGGCATTCCTACATCAGGTCTCTGTCGTCTCTGTCTCTGTCTCTCTCTCACACATACACACAAGAAGTGGGCTACTTTGAAAGGAAGGAGATTAGCAAGACTGAAGAGGACAAGAGATGGTCACTGCTGAGGGTGGTGATTATGTAGTATGAGGTTTCTGGCCCTGACTTTTGGGCCTAGCCTCAAGGTTTAAACCCTCAGACCCCTAGACACGCAGAGACACACAGATGCTTACAATAGTTTTAGGCTGATAGGCCTAAGGCCCGGGCATAAAACTTGCTCTTTACCCTTAATCTAATCCATGTCTCTTATCCTGTTCAGCCATGGGGCTGGGTACCTTTTCTTAGAGCAGCATAGTTGTCCTCTGTTTCTTCCGGCTTCTGTCTGGCATTCTGCTCTGTGTTTCCTGTTCTCAGAGTTTTTCTTAGTCGGGAAGCCCCACCCACACGTCCTGCCTGCCTTTGGCCAATCAGAGCTTTTTATTAAACCAGTGGGTGGGACAATTATTTACAATGTAACAAAATAATCTATCCCACATGGTTATGATCAAATTACATCATGGATATGTATAAAAATGTCTAGTGAAACCCATTTTTAAAAATATAATTACTACATGCTAAGACAAAGCATTTGGAAAAAGCAAAGAAGAAAATGGCTTCTGAAGCCACTTAGACATGAGTTCAAACACTGACTGAGCACTTAGTAGCCCTGTGACCTTCAGCAGATTACTGAGCCTCAGGTTTCTTGATGATAGTACATGCCCCCTGGAGTCAAGACTCAAATGCAGTGTACATGAAGCACTTGAGACCTGCAGCCTGTGTGGGTGACATTAGTGGCCTCAGCTGACCTTTGCAGCAGATACAGAAAAGTCTCTTTTCGTCACTCAAGCACTGAGATGGAGGGAGGTTTAGGAAGCATGCCAGCAAGCAACCCTGCAGGGCCTAAAGCAGTGGGATTATTTTTTCACTTCCCCTTCCCTGGTTGCCATGACAATAGCATTGCCTGCACATGTCTTCAAGTTACTCTCTGCCTGTAATTCACACCAGTTTAAGCCAGGTTGAAAGAAGAAAAAGAAGGATTCTGAAGGTAGGATTTCTAGATTAAATTGTTTTGGGTTACAGTATTTAGGTAGTTTCTTTGGCCTGTTACAGTGAGGCTGAAGATGGTAGAGCTTTTATAGCGGAAGTAGTAGCTTCAAGATGCTCTGACAGTGGTGTCAGGGACAGGGATATAGCCCCACGGTGCCATTTGTAGTGGCATAAGAAGGAATGTGCTCTCAGATCAAGCCAGATCCTTGACTTTACAGTGAGAAGACATTAATGAAGCCAAGGTGAAGTTTGTCTATAAGGGAATTTTTATGTGGGTTTAAGCATCAGGGGTTAATAGAGGCTCATAGGGAGTAAGACATACCCATATGTGGATATGTGCTTTTCATAAAAGAGTCACACTTAATTATTTTTACAATAATCATGTATGTTGTATGTTGAGTTCTGAAGTTATCTTCAGAGAGTTGCTGTGAAATTTAAACAGTCACATAGTGGCTTCAGGGTATATGGGACAGGATTATTGTGTGTGCTCATGTATATCCTTTGACTACAGAATATCACAAATTAGGGTATCTTCACTGTTAAGCAGTCTAATTTGTGAGATTCTCAGGAAGCTTGAGGGAGAAAAACGAAGCCATAATCAGGCCATAAATGCTCAGGGCACAAGCCTGGTTTTGTTAATATTACTATTTGAAAATATCTCTACAGAAAATTAATACTGCCTCTGTATGCTGGAATTCTTGATTCTCAGCTAGCAAAAGGCTTCAACCTGACTCTAAAGTGAGAGATTCATTCTTTTTTTTTTTTTCCCACCTCGGTCCTAATGACATTCGTTAAAATGGCCAGCCACAAATAATTTTGACTTTATGAGCTAAATTGATGATAAACTGTTGAACATGCTTTGGAATAGTCCTTCACTCTTAGATGTCACCACAGTTTTTTTCTAATGGGGTATGAGGACCTGAGTTCAAGTCCTAGTGCCCAGGTGGGAAGCTGGGCATCTTTTACTTATTTTTATAATCTGGTTCTGGAGAGGCAGAGGACAGGAGGAGCCCTGGGACTTCTGTGGGCAGCCAGCCCAGCCTAATTGGTTAGTGCTGGGTCCCGGTGAGAGATTCTGCTCCAAAAAAAAGGATAAATGACTCCTGGGTAATGACGCTTGAGGTCTACATGCACACGCACATGCACTCGTGCGCACGTTTACACACACACACACACACACACACACACACACACACACACACACACAAATAAAGTATCTAGTCACCACCAGCACAGTAGAAGGTTGTCTTCCCTGTGACATAAACCCTGATGGTAGCTTCGCAGTGACACTGGGGAATTCTAGAATGATCACTCATAAATTAAGTCAGGCAGACCAGGGTCTGTCATGTTTTAGGAATATGTTCTGAGACAGTGACCACAACTTCTGTGAGTTGTGATAGCTGTTTACTGGTGAGGTTTTTGAAGACTGAGGCAGTAGCATGCTGTCCTGCTGCCTGCACATGGGCATCTTCCATCAATGAGGAATAACCTGCTGCCCTACTGCCTGCACATGGGCATCATCCATCAGTGAGGACTAACATGCTGCCCTACTGTCTGCACATGGGCACCATCCATCAATGAGGCAGTGGCATGCTGCCCTACTGCTTGCACATGGAGCATCTTCCACCTGTTTGTGTTTCCACCTTTAGTGCTTTACAAGCCAGCGTCTTTCTTTCGCTCTCTGAGAGCTGTTTTCCTTTAGAGAAGGGAAGCCTGTCAGTGTTGGTGTTCTCTCACTTGAGGTCTTCTCTGAGAGTCCCCCTTGGTTTCCTCGGGTTCCACTCATCAGAGTCAGGATTCCTCTAGATATCACAAAGGATTCTGAACTCTGAGAGGTACTGATTCCCCATGAACGGCCCCTAGACACATACCATCTGCTTTGGAGTCTTGAGAAATGTTAATCTGGGGCTTAAAAATAGGGCTGGAGAGGTGAAGGAAACTAGAGAGACAGTGTGTTCTCTTTAGTCACGAGAAAATTGGGAATGCCTTTTTTTATTTTTAAAGTCTCTCACTTAGTTGCCCGTTCAAGAGTGACTGTCCACTTTCTGGGTGGCTTGTTGAAATGGTCTCTGTCACACCAGCCTTTCTTTCCTGAAGAGGTTGGTGGTGTTAGGCTGAGGTGTGTGTGTGGGGGGGGGGCTATACAGCTCCACCTTTATTTTCCTTCACATTTAGTATTTATGCTTTTGTTTTTTTTCTTTAACACTTGGTAGACATTCAGCAAAGACAAGGAGTGTTTATCAATATGAACTTAAAAATGGTCTTTCTGGGGCTGGAGAGATGGCTCAGGTGTTTCGAGCACTGGATGCACTCTTCTAGAAGACCCAGGTTCAATTCCCAGCACCCATGTGGCAGCTCACAACTGTCTGTAACTCCCGTTCCAGGAGATCTGACACCTTCACACCAATGCACCTCAAATAAAGTTAAATATTTTTTTTTAAATGACCTTTCCTTAGCAAGTGGATATAAATGCATGTTCTGGAAAACAAATCCAGCAAGATGCTTCCAATTGCTTATCTTGTAAATTCTGACCCTCTATTTGGTGGTATTGTCTAAGTGTGACTTTCCCAACGTAGGTGCCCTCCTTGTAGATAAATGGAGAGTTTACACTTGGTAAAACGAAAACACTCATCCCTAGGAAGAGTGCAGCTTAACAATAAGTATTATTAAATACCTGTGAAGTGTCGTGCAGGCTCTGGGGATTATGCGTTTGTAAAGAGCAAGCATACAGAACCTCAGGTGAAGGACTTGGGATGAAGGGAGGGCCCTTTCAGAAGGCCTTGAAGAAAAGGCAGGTTTTGAGTGTAGACCAGAAGGTGGAAGGAGTCAGAAACATCTAATGTCATGATGAATAGACACACAGGCTTTCTGGTCAGTTGGATTCCTAGGTCCACATCTGTAAAGTATGTATGCATGATGATTCCTGCATCCCACATTCCCCCGAGTAACAAGTAAGAGCCAGCACTGGCAGGGCCTGAATGTCAGCTCCTGCTACTTCGGCTTGTTTTCACCTTTGCTGCATTATTCTCTATATTAGAAGGAAGGAGGATCTTTTAGCTACTGGTTAAGCATCCCTCTGGGTCATGTACTCTAAACATAGATTTTAGTAGAGCCATGCATGCTAAAACCTGCCTTCCATCTTATCCCCGCTTTGTGGGAGTCCATGGCTAGCTCTTTCCTTTTAAGTCCCCCACACTCCATACTCCGACACCTGCTCATATTTGTTTCTAGTGAATTCTCTTGAATCACACCCTGTCCGTATGTAGCCAGGTTTATTTACTTCCCCCCTCTTCCTCTCTCGTGTCTTTGGGGACATTCCCCCACCTGAGTGTCATCCATAAATTTTATGACTCAGATCATCCACCTTGTGGTGTTCAGGTCAGTGTGATGGCAGATTGTAGAGTATCTGAGAAACCTTAGACAACTAGGCTTAATACCATGCTTGTGATTCCATAATTTTCATCAGTTTTCCCTTAGCTTTGGATCTTTGGACTAATGTTGGTAATGAAATCTTTCCTGAAGTGCTGCATAGACAGCCCAGCACTCTCCCGACCACTTACAATATTGACAGTGCCAAGCATCGTGTTGGGGGTCTTTGAGACACTCCGGGAGGCATTTGGGGACATGAGCCAGTTCAAATGCAGCACCTTTTCTGTTTGTCCAAACTTCCTTCAGAAATCTTCCCGATGTTCATCCCTCAGCTTGTAACCCGGCCATCACATGCTTCAGTCACTTTTTATTTTTAAAGCTCTCTCCTTTTGTTTGCTTTCTGTATCAATATAACACGCTGTTGGGCTTTTTCCAATTTTCTGACATCTCCCTGAGTGCAAGGTAATTTTTCAGAAATAATTATTCATTTTTACTGCATCGTTGTTCAGTGAGCATATTAGTCAAGTTCCTTCATTCCCCAGGGCCTTGTGTCATCTGGTCCAGCTGATTTATGTGTCCCTCATATTTGCCAAGTATCCCTTTACCTAGATTGTAGTCCAAACTTATCTATATGAGTTCATAAATCACCTGATCCTCTTATTTGTACTTTATCTTTTTTTGGGGGGGGGGGACTTTTTTTGATATTTGTCCCTTCTACTTGTAATCTGTTGTTTTTTCCAAGCTGCTTGACCTATTCTGTTTATAACTCGGAAGGCATTTACCAGTGTTTTGAACTGTTCCTAAAGCAATGCTTTGTTTCAACCCCTGTGGTTTTTCTCTGCAGAACTTCATTGATATAGACCATTGTCCTGGCTTCTTGCTCTGCTTGCCTCTAGTTTACCAAACTCTTCTTTGATCCTGAGGGCTTCTGACACGCGACTGGAGAGGTGCCTGCTTTTTGCACTTGATCATAAACACTTTAAAACTGGAATGAAACAGAAAACATGATCTATAAATTTATTTTACGAAGAAAGAGCAATGTAATTTGAAGATCAGATCAGCTTCATAGAAACGACTAGGTCTCTCAAAGCAGAGAACTTTCCACCATGCGAATAGTTTGGCACTCATATTTGCCCCTTCCCCAGAGAAGTCATTTTATTCAGCTCAGCCTTGCCAAGTCAGTATGCTTTTAGAGAGCACTTTGCTAAACTTGACCCAGTTGCTAATGGTATATTAAGGAGTTTGATGCCTCTACCTGCCCACTAGGTAATCCTGAAATCATAGGCTTAAGTCTTGCTATTTATTTTTAGACTCCAATTCTCTTATTTCACTCAAGACAAATATTTGTCCATAACACACCAGGACACTCATATCAGAAGCCAATCTTTCCTAAAGACAGCTTTGTAACTCTAGGGCTTACCAGGCTGCTTTCACAAGGTGGTATGGCCCTTGGTTTTATTGTGCTCAGGTTCATTGTCATTTGTTAGCAAGAACAGAGTATTTGTTATATCTTTTTACTTTATTTAACTAGCCTTTGATTTGGTATTAATACCCTGGGCAAAAATAATTGGAGCAAAGGAAAGTGCTAAATGTCTGCTTCTAACTCCATGGTCAATGTAACTTGTACAATGTGTGTCTCATGTGGGGGTAGTGGAAATTGAATACTAATTCCAGTCAGTCATGAAGAAGGAGAAAAGTAGCCTTGCTGTGCTGAGCATCTTAGCAGATTGCAAGAAGCCATGGGCCCTGTCTGGAAGCACACTTTAAAGGTCCACAGCAGACAATGCCTTTGATTGGGAAGGTCTTGATGCCAACGGTTCTGGTATAGAGACTTTATATATGTGCATGCATGCGTGTATGTGTATGTACTTGGAACAGATCGGAACAGGGATTAAACTCCAGCTAGAATGGAATCACTTTCTGCAAATGAAAGATTATTCTTTGGATTGTATTTGTGTAACTAAAGAAAAAATTCCAGAGTTTTAAAATCTTCATTTTCAAAGACTCAGAAATTGTATACATAAATAAGCTAATTGAATGGAAGACTTTTAGGGAGCATCTGAGCCATCCATCAGCCCATAGGTAATTCAATAAGCAAATACCTCTGCTAATCTTTTTCTTGAAAGAGGCTAAAACAAATCTCATACTTGGAAAGACTGTACAATACTAGAGGCCAGGAAACATTGTCTCCTGGCGATCTTCTGGGGAGGGGGTCACATTGGCCTACTTCTCACATCATACAACCTTAGGCATCTGGTGGCTTCACTTGGCAGAAATCTGTGTGGGCTTGTTGGTACCCACTGGAAGCCTTGATCTGTGTGTTTGCTGTAAAGTGCTGTGCCTCCTTTGATGTAGCTTGTGACAGCACGCTGACCAGATTGTTATCAGGGGAATCTAACTTACTAAGAGAGAGAGAAAAAAAAGCAAGCCTTAAAACTTCTTGGACCTCAGTCTGCTTTCAGTGGAACTAGGTTGATTTGTCTCCTTACTGGATTTGCTTCAACTGGTGAGATCTCCTGGACTTGGTCATGCGAGACTGGGCTTGAACGTTAATCAGCTTTTAGCTCATGCCTTCTGATTGCAGAACAAGTTGTTTCTGTTGTGGGAGGGGGGGGTCTTCAGTTACTTTTTCTCCCTTCCCCTCAACCCCCAAGTGTTCTTGTTGAGCCTTTTCTGGCCATGAAAAGAATGAGATTGGGCACACATGGCTGCCACATTTTGAATCTTTATGTGGTGTCCCCAGTGAGTTGAACACCTGTGACTCTTTCCATCATAGCTTTTGGGTCACAGAGCCATCAAGGAAGATCAGGGATGCACGGGGAAGAGGTTTTAACCAAATCATGTACCACATCATTAGTCTGGAGCTTCTGACAGAACAGAGTGATTGACTTGACTTTTACTAACTGTAGAGCTAACTCCGATTAATTGGACCTGATGCACAGTTAAGTATTTCTTCTCTTCCCTGCCTGGATTACAGAGTATGGTGGATTGGCTCTGTTGGAATTTGGGGTGTAGACCAAAGACAAGGTGGAAAGATAGCCCAGACGGACAATGCTTAGAGATGCCCACCTGAGTGGACCTCAGGGGCACCAAGAGCCTCATGAGTCTGACACAAGTGCACAAATAGGCTAGTATAAATGGAGAGAATGTCAAAAGGACACATGCAGGAAGCCAGCCTACTCTTTGCAATTACGTAGAATAAAAGGAATAAACAGACCAATGTTTTCCAAAGTTATACAGAGAAGTTGAGAAGCACTGTAGTGCCCACCCCCCCACAGATTGCTGAAGCCAGTGAAGAGCCAATGGCCTCAAGGCAATCTCATGCTTAGATATCAAGGGTGCCAGGTGCAATCATGGAAATGCTAGGAATTGCTTTACAATTCATTTGACTCCATGTCTCAATCAGTGCTTTATTGCAGTGAAGAGACACCGTGACCACAGCAAATTTATAAAGAAGGTATTTGATTGGGGTGGCTTACAGTTTCAGAGGTTGAGTCCATTATAGTCACAGTGGAAAGTGTGGTGGTGTGCAGGCAGACATGGTGTGTGACACACTTCCTCCAACAAGGCCACACCTCTTAATCCTTTCAAACAGTGTCACTCCCCAGTGATCAGATATTCAAATATATGACTGGGGGGGGGAGTGCATTCTCCCTTAAACCAACACACCCCATAAAAACTGGCAGAAGGTTATACAACTTGGCTGTCTTTAAAAAGGAAAAGAACGAATGAAAACCTCTACCTTTAGCATGTTTTAAAGACAACCTTCGACATGAGACTCAGTTTACCTTCTCTACTCACCACACTAGACTCAACGCGAGAGGAAGATTTTACCTAATTGTACATCGAGTTCAGTAAAGTCATAAAAATATGAATTTTCCAAAGTGATTAAAAATGATGATTATTAACTACATGTTAAAGATGCTTAGATTTGATACCATAGAGAATTTATATTTTTAATATTCTCCATTTAAAGATTTTGTAGCTGGAGTAGAAATTCCACATGGATGCTGGCATCTATATCATAGTGTAATAAATGTAATTTATCCCATCTTCCCTGTTGTTTACCCAAGTCAGTGCCTCATTGGGTGCAGAGTTTAGAAGGTTAGAGCCAGCTGATGATAGAGACCCAAAGGAATCACTTGCTGTGAGCATGCACATCCTCCATACAGCTCTGGAGACAGACTGAGAACACTTGCTCAAGAAAGCTAGTCACTAAAGCATTTGTAAATCTCTTCATAAAACATTTGTGTGGGAATGGGAGCCACAGGCCGGGAGTGGAGCAGCCTTGAGATTTGATCCAGACCTGGTACATCTGGGCTGCCAAACACATTTTTATAATTTGCTTCTATACAGCACATTGTGTTCTGGGGTAAAGGTCAGGCAGAATGATGAAAGCTGTGTTGTAAGAATTGTGTGACTTCCTTTTACCTTCTCCACTCACCACACTAGACTCAATGTGATAGGAAAGTCTTTACCTAATTGCACATCTAGTCGTGTTCAGGAAAGTCAGAGTCCTCTTCTGAATGAGATGTGGCCTCTATGTAAGTGATAGATGGCTTCATGCCATAGGAAGATGCTCTCTGGTTGTCATTTCCCATGGGATTTTCAGTGAACACTTACTTTACTTGTTCTTAATCACAGGCACCCAATTCTTGGTGGCTATGTAAGGAAAACCGTGCCACTCTGTTATATGTAATAGCCGATGAAACCAACAATAAGGCATCAACAGAGCACTTAAAATACTTCTTAAAGACAGGGGTGAAGGTTTCAAGTCAAGATTTAAGTGACTAGCCTATGAGGCTTGCAGTTGGTGAGGCTCTAGGGTGTTGATCCCCACTAGTATAATGCTCTAGTATTTGAGCACTCCTATCTGGAGAATGAAGTGATGGCAACAGTTATCAGGCTCTGTGACATACAAGGTTGAGGCCCAGGTAGTCCCAGCCTTGTGGACCCATGAACTGAGACAGCCAATGAGTGAATGTGGTAGGATCAAAGAGGGTCAGAGAGGGATTTGCAAAGTGACGGAGGGAAGGTTGGATATAAAGGACTTCTTGGTTTGTTTGTAACTCTGAGTTTGAGGAGTACAAAACCAACTCATGTGCCTGGTTCATGTCCCCTCATATCTCATTCCAACCAATATCAAGGGATTCTATGTTTTGCACAAGTGATGGTACCATTGATCTCTGAGAACACAACAGGCTATTCATTCGTATATTACCATGATAAAAAAGAATGATAATTTTTTAAGCCAATTTGTTTGACTAGCTCAGTGCCTCATGTGTCCTTGTAAATAAAAGACTGGAATAGTTCCCTCACTATTTAATCACTGTGGCAACACTAGCATGTTTTAAATAGGTTTAATATCTTTAAAATATAAAATTTCAGGAGAAAGGCTGTGATTAGATAGTCTTTAAAATAACAAGAGGAGTCAGCAAAGAGAGCAACCCCAAATTTGTGCAACAAAAAAAAACCAAACAAACAAACGAAAAAAATACCCAAACCAAAACAAAACCCTCTAAATCTTATGTGCTGATGCATGAAGAAAAGTTTACTCTCTTCCTATTTCTTCTAGTGGTGAGGTTTCTACTTCCAGTTTCTCTCCTCTGGCCCATGGGAATTGGTTCTTTCCATGACATTTCCTTAAAAGACCTTTCTCAGATACTCTCTCCACAGTGTTGAGTTAGACAGGTCCTGTGCAGTAGCAAGCAAGGACCCTGAGGCTTCCAAACATCCAGCTTCATAAAAGAATATGGCTGGGGTGTGTGTGTGTGGGTGTGTGTGTGTGTGTGTGTGTGTGTGTGTGTGTGTGTGTGAGAGAGAGAGAGAGAGAGAGAGAGAGAGAGAGAGAGAGAGAGAGAGAGAGAGAGAGAGAGAGAGAGAGAGAGAGAGAGAGAGAAATACAGAAGCTCTTCTTGGCTTATTTCCATGGCTTCACGGATGTGGAGCTGTTTCTGCTAGGCTGTCACATGTTCTGCTCTACTGCACCCTGTGGAGTGGAGATTCGTGTTTACCAGCCCCCCCCCCCTTCTTATCCATTATCAGCTTATGATACTCGAAGCTGAAGACAAGGCCCCATGTAGAAGCATGATGTCCTTGAGAGGAGACCTTAACCTCTTCCAAGCCATAGCAAGAAGGCTTCCCCAGCTCTGGTGGGCATGATTGGCAGTAAGGGTGATATTTCTGAGCTCTGTCCTATAGGTGGCTCACTCACATGCAGTCCCGTTCTGAAAGACCTCCATAGTGCCTTTAGGAAGGAGGCTGGGACTGTCTTTAGTGTTGTCTTGGTACATTTGTTAGCACATCCACTTCTGCTTCATCTGTTGTAGGGATGCCAAGACATGTGCAGAGTTCTCAAACCAGTGTCCATCAAGATTCCCTGGGAATTTGTTAAAAACACCAACACTAAGGAGGTGGCTCTGTTGCACGAATAAATGAGACTCAGGGATAGATCTCTGAGAAAGTCTGAGATATTAGCGAGAATAAACACCACAGTCAGATCTTACCCAGCTGTCTTCCAGCTTCCTCAGCCTGGATTCTCTTGGCTTCCTCTCCTTCTGTCTTTCTATGCCTGCCTTAAAAACTCTCTTGATAAATTAAGGCATGGCCCCATCACTGCCTGCCTGGGAGCCTGGAATTCCTTCTATAATCTAAAGTGACCACAAATTCAGTTAGGATTAAGGGTGTAGGTCACCACTCCTGGGATACTCCCTGTGCTGGGATTAAAGGTATAAATCACCACTCTCTGATCCGCCTAGACTGACTGTGACTAGATCCCTCTTATATCTCCGAAACTTTTGGAGCTTTTATTAAATTCCCACATGACTCAGCGGATACAGCGCCTCAGCATAATCATGAGGACCAGAGTTTGAATCCCCAAGACCTATGTAAAAGTCACATAGGCTTGGCAGCCTCTGTGATCCCAAAGCTTAGGAGACAGAGACAGGTTTTACCAGGGTATTTTTTTGTGAGAGATCCTGCCTCAATAATTAAGTGGAGATTGATCAAGAACCTATGTCAACTTCAGGTTTTCCCATGTACACACAGGAATGTTCATACACATATGCATGCATACCATACAAAACAAAACCCCACAGATTGGAGACTCCTCCTCCCACAGAGAAATCAACTCTATTGACATTTTGGTCCAGATGCTCTTCTGGGGGGTTGACCTGTTCATCATGGATGACAGATAGCACCACTGGCCCCTATCCACTACCCTCCAAGTTGTAACAAATCAAAAAATTCTCCAGACTGTCAGATGTCCCATGGGGGATTACTGCCTTGGTTGAGAACCACTGTCTTTGAGATTTTAATTCCTAAAAGGAAGGTAGGGGCCTAGGTTTTTTGTAAGCTTTTCGGTGAATCTGATTTCTCTGTGCATCCAATGGGCATTTTCTTCTCTTTCAACAGCACTTGCCCACTAACCCTGTTTCCATGGCCACCTAGAAGGTCAACAACTATCCACAGAGGTCCACAGCCCAGGCTCCCTGTGATAGCTAAAAGGCCATTGACCTGCCAGCAAACACCACTACACTGTCGGCTCTTGTGGCTCTGTCTCCTATAGCTAGAAGGCACAGGTGCTTAATGACATGGGTTTGAATAAGGGTTCCAGTTGACATTGTGTGACCTCAGGAAAACAGCAAGTGCTAGGTCCCCTGCTTGGACTTTGGGCCCTGAAATGGAGTCAGAAGTAACTGGCACAGGATAATAACCCGGCCTGATGAACTGTTCATTAGCACCCTGCGGTCCTTTGGAAGCCAGGTGCTATGAAAGTACCATGTGACTTACACACACATGTGACTCAAATGCTTTTGGGAATTCTGTTGTTTAGTCTGTCTCCTGTGGTTAGAACTTCCTCTCCAAGTGTTTGTACTGGAACATTCTTTTCCAACTGGCATCAGTAGAATTTCCTATGGTGCTTGAAAAGTGTGGGACTTTGAAGGACTGCTCCGTCAGGGGAAAACGTTCCCTGCTACTCTTCATGGATGTGAATACTTTATTTAAAAGTAGCTTGGCAGCAAGTCTTCCCTTCTGGGGCCCCCATGGTCCTTACAGCTTTTGGGTCTAGCAATCTTCATGTCAACAGGTGCTTTACTGGCAGAGACCGACCGTGTTGATGGGATGTGTGTCTTCAGACCACCCCTTCCTTTATCACACAAGCCCCATAGTTACAGCTATTTCTCACTGGAAGAGTAAACAGCCCCCTTAGGATGGCAGCTTCTGGCTTGTATATATCTTTAGAAAATTTACTGACCCCTCTCCATCAAAAAGAAACCGAGGCAGAAAATAGTTTCTACTCTTTCAAGCAGTCACATTGTGTCTGTCCCCTAAATGTCCCCGGAGAGAAATAAACAGAACACTGGAGTATTGTGATAAAAACCACGAGCAACGACACCCAAAGATCTCGGGGTCCTAAGATCCCTCAGAACTCTGAGTGTTAATTGTGGCCTACTGTCAAGGAAAATGAAGTGCAGAACTTGTGACTTTACCCGCAGTGTGGTTCAGATGGGCAGCAAGTGTGGGCTTTCTCAGTCACACGCTGGCTCCTGTTCAGTTTACAGGATATGTGTTCACTGTTCTCCCCGTCTCGTCTTCCCAAGCTTATATGTTTACAGGGTGGAGAAGCATCAGAGCAGGCAGAACCCAACAGCTAGTTGTCAGCTAAAGTAACTTATACTGAAAACATTCTCCTAACTAAATATTGTCCTGACCACTGTGTTGGTGTGGAGCTGTGGTGACAAGTATGAAAAGGACACAGGGCTGAACCAGACTGAGGCACAGAATCCTGACATTATTAGGGACAGTAAAGATTGTCTAAAAACACATTTTACTTTGGCATTTATGTCCCAGAAGTCTCAAGTGGTTTACTTTAGAGAGTACAGTGAGATAGGCAGAACAGGGGAGGGTAGCATATCTCCTCAATATATTTAATTTAATTTATTTTAAATATATTTGAGACAGTCTCATGTAGTCCAGCATGGCCTTAAACTTGCTATACAGCTGAGGATGTCTTTGAACCCCTGGCAAACCTACTTCTACCTGCCAAGGGCTAGGATTAGAGAGGCACATGCCACTATGTCCAGCTTTCCTGTGGTATTTTAAAAATAGCAACAATATTTGTTAACATAAATACATGCATGAAACTTTGTGTCTTATAATTCTTATTTATTGCTAAGCTTTGTGATCTCATTTTATGCTATTTATAACTGATTTTAACTTATCAGCATAGGATTGTTCAAATACAGTGTGTAGAGAATCTCATGAACCCCAATGGATATATTATCTAATTATAGTAACTATAATCATTTGATAATTTTATTGCACCTCTTAGCTTGCCTTTTTGCTAGAACATTTTAAAACACATTTCAGGTTCTATATAACATTACTCCAAAAACACTTTAACAAAAAAATGCACCTTGATCCCAGCACTCAGGAGACAGATGCAGGCAGGTCTCTGAGTTATAGGCCAGTCTGGTCTGCAGAGCAAGTTCTAGAACAATCAGGACTGTACAGAGAAGCCCTATCTTGGCAGAGCAGGGGATGGGAGGGTTGGGGGATGTAGTTGGCTTTAGCCAGGTGTGATAGTATTCCTCTTTCAGGGTGCATAATTGATGGGGCTATTCCCTACACATTATAAAACTGCGTGCTATTATTATGAGTTTAATGAGAAGTGTTTTGGTGGAGAAGCCTGCACCTGTCATGCATATGGCTATTGCCAATTCCATACATGGGAAGCTGTTCTCATCCATGCCATCAATTCCAATGTCACACTGCTTTGATTACAAGTGAGTTGGACAAAGTTGTGACTTGGTTTCATTTTTCATGTTCTTTTTTTTTAATCATTATTTAAATCATGTTTAGTGGCTCTTTTGGGGTGACTTCAATATATTCTTTATAATATGTCAAATATACCAATTCTTTGATTCACATTACAATTATCTTCCTCAATTATTGCCATTGTTCTTTTAATTTCACTAGTGATTATTTTTATTTTTAAAAATTCTTTTAGATTTATTTATGTATCTCTTTTGCCTATATGTATATGTACTATGTGCCTGCCTAGTATCCAAGGGGGGTCGGGAGAGGGTGTTGGATTCCCTGAAACTGGAGTTTGAGATGGTTGTAAGGCACCATGTGGGTGCTGAGGACTGAAGCAGTTCCTCTGTAAGAGCGACAAGCGCTACTAACGGCCAAACCATTTCTCCAGTATGTATCTGACTGCTGTGTCTCTGTGTATTGTGTGTGTATATATCTGAATGTGTCTCTGTGTTCTCTCTCTCTCTCTCTCTCTCTCTCTCTCTCTCCTCTCTCTCTCTCTCTCTCTCTCTCTCTCGTGTGTGTGTGTGTGTGTGTGTGTGTGTGTGTGTGTGTGTGTGTGTGTGTGTGTGTGTGTGTGTGTGTGTTTCAGATACCACTAAGCCAGCAAACAGATTGGCTCACACACTATAATCTAGACATGACTGGCTCTTGGGATTCAGTCAGTGTGCTGTTGTTGCTCACTGTTGGGGCCCTGCTTTTTTCAGGGATGACTAACTTTTGCAGGCAGCCTTCTCCTATCCGTGAGGCATTGTCCTATCAAGTAGGCCTTAGGTTCTTAATCTACAGATTCAAATACTAAAATAATTTGAAAATCAAACCACTTCTGTACTTCACATAGCAGACTTTTCACCCTGAGCAATATAATCTAACTATTGGCACTTACATTCTATTATAAATTAAAGTAACCTAAAGACAATATAACATATGTAGAAGAATGAACACAGGTTATATAAAAATATTCTGCCATTTTATAGAGGAGACCTGTACATTCATGGAGGTCTTGTAATGGCCTCCTAGGGAATGCTGAGGGAAGACTGTCTGGTCCACCTGTGATGGATTGGGGCAGGTGGCTATCTTGGAGCGAATCTGTTTGCTATGGATGGTCACATCACACTCAGTCCGCACACCCATCCCTGTTTTCACTGAGGTTAGACCAGCTTTCATCAATTATCTGTTCTTACCGGTGCTAGTCCAGGCTATCCCTACTTCCTAAGTATTTTGGAAGAACAAGAAATGATTCCTTAATTCTGTGTTCTGTTGCCACTTTATGAATTTCTTTCTGACACTTTATGCACCCCCTGCCTTTCCTAATCTCAAAGCATTGCTTTCTCCTACAGTTCTAACTTACTGGTTGCGACCATGTGGGTTTGTTTTTTTGTTTCTGTTTGGATTTGTCTCACTTAACACAATCTGGTTTCCATCCTTATTGCTGCTACCAATGACAGACGTCATTCTTTTCATGGCTGAATAGTATTTCATATATGTTCTATATATGGAAATATGCTAGATTCTCTTAATCCATTCCTCTGGAGGAATTTGTAGTTTATCAGTTAGTGAGATCCACTGCAAACTAGAAAAGCACATGTCAGTAGGCACATCTGTAACATAAGAGAGTGTAATTAAAGACTATCTGGCTTAGAAAATACAGTTATAACTTTACAACCTTGGAATTGTCAGCTTCGCTGAACATATAGATATAAAACCTTCTACCTAAAATTCTTATATTTGGAATTCTAAGCTGTCTTGATGGTATTCACAAAGCTAGGAAGTTAGTGCTGCCCATATAGAGCTTAGTGTTTTAATCACAGGTGATGTGTGTGATGTCTATAAACAGTTTGGGTTGACGAGTTTGTTGGGTGGGTGGTTTTATTGGTTTGGTCTTCATTGCTGTATTATTTGTAGTATTTTGCTTGTTTTTAGGACAGACTTTACCTTAGGACTCTGGTTGGCTTGGAGCCATGTAGTGTAAGCTGCCCTTGAACTCACCGAGGTCCATCTGGCTCTGCCTCCCCAGTGCTAGGACTAAAGGCCACCACGCCAAGCCTCTTTGTGTTTTCTGAGATTTTGAAGTTATACCCAGTCCCACATATATTTGATGTTTAATTCACACAATCCTCCTCACTTGGCTTTCATTCTCAGTATTTAAGAATGTTAAGTATATACAGCACAGAGAAGAACTGTTTTCTGTTTTAATTTATTCTGCAGACATTGTGAACTTTCTATGAGACAGTCGCTGAAGAAGTAACATAAGTGCCAGAGGTTCACAAAAAAGCAGTGACCGCTCGATATCTTCTGAGGCTGGGTCTAGCGCCTGCGCGCACACACACACACACACACACACACACACACACACACACACACAGAGAGAGAGAGAGAGAGAGAGAGAGAGAGAGAGAGAGAGAGAGAGAGAGAGAGAAAGAGAGAGACACAGAGAGAGAGACAGAGAGAGATGCATACACATTCAGGCACACAAATGCACACAGATACACATACAGAGACATACACATACACACTTGCACACATATATACACAGACAGAAACACACACACACACAGATGCACACACACATTCAGGCACACATATACACACACACAGATAAGTATGCACAGAGACATACACATCTACACCCTTATACACAGAAACACACACACACTACACACACGAGATAAAAAAAAAAAAAAAAAAAGCCTGAGAATACCCAGGATCCTTGTATGAAATGGCATAGTGTTTCCGCACATGTCACATCTTCCCAAGTAAGTCATCTTTAGCTAGCTAATTGTATCTAATGTAAGTATTGTGTGAATAGTCTCACAGTGTATTAACTAGAGAATGTGATGACAGTGGAGAGAAAGCCTTCACACAGTCAGTCAAAATAGAGTTAATTTCTGTGTCTGCTTTGCTGAAGCTCAGATGTGGAGGGTCCACTATCCTTTTGCCTTGAGACTTGAAGACCTTCGGAAGATAGTCTTTGAACTGGGCATTAGAGCTGGATTTTGTTGAGCAATTAACAGAAAAAAAGGCATGCCCCATAGTTCCTATGCATCGAGATGGTAGCTTTGGGTGCCTGGAGTGGGGCAGGAGACCTATGTAGCGAGAGGAATGTGCTTCTGACTATGGCAGCTGGGGTTAATCCGTGATATCTTCACCAGCTTCTAAACTAGTTTTTCTCTGGGCTTCAAAAATCTCTTCCCAAAGTAGCCACTCTGGTGTCGTAATACACAGCTGCTGGTTCCTGTCCTTCAGGCCAGGGGCTGATGACTTAATTGGTTGGTAAATCAGATGCAAGAGTTCAGGATTATAGAAATAGTTCATAAGTAAATGTTATTTTCACTGATGTAGTAACCATGATTCATTTTATATCAACACTTATAAGTTCCCCAAATGAAATTTCTGACATAAACATGAAAACTAATACTCAGGAATGTGTCCAGTGAGCAATGCCTCCTGTGACTGGGTTTCTGGTTGTTCATCATGCCAGTGATTAGAAGAAATTTTGATGTGTGTTACTCAGAAAATTTTTTCTTTCCCCAAAATACTTCAAAACATGTTTACATGGCCTGGGGATGCAGCTCAGTTGGTAGAGGGCTTGTCTGGCATGTAGGGAGCCCTGGCTTTGATCACTAGTGCTCTGGAACCCAGGCATGGTGGTACACACCTGTAATCCCAGCATTTGAAAATCGGAGATCAGAAGTTTATCCTTGGTTATAACAGGTTTGCAAAAGTGTGCCTCTTCTTCCCTGCCCCCAAAATAACATGATACTCAGAAGCTTGTCAACTTTTGCTGGGTCTCCATCCTCATGACCCCATTGAATGTATACGCATCCCAGTTAGGAAGCATTCATTGTGTCTGGTTGACTGCTTAGCCTCACAGCTTAGTATTGCTGAGGTTGATGGTTCTCCTTGTGGTCACAGAGATGCTTGAGATCTGGGGCTCATTGTATCATGAGACAGGGTGGCACCACATTGGGGGGCTAGGAAAGTCTGGCAAATGCAGAGTGTCTTCCTGCTATCAAAAGCCCAGAAATATAAGTTGCCTGGTCTAAGTCAGGAATCAACTGTTATCATGTCTCTTTAGATGGCTTCCAGACAACCTGCCTTTTGCAAAATGGAATTTCAATTTTCAAGTGATTATTTTGGTTAAGCAAGAATTAGATGGGTACTAGCAATTTGCAGCATGCAATTTGCAAATTGCTTCTTCTATCAAATGCCAGGGTACAGACTGGCATTACTTAGGTGGTGTTTTCAAAAAGTGGATATGAGCTTACAAAGGACTTCTCGGATTTCAGAGATGCCACTGCCTTCCCCAGCACCATCCCAGACAGCTCAGTAACACAGCCTCCCATAATTCCATCTAAGAAGACCCTTCCATGACCCAGTCTACAGGAAGGGTAAGCAGTTTTGAACCCCCAAAATAGCAGCTCGGGGCTTTGTCTGCCAGCCTGGTTGATAATTCTAACCACATGGTGGATGATAGCCAGTGAACTTTGTTGACAAGAGACAAATTTTTCTGGGATCTGCTGAACTCATAATAGAGCTGGTCTTGCAGCCAGGACACCAGCATCTTTAATCTGTGTGGGCAGTCAGATAGGCTGAGCATAAAAGATCAAATGGAAAATGTCAGAGTGGTAAGTCGTAGGCTTGAGTCCTCTTGATTTGCCAGATCTTTAAGTCTGGATAATGACAAAGCTTTTATGGAGTTGGAAAAAGCCATTAGAAGAGAGATCATAGGGTACACTGGGTAGCTGTGGGAGTTCTGAGGCCAAGAAAGCAGAGTGAGATTGTGTGAGTTATGTGAAAGGCTGGGGCCTCAAAGATAAGAAGAGTAAACTATTTTCCTAATACACTAAGCCTTCTGGAAGCTTCAAGTCATGCAGAAGCCCCATGTGTGTACCCGATGACCTTCCTTGTGGGTCTGCCTTCAGGTCCTGGGCTCATTAGAAACAAGCATCCTTTGGCATGGGTGGAGCTGTTTTGCAAATAAAGGAACTCTTCTTCTTGGCACATATTTGGAGAGGCAGAGCACTGGCT
This sequence comes from Phyllotis vaccarum, assembly GCA_033318265.1. Lineage (NCBI taxonomy): Eukaryota > Metazoa > Chordata > Mammalia > Rodentia > Cricetidae > Phyllotis > Phyllotis vaccarum. Next base: position 98,348,659 of record JARWLC010000001.1, read on the forward strand.
GGGTGACAGTCCCCACAGCATCTCTGATGGACACACACGTGCAGAACCCGAGTGGCTCAATTGTGTGTTTTGACTTGATCGTATTGACTCCTCAGAAATCTAACACAGTGTCAAGAAGATAATGACCCTATTATTTACTTTTGTGTGGCTGTAGCTAAAATACCTAAAAGCATCTTTTAAAGGAGGCACAATTTCTTTTTACTCCATCTTAGAGAGTTCAGTCTCCTGTTGATTGGCCCCATGCACTTGAGCAGAATGTCATGTCCGTGGATATGTATAATTGGGGAGGTTCTGGTGTACAAGCAAAGAGCAAGGAAGGGACTGGAAAGGAAGTACCAGTGTCCCTTCAACAAAGTCCTATATTCTCAAGTCTCTACCACCTCCCAAAATAGTGCCGCTAGGTCAGGACCAAGCCTTACAAACCAGTCTATGCGGGACATTTTATATTTAAATCTTAACAATGACTGCAGTGATAGCAAAGTCAAGGGAAAGCCTATTGAATGTTGTTTTAGAACACACGCGTGCACGCGTGCACGCGCGCGCACACACACACACACACTTTAAGCTGCAGGACTATTTATCAAACTTTTTTTTTTCCCAAAAAACTTTTCACAAAAGTACAGTGGTGAGTCATAACCTCTTGGTTTTCTGATGAAACAAAGACCCTTATCCAAGATGTCAGTTTTATGTAATCCAATTGATGGTCAATTTAAGAGTAAGGCTGACCAGCCAGATTGTAATTAAGTCCACGGAAAAGAACGCTGTCTTCTGGATGTCAGTTCTCAGCGTTGTAATTAGCCAAATCCTCTCCTGTAATTATCTAGATCCTCTATCACTGCCAGGCAAGCAGGAGGATGGGGAGGATTTGAGTGGAGTCTTCGCTGAGTACTTTAAGATGATCAGCCGAGTCAAAGTGCTGCCGATTGCTTTCCATGTCTGAAAGCTTCTGAATGCTTTGTTTTCTCTAAGGACCTGGGTCAGTCTTCCAGGCTCGACAGTGAGGTAGGAAAGCCACAGTCAGCTCTCCTGATGCACCACCTGACTTTATATGAGGTGTGTGTATTTGGAACACATGCAGCCTGACACAGCCACATTCAGAACTACCAATGTGGCATTCAGTGTCTGCCATAATCCTGTCCCTAATCTTCAAGAGTCTGATTCTTTACTTGGAAATCTCTATTGTTAATTGTCTTTATGTTATAATGAACAACTCACAATATATAAATGACTAACATCTTCAGTATCTAAAGGATGCTAACACCAAGTTCCCTTGTGGGAAGACCTGCACCTCTGTGCTTGTTCTAATCCCATTCAGCTTCACTGTGGCTATGATTTTTTAATTGGTCTTTTTCTTGCTATGGAGAGACACCATAACCATGGCAACTCCTTTAAAGAAAACATTTAATTCAGGTGGCTCCTTTACCATTTCAGAGGTTCGGTCCATTATTATCATGGAGAGGTGTGTGTGCAGGCAGATGTGGTGCTGGAGTAATAGCTGGGGGTCCTACATCTTGTAGGCAACATGAAGCCGACTGTGACACTGAGCCACGCTTAAGCAAAAAAAGACCTCAATGCCTGCCCCCAGAGTGACATACTTCCTCCAACAAGGTCACACCTCCTAATAATACTGTTCTTTATGGGCTTATGGGGGCCAATTACACTCAAATTACCACATTCCACCCCCCCGTACCCCCATAAGCTTGGAACAATATCATAACACAAAATGCATTTAGTCCAACTTCAAAAGCCCTCATCATCTATCACAGTTTCAACAATGTTTTAAAGTCCAAAGCTCTGAGATTCATGCAATCTCTTAACTGTAATCACTTGTAAAAATCAAAATCAAAAAGCAGCCCACACACTTCCAACATACAATGGCACAGGGTATACACTACCATTTCAAATGGAGAAAAGAGAAGATAGGAAAGACTGGACCAAAGTGAGACTGAAAACCAGCTAAGCAAACGCCTAACTCTCCATGTCTAATATCAAAACATTCTTCAGATCTCCAGCTCCTTTCATTTCAGCTCTGTTGACTGCAACATACTTCTTTCTCTTGGGATTGCTCCTGTTAGCAGCCCTCCTTGGCAGGTATCCCACGGCTCTAACATCTTCAGGGTCTTGGGTTCTCCAAGGCCATCTAGCCTTCAACTTTACAGCGTCACACAGTGGCCTCTCTACACCCCTGACACATGCTTTGCCTCAGTGGCTTTCTTTAGACTCATGAGCAAATTCCATAGCTCTTTTGTTCTGTCCTTAACTCCAGAACCATGTGGCCAAAGCTGCCAAGTTCTAGTGCTTACTGGGGCCGGAACATGGCCCTTGTTCAGTTAAATCTGTTCCTCACTGCCTAAGCTCCGATGTATTGAAATTGGATCTGTAGACCAGGCTGGCCTCAAACTCAGAGATCTACCAGCTTCTGCTTTCCCAGTGATGGGAAGAGTCCTGGCTCTAAGTTCTAGAAAAAATTCCCAGAATGGAGAGAAGAGGTAACCCTAAGTCTTACTCCCAGCTGAGCAACTGTTGGCAGTTGATGGCTGTTGGAAAAAGAAGAATCTTCTCTTTAAAAAGTGTGCTCCTTCGTGGGTAGATCACTCTCCAGTGAAGGCCACATAACCAAGCGTATATGAGCAGCATAAACTGTACTTGATGGGCTTAAAGAAGCATAAAGGATAGAAGGATAAAGAAGGTCAGGATGGATGTGGGTGAAATGGGGAGAGAAGCAAATATGACCAAAAAGGTAATTTCTGAAATTCAAGAACAACAAATAATCATGGAGGGGAGCTGAGCCTGGAGTATTAATAAAGTATCAGTAATAAAGGCAAAGATTTTAACATACAAAACTAATGTTCATCACAGATTATTTTTGAGAACCCGTGCTGAGCATGTAAAGGTTTTATGCCATTTACTCCTTCAAAGATTTTAGTTGTGTGTGTGTGCTGAGAACTAAATGAAGACATTAACTAAGATAATAAAGCAGATGTCGTTTTGAATGTTATTTCAATTGTATGTGCAAATTTTAAACAAGGATTAGGATGACTAGTTTCACCTAGGTAATTACAATCAAGATTCTAATTACTGCTAATTGCTACAATATTCCCACATCACCCTTCAACAAATGCTGCTCATTGAGGGCTAAGAGCCTACTACTTCCTAATGTTGGCTGTCCTTGCCTTCACAGAATTCAGGGTTATCGCTTGGGCTGCAGATTCCACAGATTCCAAAGGCTTAGTCATTCAAGATAATAAAAAACCCTTTAATGTGATGTAAGCCCAGAAATATCACTGTGTTTGTTAAGATGGACTTTTAAATATAGACCTTAAGATATGTAGTTCAAGTTCAAGAAATAGGGGCTGGGAAGATGACTCGGGGGTTAAGAGTGCTTGCTGCTTTTGCAGTGGACCCCAATTTGGTTCCCAGAACCCACATTGGGTGGTTTACAACCATTTATAACTGCAGCTCTGAGGGATCAGATGCCTCTGGCGTCTGAGAGCATTCAGCTTGCACAGACAGGCACACACACACACATACACACACACACACACACACACACACACACACACACACGAAATAACAAAAGTAAATCTTTTTTAAAAAAATGTTCCATGAATAGTTGATCATATTTGCACCCCTTTGGTGGGCTGTTTGCCTGGTTATGTTTTATGTTTTAAATAAACCTTAAGAAGTAACTGTTATCATGTTAGACAAAACAGTGCAGCCTGATTTAACTGAAATCTGGGGAAAGTGGAGATGCTCTGTTGTCAAATAGAAATGATTCCATAGCCAAGGGGGGAAAGAACCTTCTTATTTTCTTTCTTGCAGGGATCAGCACATGCAGGTTCCTGACTTCATCCTTAAATAGTTCTCATTTGAATAATGGAACTACCAGAGTATCTATCCCAGCTACCACAAAAGAAAAGTGGTTTTAATAATCCATGTATATAGCAGTCACTGATCAGCGGGCAGCCAGGTATAAGTGGCATGTGTAATTCACTCAAGTAAATAGCAGTGAGATGAAAGGTCTGTGGAAGTGGTTCTCAGCTGTGGGTGTAGCCCCACCCTAGAGAGCTTCCTTTGAAGGGTCAAGTATCTGAGGCTGGAGTCCTGTGGTTCTGACACTCAGTTTCTGCTGGCCAGAAAAGGCATGTTGATCTGTTGATGGGAGAGTGGTTGGGTAGCATGCTCAGACTATACCATCTCTAAGTGTGCACTGTGCTTGACCCAATTATAGACAAATAGTACAGAAACATGCACATGTTTATGTGCATATACATGTGCATAGATAAAAGAGAATGTTCCAAGGTTAACTGCTGGCAGGCAAACAGCAGACTTAGGGGAAACCATGGGTTATTTTTATTTTCCTGTATTTTCAATTTTTTCTTCACTGAACCTCGGTCATTTTTTGCCCCCTGTGCGTATATGTGGAGTACATGTGTGTATCTCTACACACAAAGGGTTGAGGTTGACACTAAATGTCTTCTTCAGTTACTCTACCTTAGTCATTGAGGTAGAGTGTCTTAGTTGAGCCCAGAGCTCACTGTTATGAGGGACTCTGGAGATGCTGTCTCTGCCTCTCATATTCCCCCATGCTGGAATTACAGGGGACTGCCCCACCCACTTGGCACTTACCCGGGGTCTGGCAATCATAGTCAGACTCCTTTGTGCCTACGTAGCAAGTCCGTCATCTACTGAACCATGATCCTAGCTTGTCAATTACCTTTGAGGTTAAACCATAAAAGAGGAGCTATTTCTATTTTGTTCTAATAAAACTGAGGAAGTGTAGGTACTTAGTCATGAATGCATACCATAACCACAGTTCTATATGCAAATGGAAAGATGCAAAATCCATGTGAGATGTGGCTGTGGTACCAAGGAACTGACGGCTCTGAAATGATGGGAGACTTTATCATGGCATGCTCTTCTTCCTTACAGTGGATGGATGCAGCCTATTGGTCTGCATGAGGCAAATTCAAGTTTTACATTTTATGTCACAGTTAGAACCTTCTGGAATTAAAAAAATATATATACTATTCATGTTTGGTTGAATACACAGAAGTGAAACCTGAAGACATAGAGGGATGACTGCATAGCTCATGCTGGTCTTGTTGGCATGCCTATTTTATTGCTGTGTGAAATTGCCAGCTACACCCAGGGCCTTATTAGGAGTGCCTAAGCTTCTGTCTGACAGGTAGTTGGCTGTGTTTGCCACTTAAATGTCCCATGAAATGATCATTCATAGAGTTCAGCAAGGCTGGAGACTTTTTTTTTTTTTTCATAGTCTCTTATTTGTGGTAGAGAGTGTGGTACAGTAAAATGCTTGGAAGACCATCGTCACACAGCTTTCCTTACACTGTCTTGTAGCCTTTGACTATGCCTGCTCTGTAAACTTTGTCATATATACGTATGTATGTTTGGGATAATATAGGCTTTGGTCCCATCTGTGGCTTCAGGCATCCACTGAGGGTCTTGAGTGTCACCCCCAATACTATACGATAACATGAAGCTTCCCAGTGAGACTAGAAGCAGACTTTGAATTAAACAGTTTGTTTGAGCAGTAGCCACCGGGGAGAGGCCAGCTTGGGCACAAACATGCAGTGAACTCAGGCAGAGCCGCAGTTAAGAGCCGACTTTGACAAGGGAACCCGGGCACTCAGCAGAGTCCTGCAAATGGGAGAGGCATGCGCTCTGCGCTCCACATTTGCATAACATAATTTTGAGGTTACAAAAAGTGATTTGCAGAAAGAGTTCTCTTGTTTTCTTTAAATGTGTCAAAGAGAAGAGGGAGCTCATTGAGCAGACATAGAAACTGGTTGGAAAGATGGGAGTTTTTCATTTGGTTCATGCAAAAAAGGTTTTAGCACAGAGGAACCAAATGCCTTCTTGTGACACATTGGCAAATGGGGAGGAAGAAGTCAATTTCCCAATATCCAAGTGTCGAGTTGTGTGCTTTGGGGAGTCTATGATGTCCAGCCTGGAAAGGACTTGGACAGATAGGGCATTTTCCTAGTTACCCAAGGAGTGCCATATGATGGATGTGGAGGAATGGAGAAAAAGTTTTGAGCTGTAATCTGAAAATGATTTCCACTTGAGTGCCATGGCCCCTTCTCCCATGTCTGTCTCCACATGGAGCTATGACCTCTCTGCACAGCCCCTGGGACTCAGTGGACGTCACAAAAAACACAGAGACCAAAAAAAGACTCTTGCCGGCATCTGGGTGCCCAGGCAATTTGGAAAGTCAGTCAGAAAACCACAATGGTCAGACTGTCTTGATTCTCTTTACCCCATAAGCCATTTCCCATCAACCTTGAAGTGAAAAGCAGTTGCTCCATTGCCCAGTTTTCCAGAATGTGCTATTTATATGTCTCTGTGTGTGTTTATGCTCGTGAATGCGTGCTGCAGTACTGGGGATAAAGCCAGTGTACGCGCTATGTGGTTGCTCTACCACTGAGCCCTCTTGGTATTTTATTATTTGTTTGTTTGTTTGTTTTCCTTGAGGCAGAGTCTCACTCTGTTGGCCAGGCCAATTTGAATTCACCCTAGATAAAGCAGAACTTGTGAATCTCCTGTCTCAGCCTCCCTAATAGCTGGCTTCCTAGGCCTATGCTATTAGGCTGTACTCATTTCCAAGGGCTTAAAATTAAGTAGAATAATTCTCAGTGGAAACAAAAATTGCAGGGACCACAAACTGGGCAAAAAGCGCTCCTCCTTCACCACCCCCTTATGTATATTGGAATCTCTGCACAGTTGACAGAAACCCCTGTTGTCTGTAGCTTGGGAATCGCCAGCTCCCCTCCCCCAAAATATCCAGGAAGAGAAGTTAATGACCTCAAAGGGGCCAGAAAGTCATGGGATGGAGAAACTGCCCTGACATCTCCATGAAGAATTGACCTGGCATGTGGATTGTGCCCTGATCCTCTATCGTTCTTCATCAACATCTGTCAATCGCACATCTGGTTTGGGCTTTGGAATTCTTCTGAGGGACCCCAGGGAGAAGCACTCATACTTATCAGTCTCTCCTGGCTCTCTCTGCTAGGCTTTGTTTAAATGAGACAGTGAGTTGATTCTTCCAGTATCTGGGAGGCACTGAAATTTTGTACAATTTTGATCAGCAAGGGTTACTGTCAAGGAACATACTCAAGCAGCCATGGGAAGGAGGGACATTTTGGACATTCATCTAAGAGGCAGCAGACAAGTGAGCATACACTTGGAGGCATCTGAAACCATGGAATTGCCACCCAGCTCCCCAAGTAGTTTAAATCTTTGGGCTAAAGCATAGGAAACGGGGCTAAGATGCAGTGATGTCACCAGCAAGAGCATCCTATTGGGAGTCACAGCTCTGACTTCACACTGTCTGCCACTGATGAGGTGTCCAGCTCATCGGGTATGTCTGGGACTAAGCATTATAATTAACATGGAAATTCTGCATCTCGGGACGAGATTATTCCCAGGCAAACAGGGACTGCAGGTCACTAGAGGTTAACCATGACCATGGGCAAGTTAAGCTCTGCATTGTTTCCAAATCTGCAAAGCGGGAATATTGACCACACCTGATAGGTTATAATGGGAATTAAATAGGTTGAGCATAAGACACTCAAAAACTTGTGAGCCACCTGCAGGACAGCGACATTGTTAACAGTGTTATAAGACAGGTATGAAGAGGATTTAGATTAACATCAGAATCTCAAATCTGTGTCTGACTTTCAGCTCTTGCGCCATGTTGTACCTCGTGTGTGTGTGTGTGTGTGTGTGTGTGTGTGTGTGTGTGAGAGAGAGAGAGAGAGAGAGAGAGAGAGAGAGAGAGAGAGAGAGAGAGAGAGAGAGAGAGAGAGAGAGAATGAGTGTGTGTGTGTGTGAGAGAGAGAGTGCGTGTGCATGTGTGTATAACATCACTCAGTTAGGACAATGTTGAGAAGGCTAAGCCCTAATTCAATGCCTGCTAATAAAAAAAAAAAGCACCAATCTAATGTCTGTCTAAACTCTGTCTTGAGCAGGAGCTAACAGGCCACACCTGCAGTGGGCTACTTGCAGTGAGTGCCTCCTCCTCTCTTGGTGAAACCTGATTGCAACAGCAAGCACCCTCTTGAAAGTGTATAAAGTGCAGAACTAAAGAGCTCCCTCTAGAGGCAGAATAAATAATCCACCCAGCAGTGCCCACCAGCCTAGATAGGATCCTTTTAAACCTCAGCTTCTACGGGGCAGAAGCCAAAACTATTCCCAGAGACAATTAGGTTATTTCTGGAGATGAAGATAGTAGCAAAGCAGGATGCCCAAGGGCATGCAGGGACCTAGGATGTGCACTCTGCTGGCAAAAGGCCCTGGTGTCAAGGCAAGGACACAGGCAGTGTGATGCTTATGGCTCAGGTCTCTCAGCTGCAGGCCTGAAGGCACAGGCTTGATTAGAACTAGCTACACTTGGCAGATCATACTGTCTGAGTGCTTAATGGCAGTCACAAAGTAGCTGCAGTGGATGATACAGTGCTAAGGAGCACGCTATTCCCAGTAGCTTACTTCTAATTTTCTTTTATTTCCCCCTGCTTCCTGTGTTTCGAGAGCCTCTCAGTTACCAGCCACCAGCTGTGTAGGCATCTTACAACCCTAATGTGCATGCCTCAAAGAGCATCCCATTATTCCCTCCAATTACCGGCTGTGTGAGCCTAGGAAGGTGATCTAGTTCTCTATGCCCTAATTTCTCATGGGCAAGCTGGGGCATAGCAATGTTTTCCTCTTAGGGTTGGTGTGAGGATTGAATGGACCAGTCCATATGGAAATGTTCCACAACATACCTAATCCATAGTACAAAGCAAGCGAACTGTCTGCATGAGCTACCCTTAATTATTGGTTTGTCATTGTGAGTTGAAATTCAAAGGCTCCAAATACAGAACCAATTCTTACAGAAGCTACTCTGTAAATTAATAGGAAAAAAATAGAGAAGGAAAACCATTAATCTGAAGGGGAAAGAGATCCACTTCCTCTCTATGATTTCTTCCCCTCCACCCCACCCCCAAACAGAAACTGGCCCTGTTCAGAGACTGGTATCTCAGGCATGCATAACATCTTGGGTAAACTAAGTCAAGTGTGCCTACTGGGGTTGGCATTGGACTGTTCATTGCCTGTTCAAACTCTATACTGAGGCCACATTGTACCTCCTTATGTCTCATGTCTACCCCAGAGCCTCAGGCAGCTGGAACCAAGCTTCCCATTTCACGTGGTTTCTTTGCTTGTTTGAAATTTTTCCTTTTTGATGTTTATTAGCAAGTGAACTGGGTAGTTAGAGACCTGGGACATTTTCTCCAGCGGTTTGCATGCAGAAACAGAATTATTGAGGAGGGGGCAGAGTGGCTGGTGGGGAGATAGGAAATCTGTTGGCTCTTAAAATGAGATCCACCTAGGTTCAAATTCATGCTCTGGCTCTAACTTGACTAGCAGAGGGTGTGTTTGCCTCCTGGGTGGTCCTCTTGGCTTATTAACTCGTGCCACCCTCACCCAAGACTACATAAGTACTAATGTTTATTACTGACATTGTTTCTGGTACTTACTTGGTTACTGGTCACTTACCTCTAAATGGTTGCATCCCAGGGAGCCTGGCTCTTAACCTAGAAGGGAATCAGGAGAATCTTAAGAGTAATTTTACATAATGTCCTTAGGCCAAAGAAAAATTGTTTGAGAAGATACAGGTATAGGGAGTAATAACTATCCAATCAGAACTCCGAACGTTCCTGGTAGGAGCTTGTGTTCAGGACCAGAAACCTGGAGACTAGAGCAGTCCCATTAATAGAAACTGCACTGTTGCTACTTGATTCTCTTCCAAGCAGCACGATGAGAATTAATTGGCAGGAATGGGTCCACTCGAGGGTGGGCCTGGGAGCCTCAGTGAGAGCACTTGGAAGATTACACCTGATGCACTTATTTTTAATCTCCACCACCATAGAGATTTCTAGTGCTTTACATTAAAGGCTTATGAAATATTGTCGTGCAGTTAAAATATATAGCCTGCCTTCTCCCACCACCCAGAAAAGGGTTAAGGCAGCTTGCAACTATCAAACCATGTATAGAACACCACAATTAGAAGCATAAATAGAAGGTACCTAATACGAGGGAGAAAGAAAAAAATAGCCACTCTCAGACCTAAGTTGTATTAACACAACCTGGGACACACTGTCTGCCTGGGCTTCGTGCACTGTGCCTAGGCCTTAGCGTGCTCAGGACAGGCATGAGTGTATTCTCTTGCAAGCTATATTCTTTGGGAGAGAAGGAGTAATTACTTAAAACACTGAATACAGTGGCATGACCATGTAAGCCATAGGACGCTGAGGCAGGAAGATCACAAGTTCCAGAGAATCTATCTCAAAATAAATAAATAAATAAAATAAAAAATCAAGGATATGTCTTCCCTGAGAATGCCCCTAAACAGTGAATGTGCTTCTCTGAACTCCCCAACACTAGTCTCTGTGAACAAGGCATGATGATTTTCCTGTTTCCCTATCAGTCCCCAGTTAGACATTGTACAATGTTTTTCTGTGCATCCACGGTGTCTAACATGCACCTTGAGGTATACTAATTATACTAGTGACTGTTTATTACCTTGCTGCTGAATTCCAGGGCATGCTGGACACATCACACGAATATTTAAACCTCATAGTACATCAACATTACTGGGCCCATTTGATGGATGGGAAATGAGGCAGGGGACTGACCGAGGAGCTCCTTTAGATTTGCAGAATGCAGACCTGATTCCCAACTAGATGTTTTCAACCCAAAAGTCTTTATTTTTTATTTCACTGCCCTGTGCTTCTTATAAGCCCTCTGTGAACTCACTGGGTGAGAAGATGTACTTTAGTGCCATTCTAAAAGGCCCGGCTGTACTAACTTTTAATGCATCAAAAGAAAATATGTGGTCAAAAGCATTCACTAGTTGAGTATAGGCATAATTTAAAACACTGAAGCCAAGTGTGAGACACAGGTATATAATCCCAGCGTGCAAGGAGTTATGTGGGAGGATTATATGTATCCTGGGCTGCACTGTACTTGCTAACTTTCCACTCCCCCCCCCAAACAAAACAAAGCAATAAAACTGTAAAATAAACTGTAAAATAAAAAGTTGTATAGTGAAGTATATGGGGAAAATAAAGGCCAGTTGAAAATATATTCTTCCTTTTCTCTTTTTCTCATCATTTTGGTTTTGGAATATGTGGGCCTGAAAAGAGCTATGATGAACTTGCTGAGGGAACAGGGCTCCAGGCCCATGTCACAGTCAACCACGGATAATATGTTGTTAGGGCCATGTGGGTACATCCTGCAATTCCCAATGTGGCGTTTCTGTCAACGCAATGCTGAATGGATGACTGTTATTCGGTTAGGCTCAATAGATGTTTACTCACAGCCTTGTGGTTGCCCAGAAGCTAACCAGTTAGTGGAGGTCAAACCGGTGTCTGTGCCACCGGCCATGAAAGACATGGGAATCCATGAGCTGGCTCTTCTCGAGTCCCAAAGAGGCTAGAGGAAGGCATCTCCATCCTTGAGAGGTATGCTGTTTGACCACTGGTTCTTTCTATTGGATTAATTGTGGTGCTCAACTAGTTAATTCTATCTCACTGTGAAATACTCTCATTTCTTTGTATTTATTCTTTTTTGTTTTTATGAGACAGTCTTCCTATGTATCCCAGGCTGACATTGACTTAAGTCTCCTGCATCATCCTAAATGCTGGGATTGCAAGCATGTGCTTTCATACCTGGTCATGTGCTATCTCACCCGTCCATACCATAGTTATCTAGTATAGAAACCGTCACTGCATTTGAAACTTAAATTCATTAGTGACAATATTCGAATGGTGTATTTAGGTCTTAATGTATTATTTCATGTGCTGGCCAGACAGCTTGCCACCAAGCCTAATGACCTGAGCCACATATGGAAGGACAGTGCCAATGTCTACAAGTTTCCCTCTGACCTCCACACACATGTACTGGGAGTTCCTCCCCTGTAAATGAATAATTATAATAATTTTAAAAAAATACTTACCTTAACTAAATAACTATTCAGTTAAATGCTTCTCTGGGAAGGTCACCATCTCAGCAGTCATTATACAACTATTTTTCATGATCTGTTGGAGCCTCACAATCCTTATCTTGGAGGCTCTGAGCATGAAAGTGCTGAGGTCCAGTCTCTGTGCTGGGACTGCACAGTGCCACGGGAAGCACAGGGCATCACATGGCAAAGACAGGAGAGACTGTTGTCTTTCTTATAAGACTAGCAGCATCCAGCCATAGCAACCATCCATCCTAATGGCCTTCTCTAATCCTAATCACTTTTGAAAGACCTCCATCTTTGAACACCATGCTCAAATTAAAAACAGCACAGGAGGGTTAAATTTCAGCACACAAACCCTTGAGAGACACATTCAAACCATGTTAGAACCATAGCAGGTGTTGTATTGAGAATAAAGTGTGGAGCATAGAACAGTTAGGAGGTGAGGTTATTAGCGAATGTGGAGCAGGTGGCAGTGGTCATGAGAATCTGCTGGCTTCTGGGTAATTATTGCTGTTGTTAAATCACATCAGATGCCAAAGGAAAGAGAGGAATTGAGGATGAGTCTGAGGATTTTGGCCTGAACAAATGATGGATATAAGGAGCTATTTAACATAATGGGAAAACTCTCAGAACTGGCGTAGCAGGGGAAATCAGGATGTGTGAATGCTGGGGATGTGTACTAGATGTCCAAGTGAGGATGTGGAATGTCTGATAGGTGCGTATGGAGTTCAGGTAAGCTCTGGGATGGAGGCCAGCCTGTGTGAAGGAAGAAAACATGGAACTCACAACCTGGTTCAGACCCAGCTTCTTATGGTGACCTCAAATGAGGTGTCTCTCCCTTCTACCATTCTCATTTTTATGGCAGAGGTGATATGTAAGAACTAGTGTCTCAGGACAGTTGGGAGAATTTAAATGAAGTTACATTAATAAAACATAGTGCTTAGTACATAGCAAGAGACTGACGGGTGTTTGCTGCCTCTAGCCAGCCTTTTAGTTGTTAGATGCTACTAGATACCACGAGGGTCATAAGGACCCAGGAAGTCCTGGAATGTCAATAAAAGCTCTGACTCCATTCCACTAGCAAAAGAAAACCTTTTCCCAAGGAGTCTCTGAATGAAGAGAAAAGGTTTCAGTGTGGTTAAAATGGATTAGAAGGTGAGAGGCTAGAAAGCAGATGAAGGAAAGTAGGTCAGGCCATGCACGAAGCCATGGAGGTATGATGTCAGAAGGACCAGAGCAAGGGTGGCATCCCCAGAAGAGTTAGGGCTGAGCACACAGGAACAGTGCTTCATCCTTGGGGGTCACCAGCACCCTGACAGCACACAGCTTATTTTCTAATGGCGTACAAAGACAAACACTACTGTGTTCTGGAGTTATCTGTTTTCCTGCAGCAGAGGCTCCCAGATGGTCCCTGGACCTCCACCCCAGACACAGATCCAGGGCCGCTTATCCTGTGCTAGGGAGATGATGGAACATCAGAAGCCTTAGAGCCAGCTGGTGGCAGGAAACTCACTTCTCGATGGTCTTCCACCATTGACTCCCTTTGCATGGAATAATAGGTATATCTAACAGGACTGGATGTCTCCTTTCCAGTTAAATTCCAGTTTCATGCAAAGTCTTAATTGTTTTGAAAAAATAGAACAGGGGAGAATTTGCTCTCGACCTCCATTGATCAGAAAAATGGCCTGGGACAGGTGGGTGAGGAAGGCCCTTTTGAGTACCCATCTCACCTCTGTACACATGCATCTCACACAGGTGTTGCTCCAATAAAGGAAACTCAGGGCCAGATCTCTGGGAAAGGCAGAGTTATCAGAGAGAGTAAACACCACAGTCAGTCAGATCTCACCCAGCTGTCTTCCAGCTTCTTCAACCTAGCTCCTCTTGGCTTCTTCTGCCTCCTTTGTCTTTCTATGCCTGCCTTAAATACTTTCTTTGCTCAGTTAAGGTGTGGCACCAACACTGCCTGCCTGGGAACCTGGAACTCCTTCTGTAAACTAAAATGACCTTGAACTCAGATTGGATTAAGGGCATAGGTCACCACTCTCGGATATTCCCTGTGCTGGGATTAAAGGTGTGAGTTACCACTGTGTGATCCTCCTAGACTGACTGTGGGTAGATCCCTCTGACATCTCCCACTGTTTTTATTATATTTGAAAATATCCCCACATACAGGTAGGAGAAGGCAGAACACCTGAGAATCTTATTGCTTCTTCATTTGTTTTGGTTTTTTGTGACAGGGTTTCTCTGTGTAGCCCTGGCTGTCCTAGAACTCACTCTGTAGACCAGGCTGGCCTCAGACTCAGAGATCCACCTGCTTCTACCTCTCCAAGTACTTAAATAAAAGGCGTGCACCCCCACTGACTGCCCAGCTTCATATTGTTTCTTGGAGAACTGAAAAAAGAGAAACAGCCCAATTCTCCTCCTACACAGGCAGTTTTTCTTATTACCAGTGGCTAGAATGTACTTTTCTTTGAGATAGATGTGTGCTACATGTATGTTTGTGTTTTGTTTGGACCACACAGCGTTTTAAGGCACAATTTGTTGCCAATATTAAAAAGTAATAAAAAGAAGATTTCACATTAAAATGTGAGTTTTAGTATCCAGATTGCTCGCTTCTGCTTCTGACAACACTGAACTAGCCTTCTCAGCAAAGAAAGCTCTGTGATGGCAACTGAGTCCATACTATATAATCAACACTGTTCACCTGGTGTTCCTGCCTGGCTTACCTTGTTCATTTCCTCACTTTCTTGCTTCACTAAACCTGTGAGTTCAGTCCCTGGGTTACAGTAAGGGCAGACTGGGCAATTAATGGATTCTGAGTGAGGAGCTGAGTTACGTTTGTATCAGAAGTGCATGGGCGTGGGAGTGACATTACCTTGAGGGAAAGATGCATTGTTCGGATGATACTGTGAGGGTAGGGGCTTGCTTTCTTGTGGGCAGTTTGATAGCATTATCATAATGGGCCAGTTCACAGACAGCAGGGAGCCCTTCCCTGAAAATGAACTAGTACCTATCCGGCTGGCTGAGCTCTGTGAAGGGACCTCCTTATGACTTTTTGAAACATGTCTGGGGTTTATCCGGAGCCTAGTCTCCAGCTCCAGTTTAGCAACTCATACCAGAGGCTTAAGACTTTTGTAGGAAGAGGGTTCATTTTCTCTTCATACATTCAATGCTCCCCCAGCCCAAAATTTCAGGATACGTGGTGCTGATGCCCTCAGAAGCAGACTGTGTCACTTGCTGCTGGCTTCAGGGAAGTATCTTGGTATCAGCGCACACACACACACACACACACACACACACACACACACACACACACACACACAAATTCAGGATGCTTGTTTGAGCAGACAGCATATCTGAAGTCTGTGGTTTGAGGGGGAACAGTGTTCCTTATGCTCATCCTTCAAGTTCATGGCCATCACCACCTGAGAGTATGTATTTCCCAGAGTAACTGAAGGGAGCATAAATCCTGCTGGCTTTGAACACAGCCCAGGGTGCAGCCTATCTTCCTGTCCTGGCCAACATTAATCAGCTCTTTTCCTCCTTCCTCCCCCCTTTGTGCCTGTAAATCAAGAAGCCCCAGTATTAGCCACCGAAGAAGCGATAATTAGTAAGTACAAGACACTACTTTCATCCATCACTCTGTGCCTCAGATTCAGGCTAAGCCAGGAAGATAGAGAAAGCTGATTCTACAAAAGGATGAATCGCTATCCTGTTTGTTTTTTTTTTTTTTCTTTTTTCCCCAGAGCGTATGAGTCTGAATGTTTCCATGTAGAATCTGCACCTCCCCAGCTATTATAATTATAGTTACGAACAGAGTGCCAGGGAGAAATCTAGTCATTCATTTAATAATGTTTCCCTTTTATAGACTCAAAAATATGTCTCTTAACAATCTTGGAATGTATCCTCTCCAGCTCTCCTAAGGCACAAGAATGAGTTTCAACTTTCTCAATGGGACAGGCAATGCCACTCAAAGCCTAGCCTGTGCCGTTCTGGTCACCTAGGTTCTAGGGAAATGTATTTTCTGCTCTGAGCACAGAGTCAAGAGCACTGCTGCCCACAAAGAGAGGCCGTCTCCAAATCCACTAACAAGTCATGAACTTCCTTCCCATGCACTGCTGACCAAATGCTTCTGGCCTATAGAGAAGTGTTCCGCTCTCAGATTACAGTTTAGGCACTTTCCAATGCATGCTTGCTCTGATTTTTTCCATCACACGGTATTTCTTCCAGTTTTTAAATCTCCCGTATCAACCACTTTACTCTTGTGAAGCAGAATAATTC
This sequence comes from Phyllotis vaccarum, assembly GCA_033318265.1. Lineage (NCBI taxonomy): Eukaryota > Metazoa > Chordata > Mammalia > Rodentia > Cricetidae > Phyllotis > Phyllotis vaccarum. The sequence continues at coordinate 98,364,965 of JARWLC010000001.1, forward strand.
CAAGCCAGAGTAACCGATGAGGATGATTAAAAAAAAAAAAAACCAAAACAAAACAAAAGCAAAAAACAAAACCTCACCAATTCAACAGGAATGTTAAGGGTTCCCGGGGGAAACATTGGGGGCAGCTCAAAAGTATAAGCTCTGGCTTATACTGGCCTGTCCATTTTCTAGAAAATGAGGGTTTAAAGTTGAATAATCACAGGCCCTTTTTACTAAGAGCAACACCACATTTCATCACATTTAAAATGCCACTGGTTATTAAGAAGCATTGTATTCTATTGACTGACAACCAAAGGAAATGTTAAAATGTGTCTCCAAACACTATTAAACATGGCCAGGTTGCTCACTCCAGTCTCCATAGTATTTTAAATGCACTTAGTTAACCCGGCAACTCCCTTTGGCCTGGATTGCATTGCTTGGTGTGAAGTAGGCAATCCTTTTCCATGACAGATATAGTACGGCTTTCCATCTCTTTGGGAGTGTCTTTCTAATGAAAGAAAACATTTAAAAAAATATTTTATTTCTAAATTGTATGTGTGTGTGTGTATCTGTGTGTGTATTTGTCTGTGTCTGTGTCAGGGTATGTACACACGAGTACATCATAAAGGCCAGAGGAGTCAGACCCCTATGGATCTTGAGTTACAGGAACTTGTGTGAACCACAGGACATGACTGAAGGGAACTGGATGATGGCCCCGTGCAAGGACAGTATGTGCTCTTACTATTGGGTCATCTCTCCAGCTCTGAAATGGAGTCTATTGGAGCCAGAAAGAGGGCTGAGCACTTAAGAACACTGGCTGGTCTTCCAGAGGACTTGGGTTCCGCTCAGCGTGCCAACATGGTGGTTCACAGCCATCTGTAACTCCAGTTACAGGGGATGTGATGCTGCCTTCTGACCTCTGCTGCTACCAGACACACACAAAGTCCACACATAGACATATAAGCAAAACACTCCTACACATAAAATAAAAGCAAGCCAAAAAGGGCCATAAAGCATTGCTTTTTTCCTGGAAGGAAATAGCAACATTGTAGACATTCTTCTAGGGATGGGTATCTGATTCATTAAAGCAAAACTGTACTCCTCCGCGTTTTCTCTTTCTTTCTGTGTATTTAGTAACTTTCATTCCAATGCTGAAGGGTCATGGCCTCTTCGTAAATATATTTTAATCATATTCCTTCCTTTCCCCCAACTCCTCCCAAATTATCTCCACTTCTGTACCCACGCGACTTTGTGCTCTTTCTCTCTCCCTCAAAAAAAGAAAGAAAATCAAAACAAAAAAACCCCAATAAGACAAAAGAAACACAAAACAAAGCCCTAAAAGCACCCACAATCACGGGGTCTGTTTTGTGATCACCACAACTACTTCAGGCATGGACCTGCCTGGAAGTGTAATTGATGTGCACTCCGCTGGAGGAAAGCTAATCCCCGCCCCCCCATCCAGATAGCCTCTGAATTCATAGTGGGACTCTGTGCTCACTTCCCCTTCTTAGTTGGGATTTTGTCTGGTTTGAACCTGTGCAGGCCATGTGTGTTCTGACTCAATCTCTCTGAGTTTTTATGTATATATGGCTTTTGTATCTGGAAGACGCTGTTTTCTCAGAGCATCCACCACCTCTGACTCTTATACACTTTCTGCCTACTCACCTGTATAAATGCCTGAGCCTTGAGGGGACACTGAGCGTTCAAAGTGTCTCACTCTCTACAAATAGTCTTCTTGTCACTGTCTGTGTTAATTACCATCTACTGCAAGAAAACACTTCTCTGATGAGAGCTGAGGGGGATCTGTGGGTTTAACAGTAAGTCCACCATGGATTCTATTGTAAGACCTTTGCATGGCAACTATGCTCAGTGATACAAAGAGAAACATGAACCCAGCACAGTGAGGAGAAGGGGGAGGGCATGGGAATTTTACAGTGGTGTCAGCCATGCTCAGGCTGTGGTACCTACAATGAGACTGCTGTTCCACCACAGTTACTACTGCTTGGCACCCTCAGTACACCCTCAGACATGGGAAAGTAAGAAAAATGAGCGTCTCAGAATGGGTGAATTCAAAGACTGGCTTCCACTACCTAAGAGGTGCTGAGGTCCCGGCTAAACTTCATGTCAACCAAACTTTATGTGTAGCATGAAAATCTTAAGAGGTATGGTTGATTTTTAGTACTTGTTAAATTTAATTCTGAGGTGTATTAACTGTATACAGTGTGTGTATTGATTGATTGCGTGGGAGAGAGAATGCACAGAGGCCAGAAAAATGTCGAATCCCTCAGAACTGGAGTTGTGGGTAGGTGTGATCCATCTGACATGGGTACCAGAGAGTATACTCAAGTCGTCTGTAAGAAGAACCAGAGCTCTTAACCTCTGAGTCATCTCTCCAGTGCCTAGGGCAGAAGTTTTAGCCATCCAATCTAATTACTTCAAGTCACACAGCTAGAGACATTCAGGGCTAGTATTCTGATTGCACCTTGATCCCTCCAGTCAATTCTGTGTGTTTACAGTCAGTCTGAAGCCCTCTGACTGGAGACTCACAGTAGCTCCTGTCTCTTCTCAAGGACACAAAGCATCTCTCAAGGTTGCAAATGTTTATTCAGTTGGCTGCAGTGGTGTACACCCGTAACCTCAGCGCTCAAGATGCTGAGGTAGGAAAGTTGTGAGGTCCAGGATAGCCTGGACCACCTAGCAAGAGCCTGTAACAGAAAACCTAAATAAGGAAATAAATGTTCATTTTAAATAGTTCAGTCACAGTGTGGCTACTGTCCTCTTTTTGTTTAAAAAAAAAAAAAAAATGCTGATAGGCCTACGGACCCGAGTACCATCCCTAGAACCTACATGACAGAAGGAGAGAAATGGTTCCTTGACTTCAGCGTGAGCTCCTGGAGTGCATGCCCCGCCTCCCCCAGGCACACGCACAGGCACCCACACACACATAGTAATAATAAGTAAATGTAAAAATAACAAAAACATAAATAGAAAATAGGAGATTTCTATCATATACAGCAACAGTTCTCAACCTTCCTAACCCTGTGAAATGGGAAAACGGAGATGGATAGAAGCAAAGAAATGGAAAGTGTTTCTATCGTTAATAATAATAATAATAATAATAATAATAATAATAATGATGAAAGCTGTTATTCTTTCCCAATGCTGTGAGACATGACATTTTCCGGTATGTGAGAGCCCTTGGTGTTGGTCTGTCTGAAGAGCGTGGGAGGCCCTAACAGACCTAGAAATGGACAGAAGTGGAGGCCACCACGTCTACCCCTAGAGAATAGCAGTTCTGAGTAAACCTCGTGGCTTTGTGGCAAGGGCATTTCTGCTTCTCTGGTCAGCTAAATACAGGATCTGGGAGTGGCCTTGTATATTTATGTCCAATACTGTGGGATCAGACCCAAAGGAAAGGAGAGAATGTGATGAAGAGCTTTCGTAGTCCAAATACACTCAGTAAGAAGCGATTGCCAAGGCCAAATGCTCGAGATCTCTATCTTAGCCTCACCTCGAAGTCAGGTAGATTTGATTTCCTACTGTTCATCAGCCAATGTGGAGATTATGCTAGGAGAATGTAATAGGCAATTTTAAAATTTACTATCTCAAATCATTAATGTGTTTGATTGGCAAGGACATATTGAATTGGTATGTGTAAAAGGGGAGGGATGGTACAGGGACAGATGCGTGTATTGTGGGAGTCCTGACTAAACATTCTAACTGCCCCCCCTTGGGTTTTGTTCCAGCTGCAAAGGTGCTTCCCACTATGGCCTGACCAAGGACCGGAAAAGGCGCTCCCAAGATGGCTGCACTGATGGTGGTGCCAGCCTCACAGTAATGCCACTCTCCCCAGAAGTTTCTGCAGCTGCCACGATCTCTTTAATGACCAATGAGCCTGGCCTAGACAACCCTGCCTACGTGTCCCCAGTGGAGGATGGTGAGCCAGCAACCAACTGCTCCGACTTTGGCCGGAGCAACCGAACTAGGGGTGAGTCAAATGGCTGGGTGTCTGGGAATGGGCTCTTGGTTTTCCTTGAGATTGCCCTCTGTAGAATACTTAGGATGGAAAGTTTTAGATTTTTTTTTTTTTTTTTTTTTTTTAAGGAGAAATGGTTCTGGTAGTTTTGGCAGCAACTCCCCAAAGCGAAATGAAACTGAGTGCTCAGATCTTTAGGACTGGGTAATCTGACTTGGTAAAGGCAGCTGAGGTGAGGCCATATGACTTATGGTTCCTGTAGTGTGGGGACCTCCCCGCCTGTGGTAGAAAGTGTTGTTATATTTACCCTCACCCAAGGGAAGGGAAAAGATTTTACGTAATTGAGATCTGCTTTGCCATTACAAAACATTTAGGAGTGTGGGTAGATTAAACTCTTCTCACTAAGAGGCAATCACTGTTTTGATATCTTATTGTCCCATTTCATACATCTTAAACATAAAATATTTCTTTTTTTAAAATGTTGCTTTTTTTGTTTTGAGGGAAAGTCTCTGTGCTTCAACCGGCTTTGACCTCCTGAGAGTCCTGTCTTAACCTTTTGAATGTTAGGGTGGCAGGCACAAAGCCGGAACCTCGGCCAAAGGATGATAGCCATGAACCTGTAACTCCTGTCTTACATCCCTCCTCAGCACGGCCCTTTGAGCGCTCCACTGTGAGAAGTCGATCTTTCAAAAAGATTAACAGAGCCCTGAGTGTTCTTCGAAGGACCAAGAGCGGGACCACCATTGCCAACCACCCTGACCAGGGCAGGGAGAGCTCCGAGAATGTCACTGTCCCTGAAGGTAAACGGAATCCTCCCTCTCTCACAGCCAGCCCACCCTGCAGCTGGCCACAGGCTGGGTTTCCAGAGTCACTTAGGAATGATGACAGTCAGGCCACCGCCCACACTTGGTAACCGCCCTTCCCAAGGGTACAGCATAGTTTGAAACCTTGATTAGCCTCTCCACCTGAGTAAGGACTGAGACTCTTGCCTTCTTTGTCCTTTTTATATGCAGATGAGGGAAGACACATCTGTTCCCTGGGCTTCAGGTGCCAGCTTAATACACCTGAAAATAATTATTATAGTTAGCGAGTGCAAAGCATATTGTTTTTTATTTCATTCCCACCACATGGCACAATTCAGTCTTCTGTTGAAACACAAAAAGCCATAGATACCATGAGTTCTGTACAAACCAACAGGCAGCAGGTTCGTTCCTTTGTTATTGCTTTAATTTTCTTCATTTATTTATGGTGTGCGGGTGGAGGTTGTGCGCATGCCCACATGTGCAGTCATGTGTCACGGTGCTGAGGAGGGCAAAGGACAGTTTGGGAGGGTTGGTGTTCTCTTTTCAGAGGCTGGAATTCAGGTCACCAAGTGCCTTGAGCCACTGACCTATCTTGCAGGCCCTTGAAAAGCATCTTTGACAGGCTGGTACATACTGATAGACTAGTATTCTCATTATATCAACACGTGAGACACTCTATGTGGGTTTTTTTCTTTTTTGGTTTGTTTTTAATTTAATCATCATAAGAACCCTGTGACCAGAGCACATTTCAAGGTCAGTGGCATCCCATTGGTGCGGCTCTCAGGATGGTTCACTGTCATTATCCCTGTTTTCAGGAAAGTATATTGAGGCATAGAGAAGTTACTCAACTTGTTCTAAATGCCCTGAAGCTGCAGAAAGAAAGTTATTGTGTCTTGGTTTATGTATAATTTGTTTTCACCGGTGTAAGTGGAGCCCAGGAGACATTGTTTTCTACCCTTTCTTCTCATTGAAACGTTTAGGTTAAATTAACATTTTTTTTTTAAAGTAGTCTCACTTTGCAATCTTGGTTAATCTCAAACTTACTGTGTAGATCAGACTGACCTCACACTCACAGAGATCCTCCTACTTTTGCCTCTTGAGAGACCTGGGCTTGCAGGCATGCGCCACACCTGATTTTGACTAAACTATACTGGCATTAAACTAAACTAGCATTAAGTATAAGAACAGCTCCTCAGTACCAGAGAGTGCCCTGAGTCAAGTCATAAGATTAGGGTTGTCATTCACAGATAAGGAATATGATCCAGAGAGGTTAGGCAAGTAGCCCAGAGTCACACAGCTAAGCAACCACCACCACTGTGCTCCACCCCCCGCCCCCCACCAGCGTGATTTTAGCTTCAAGCTCTGGCTCTTTTAACACCCCCCCTCCCCAAAGCAGTTTTTGGAGTTGAAAGTTAAAGCCTAAGGTCCTTTATTTACTATGCCCAGTAAGTCCACAGGCAGCATATTAAACTCCTGCTTGTCTATGCTGCCTTCTCAGCACGCGGTCTCCATGATCTCCCCTCCAGTGCTGTGTGCCTTCTCGTGCCTCTCAGAGGCTGGCAAATAAATCTCCAATCCCCCCCTTCCTCCTGCCAGCCTCATTCTTTACCTGGAAACAGAGTAAGAAGCTACCTTCCTGGGCTCAGTGGGAGGACCGAAAGTACAGATCCCAATTTCTTAGTTCAGTGAGCAGAAAAGAATGTTTTCAAATCCTATAATCTTCAGACAAGGATAGAATTGTAATCAAATTCTTTTGTGTCTATTCTAGGGCAATTGTGACAGTTTAAGAAATCATTTTAACCCTTGAAAGTTCATGAGGGTCTCCTTGGTCTGGCTCTATGGAACACCATTTAAAAGTGTGGTATTGGCGTGTCTTTCGAATCAAATCAGACATCCTTCATTTGTTTAAGGGGAACAATGTTTCTGTTGTAAAGGAGGAAGAGGAAAGGGGGGGGGCTCAGGAGCTCTGATGATTATTTCCAAAACTTTCTTTGTTTTAAAATGATTTTTCAAAAAAATTTCCATTCCCTTGTTACCAGACATATTCTGACACATTAAAGCCTACTTAATACAGTCAGAACAGCTTAAACATTGATTGAGCCCAGTCACCTACAAACTGTTAGCACTAGGAACTGACAGGTAAAACCCGCTACTCACAGCCTCACAGAAGCCGTTTACTGACATTAAATTAAATCTGGAGTTTAAGATCCACATTTAAAATGTCACAGGCTTCCTCTAGCCACTACATTAACTCATTAGTTATGCTGTATAGTAATTAGAAATGACTTTTTCTGTATAATTTTCATAGAGAGTTGAGTTCATTTAAACAAATGAGCTATGGTAGCAGATTTTGAAAATAGTCCCAAAGAGTGGCTTATACAGAACCAGACTCATAGGATATCATTCCAGGTGACAGAATTAAGGTGACTCTTAGGACAAAGGCAGCTACAGGACACTGACTTGTCTCTGCCTTGTGCACCCTAACTGAGCACATGCTACACACAGGAGCCACTTCCCAGCTAGACTAGGTTCAGCTTATTCTCAGCAGTTGGCGTCCTCTCTAGATACTTCGATTGCAGCTGAAGTGAAAGACAGTACCAGTCCATGCTTCCGGGTTCTTGGTCCCTAGGGCCTGTCCCTGTGGACTTTGACCTGGCTGTGAATGTCTGGCTCCTGGGAAACTCATAATGAGGCTATGAGTTTATCTATCATCAGAGGTCTGGAGCTCCAGACATGGTCACCTACTTCATAGCTTCCTTTCTGCATTTGAGCAGGTACACACATGCATGCACACAGGCTCTCAGGCACTCAGGCATGTATGAATAAAGGACAGCCTGTCACTGTGGAGCTGCATAGTGACCCAGACAGCTACTGTCTGACACAGCCAGAGTTGGGTCACCTACTAAAGTTAGGAAACAGCAGCTCACATAATCTTTGATTCTCTCTCTAGCACTGAATTCAGCGATTCAGAGAGATGAGGGACAGTAGCCATAGACTGTGATCTTGGCATCTTTGTGACTATGAACTAGGTCTTCTGATCACCTGATATTGGCAGCAGTCTCTTCTAGAGGGCTGAGGATTCCTGGAGCCTGAAAAGCCTAGTCTTCGAGATCTTCCAGAATAATCTAAGAGGACAGAAGAGCAGATCCCGTTTTTGTTCCTTGATAAGAGAGTAATGAAGTGGCAGTGTCTTCCCTTAAGACATCTGTTCATTAGTTCACTCCTATTTTTGCAGTAAGCATCAGCTGAAGGCTCCTGTGTATGGAGAGGTCTGTGCACAGAAGCATGTAACAGCCAGAAATCACTGCCTCTGCTGTGTAATCAAAGTAGTTTAAACATTAATTGAAACAGTCAACCAAGTACTGTTAACATTGGGAAGGGCCAGGCTAAGACATCTACATGCAGCCTGATAGCAAAGGCGGTTGCAGGATTCTAAAGTCCAGTTGGTGACATAAGAGATCAGCATAGATAACAAGATTGGAAGGTTCAGTGCCACGAGAAGTGAGTCAGCCTTATAGGATTCATGTGTTTAGAGACGGCAGGGGAAAGAGAGATGGATAAAGCCTAATGGGAAGAGATTATTTTATGTGTGCCCTTGGAAGAAAAATTGGGTTCAGGCCCAGGATGAAAAACATTCCAGCAGAGAAATGTATGCTGGCACCAAGGCAAGAAAGTGAGAAACACGCACAAGGAACAGCAGACGGTTGACTTTGGCAAGAAGGTCTGAAACAAATACTGTTTTTATCCATTTCAGTCTTCCCAAGGTTGTACCACCTGATTCCAGATGGTGAAATTACAAGCATCAAAATCAATAGAGTGGATCCCAGTGAAAGCCTCTCCATTAGGCTGGTGGGAGGCAGTGAAACCCCGCTGGTCCACATCATCATCCAGCATATTTATCGTGATGGAGTGATTGCCAGAGATGGACGGTTGCTGCCAGGAGACATCATTCTCAAGGTGCCCATACGTCATGATCGCATAACTATAAGCTACAAGATCATGAGCTGTAGGCAATGAAGGGCATGTCATCTAAATTGAAAGGATAGGTGGAAGGGTAGAGAGGTGGTTGGGCAGAAAGGTGGGCAGATAAGTGGATGGGTGGATGAACAGTGGAGCCCTTCAGAGCCAATAATGGATGGGTAGATAGGTGAGTGGGCATATAATTGGATGATGGGTGGATGGATGGGTGGATGGATGGATGGATGGATGAATGGGTAGGAGGAGGAATAAGTGGGTAGGTAGATGACAAATGGAGTGGATGTAATGAAATAAAGATGAACACTCACTTTCCACAGTCATACTGAGATAAATCTCATATGAAGAATTCTATACAACTGGGAGGGGTCCATTTATCCCCACCCCCCATTTATAAAGAGTTCTATTTGCTACTGAATCATTTCCTGTCTTCTCTCTCCCCATCTACTGTTTTCATCTTCCCCCTTATCTTCTCTACTGACTCTTTTTCTCTTTGCTCCTCCTGTGGCCTCTCCTTTAAAACAAACATTGGTATAAAGTAAGACTGGAGCATATATTTTCTTAAATTGGAAAGCGGATGAATGGAAATTGCTGTATTTGGTCTGATTGTGTTCAGATGTCCTTCTGCAGAAAAATTTCCTGTGGCTCAGTGGCCATCCCTCATCGAGTCTCATGACCCAGAGGCATGACCTGGCTTGGGCACACTGTCCTCCAAGGCATAGTTGAAAGGGATACTTTATGGAAGAATTTTCAGGACAAAAGGGGGGGGGGAACTGTTGCTTATCAGACAGACATCAAACGTGAGCCAAAGGGACCAGCATGCCGCCTTCCTGCTCATCTACTTCTCTGTTACTCAGATCACAGTTTCATCTCACCCTTGCAGGCAATAGGGGGCACAGCTCCTGTCCCAGCATGAGCTATTTGTTTGGTGACTTACTTGGTCTAACCTTACTGCAGAAATGTTGACATTCCCAATGGTCTCTGGGGTCTCCACGAGGCTGGGCCCATCACTCTAATGGAACACAGATACTGGTCCCCCATCACAGCAGGGCTTTCACCCTGTTCCAATGGAGACTCTATGCCTGGGAGGGCTGCATAAGAAAAGTCTGTTCTTTGGCTCACAGCTGGAGGCAACTTGAAGATAAATGCCAGAGACCTTTACCAGGGTGACCATGACTTCCCTTGGCCAGGAGCTAATTAATGGGATAGCAGGCTCTGCCACCTTCCAGGTAGTGGTCCCTTGTGTTTGGTCAAGGGTACCTTGTCTTCAGTGAGGGAGCCCCTCCATCTCTGAGCTTCAGCAGGAAGGAGGCAATGGTTGATCTCAAATAAGGCCCTTTCAAAGCTCATGCCAATGTGCCTCGAACAATTGACTTCAACTGCAGTTGTACAGTCTTTGCAAACTCCTGAAACCTAAGCAGAGTAGCAGGGCTGCTGGGAACTGTTTTCTTCCAGAGCTGTGACAAACACTGGCCCTGTGGAGTCGGGATAATTAAAGCCAGAAAGTAGCAGCAGCAGCAGTCCTGTGGATACTTAGGGAGGCCCAAATGAGAGGCCTAGTTTTGGAATACTTAAGGAGTACTACAGAGTGATCAGCCTTTCAGTAAATAGCCTAGAAATGTCCTTGTGTATTAGTTTGTTTGAAATTATTCAAGCCCCCATATTCCTTTGTAGTTTGAGCCTTAGCAGAAGACCTTGCAGACATCTACCTCAGTACCTGACGTTCCTAGACACATTGTCACATTCACACCTGCAGATGCACACTCTGGTGCACTCAGAAAATACAACACACTCACACACACAGCCAGGCATGATCACAGATACCTTATCATGCAATACACCCTCACACAGCCAGGCACACTCACATATACTGTCAACAATGCATACTCAGACATACTCACTGATACTGTATCATATGACACACACAAACTCAGGCCCATTCACACATATTGAGCTATACAGTACACACACACTCAGACTCACTCACACAGACAGCTACTGTAACAAGCACACACACATACTGAGATATACTCACCCAGATAATATAATGTGAAAACACTTAGGCACATTCACTTAGATATCACAACTTACAAACACATCTACACTTGGTTAGGCACTCTCACACAGATGTTTTGACATGCAAGTACATTCACATATACACAGGCGTACTCTTAGATACAACAGCATGAAACATTAACACATGCTCAGGCAATTCACACATTTAAGTGCACACACACACACACACACACACACACACACACACACACACACACACACACACCACATGCACAAAATGGAGCAACTGAAATTATGGGTTAGTCAGTAAAGAAAAAATTTGTTAAAGACTGAGAGAAAACATCAGCTCATTTTGGTCGAAATAGTGTTGGGTAATATCCTCTGGTGTTCGAGTGCAGATCAATGGCTAGGCCTGTGTTCTGCATGCACCTCACTTTAAGAATATAGTCATTTGAGCCAGCACATGCTTTTAATCCCAGCACTCAGGAAGCAGAGGCCAGCGGATCTCTGTGAATTTGAGGCCAGCCTGGTCTACAGAAGTGAGTTCTAGGAGAGCCAGAGCCATTACACAGAGAAACCTTGTCTCAGGAAAACTAAATATATATATTATATTTTTGACTATAATAGGAAAGTGTCTTTTCTTCCTTCCATTTTTTTCTTTCTTCCTTTTGTATCAACTGAAAAATCTAAAATTGGCAGACAACAGCCTGTGCAAGGTGGAGGAAGGCAGAGCTGAGTCATAGAGGCCAGAAAATCACTATGGAAAGTTAGGTTATTTGAATACAGGATAAAAGGAGATAGTGGGACAGGCTAGGGGCCAATATCCTGGTTACTCTGCGGACTTGGGCTTGTATTCATTGGATTCCTGTGATGCCGAGGGTCAAACCCACGCTGGTCAGGACCCTTTCAGAAAGCTTATGGTAGGAGCACTCACTGTCAAATGGCCCCACCTCCAGGTCAATGGAATGGACATCAGCAACGTCCCTCATAACTATGCCCTGAGGCTCCTGCGGCAGCCCTGCCAGGTTCTCCGCCTCACAGTGCTGCGGGAGCAGAAGTTCTGTAGCAGAAGCAATGGACAAGCACTGGATTCCTATAGCCCTCGGGATGACAGCTTCCGTGTAATTCTTCACAAAAGCAGCCCCGAGGAGCAGCTTGGCATAAAGCTGGTGCGCAGGGTGGATGAGCCTGGGGTGTTCATCTTCAACGTGCTGAATGGTGGTGTCGCCCACCGCCATGGCCAGCTAGAGGAGAATGATCGTGTACTGGCCATCAATGGGCATGACCTTCGATTTGGCAGTCCAGAAAATGCCGCTCATCTGATTCAGGTGGGTCAGAAGTCACCCTACGATCCCAGTCAGAAACACCCATGTGAGCGCGCACACACACACACACACACACACACACACACATATATATATAATACATTTTGTTCATTAATTCCATCTCTAACAGATTTTTGTTAAACCACTTACCACAGAACGAGGTCTTCATTGTTTTTACGTGCTCTTTGATCCTGTGATGTAATCTCTTATCTCTTTGACTTTTCTCAGTTACCATTGGTTGAACAGCTTCTACGTTCCAAGCAGTGCCCAGTACAGTGGTGACCAAGGTGGCCATGGTTTCTTGTGTCTCAGAGCTTGAAAACATCCTGTCCCTGATTTTGTCCAAACAAGATGGCAGAGTTAGGCTAGAAAAACAGACAAGATGAAACAGCCATACATGAAAGAGAAATAAGAGAGTCCTTTATTTTTTTCTTTCAGGAAGACGCTATCTTAGCTTTTTTTTTTTTTCCATTTTTAAAACCTAGGCCCTAAAGGATTGTCAGTATTTTTTCCTCATGGCACTTGCTCACACCCTCTGCAGGTCACCCCGTGCAACTCCCATTCTGAAGCTCTTTGCCAGCTGTATTTTCTCAAGAGGCAAAAGAAAAACTTATGTTATTTGGAAAAAATTTGATTACACATGGCATTTTACTCTTGAAGATTAATAACAGAAGATCATGTTTTTCTCCGAGAAAGTAAATTTATTGAAGTAAAATCTTGCCCAACAATGGGAATTCCTTTAAAAATCCCTTTGCTTACTAAACAAAGCCAATCTGCTTACTAAGCAAAAAGAAAACTTATTTTTCAGAAAGGCTAGAGCAAACATAGTTGGAAAAGAAATATAAAAAAATAGATGCTGTTAAAAAAAAAAAAAAAAAGCTAAGCAATAGCTTGCCATCTCTGAAAAGTTGATTTTATTTATGTGATACTTGTAACACACACCAGGCTGCAGGGATTAAACTTAAGTACCCTTCAAAGATTGAGACTCAAATTTCCACTGGGCCCCAGCCATTGGCTATGCTGCCCATGTGTGTCTTCCCCATGAATCACATTCGCCTCACAAAGAAATTCCCAGACATCATGTTCTCTTGGTCATGTCCTCTCCCATCAAACCACACTCTTTTTTATTTTTTATTTTTTCCCTATGTTACTTCAGGGAAGAGTTATTGTAGAGGCCACAACTGTTTTAAATTGGATCAACTTTACATATGCTGTGCCCCTAACCTCAGCTTATTCAGCGGTAGTCTGGGTAGACAAGTCCCCAGTGTTAAGACACATAGAGAGTCAAGCCCCCCCCCCCCCCATAAGAAGGAAAGCTTTAAAGAGAAAGACATCCTTAGCAAGGGCCACGTGGGTTTCCACCACTGTTAATTTCTCAGGCCTTTTGAGCACCCTTTCTAGAATAACTATATGGGAAATAAGCTTTTTGGAACTATTCGGGGTATAAGAGAATAAAGAGATAACAGGTCAGAGAGGAAAAAAGATATCTCAACCTCTGTATTCTAGGTCAGCATATTCCACCCAGTCAGTTAGCACCAGGAGAACCTGGGAATTCTGAGACAAAGGCTTGTGAGGAATTCCTTTCTACATGCAATTCTAGGTTAGTGAGTTACCTTTGTTTAGGAGTGGTCAACAAAGAAAGCAATCCTGAATTTCAAATGAGTAACCCTCCATGCCCTTCTTTCTCTCTGAATCTCCCTCCCTCCCTCCCTCCCTCTCTTCCATCTGTCCTTGCTTGCTTGCTTGCTTGCTTGGTAACCCCCCCAAACTGAAAATTTTAAGTCAGCTTCTGGAGGTTGGGGAAAGTAGAAACATTCAGTAATACTGCCATATGTGTGATTTTTGTTCCTTGGATGAAATAATATTTAAACATACAGTTATTTCACCAAAGAACTAAAAGTCGTCCTGTTCAAACTTTTAAAAAAGAATGTGATAGAGCTTCAGACGAAGCCAAAAAGTAAACAGTGCCCTGCTCGTGTTACCTAAGTTTACTCTAAAGACAGGATTCCAGCTCATGAGTTGTGCTTTGTACCTGGAAAGAAAAAGGCAGAACTTTGTGGGAATTTAAACAATCAAATCCCTGGGAGCCAATAAGAACCTCCAGTGAAATAAGACCTGCTAGATCTTTGTGTGTGTGTGTGTGTGTGTGTGTGTGTGTGTGTGTGTGTGTGTGTGTGTGTGTGTGTGTGTGTGTGTGTGTGTGTGTGTGTGTGTGTGTGTGTGTGTGTGTGTGTGTGTGTGTGTGTGTGTGTGTGTGTAGATCAGCACAGCTCACTTGGGATCTAACCCCTGTTTACATAAGTTGTCTTACCAGGGTTCTGTTGTAAATTTAGTGCACATAGACTAAACTTAAATCTCCTTATGCTCAATTGTTAAAGCTTAAAAGATTACTAAATAGGGTTCTAAGTTTCCTATTTTCTTGAGAAAGTGAAACTTGGAAAACAGTGCAACCCTTCAAGATAACTTTATGAGAAGGAATCTTATGTGCAGCTGTACACGTAACTGTTAAAAGGCCTGGAAACCCCTCTGCCCTTTTTTTGCAATGTAATATCCCCTGTATGCTTATTCCTTTACTGGGGAAGAGGAATATGCGTGGGCGTAGCAACCTCCAGTTACCTGAAGAGAACTGGTCCTGAGGCAGAGGAGTGGCTTTGTCGATTGACTCCAGCAATCAGCAGATTCAGAAACCCAGGACCCAAATTCTTGTTTTAATTTTGTCATTGATATCTTTATGACCCTGCCCAAGTCACCAGCTGTATCACCGTGAACACTCTTTCTTATTTCTAACAGACTCTGTCGTAAGAGGGAGGAAGAGGTGGTGACTAAGTATAGAGGTCAGCTGTCCCAAGGGCTGATTCTGTAGATCCCAGTGCAGCACTGCCCTTTCAAATACGCATCTCCTGTGGACCCGGACTGTGCCAGGGTCTGCCTGCACTCACAGAGCACAACTGTGATGTCCAGTAGTCAGTTCAGTACCCCCATTCCATTTCATGTGTTTGTACGGAATAATACTGTGCAGCATGCCAGAGGAAATGGAGACTTCTTGAAGTCTATAAAGCCAGTACAAGAAACCCATGTGAACCATTTGCTCACTTGGTACCCACTACTGATGCCAGCACACGTGCAGAGGCCATGGACCTCGATGCGCTTGAGACCAGCCTGGTCTACATACTGAGTTTCAGGCCAGTCAGTGCTGCATAGTGAGACCCTGAATCAAAAACAAATTATTTAAGTATATAATATATATTATATATGTGCTATATTATACATTGTATTTCACATTATATATATATGTGTGTATACTGAGGATACACACACACACACACACACATATATAACCCCAAAGCAGTGCAAATGCCTTATTCAGTTTCAGTCTTCCTTATAAATAGGGGGAGCCCCTGGATGGGGAAGCTTACACTGTCATGTACAGGTTCTTTCTCAACTTTTGCTTTGTCTACAGTTAGCACTGGCCCTCTTAGCCAGCATTTCCCATTTCTGATGAACCAACCTCCTGCATATATGTGGGTGTGATACCAGGAATCATTCTTGCCTTCATCCCTTCTTGTATCACATTCACTCCAGTGCCCAAGACTGTTTCTCAAGCCTCACTCCCCCGATCCTGAGAGTTAGTGCCAAGACCAACACATTAGCCTACCTCACAGCTCCAATGCTGTGAACAAAAGTACACCAAATAGCCTCCCTGTGAACAATTCATGAGGTGGCTGGTAAGAGCCACAGAGCCAGCCTTTCAGAGAATTTATTTGCAAGTAAATTGATAGCAGCATTATTTATTGGAGTGTTGGTCCTGCCAAGGCTTCATTCTTGAGCCAGCATTGGAAAGCCCAATGAGAAATGTGTGCTTACAAATGTGAATGAAATTGTCTGTGCAAGTTGCTCCTTGGCAATTTGTATTTGCCTGTCAAGTTGAGCTGTGTATAACTCGGCAACATTTCACATTTCTCATAAGGTGTTGCACAGTGCATACGCTACTCACTGTCCAGGATGAACAGGACACAATTCTAGCTCAGAGCAAAAGGTCTGCCAACAGCCTTCTCAACAGTGGCGTTTCCCCAAAGACAGCAATCTCAGTTTCTGTGAGTGAGGCTTTGACCTGAATGCTCACACTGCTTATCTTCCTGTAAGCTCTGCTTCAGAGAGTTCTTGAAGATAACTTTTTTGTGAGGCTTGCAATCCAGAGGAAGAGACACAATTATTACAACACTTTCTTCCAGGAATGAGCACAGTAGGTGATGCCATAGTTCTGTGTTCTGTGCTTTTCTTTATGGTGTGTTTGCTGCGTGCGTGCATGCGTGCGTGTGTGGGTGTGCGCGCATGCGTGTGTGTGTGTGTGTGTGTGTGTATGTGTGTGTGTGTGTGTGTGTGTGTGTGTGTATAC
Source organism: Phyllotis vaccarum (assembly GCA_033318265.1). Classification (NCBI taxonomy): domain Eukaryota; kingdom Metazoa; phylum Chordata; class Mammalia; order Rodentia; family Cricetidae; genus Phyllotis; species Phyllotis vaccarum. The sequence goes on from JARWLC010000001.1 coordinate 98,381,435, forward strand.
ATACGTATGTACATGTCCCCTTCTGATGTAAACTTCCCATGTGGTAAGGGAATCCAAGATAGGCTAGCAAAGGAAGAGCACATAAGCACTGACTGGGTTAATTAAGGCTGTGCATAAAGGAAAACTGGCTAAACTCAAGCTTCCTCTGTGGAGCCATGTGGTAGCATTTTCTACCATGGATGTGGAATGAACAGTTCACCTAGCAGACCATTTATTGCAATATTTGTAATACTCTTACAACACCCTAACAATTGTATTAAAAGTTTAATTTCTAACCACCCACCTGATGACCCCTGAGTTTCAAGAGAGCCTTTAAATAGAGATATCAGTGTAAGGAAGGTTTGGGCTGGTCAGTTATGTGCTCTGGAAAAGGTGAGAGGAGTGGGATCTTCGTCTCTGTGACTGCTATGGAAACAAAGTCCCCTAAATAGGGCACCTTATTAATATGAACAACAGGAAGGCATTTCTTACAATTCTCACTATCAAGATATGGGCAGGTTCAGTATCTGGAAATGCCCCCTCCCATTTAAATCTCCGTGCATGATGTATGCATGTGTATGTGTGTGCATGCATTCTTGTGTGTGAGTGTAGGTATGGACATGCCACAGGAGGCATGTGGAGATGAGAGAACAGCCTGGAATGTCAGTCCTTACCTTCTACCCTGTTTGAAGATTTTATTGTTTGCTACTCTGTGGGCCAGCTTCTCCGGTCTCTGCCTTTTCACCTCATCATAGCAACACCAGGATTGTGGATCCTTGCTACCTCTCCCATTTTACATGGGTTCTAGGCATTTAAACTCCGGTCCCCATGCTTCAGCAGCAAGTCCTTTATCCACTAAACCATTTCCATCCCAGATGACTTTCGTATATCTGGTATCTTCTTGTATTCTCACATGCAGGAAGGAACAAACTCTTTAGTAAGGATATTAATTTCACTCATGAGGATTGGGTCAAAGGCCCACCTGGTAATTCCACCACATATAAGGGGTACATATATTCAAATCATAGCCAGTGAAAAGCAAACACCTTGATTCCCACTGTCTGAACTAATGGAGGCGAGCAGGAACTGCCTGGCCCTGTTTTGACCTGACTTCTCCATGGCCCCATGCCCATGCAGGAAAGACACAGGCATATCAGTGCCCTCTGTGCTGAGCACACAAGATCTGGAGTGATGAGGTGAACTATCAGACCCTCCATCATCCTGGTTCCCACGCCTAGTTTTGCCCAGGTGCCTTTCTAGCCAAATTGAGCCATGCCTCTTCTGTCGCCACCTTTCACTAAGGTGATGGGCTAATTCACTTACCATTTCATTTGGGAGGATCAACCTTGTTCCTTTAAGTTTCTCAGGCTTAGGGTCTCATCTGTCTGCCTTGCAGATCTGAAACTGTGAGGACTGGCATGTCTGTACACCCAAAGTCAGGGATACAGGAAACTGACCTGTGGTGGAAAGCTAATTAGTAATTTACCATATGGAATGGAACTTTCCAAAAAGCAATATGTTTGCTATTCTGACTCTTCTGCCTAAGTCCCAGTGCGCGTAAGGATCAGAATTAGTGACAGTCACATAAAAACAGTCGAGGTGATGGCTTTAGTCTGGCTGTCATCCCTGTGTTCCAAAGGTTCAGTTCCCGAATCTCTAAGACTGGCTGACACAGCGTTTTCACCTCTGCAGTGGCAGGTTACTGCCTCCCTGTTCTTCTTAACTGCTGACCACTGAACTAGAAGTGATGTGGATGACTTTACCCCATGCTCTTGGCTCTGTTCTGAAAGGCTTTCAGCCATGCTTGTCCACAGCTGAGCTCACTACTAACATGAGAAATCTAGAGTGGGGGCTGAAGATATGGCTCGGTGATTAAGTGTGCACACTGTTCTTGCAGAGGACCTGAGTTCAGTTCCCAGAACTCACACTCTGTGGCTCACCTGTACACCAGTTCCAGGGAAATCCAATACCCTTTTCTGACTTCAGAGGATGCCTACACTCACATGTGCATATCTACATATACATACGTGTATGTACACTTGCACATAATTAAAAATAAATCTGTTTTGAAATGTATGTCCTTCCAGTTTTGACCACATTTTTAAAAATGAAGAAATCTAGAGGGGCCAGGGTCGGACCTCAGTGGCGGAGAACTTACCTAACATGCTCAGAAGTCCTAGGCTCAGTCTCCATCTCTGCCTAAGAAAAGAAATGCTTGACACTTTATTCTTCTGTTAAATAAAAGTAAAAAATGGAAGCGGTTTAGTGGTAAGGCCCTAGGCCCAGGTCTGTACACGTATCTAATTTAATCTCCTCTTGTCCAGGCCAGTGAAAGGTGTGTTCATCTTGTGGTATCCCGCCAAGTTCGACAGCCCAGCCCAGACATCTTTCAAGAAGCTGGCCGGAACAACAATGGCCAGTGGTCCCCAGGTCCAGGGGAGAGAAACATGGCTTCTAAGGTGAGGCCCAACCAGCGGTGTCTGCAGCTCCTGCAAAGGGCTATTTCTTGGGAAAGCTGTATACTCTAACATCTCTAAGGGATTTCTCTGGACTTTGTCCTTTCAAGAAGTGCTACTTATGGAAAAGCCGAGACAGTCTATAATGGGATCTTTGCTAGAGCCCTGTGTCATGTGTTTGAATTCCTGGAAACATATAGTGAAACTAGGTTCTTTTCACCCATACCTTCTGCTTGCCTTCTGAAATGCCCCCACCACCCAAAAAGTCCTGTACGGGGCTGTTTGATGATACGTTTTTTTAAGCTGACTTAGGAAAGCAACATGGCATTTGAAAATAGAAGTTTAAATGCTTCTAAGAAATACCAAAACAAGAAAGCCGGGATTTGGGGGAACAGAAAAGTTATATTGAAGAGTTGACCACTAACAGGCACCATCTTTAGTCCCGGGGTCACCGTTTGAGAGAAGAGGAACGTGGCCAGAGAAGCGTCACAGAGACATGCCAATCATATCCCAGCAGTGATTTTTACATTAACTGATAGGGTGCATGGGTAGGTCCTGACACTTTCTAGATGTCTAAAGTGGTTGATGTTTTAAACTCTAGGTAACGATCCTAAAATATAAATATTCCATTCGGCTTCTTAAGTGCCCACATTTTTTAATCAGCTTGAACTACTTCACCAAGGCAGGTTTTGAAACATTAGGGCACAATCCAGTGTCCCCAAAGTATGGAGTGAGGAGAAGAGAAAACAGAAAGGTTGTCTGTCAGGCTCTCCTCCTCCTCTGCCGTCAAGTTGGGTAATTCAGGGTGAGACGTTTACCAAGAAGTTAGGGTTTCTTCCCTACTATCAGTCTCTCTGTGAGGAAGACAGAAGGCATCAGAGACACAGGCCATGTGCAGTCCTGGTGTTCAGTCACTCAATTCAGCTGAATGTATCACTCAGTGCTGCCAAGGCTGTTTGGAGAGTATCAAAAATGGGAAAGGTGGATAAAATAGGGCAAATTTCTGCATGTGTGTAATGGTCTGTATGCATGCATGCATGCGTGCATGTGTGTGTATGTTCGTGTGTTTAAAAATATGTGGGTGCATGTGTGAGGTTGTGTATGCAGAGGCCACAGCATGGCATTAGGTGTCTTCCTTGGCTGTTCTCCACCATATTTACTGAGGTTGGGTCTCTTGCTGCAGCAGAGCTTACCTATTTCCTTCCATCTTGCTCTGTGGATCCCTGAACTCTGGATTACACATGAGCTGCCATTTTTATATGCCTAGCATTTATATGAGTGCTGCAGATCCAAACAGTAGTCCTCAGACTTATGCAGCAAGACCTTTAGCCACCAAATCAGCATGCCAGGTCCATTAAAAAAAAAAAAAAAAAAAAAAAAAGTAACCATCAGAAAAGCTTGCTGGGCTAGCGAAATGGCTCAAAAGGCATTTGCTGTCAAGCCTGACAGATTGTGTTTGATTCCTGGGACCCATAAGGAGGAGCAAGAGAACCAACTTCTGTAGGTCATCTTCTGATCTCTACATGCATGCCATAGCATGTGCCCCACAAACCTACGCACACACACAATAAATTAATTTTAAATATGAAAAATATACTGGTATTCGTGAATAATGAAGTTGACCTACCGCTGTCAAAATCCCGCGAGAGATTTGGGATTCAGTTTACTCTATAAGCTCCAGATTTCTACCACTTTCCCAAGGCTGTTCCCTTCTCTGAACAAACTTTTGGAATCTTCGATGCTATATAACCGTTATGTGATGGTTCTCTTTGTGCTCTCAGTGACACCAGACACCACCACCTTATTGATGCATTGAAAACGTGTGTCTGTGGAAATGCCTTGTGAGTGCATGTGCCATTTTCTTTGTTTCTGTGCCTTTAGCCCCTCCATCCTGCGGCCACTTGTCATGAGAAGGTTGTAAGTGTCCGGAAAGACCCCAGCGAATCTCTCGGCATGACCGTTGGAGGGGGAGCACCACACAGGGAATGGGACTTGCCTATCTATGTCATCAGTGTTGAGCCTGGAGGAGTCATAAGCAGAGATGGAAGAATAAAAACAGGTACACACTGAAGAAAATTAAGGTGCTGGGTCGGCACCGCCTGCGTAAGAGTTAGCAGCTTGCTGAATTCACTAACTGTTCTCTCAGAGTCGAGGAGAGCACGAGAGAGAGACTGGCCATGATGGCTGTGCCTCTTAGACTAGGGTGAGCATAACCAGGCTCACCCCTCAGGCTCACCCCTCCCAGGCTCACCCCTCAGGCTCACCCCTCCCAGGCTCACCCCTCAGGCTCAGCCCTCCCAGACTCACCCCTCAGGCTCACCCCTCAGGCTCAGCCCTCCCAGGCTCACCCCTCAGGCTCAGCCCTCCCTGGCTCACCCCTCCCAGGCTTACCTCTCAGGCTCACCCCTCTTCGAGCATGTAAGTGGGTGTGAGGCAGCTTTGCCTGGAAAGCTGGAGCCCCTAGACTTTCTTGGATAGACAGTCAATACACCATTTACTATGAGCCAAGTTACTTCTAAGGCATAATTTAGTTCTATGCATTCGAACTAGTTCTTTGCCTATAGAAAAACTGATTTATGAATTGTGCCCTTTTGTGGGATAAACTAGTTGTTGATTCAGTGGTATAATTAAATATCATTGGAGGGACTTGCTCATTGGTGAGAAGTGAACCTCTGCTATCCACTGTTGTTCTAGACTTCTCTACATAAAGGGAGGTATCCAGTTTACTTTTGTAAGGATCTAAATAATACTGTTGAAGCCCATGAAGAGGATGCCTTGGTAGAGAAATTGTGCTTTTTAAGAGATCAGATTTAAGACAAGAAAGTTGGATGAGGTGGGGGTAGCACAGTACAGTATTTAGTCAGACAATCAAAGGGTGCTTCTTTTTGAGTCAGCAGGCATTTGGGGCCATCTCTTGTCATTTTCCTCCTGTTTACAATTGTTCTGTATGAAAATAATGATGTATAAGAGGCACCCCCTGCCCCACAACCCCCCCCAAACCCCCCAAAAATCCAGAGACACGAAGAAAGAAATGGAAAGCAAGAATAGGAAGGTGCCTTTTAATATCTCTTGCTGTTGGCAAGCACCTGAGTGGAGAATGATGAGCTCCAACAAGAAGTGACTTAATGAGAGAACTTGTAGCATGTGATATACAGGAGCAGTTTGGCACAAAGAAAGCATTTAAGCTACTACCGCTAGCCCAGCACAGCATGGGGATGCAGTGACTAGAAATGGTACCTGCTTTCCATCATTGCACAGCACGGGGATGCAGTGACTAGACATGGTACCTGCTTTCCATCACTGCACAGCATGGGGATGCAGTGACTAGACATGGTACCTGCTTTCCATCACTGCACAGCATGGGGATGCAGTGACAGGAAACGGTACCTGCTTTCCATCTCATTAAAGCTCAGGTCCAGGCCTTCATCTCTGTCTGCTCTGGATTCCTGTGACAGACACTAATCCTGTTTCTGTCCTTATTTGTTGTTAGCATCCCACACATCAGGAGCTAGCTGTTTAGGCACTGGGGCTTTTTATCAAGTGCTCTCACTGTGTGCTAAAGAAAACAGGAAATTAAAAGTGAAATTGTAGGTTGTCTTTGGCTAAGTAGTGAACAAAGCTACCTCATGTAAGGCAACAGGTGAACATTGATAAAGAATCTGTAGAGACTCCCAACAAGACGTTCCCATGTGCTCTATTTACCATTTGCTAAAAGAGCCAGCCTCATGTCACTATGAGCTCAAGAGACACACCTCTCCTCACCCTGTCCACGTGCCCAGTCAGCCTCTCCTTTTACACACTGAGCAGAATCCCATTTGTACTCACTGAGGATGCTTCTGCTTCTCTGGCCTCAGGTGACATTTTATTGAATGTGAATGGGATTGAGCTCACGGAGGTCAGCCGGACAGAGGCCGTTGCCATATTGAAGAGCACATCCTCCTCAGTGGTACTCAAAGCCTTGGAAGTCAAGCAACAGGAGCCCCAGGAAGACTGCAGCCCAACAGCCCTGGACACCAACCACAATGTGACCCCGCCTGGTGACTGGTCCCCATCCTGGGTCATGTGGCTGGAATTACCACAGTGAGTCCCACTTTAACACCCCTATGGATTATATTTCTTAAAACTACTCTCTCACTGTCTTGGGCTGATTCATGGGCACAAGCATCTTGCTAAGAAGACCCAGTCTTGTTTGTGGGCTGTTTGAACTAATTCTCTCTTCTTTAAGAGATTTTGCAACTCCAACCCCAAGAGCATTTGCACCCTTTGTTTGAAAGCTCCCTTGTCATTTGCCTCACTGTTCACGTGTGAGGAGAGAGCATCAAGCCTATGGCTCCTCTCTCCTCCCATGAGCGCCCTGGCATGGGCAGGGATTCTCTGCTCTCGCTGGGGTGTCTGAACTGCACTTGTTCCCTCCAGGAGTGAAAGGAAATGTTATGTGATGGCAACACAAGATGACAGGGACTTCTAGAACCTCAGCCTTTTCCACTCCTTCCTTCCCTCCTCCCCCACTGCAGTATTTAATGACTTGGCCCACAGGTCAAAGGACACTAGAGGGACTGAGAAGTCCCATTCTGTCCTTTCCTGAACCTTGAGGTCACTCAAAAGAGTTCACCAGCATTACTGACATCCTAAGTCAGGGGTTGATCATTTCTGCAAACACACCTGGCAAGTTTGTGCTTAGAGAATATGGGGCCTTGGTAACCTCTCACTCTGCTGATGTAGTATAAAGGCAGCCATAGACCATCCCTTGAGTGAAAGCTACTGGGCGTGGCTGTATAGTTCAGTGCCCTTGGCCTAGATAGCAATGTACTCAAACACAATGGTGGCCTGTGAGCTCTTATGTTCCAGAGCTTTTTAAAAACCAAAAAGAAGCCCAAGATTTGACTTTGGGCGTGATAGTGCATCATCATCAATAACCACTGCGCAGGGACAGAGGACACTGCCTGTCTGTGAAGCCAGGTGGCACCTTAGGTGGGTATCACACTATTGTCACTCTGCTCTTTACGGGTGGCACCTGTGACAGTCAGGATCCAGCTATGTGAAGACAAAGCTATCTCATTCCCTTCTCTCCACATGTGGCCTGGCCCATTAATTATTGGTCAAGAGTCTGTTGTTCCAGCTCTTTAGGGATCCAGATGTGCACCCGATACCTTTTTCATTTCTTCTAGGTTTCTCAGCTGTTTGTTTTCATCTTCTCCCACACACACCCCCCCCCCTGTGTTCAGTCATATGGTGACCATTTCATTTAATGATGCACAGTCATAAACTGTGCCCACTTTCATTTCTGGGTGGTTTCTTTCCTTCTGTCTCCCACCCTCTTCTCAATGTATCACCTGTGATTTTCTTTTTTCTCTCCTTTCTCTCTCTATCCTTCACTCTTTTTAAAACAGAACCATGGTATGCAACCCAGGCTGGCCTCAAACTTGCAACATTGCTCATCCTTGCCCTTCCAAGTACTGCAATTATAGGCATGTGATACCATGCCTGGTCTCATCTGTGAAATCTTCTCTGCATTGAATTCTTGCTGATTGCATTGAGCATGGTCGCAGTTATTTTAAACCACAGTGATATGATTAATTATCAATCTGATATTCTATGATGGCATTTCATTTGTCTAAGTTTTCTGGTTTTCCTTATTTTTCTGCCACCTCTTCCCACCAGCTTTCTTGTGTAGCATTATTAACTCTGTTGGTTCAAAAATCTTTTGAGTGGGATAATTCCCCCCCCCCCCCCCCCAGCAGCTATCTGCTGAAGGCTGCTACTATATTCTAGGTACTAGACTGGGTTGGTGCATTTTCCTAAACCAAATGAGGTCAGCCTAGCAGGCTGCTCATAAGACCCTGCCTTATTAAGTTCCTCTTTCCCATATGGGCATCTGCTTGGGTTCTCACTGCTTTGCACATAATCTGTCTGTCTTCTTTGTCAAGCTGAACCTGGGGAAACCTGTCTGCCCACTTCCGGTGTGGTTCGAGCAGGCCTTCACTGTGGTTTTGTTGGTTCTTCCCCAACTATCATGTCTTCTCTGCCAATTTTCCTTTGATGCCTTCAGCCCTTTGGCAGCTCTACATCATACATGGTAACTCAATGTTGCTTAAGATGGGCTGCATTTTCACTTCCATTTCCTAGCCAATTTGATAGTGAAATTTAATGCACCAAGGGAACTTTACCTTTACTCTGTCAAGATTGAAACTTAATACAATACACAAACTTGTTACAAATACAACTACACTGGCATTTTTCATGTCTCAGTCCTGTCTTGCTCCTGTCCCAGGTACTGTGGTACTCTCAGGATGTGAGCTCCAGGGGCATGGCTTCAGTTTTCATGGGGTGTGGGGTGTGGATCCACTCACACCTCTAATCTTGAGAGCTCAGAGCCTCAAGAAACCTAGATTTTTCCCTTAGCAACACACCAGCATTGCCCTACATGTTTCTAGCCATTTGAGGTAAATGATATAGTAACGAGGTAAGTGATATACATCAAGAGATTCCAAATCACACCTCGGCAAAATTCATTTTAGCTGAAGTGTTAGATTTAGACTACATATAAACCTTTAAAATACATGCACAAAACAATGTTACAAATACATTTCACTTTCACTCAATAAAGCTTGAGGAAAAATATTTGTCCTAATATATGATTTTGCCAGTCACTGAAGGTCCTGCAGTGAAGAAGCATGTGCCAGCAGACCTAGAATCAAGAAAACCATACCATTTTATGATGAGCTGCAGTGCTACACAGCAAGAGTGTGAGTGAAAAGGGTAGGCCCAGTGTGCTGTGCTGGCACTGCCAGTGTGGAACCAGTGGGTGTCAGATGTGGGCAATGACAAAGAGTATGAGTAGGTGATAAAGAAGCAGATGAAATGTGTTATTAATAGTGCACTTGTTGATAGCACAGCTCCAGACATGCTGCCAGCTGTGCAAATTATCAGCTGCCATTCAACAGGAGACTCCGAGAACACTGATGACATTTTACTTTGTTGGCTCTCAGGGCCCACATTCTACATCTGGAAGTCTTTCAAAGCATGCTCTCATCTGGACCAGCATGATAGAAATATGCATTAACTCACTTCTCTTCTTGCCTAAGAATTTAACCCCTTCCTCTCCTGAGGCACCTAACATATTTTAATCAGGTCAGTATTGAATAGGAAACAGGCACCAATATTATTTTCTAGGTAAAACTTTTTGACACTTTCATCATGAGATAGGTCCATGGTGTTGGTACATCTAAGCCATTAAGTCTAACAGTAGCCAAGACGCAACTAATGCTTATGAGCCCTGAATAAGAGCCAGGGTCCCTTCTGAGGTCTACATGCTCTCTGCACACTTCATTCAAGAATTATAGACTCTGTGATTCAGTAGAAAACTAAAGTTCAGAGCTGTCAGATGACATGCATGGCAGAGCCACAAGCTGAGCATGCCATTCTTGATTTAGTCTATGATTTTAATCCTGATGTATTAGGAAGTTGGAAGCATCCCTGAGAATGCTAAGCCAGTATGTCTTTGTTTTCTACCATAAAGCAAGTACAAAGTACATTATGGAGCTCATAACATTCCCCTACAGGATACTACCGATATCCTTCATTGCTGCTTGCCACTTAGGTATGCTATGATTTCTAGTAATTGCCCTTACCACCTTTCAAGTCCCACTATGTTGTAGTGGAGTTTCTTGATCCCGGGCAGCCAGAGGCCCAGACCCACAGGCCTGCCACACCAGACCCCTTAGCTACCCGCCGCTGCTGCTCAGGCCCCCAAAATGACTCAGAAGCTTAAACTTTCTGCTGTTTGGCCTATGGCTCAGGCACATTGCTAGCTAGCTCTTACATATTAAATCAACCCATTCTCATTAATCTGTCTGCCACGTGGCCCATGGCTCACCTGTGCTCCTTACATGCTGCTCCTTGGGCTGCTTGCTCGATCTGTCTGACTCCGCCCTGCTTCTCCTACCTATGCTCTGATTTCTCCTCTTACTTCTTCTATGGTGCCTGTCATGGGCCAAAACAGCTCCTTTATTTAAAGATTGATATTCACAGCATACAGAAAGGCATTTCCTTATCACCATTAGTCAAAAGTCAAATGGCCACATCATTTCAAGAGCAAAGTTATTTTTAAAAATGTATTGAACACTTGCCTCCAAACCTACCTACATTTAATATATAAAATGATGTTTATTACAAGGTTGGCCCTTTCAAATGGAAAAAAAAAAATCTCACATTTCTCAAGGTCTGGAACTTCTGTTGAGTAATCATTTCCTAATGAAATAATGAGTCCCTTAATGTGCTTTAAAAAAAAAAAAAAAAAAAAAAGCCTGTTATAGACTTCAGAATCTAGGACAAGAAGATATCATGATAAAAGTACCTATTATTATGAAAATAACAACTGAAGCTACCATAGATTCTCAGCAGATCATTTACTAAGAGCCCCATTTGAGTACTGGATAAGCTCCTTATTTAGGTGGCTAAGTATCCCCAAAAGAGATACTCTATTCATGACAGGAAGCAGAGTAGCAGGAAGGGCAGCCAATACAGAGGTCCTAATGTGAGTACAAAGCCAACATAACCCCGGAGTTAGCCACAGAAAAAGGTCCTGCATTATACCCAGAGTTGAAATTAGTGCTAATGTTTTACAAGTTAGCACAAGAAGTTAAAATATCCAAACAAACAGAGCTAACAATATTTTTTAAAAGGTTTGAACCTGGTTACATGATCAATTTTCTGTCCACAGGATGAGCATCTATCGTTTTCTCAAACCACCACTGTTTTTCTTCTATAAATACATTACTTTACAGACTCAGTGCTTTGGTTGATGGTCTGTTAACATTGTAAGGCTAACCTTTAGTTTCGGCTTTTTGATTGTTAAGAGGTAATGCCTTCCTTGTCTTAGGCTCCCTCTGACTTAAACTCAGTGTTTCAAATGCTTTGTTGAGTAAATTGGTATACGAAGATTTAGAGAAATTAGAAAACAAGACTGAATTTATGTGTCTAAGTGTTTTAGGATTTCTACTGCTGTGAAGACACCATGACCATGACATGTATAAAGAAAACATTTAATTAGGATGGCTCACTTAAGTTTCAGAGCTTCAGTCCATTGTCATGATGAGGAACATGGCAACGTGCAGGCAGACCTAGTGCTGGAGCTGTTTGCAGACAACAGGAAGTGGACTGAAAGTCACATCCAAAACCCATCCACAGTGACACAATTCCTCCAACAAGGCCACACCTAATAGTGCCACTCCCTCTGGGAGCCATTTTGTTTTATACTACCACAAGTGCTTTGCCTGCCATGTAGATATTTGTACCACATGCAAGCCTGGTGCCTGGGATGGTCAGAAAAGGGTTGTTTGGATCCCCTGGAACTAGAGTTACAGATAGTTGTGAGTGGTCATGTGGGTGCTGGGAACTGGGAGAGCAGCCAGTGCTCTTTAACTGCTGAGCCATCTCTCCAGCTCCAAACCTTTGTCTTGAGAGGCTCAAGACATACTCAATTCATTCACTGGAGTTAAATTTGTCTGCGGGTCTAACCATAACCTCACTGGGAAAAATGTCCAAAGCCCTTGCCTTTCCTTATGCCACATCTTTCTCAATTAGGCCTAAATTTAGAGAATGAGCTCAGAATTTGGGGCGGGGGGGGGGGGGGGGGGAGGAGGGGTGCAACTCATGTTTACATCCAGAGGGTAAAGCCACTTAATCTCTCTCAAAGGTCAGTGATCAAAACCAGCTGCCAGGTTTTCCCAGTGGGGAATGAAGTAATGCAAAGAAAAAAAAAAAGGTCATCAGTCCCAACTATCCAGCCTGACTCTGAAAGAATTTAACATTGAGAGATCTTGCTGCTACAACAAAGGCAAATATTCAATACAGTTACAGGAAAATAAACCAGTAGAGCATGGGCATTTTTTTGAATGGATGCTTCAGGACAAGGATTTTGCATATACTCAAACATCTCAAACATCTAAAAGGTGACCCAAAAGCTGATGCCTTCTCCACTTGTAATTTAGTTTTAGGTTGATAATTTTAATAATTTTAGATGTGTTATAAACATAAAATATTTGAACAAAGGCGGCCCACAGAAATACTGAAAAAAATCAAAACACAACAATGGTCCAAACATGAGAGGCATTAGTTTCAGAGACTGCTTTATATACATACACATTTATAAGTTTTAAAGAATTATGACTGAAAGATTTTGATTACACTCTTGGACAGGAATCATCTAATTACTCCTTTTCTACCCAAAATGGGCACCTACCTACAAACAGTAGTTCTCAATCTTACAGGTTGCGACTCCCACAACAAACCTCTATCTCCAAAAAATTCACATTCTAATTCCTAACAGTAGCAAAATAATAATTGTAAAGTATAAACAAAAGAATTTCATGGTTGGAGGGGTCAAGACAACACGAAGAACTGTATTAAAGGGGTCACAGTATTAGGAAGATTGAGAACCACTGCCCACCAAGGTGGAAATGTGTGATGCTTTTCCTAAGCGGTCAAATAAACTGAACTTAACAGTGTGATTATCCAGTAGACCATTGCTCTTATAGGATGCATGTTCTGTGAAGGCTTTCTAGTAAATAAGACAAGTACTCAGTAAAAATGAGTTTTCACTAAATAAAATTCATTCATGCCTTTTGTCATATCAGTGAAAGAAAATGTGTAAGATACCAATGCAGACAAAACAAAATGGGGCTTGTTCTCTTTCAAATGAAAGCAACAGCATAAAAAGAGTCGTATCAGGGTTCTCTTGAACAGATCTGATGTATTTGAGATTTATTAGAATGACTTACAGGGTATGGTCCAGCTAGTCCAACAAAAGCTGTTTACCAATGGAAAGTTCAAGAAGCCAGTCCCAGAGGCTGGACATCTCAACTGGTCTGCAGTAGTTATACAGGCTGCCCAAAGGTGTGGTCCATATTAAGATGGATCTTCCCACCTCAGAAGATCCACATTAAAAGTGGGTCTAGCCATGATGAGCACTGATGGTGCATAACTTTTTCCCTGCACTCAGAAGGCAGAACTGTAAGTTCAAGGCCAGCCTGGTCTACAGAGTGAGTTGCCTGGATAGCCAGCACGGTTACACAAAGAAACTCTGTCTCCAAACAAATAAAGTTGGGTCTTCTGACTTCAAATAATTTAATTGTAAAAAGAAAAAATTCCCTCCCCGGCATAGCTAGCCACTTGAGTTTATTCCAGATGCAGTCAAGCTGTGACCAAGAAGAGCCATCACAGCTGATGACGATCAAAAAGGATAGCAGCCGGATAATGACCAAACTTCACTGCTTAACATTTCACAAGTTCATTTTTATTGATTATCAAAAAGCAATTGATTATTTTAAGGTACAGTCTATAAACAAAACACCTTCAATTCTACCAGCATAAAAATGCTACCTTCCCGTCAAAGCAGTTCCTAAACCACAGACAACACACACAGTAAACAAGGGGTCCTAGAGCCAATCCCAGGTCCTGACACATCTCTCTACCATAACACAGCAGTCTGTACTTAGTTCTAACAGCCGCAGCTACCCTAGTTGAGGATTCTAGTGAGTCGTAGGCCAGCGATACTCTCCTTCCGGTTCCTTTTGCACTTGCTGCTTCTGTTGATGCCCTGTTGACTTCACTCCTACACAACTCTTCTCCTTCTGACCCACTGTCTCTTACCTTATGTCTGCAGTCTTCTTTGTGATTAAGAGAAACTCTAAACTTAATGAAGTTCATTAGCATAAGTTCAAATTATTTTCATTGCAATTATTTCATTGTGAACCATTAATTCAAAGAAAGTTTGCCTTCTTTAAGAGTTATATAAAGCCACAGATATATAAAAAATGGTGTTTCCTCAGTATTCTCCACTTTGGCACATCATTAGAACTTTTGGCTCATAAGTCCATGCATTACGGTGCCCTTAGCCAAAGTGTAGCCATCTTTCTCAGCAGAGACACAAACAGAAGACGAAAACCAAATCCTTTTGTTGAAAAGGTGTTGGGGTGTGGAAAAGAGATCAAGTACAAGAGCTGGCTAAGAGCAGGAAAAGTTACTCTCCTTTCTGAGGGACACGTAGGCAGTCACTATTTCACTTCTAAAAATGTCCAGGAAGGAATGAGAGATGAAGTTACAACTAGTAAACTCAATGTAAACACACTAATCACATTCTATTTCAGGTACTTATGTAAGTGTAGAGATGTGACACTGCGGAGGAACACAGCAGGAAGTCTGGGCTTCTGCATTGTGGGCGGTTATGAAGAACACAATGGGAACAAACCCTTTTTTATCAAGTCCATTGTTGAAGGAACACCAGCATACAACGACGGAAGAATTAGGTAATAATTATTTAGCAAAATAATATTCAAGTACTGTCTTCTCCATACATGTAAAAACTTGGCCTCACTAGAAAAAAAGCATATTCACTATATATTCTTGGAGAGTGAGAAATTAAAACATGAGCGTACCAGTTAGGGTTAAGAAATTCAAAATTACAATAGGCAGGGGTGGCACATGCCTTTAGTCCCAGTGCTCGGGGAGCAGAGGCAGGCAGGCAGATCTCTGAGATTCGAGACCAGCCTGGACTACAAAGCAAGTTCCAGGTCAGCCAGGGCTATTACATAGAGAAACCCTGTCTCAAAGTAAAAAATTACAACTGGCCTTGGTCCCAGATTGCAATTTCCTATACTACACTACTATATCTTCTAATGCAAGCTGAATAGGGCTTGGAGACTTTAAGTAAAAAGAGGAAAAAATAAGAATTAAAATGGACAAATACAGCAAACACCAGGACCACACAAGACCACTATGAGTAACTTCAACTGTGAAGCAACTGTGCTCCTGACTGGCTTTTGTTTTGTTTTAGGTGTGGTGACATTCTTCTTGCTGTCAACGGCAGGAGTGCATCAGGCATGGTGCATGCTTGCTTGGCAAGGATGCTCAAAGAACTTAAAGGAAGAATTACTCTCACCATTGCTTCTTGGCCTGGTACTTTTTTATGAAAACAATGACGGATCTTAGAAAGTAGAAAAAAGATCACAGATAAGCTAGGTAAAACTGTATTTGTCTTGTCAATTTTTGTATTTAAAGAATATATTGTAAAAAATGTCAGGAAAAGTATGACATTATGAAAACAAGTTACACCTCAGAAGAATGTTTTAAAAAATAAAAGCTGGTAAGTTTTTATTCAGTGTGAGGATTTCTCATCACTCCAAATCTTTAAGTTTATATTTTTCTATTCAATAAAAAATGGTTTGTATGACACAATTCAAATCAATTAAAAATATGGTATATGTGGAGGTCAAGAAAGGTAGGTTACGGGCATTTAAATTTAACAGCACAGTATTTAAAACGAGAACTAAATCTTTTCTAAATGGCAGCTGTCCTCTTACCTGTGGCTCCAAGTCATTCTTCAACACACCAGATTCTGGCCATCACCACTGCTGCTCTGTATTCCCTCCTGGGCTCAGTCCAGATTTTAACCTTCCATTCTGGGTTTTACTAAGAAATCACTGACCTAACACTACTGTCATTGAGCTTATTTACATGTATAGCATGGTAATGTTATAAAAAACACCCCACATTCTATTCCACTAATGAACCTTGGAAAACATTTTGACAGCAGCCACACCACCTTGATATTGGCTCACACAGATGGGTATGGAGTAAGTACCCCAGCACTGTGCCAGTCACAACTGTGTCTACACATGTGCCTGCTGTAAAGTACACAAGCCATGTCAGGGGTCACCCAAGTGCCTCCTACCATCTACAGACTTAGATTCCTTGGGCCCACCTTTAGAACACTAAAAACCTGCTATCAAAAACTATGAGATCAAGAATGTGTCCAAGTTCTTGAACATGCAGAAGCAGTAAGATGAAGAGCAGTGTCACTTTCTCTTCTGCAGTAGGGCCTGACTGACTAGAAAGCCAGCCACTGAGTCCCTCATCTTCATCACACTATGTACACAGCCAACCTTTGTTCAAAATCCCCTAATTTACATTACTTTTTTAGATAGAAAGTCATTTCTGTCTTTTATTCTTTAAATATTACAAGACAAAAGATTTTTAACTTAACACAAAAAATGCACATTTTTATTTTGGGAAAAGAAAAAGTTAACGTTTCATTCTAACAGAACAAGATTAAAGGTATATTTCTTAAACATTATCCAGAAAAATAAGGAAATTTATAGCATCTATTTCTGGGACTGACATACATAAAAGGCGGATCCTACTCGGCAGGAGCAGCTTCAGTGCTGTCCTGTTCAGGGACCGGCTCACTGCCAGCCTCTTTTCCTTCTTTGCTTCTTTTAGACTTTTTGTGCTTGTGTCTCCTGTGACTGTCCCCTTCTTCACTTTCATGACGACGTCTACTGTTACTGCAGGAAAAAAAGTGTTTAACAATGCTTAGGTAACAAATTGTGACAGAATCAATCTGGTCTAAATAAGCCTGGATTTAGGTTTAAACCCATTCGTTTTCTGATGAACATATTTTGAAGAGTCATTTTGCATAAGATTTTGTACTAATTGTTAGGATATCTTCACCCAGACCATTAAAGACTCCTAGTGACCATTACTTTGTTGTGAAAGTCTTTACAAACTAGAAACTCAAGTACAGTAACTAAGAACAGGAAATACTATTATATAAGGTGAATTTTCAGAAACAGTGAGCATTAAAATCATTTCTAGTTTTTTGTTTTAGAATTGCAGGCCCCAGTTTCTTTTCTTTAAGCCAAACAGCACTTTAATATTATAAAGACTGTCTCATATGCCCAAATTCCCCTCTATCAAAGAGATAATAAAGGAAAGAACACCCAAATACTTTACTTTTGTCTGGGAGATATTAAAAATAATGCAACTTTGTGAGATGTAAAGATTGTTGACACAATTGTTCCTGGTCTTTCGGTTAGGAGCAGTCTTATCTACTGGCTGGCTATTAGAAGTATTTCCCTTCCTAAAAGGCCCACTGTATTGTGCCCTGTCCCCCACATACTGAGGGGGTCACTATCAGAACAAACCTGCGAGAGGACTTGTGTCTGGTGTCCTCTTTCTCTCGGTGACGCCGTTCTCTGTGTCGTTCTTCCTTTTCCCGACTGGCTCTATGGCGCTCATAGCCTCTTTCTGCATACTCTCTGTATCTGTATCGCTCCTCATCACTGCAAGAAAAGTGGAAATAACAATATCAGGACTATTAAGTTAGCTGGCTGTAAAAGGAAGAGCTTCTGAAGCCTAACAGAGGCCAGCATGCTAACTTATTATCTCCTAGACAGAATCTAACTTAAAATAGCACGCTAGAAAAATGACCGTCTGTTTATCTGTTCTGTCCTATCATGGTTTTAAGGACAGGCACCCTATTATATCACATTTTATTTCTGGGGGGAAAAAGAGACCCACAGCTGACTCAAATTTTAAACAGGTTTATTTCTTTTTGCTCCCATTTTATAATTAAATGTATATCTCATATCTACAAAAAAAATCCAAAGCACTGGCCATAGGGTAAAGAGTCTAAGAATATATGGCTCACAGTGGCTTCCACATTAGAAGGCAGATAGATTAGCATTTTACCAGCAGAAATCGAACTACTTTTATTACATGCATAGGAATACACATGAAGACAGAGCCATCAAAAGCCTGCACGCCCACATCACACAGACCACAGACCGGGCATCCAGCCACTTCATCCCCATCCCTCTCCTTCCTGCTGCCCTACTGTGCCCTACTGTGTGGCTAAAAAACTTCAAATGCATACATACAGCGTAAAGCTCTATTCTGATTTTGGATAGAATTAGAGGCTCACAAAATAAAATTGATTGCCAGAGTTAACAGGTATTTTTCTGACTTTTTCCCCTTCTTTTATATCCTTAACTGACATTCTTCTCTTCATCACTTTGTTAATCTTTTAAGTCTTTCATTTATTTTTATTTTTTCTCACTATGCAGCCCACATTGGCAAATGAATCCACTCTTCCTGACTCAACTTCTTGATGCTGGGATTACACACATGCACTACCATGCCTGGCCTTTTCCTTTTTACTTTGCATGGACATTTTAAAACCTAGTATCAGAAAATTCTATCATTTAGAATAAACAAACATAGAATATTGCCAAAAAGCTTTAGTTTTAAAAAATATGTTTAACACAAATTAACTAGTAATTGGTATGTAGCAACAAGGGGTTCAAGAATCTGGCAGGAATAACAGGACCAGGGGAAAGCATTTGCTGTATAAAAGAACAAAGCGGCCCGTGACTTAGAAAAATGACTGGTTCAGTAACACTGTTTAATGCCAAAACATCCTGCTGCCCAAACAAAGACCCAGGATATATTAAGGTTGTGAAACATTTTATGAAAACATTTTAATGTTCACACATGCATAGGTGCATGTATGGGTACACCCATGTTTTTCCCTAAGGAGCATGTCATTGATAGGCAGTGTACCATGACAAAGCGCAGCCTATCCATGAAAGCCTAGCACATTTGGCCTTTGCCACTTTTAATGCTAGAACCACACTCAGTTTCCTCACTTATAACTGACGATGTTCTCAAGGTTTCTATAAAACCAACAATATTTATTAAACTCTTAGTGTAAGAGTAAGCAATCAATATATTGAATTTTGGAGCCTGACAGGATAGCTCAGTGGGTAAAGACACTTGCCGACAACCTGAAGTTTGACTCCAGGTTTCATATTGTAGATTGAAATGACTCCCGAAAGTTGTCCTCTGACCTCCAAAGAGGCACTAGAGGATGAGCATGTGGCTTGTGCACACACAGCATAATACATAAATGGAAATCTTCAATGAATTTAGTGCCCGATTTTTCAGAAGTAGACCGTTTCCTACAAAGGTTATTAGGCCTCTAATCTCTCTTCAAGGCAAAATACAACAGCACCATGACAAATGAACATTACAATTAACTCCATCGATACAGGAGGTTTTTCTGAATTCAAACTAGGCTATGTAAAAGCAATGAACACCAGTTATTTCACAATTTGTCATGTATGTGTAGTGCTTCTTCTCCCACCCCCACCCCCACTGCTTTGCCATAAAGCAAATTCTTGCTAGCTTTGGGGTCTGTAGAATCTGTAGACAGACATATGAAGGGAACATAGGAGCATGAAAGCAGCAGCAGCCCTCCCCCACCTCCACCCCCTTTCTAATGGTTGCTGCACAGGTCGGTTCCCCACCACCACAGGCCTGGAACTCATTAGAGCACACTTCAAACATACCACAGCACCCAGCCTTCTTTCTGGCCCACAATTAAACTGCCTTAAAAACATGTTAAAACTGGTCTCTCATTTTCAAAACAATGACCCTGTAATTTGTAATGAGATACATACGATATACATTTTCATTTAGAATATTTTTGTCAGTCTTTAGAAACAAATAGCTTTTACTTCCCATGTACATTCCCCAGTACAGGCTTTTCCTAGGACAATTTGGAACACAGAATTCACTGACCTTTTGCCTTTCTGGCCTTAAACTTTACTCATATTTAATTAGGTAGAACTAGAACTTAGCAACTTAAAAATGAAAACATGGTTTAACCAATGTTTTCCGTTTTAGCAACTAAGTAGCCCCTGAGCATGTGTATATGTGATGCAAGAATCATCTTCCTAAGCATTTCTGCACTAAGCTCCTTAACTATGGCAACACATACTGTTTTAGATGTGCTACCCCAAAGGTACTATTTCAACTACAGCAGAAACCAGCCAGCTTCCTGAAAACTACTGCTCTTGAACTTGAACAGAATCATGCAGCTAAGAGGCTATGGCCAATATGTATGTAACACTTACATGTACATGCCTTGCCACCGTTTACCTACTTGATCAGTAAAATTGTATTAAGTGCACATTGTGTGTGATTCATGAGCAAACCGGGTGGGAGAAAAGGCATTTGAATCATCTTTCCCATTCTTTGTCATATACTCTTACACTAAGTTAGTCAACTTAGCAGCACTGTGAAGTTTAACCTGTAAAGACAATGTATGACTATTTGTGTATCTTCAGGATACAGCACCATTTCTGGCTTAGAACAGGGCTCAAAATGTCAATCACATGAATCAAAAAATGAATTTTAAACAGTCTACTGCATTAAAAAAAAAACAGATTTTTTTTAAAACTAATTTTAAGAGAATAAAAAATGATGCCACAGCACATTTCCAGCATCTAACATGGTTCTACTGGAACTTCAGTCTCTATGCCACCTTATCATGTTCTCAGCAGATAGGATTACATACTAATCACTCTGAAAGTTGGTCATCGTTCTTACTAACAGTGTAAAGTAAATGGAATATAACTTTTAATCTCACTAGCTGTTTTCATAGGTAGTTAGGTAAATGTGGAATTGAACTATACAGACAGTTTGTTAAGTATATTTTTAGAGGAAATGAAGCAGTTTACCAATTTAGAGTGTGAATGTATCCCTGATTCAAGTAGTCATTTACCTTAAGTAAAATGAGGTCAGCTGTGGTTCTCAGCATGCATACAAGTAAATCTTTAATATACATAAACATCTACAGAACACACACAAAAGTACAGATTTCTGTATGGCTTTCAAGACCTTTTACATTAGGACCTGTGCATATGCATTAAGACCTCTTTAAGCTGTCTTATGTGTAATGCAGAAACACTTGAGAATTCCTTTAGAAATGTGGTACACAAATGAAAATTCATACGCACACAAAGAAATTCCAATTGCTAAAGTTAGCTTATTTATGCCTTTTTACATATTTAAAGTGGCAATTTTAAATAACATATTAGAAATTATATAAATTATCAATTAAATAATTAAAGAGAAAATAGTTTTCGGTGACAAGACAGAAATCAGTGAGGGGGTATAAAATTCCCATAGAGTCCAAGTAAACAAAATGATTTGAAAATTGTTGCTTATGGTAATAGAATCCTCAAGAATAAAGTGAGTATGATTTCAAATGGCTTTTCTAATCACACCTTGAACAGCCTTTACCCAATGAATCGGAGTTCACTTCCTCACACCAAATAAAAATGCAGAGTATAAATGAAGTATGTTCACATCCTCACACCCAACAAACCTGTTGAAAACACTGGGGGTGGGGCTGTGCTCCCGTTCCCGCTCCCTCTCCCGGGTGCGCTCTCTTTCTCTGTCCCGGTCTCTGTCTCTCTCTCTGTCTCGGTCTCTCTCTCGGTCTCTGTCTCGGTCTTTCTCTCTTCGTGCATAGTAGTCCCACTGCTTGGTGGTATCCACAAGGCTAGGCCACGAGGGAGCGGAACTGGTAAGATGGGGAAAGGCAACTGAAGGAGAAAGCACATTAAAATCGGAGGTTATGGAGCTCAGTATGACACTCTTCACTCAGCAAATTTCCCTGTTTGAACAGCAGAAACCAGGACTCCACAACATCATTGAACTATTAAGAGAAAATGAAATACAAAAATTATATTTCAAAGACAGTTCACTCTCTGGGTGAACACTTGCCTATAGCATGCACAATCAATGAGTTCAATACTCACAACTACAAACAACAAAACACCCCAAAACTCCCAAACACTAACAATAAAGCAAAGATATTTGTAAGCAAGCAACAAAAATAAAGCAAAGCAAAACTTAGTATCCAAGTCAATGAAGAAAAATTTAGAAAGGAGGCCTAAAATGAAAGTTGAGCAAATAAACTATGTATCACTTTGAAGGTTAAAATAATGAAGCCCAGTAAGTTACAAGAGAAAAATTAGAAGATACTGTCATCTCTATATTAATAGAGTTCATGTATTTACATATCATTAAATACAAATAGCAAATTTTGATAAACCACAATAAAGAAAAACCAACCAAAATAAAGCAGTCAATCCAAGAAGTCATAGAAATGGCCATAGCCATGATTAAAGACAACACCAATTTCATCAGTTACAAGACAGTCTGCTGATTTTTACTTTTAAAAGCCTACATTCTGAAGAACAGAGATGGCTTAGTAAGGTTCAGAACACTGGCTGCTCTTACAGAGGACATTAGTTCATTTCCCAGCACCCCCATGGCAGCTCACAACTCTAACTCCAGTTCAAGGATGCCTGCTTCTGCTATACATGGGTACTGTATGCACATGGTGTGTAGACATACATGTAAGCAAAGCATCCATATACATAAAACATTTTGTAAAAGTCTATACTCTGAATACACAACATAAAAACACAAGGGAAAGGAGTGGGAGGGGCTGGCCTCATGAAGATGAAGGGGTAAGAGCACTGGCTACTATTCCAGAGGACTATAGTTCTGGGGACCTGACTCCTCTTCTGGATTCCCCAGTCATCAAGGATGCTCATGGTTGGTGCACAGACATGCAAACAAAACACCCATAATCAACAAAAAATTATTTTTGCTTTTAAAGAAGAGAAACTGGGCCTATTATGAGGCTTTAGGTCCTAAGAAGCATATTCTCCAGGACTGTGGGTCATATATGTCTTCTTTCACTCATTTCTGTCCTCAACATTAGGCTAATGGTTTTGCTTCATTACACAATTCAGATAATGCTTGAGAGTCATGTGTTTGTCTAAGTTATGGATGGGAACCTCTAAATCTGTGAGCCAAAATAAAAATAGAACAAAAGAAGATTGTCTCTTAATATTACTGTAATATCTGTTTTTAAACTGGGTCTCACTTTTTAAGCAGGCTTCAAGTCATATCCAGAAGTTATCATGTTATGAGGGGCTATGAAGATGAATTACAAATTCTAAAGTAAACAAAATAAAGGTGAAATAGAACCAAAAAGAAGCTACATTTGTCTTTATTGTAAAGCCTCATTTGGCTGGGATAAGGGAAAGCTCTGACTCTTCTTACTAATCTACAACTGGCTTTCTAGTCCAAGGCCTGCCTCTTGGGAGGAGAGCTGGGAGACGCTTTCTTCCTTACAACAGAAATATACATCTATCACTCTGAGAAAAAGTTAAGTTCTTAATTCCCAATATTATTAAGTTCTACCAAGCTGGGCCAGTAATCTAGACTGACTTTCATATATGTGCTAGTCACTGTTTTACTTGTTCTGAAGCAAACATCTGGGGGGCAGATGACAAAAATGACCAATGCCATAAAGAAAAGGTAAAAACCAAACAACGAAACTCAATGAGCAGTGCGAACTGAACACACATATTACCAGTATCCTGCTATGTTTGAATTCTAGTTTCAGTTTACATGAAACAAAGATTTAGTTATTTATTATAGATCATCTAAGATAAACTGAACTCAAGACCCAGCACAGGTACCACAGAGCCTATGTTTCAACAATACTTCTTACTGCTTCAGGGGCAGATAAAAAGGAGGAACTTACAACTTGCTGGGGATGGTGGTAATTATAAAAATGATGGCTAACACTGGGACACTTAGTAAAGAGCAGGGCAAAGTGCTTCAAGGTAATCAACAAGGCCTTAGGGAAATGCTCTACTTCCAGTTTAATGACTCAAGACCTCCAAAGGGCTTATGACTAGAGAGAGGGCAAAGCAATATTCCAACCTAGGCAGTGTGAACACAGTCATATACTACCTTTGGGGGACTGAAAAGCAAATGTAACTAACACACTTAGGGTTTGACACACCCTCTAAGAGCTTGTTATAAGTATTCAGAAGCAGATCCCCAGGATGTAGGGGGATTATGTTCTTCCATTGTAAATAATTGTCCCTGCCTATGAGTTTAATAAAAAGCGCTGATTGGCCAAAGGCAGACAGGAAGCATGGGCGGGGCTACCAGACTAAGAAGACTCTAGGAACAGGCAGAACAGAGCAGAATGCCAGAGAGAAGCCAGAAGAAGCAGAGGACAACTATGCTGCTGTGAGAAAAGGTACCGAGCCACATGGCTGAACAGGATAAGAGTCATGGGTTAATTTAAGGGTAAAGAGTTAACAAGTTCTATGCCTGGGCCTTAGGCCGATCAGCCTAAAACTATTGTAAGCCTCTGTGTATCTCTGCGGGTCTGTGGGTCTGCAAGCCTAAACCTTGAGACTAGGCCCGAAAGACCGGGACAGAAACCTCTTACTATACCAGGACACAGATTCTACCACAGAAATGCGTTTGAAATCCATTAAAATTTCCTTTGCCTTCACAGGAGGAAAAGGATATTCATCATAATGTCTACATCTGGATTACTCCCACAGGAGATCACAACATGCTATTCTGAAACAACACTTGTAGATAAAGGCAGTGGAGAAGCCATATAGCTAAAAGCTCTCTGCCCCTTGCATTTGTCCACAGGCCGGCAATCAAATTCACAAAAGCTCAGGTATATATCTCTTGCTTTCTTTACTAGGAAGAGTGAAAACTGATTATTGGAAACTATTAGCTTGAAGACCAATTATTTAGCATCATAATCCAATTTCTGTTGTCTTTGAATTTATTTTTGCAACTTCCTTACCTTGCCCAGTTTCCACAGAATTGAAAGAGAGAGCACTTTGCTATTGACTGGTATATGTGCTGTTCCATCATATAAGATTACTCCAAACTTTCAATTTATTAACCACCCCCCCCCAAAAAAAACCCAGCCTTTTTTTTGAAGCTCAATAAAACCAACTGTACTTCTATGTAGTGTTAGGGAGTATAAATGCATATGCACATTTTAAAAGTTGCTAGATTGACATTTAAAAGCGCTTCCTTCTGCTTCTTTATTGTGAGGATATTATGGACAGGGTGAGGAGATAGCTATTATGCCTTCTTGGTCTTGGGGTATGTTGTTGTTGAGTATGTAGGTGGGTGGGAAAAACAAAGCTGTACACAGACAGAAGAGGAAGGCATGCGTATTATCTTTATCACTTGGGTGACATCAGAGGTACAGAGGCTAGAAGATGGCATCTGTAACAGACAGCCCCTAAATGGACATCTGTGTCAGCCTCACAAAGGTTCCGACAACATCGAAGGAGATTTGTAAAGCAGGGCCTGTCTTCCAAGTATGACATGGCCACTGTACCCACGCATGAACTCTCAGCAACTATGGTTACCTGTAATGACTGGGCCCAAAAGGCCCCACCATTTCCTAAGGTTGTATTTAATGGCTATCAGTTAATGGTTGCTTGTAGAGGTATTGTGTTGTTTCATGATAAATAATTGTCCCACCCACTGGTTTAATAAAAAGAGCTGATTGGCCAAAGGCAGGCAGGAAGTATAGGCGGGGCTACCAGACTAAGAAAATCTCTGAGAGCAGAGTGCCAGAAGAGCTCCAGAGAGAAGCCAGAGGAAGCCGAGGACAACCATGCTGCTCTAAAGAAAGGTACTGAGCCACATGGCTGAATAAGAGACATGGGTTAGATGAAGGGTAGAGAGCTAGCAAGCTATATGCTTGGGCCTGAGGCTAATCAGCCTAAAACTATTGAAAGCACCTGTGTGTCTCTGTAGGTCTGCGGGTCTGTGGGCCTAGACCTTGAGGTTAGGCCGGAAAGTCCGGGCCAGAAACCTCATACTACAGTTGCCCAGGGAGGCAGGGGCATTTTCTTCTGTTATTTCATGGCCATTGATGACTGTTGACTTGCCTTTGTGTCTATAAACAACCCCCCACCCTCCTCTAGGTAACCCTTAATTAGGGTTCACCTACTAACAAACGGCCTAAATAAATGGCTCAGGCCCTGATTCCATGTGTGAGGGCCTGGGTTCAATCCCGCTACCCAAAGGATATTGAGATAAGTCATTAAGAAAAAAATCTGGATTATGATGCTAAAGAATCGGTCTCAACAAAGTTTAGTGCAAGGTACAGACAGAGAAGCTACAGCAAGCTATCTAGAAGGCTGAGACAATGAAGGCTGGCTATGTGAACCAACAGACTTTCAGTATAGAGCAGTGTTCTCTTAGAAGAATATGCCATTTAGAGCTTTTACAGTTAAAGACAAATCAAAGTCTGGCTGCAAGATTATAGCAGCCAGTGGCTTTAAGTTGAAGTCAATGCCCTTTAACCACTCAGGGACCTCTAGGGTTCTTCCAGTGCTCTGTAAATGCTTTAAGACAGGTGGCAGCACACTGTCCACAACAACTTGTCTCACTAATTTATTTTAAACCCTTCCTTTCAAAATTCTTCTGTTCACTGACCATGTGCCCAGTCACTCAAGAGCACTGATGGAAATGTAGGGTGCAATTCATGCTGTTTTCATGCCTGCAAACACAAAAATCACGGTGCAACCTGTTCTCAGGAGTAACTGTATTTCAAGTCTTACTTTCCTAGCTATTGCTGGCATACTGATTCCTCTGATATAAGCAGAAAAAGTAAATTGAAATCTTCTGGTTCTGGATGCCATTCAGAATATTCATTGTAGTGGGATTATGTGTTGTTACATTGTACATAATTGTCCCACCTACTAGTTTAAAAAAAAAAAAACAAACCGCCGATTGGATGAAGGCAGACAGAAGTGTGGGTGGGGCTACCAGACTAAAAAAACTCTGGGAACAGGAAGAACAGAGCAGAAAGGCCACAGAGAAGCCAGAAGATGCAGAGGACAACTATATTGCTCTGAGAAAAGGTACCAAGCTGCAAGGCTCAACAGGATAAGAGTTAAGAGCTAGCAAGTTATATGACTGGGCCCCAGGTCAATCAGTGTACATTTAATATAAGTGTCTGTGTTTCTGCGGGACTATGGGATTGTGGGTTTGAAAGTCCAAGTCATCAGGGTAGGCTGGAAAGTCTGGGCCAGAAACACAGTACAATAACTCTTGATGTAGAAGAAGTAAAACTACGGACACCAACATGAGCCA
The DNA here is from genome assembly GCA_033318265.1 of Phyllotis vaccarum. Lineage (NCBI taxonomy): Eukaryota > Metazoa > Chordata > Mammalia > Rodentia > Cricetidae > Phyllotis > Phyllotis vaccarum. Next base: position 98,408,518 of record JARWLC010000001.1, read on the forward strand.
GCATGAGAGATTTGGAGGGATTGAGGGCTTCTGTGGAGCAAGTACCTGCAGAGGGGAATATGGGAAAAGAACGCCAGTGGAAACTGAAATGCTCTCTGTCGAGGAGCAAAGATGGAGTATAGTCTAGTGTCAACAGCATGAATAGCACATAAGCTCAGTTCCTGAAGAAGTAGCGCTGTATGAGAGGACTGATTCCATCACAATGTTACAGGGATATCCTTTATAAAAGATGCAGTATGCATCAACCTTAAGATATTGTCCCAGTGACTCTTAACTGTTAGTAGCCGCTACCCTGACCCTACATACACTCTACAAACAAAAGTATCCTAACTCAGGAAGGGCTCAAGTAATCACTAACACTTTTAGCAACTTTTTTTTTTTTTTTTTAAATTAAGGGCTATATACTTTTTGAAGCATAATACTGCACATTTACAGAGTGTAATAGAAGTAAACATTACTTTTCTATGCACCGGGAAATCAAAGTCTTTACACAATGCATTTGTCATATTTGCTTTATTGTGCTGGTCTAGAAAACAAACCTGCTCTATTTTTAAGGTAAGCCTACACAGCTAATTGTGAGCACAAGTTCTCTGGGGCCCAGTCACAGCACACTTTCAGTTTATAGCCTATCAGTTCCTCTTAACTCATGCTTCTGTGTAGCATGCAACTTGTCACCAACTGTTCTACATTTCAATTAGGTGACTCCTTTTACTCAATTCTCAAGACAAGTACTTTGCTGTCCGATCACCTGCCTATCTCCTTACTGACCAATAAATTTGCTAAGGCTAACCATTACAACTCATCCCATCCTTAAGTTAGTATGATGGATAGCCTCTAAAAAATAAAGTAAGGAAGGTGTCAGAAGCCCTTCATATGGATAAAGTTGCTAGAAATAAAAAGTGTGTGTTTGGGATGCATACACATGACTCACAAAAAACTAAGTCAATGAAAGGAAAAAATAAGATTAGCTGGATGAAATGACTCATGGAAAATGAAATTAAGACAAATCCTAAATCAATTCATGAAAACTTTCAGGAAAAACTAAACTACCCATATGCCACTGTTTTTTAAAAGCATCAATTGATAAATAAAGTATATTCCTTAAGTACTCTGGCATATATACAGACTTAACTCTTTTAATTGATATTTCTTATTTACTGAGTAAAGACGTTATTTTAACCCATGACAACATATTTATTTCTTTACCATTATGTACTGTACCAATTCATAGTTAATCTGGGTGGTGAGTAGTAACTTACCATTACCATATGGAAATGCCCGAGCAGAACGGCTGTCGTAACCGGAGGAATGGCCACTGTGGAGGAAAGAAGTATATTTATGTCTGATGCAAATAAGTACTCAATCTTAGTTAGTTCAGTACAAACGAAGTCAGCAAAGCAACAAAATTTAACCTTTAAACAGTTTATTACAGAGTCTTGTCTTGCTCTTGCTATTTTTTAATATGACAATGTGAACTTTTCACCTCAAAAACATTATGACCTAACTAGTAGTTACTTGCTGGTACTATTTAGCATGACTCATACAATCAATTTCAGCTTTCACAGTAAGATACAGGGAAATTTTGATGCTAAGAATGTTTGATGTTTAAAACTTAATGTTAGAAAAAATCGATTTTAATGCTTATGTTTGTTATAAATCAATGAATAGTACTTTAAATTGACATTTTGATTGATAAACAAATTATGTGCCCAACAAAAACTTAAGAAAACCAAATCCTTACCTCCCACAATTTGCTTTCTGGAGCAGTACTTTGAAACTACACGGATGGCTTGATGTCACCTTATTAAGTGAGCCCAATTGTGCTCTGCTTTTATACATAATAGACTATTAGTGTTTAGCGTCTCCACTCAGAGTGAAGTAATGGGATGTCTTGTTTACTATTGAGATCCACTTGCTGGGACATGTACTGTTCACAACTGAGTCTAGAGAGGCCATAAGCTAGTGACACCGATTTGAAATCCTAAGGTTGTTTGAACACATAATACTCCCATTGGTGAATAGTCTTCACTCAGTGTAGGACAGTAAGACAATTAAATACAAAATGTGGGAAAATAAGGCCACTGCCTTAGAGGGAGGATCTGATCCTTCCGTGTGGAATAGAGATGTAGCAGGTAGTAAGAAGAAAGCACCATGTCTTTTTATAAAGGTACAAGAACAATAGTTCATTTCCCTTTCCTTTAGATTCAAACTCATCCTAACACACTATTTTTATTTCTTGATGTTTTTCTTTGCCCTGTTTTGGTATTAAGCTATATAGTTACATAAAAGTACTTAATGGAGATTAAACTTATAAATCAATAGGCAGATGCCATATCTACAAAAGCATTGGAAAAGACTAGCAGACACGTTGTGTAAGGCTGTTGGAAGGCTGTCAGTGATCAACAACTCAAGAGTATCCGAACTGCTTTACCTTTCTATCGTTGGTATGAGAGATGGAGGAGGAGCGCCTGGGGGAGGGGGAAAACCTGAAACATGCAACCATAAGATAAGATAATTAACAGGATGCAGGTGTAAGGTCAAGAGTGAAACACACAAACGTGCTTCTCTACATCATTACGAACAGGAAAAAATAGAGCTGAAACTTATAAACAATTTTAGAGCAATAATGTTAATTAATGGTTTGGCCTAACACAGAAAGCACAGATTGTCAGGACACCTGGTCATATTTTCAGCACCACACACAGCCCACTTTGTGCGTATGAGAAAGTTAGTCTCAATGCCTTACCTTTTCCACATCAAACAAACAAACAAAAACATAGCAGTAGTTTTGCCATCAGATTATATTTTGAAGAAACACAAATAAAATTTACATCAAATTAAAATTGCATTTACGTCATTTTAAAAATAGTCTGAGTTTCAGATTTATAGAAATTTCTTTAAAGGGTATAATTTATAAGTAAAATCTAACCAGTAAATATGTGTTCACAGCAATAACATCTGCCATGAAATGTTTCAAATAACACAACTCCAATGAACTGCTTTACAAAGCAAGGCACATGATGGAATTTTTAAATTAGTCTTGAGGTAAATAAATTTGCACCTTTGCATTGTGAGGTAAGTTCTCTCAGTCACGTGCATAGCTAGATGAAATACTATAGAACAGCACAGCTAAAGGGACCTCAGCAGTAGTCTCCTCTAAACTTCTAAAGCCAGAATATAACAGTGTCACAGCCAGATACTTCACAGTTCCACAACTTTTGATACCTACCCCCCCCCCCCCCCCCCCCGTTTTAACAACCTCACTATTAGGAAATTCATCAAATTTAATAGTTTCAATCTTTTGCCTTCACATCCCCTGCTCCATTGTCTTCTACTTTGGCAACTTTCTATTAAGGCTCCTTTCCAATATTCTCTAGACATGAATCCCAGCTCTCTCATTCTGTCCCAAAGTTTCAATTAATCAATTTGTAGCTTTACTTCAGCTATTTCAAGTTTACTATGCTTGTCAGTCTGTACAGTTGTAGCATCTGTAACTCTACTTCTATCAAAGTAGTCTCTGATTTAGCAGTTACTACAGTAGTCCTCAAGTTCACATCCTACATGACACAGTTTCACATGCATACTGTCTTTTAAACTAAAAAGACAAGAGTCCCTTAGATGTCCCCTGGGCAGTCTTTTCTCAGCCACACCCAGACATGGTCGGGGACTGAACCCTAGCTAAGTATGGACACTAACCTTTGCAATCTAAACTTTCCTTAATGCTCACCCAGGTCATCTGGAATTGAGAGCCACCCTTCTTAGCATCGTCACTAGAAATTTTATTCCTATTCCTTGTTTTTTCACACTGAACTCATTAAATATACTCTCTATTGTAGTCACCATTACATTAGAAAGAAGTCCTTGACAAAAATGTAAAACACTGGGCCACACAAACACTCCCACTGACTACACAGTCACAATGCCCAATTAATTACCACTCGAAGAACAAATACTTGACTAGTTAGTTATTAAGTCATAAAATTGCTGTGTAGTTCAGAACGTATTTTCTCATGACAATGAATTATGACAGTGGGTAAACAATCAGAAGCCATGATAAAGTCAAGATAAATTATTTTTTTTCTCTGAGTCACTTTTACACACCATAAAAATCATTGGTCTAAGAAACTTTCCATGATCTTACTTGATATGTCCTATATTTTCCTCCCAAATTGATAAGGTGAGAATATCTATTTTTATAGAAATGGGCAAGACCGGTTTAGGAAATCGAAATGTATTACCACTGGAATGAAGCAGAGGCAGAGCTGAAAATAGGACCTTGAAATCCCAGTGGCCTAGTGCATCCTAACCACATCCACACCGTCCCTCCTGCAACCATAAGCTGCAAAGTTCATGTTCATTAACAATGACGGAGAAAACATGAAAAAAGTTTTACCTGGAGGTGGTACAGTTATTGGAATACCTAAAAAACAAGTGATGAAATTTAATATAGTAACTGGATTTCAGAACCTGGTATGTATTTATGCCATCACCAAAACAAACTTTGAAATAAACCCCTGTCTCAGCACCCTGGCTTAAAACTCAAGAAAAGCACTCTGCTTTCTTGCAGACCAACAATCAAGAGCAGCATCCAACTTCCCTGAAGAAAAACCAGTCTACCAACTTCATAACAAGATTGCCCCACTAGTTAGAACCACAAATGAAGTTAAAAGGCTTATCACTTAAAAAGCACACTTGTGATACACACATACCAAACTCTACAATGTTCAACCTACTAAATGTGGTCATCAGAAACTGATTTTATTAGCTTAACACTTTAATGTAAATACTGCAGCTAGGGAAAGATTGTCATCCCTTCTGTAAAGGCCAGTGTGGGCTGCTCAAGCATGAGTGCAAATCCTTTTACTGCCGTTGCCAGGAATCAATAGTCAATACTCTTTCATTTGTAGAAGTGAAAAAGAAAGCATAGGAAATTTACAGTATGGACATATGCATATACCCACACATATTAACAGACAGATAACTGCCTTCTACAGGCTTTGGCAAACTAACATTTGAGTGTCTTGATTCTTTGTAAACATCATAGACTTTAAGAAATAAACTATGCATGATCAGTCTAAATTTACACTGGTGAAATGTCTCTGTTAAGTAAGTACTAGGCAACTAGAATTAAATTAAATTCTGATTTTATATTTAACAAGTACATGAAAGCCAATGTATGACATACAAACTGGAACTACTTTTTAGTTGAAGAAAATAGTGGTCTCAAAGAAAACAGAAGAAAAAAAAAAATCAAACAACTTTTTCACTAAAAGTTTCATATTACAAATAAACTTAATTTAAAACTATCAAAATTAGCGTGAAGGAGGGAATGATTCCCTTACTAACTGCAGGCAAGCGGACAGATGTTGTCATGACCACGGACTGCTGCTAGTTGACTGTAAAGTGTTCTGACACATATTTTACTGGAAGAAGGCTGTCATGAATAAGAGCTTAAGACAGCATATGGCCTAAAAATAGACTAACCCCATCTAACCCCATGGAATAAAAAGTTGTAAAACCAGCAAGAACGAAAAAGTATGGAAGCAGCCATGACATTCCCAAACTACCAAGCTAACCCACGGGCAATCTCTATGCTAAGGGTTTAGCTCAGTGTCTTTCATATCACTAAAGTCTAAGGGGCTAACAGAAAGTATGAACCAAGAATCCCAAATGCAAAGCCAACTGAGGGGAAGAAGGCAGGCAGGAGCAGTAATGATCTTGTATATACTACACTTACTATTCTTTACTACAGTACAAATATTTAAAACACCACTGGACTTCACCATCTGACTTTCTTTCAAATTTAATAGTGAATTTTTTTAAATGTATAAGACTATTGTTAAATCAGTTCCCATTCTATGATACTTTCATTCTAGTAATGTTATCTAAGTGTGTTTATGAGTAGAAATTAATAATCTACCTACACTTACTAAAATGAAAATTTGTGCAAAATGACACAATTACTAGTTGGGTCTTCAAAACTTAGTCCTCAAAAATATTTAAGACTGTGAAAACAAATACAGAAGGGATATCACCAGTTAATTCTTCCAAAAGCAATAAAATTACAGTACTGGTTATTTTATGTCAAACTGATAACAAGCTGGGGTCATTTAAAAAGAGGGAGTCTTTGTAGTTGTTTCTGGCCCTGCCTAGCCCTGAGCTCTTGACCTGCAGTTCCAAATAATAACACAAAGGCTTGTATTAATTACATGCTGTTTGGTCTATGTCTCGAGCTTATTACTTGCTAACTCTTATACTTTAAGTTAGCCCATATTTCTATTTATGTTTAGCCACATGACTTGGTACCTCTTTGCTCAGTGCAGCATTCTCACTGGGCTATCTCTGCACCTCGCTGTTGTCTCTGCTCTGTTCTTCTGCTTCCCAGAATTCTCCCAGTCTGGCTGCCCCCTCTACTTCCTGTCTAGCTACTTGACCAATCAATGTTTTATTAAACCAATACTTGCAGTATAAAAGCATAGTCCCACAGCAAGTCTCAACTGAGAAAATGTCTCCACCTCCATAAGACTAGTGTATACGCAAGTCTAACATTTTCTTAAAAAATGATTGATGTCGGAGGACCCCGCTTACTGTGGGTGGGCCAATCCTGAACAGGGTCCTGAGTTGTGTAAGAAAGCAAGCTGAGCAAAGCAGGAGGAAGAAGTGCGTAAGCAGCAAGACATCTGCTCCAGTTCCTGCCTCCCTTTTCTTGAGTTCCTACCCAACTTTCTTTGATGATTGGCTATGTGATGTGGAGACATAAGCCAGAGATAAACCCTTTCCTCCCCATGTTGCTTTGGTCATAGCATTTTATCATAGTAGTAGAAATCCTAACTAAAACAATTACTTCCTGCCTTTAATTTTCATCTTACTATGGAAGCATGAGAAGAAGTTGTTTTTAAAAATCAACTGGAACTGAGAACCGAGTAAAAGAAAAGATATGCTGCTATATACAACTGTCTTTCCAACTGTACCTACACAGCAAAGTTTGCATGCTAGAAAGGCTCTTTATAAATAAAGTAGCACCTTTACTTTATTTAAGATTCTACTTCAGTGTAAACACTTGGTTATGAAAACAATTATAAATTGATAAAACACACCAATTCCTTGACAACCCCCAGAAACGTTTTCAAACAACATCTAAGGAAGTTTAGTAAGTGATATAATGGAAAACTTTTTTTTTCACTTAAAAATATCCAGTATTTAATGTTTATTAAAGAAACAAAACAAAATAATGTAAGGGATGTTAAAATTCATTCCAAAAATCCTTTTTTTTCTTCCCTGGACAACTATAATAAATTTAAACATAAAATCAAGTGCTTTACTTCTGTTATATAAGCATGTATATACATATTTATGTGTGTGTGCCTGTGTGTACAGCATATGTTTTGTTTGTTTTGAGACAAAAGTCTCACTATGTAACACACTGGCTTGACTGAACCTCTCTAGGCAAACAACCTGGCCTTGAACTCATAGATCTGTATCTGCCTCCTGAGTGGAGATAAAAGGTCTGTGCCACTACCTCTGGTCTTATATTATCTAAGTGTAAAATAAAAACCAATTATTTGCCTGGAAAACTTTTCTTAACAGTAATATATTAAAAAGCCTGAGCAAAGTAATTATCCATTTACATTCATGTACTTTCTTGAATCAGGATCAGAATTGCCTGGAGTTTGTAAGCACAGACTACTGGGGCATTTTGAAGCTTCTCATTCAAAATGACTAAAGTAATACAAAAACATATCTGCATTCCCAAGAATCTGATGAAGTTGAGAGACTGGGACTAAATTCTAAGAACAATGAATTATAACCCACACTTCTAATTTTAACTTTAAGAGACTCAATAATACAGTTGAAAAGTAAAATCAACTTTTAATTTTTATGAAACAAAGGCATTTTTTTGGTAAGTAAAATACAACAACAATATAGACACTCAGCGCAGGTGGGGGAGATTGAACAGAGACAGACACACAAAGAGAATGCTTAGCTTTTCCAGATGATCCCTGAATGTAAACAGGGTTGGCCATGCCTTTAATCCCGGCACACTCTGGAGGTAGATTATTGTGACTTTGAGACCAGTCTGCTCTATAGAGTTAATTCCAGGACAGCCAGGGCTATACAGCGAAACCCTGCCCAGGGGTGGGATAAAAAATCCCACTGAGAAACTAAGGCAAAGAAACAGAAAGGCAGTACTCCTGCTAAATATTAAGAAACAACTAAAAAAGTGATCTGTGCCAGAAATTCCCCCCAAATACTCTGAAGACACATGAAAAAAATAAATAAATAAACCTAAACCAAACCACCCCCCCCACTATCTTTAAATAAACTCATTTCATCAGTAATTTTCAGAACCATGCTAGGCATGGCATGGTTCTACAATTCTTTCCTCCTGGTACAAACGCCTCTGCATACTTCTGTCTGGTTATTTGACTTCTAAGTGAGCAGGACATCACAGTTATTAATGACACATACAACACAAAGCCAGCAGAAAACCCTAAGGCCATATCCATGATGAGGCTACAAGAGACAGTGACTTCTACTTTGCTGATACTCTTTCAATTGCTACCACAAATGTTGTGGAGAAGCACAGCCAGTGAGGAACTCAAGCCCTTGTGTGCCACAACCTAACAAAAGAAAGGAAGGGGTGGTAGACAGGAGAACTGTGCAGGGCTAGTCTCTGGGTTTGGTTCCCAGCACTACACAACTGCAAATTCTCCTTCCAGGAGATCTGACACTCTATTCTGATTTCAACAGGTATCAAATATGCGTGTGGTATATATGCATTAAAACCCCCATAAATGTAAAATAAAAATAAATCTTCAAAAGAAAGCTGACTTTTATCAAAGTGAATGAGCTTAGAGACTAAGCCTCCCTCAGGTAAATCCTAGAAATGACTGTGAAGTCTGAGAGTGAAAAACGTAATCTACTCCTCTATCCTAACCCACATCATAGCAATATCCTTTTGAAGCTACTACATTCTACATCATTTGTAATGTACTAACAGAAACACAGTGCACAATCACCTATCTTTTCTCTATTAAATTCAAAACAAATGGGAAAAAAAAGTCAGAATTATGTGAATGCTGCTTCCTGTCTCTCACTACATTACAAATCCTGTTAGTACTAAAACATAAGGCTAGAAACGCCTAACTCAGCCCTGTTTCTACTGCAAATCAAAGGAAGAAGCTTATAAAGACATAGAATCAAATGTGCATAATTTTATAAAAAAAAAGTTACTTAACAAATGCTTTACAAATTAAGTACAGGAGCATACAGACACACATACACAGAATACTGCAGAATACTATAAAATATTGTTTCTCATGTTGCACAAGAAAGTCACTGTAAATGTATTAAAATGCTATAATCACAAAATTTAAATTAACCAGGTTACCAGCAAATTTCTTATTTAAAATGCACAAGGTTTTATAATTTTTTAGTATCACTAAATAAACAAATTTATAAAATTTAATTCCTACAGAAAATAAAATTCCATTTCTAATTAAAACATACTTGATAGAAATGCCAATGTTTAAGAGAAAACTTAATAGTTGATTTTATCAGGTCTTAAATACTCAAAGTTACTAGAAGAACAGAGCAAACAAAAAGCAGATATTAAAACCATACTTATCCTTAATCTCTAGAAACTGCAGTGCTAATGGTGCCCTGAGTAAAACAATTTAGTCTGATCATTTAGCTTATTCCGTACAGTACTCCCATGAAACTCTGAGTTTGATTTCAGAACTCCATAAATTAGACGTTGCTATGGGACTATACTCTGATACACTGTAAATATTTGTTATTATTTGGGACTAAGCAACTGTGGGTTGAGAGACACCCGAAGCAAACCTTCATTTCCCCAGGAACACACCACATACAGGCTAGTACACAACCACCCTACACAGACATTAGGATTTGAATATCCATACAAAAAAAAAGACATTAAAAACTCATCGTAAGCATTTAATATCAATAAAATTTACATACAAAACAGAACATAACATCAAAGCAAATTAACATTTAAGCCTAAATTATAAACTTTTTCTAAAATTAATTCGCCATCATCAAATTTTTTTAAAAGCAAAATAAGCCAAGCACCAGCAAACAAATATGATCACTCCTCTATAAGCTATACAGGAAAAGCAAATTCAGAGAGAGGAAGCAGAACACAAAATGACCGACACCTGGGGATGGATGTAGTAACTCTTGATAAGGCAGAAAAAACATGTTGAAGAACAAGTTTTAGCAACAGTGATGCAACAAAATAAGAGTCACAAATGGTTAAAGTAATGAACACAAACACTTGACAACTGATATAAAAAATAAGCTAGCCTATAGCACCAATTCTATTTTACAGTATTTTATTCTAATTTTCAATTATTGCCAAACTGTTGCAGCCAGTTAAACATATGATAATGCAAGCCCAGTAGACAGCAAAACCTTAGTTGAAAGGATTAGAGTATTTAATTATGCTCTTTACAAGCTCCCTGACCTCTGCATTCAGAAGAGGAAGGAAAAATTCTAAGCTACTATTGTGCACAGTTCTGTGACACAGCATTCTTAGCAGGGATGGACTCACTTCGATTTGGTTAGTAAAGAAACCTGTCTGGCATCGTGTAGTTCTGCTATTTTCAAGTTGATCGCTTAAGTTTTAAAACCTCCCTGGTATCCATTTCAGGCGTCACTCTGAGTCAAACTGAGTACACAGATGGGCTGTACTCGATGCAGTGCCTTAGGAAAGAAGCATTCTATGTACTAGATACTGGTTCAGTGGTTGGACTATTACTTGGAAAAGCACAGGCTTATACTAATGTGTTTCTGATTCACTAGACAGTGAACAGATTCTAATGACTGACGCCATGACTAATTACTATTTGCTATCTAGTAAATACTACTGTGGTTCCACAAGTACGGGAGGCATTTCCAGAAGTCTCTTCTATCTTGTCTGAAGTAACCTCCTCTGCTCTTCATTCTATGATGGCCAAAGTATCATTCTGTCCCCACTGCGTTCCTGAGGAGGTTTACACACAAGTCTATAGATGGATGTTTGAGGAGACAATATACCTCCTGTCAGAATTTGACAATGTCTTGGGAAAGAGCTGTTTCTGTCAGCTTATATTTTTTTTTGAAAATGTTTAGATACTGGGTGTATAGTTGTTTCATCTAAATAAACATATGTGTGTCACATAAATACCCACTGCCTCTGGAGATCAGAAGAGGACATCAAATTCTTTGGAACTGGAGTCACAGACAGATACAAACTACCAATTGGATGCCGAAAACTGAATCCAGGTCTTTTGCAAGAGCGGCAAGCATTTAGTGGCTGAGCTACCTCTCCAGACCTATCAGCTCATAATTTTAAGAACTAATTAACAATGCTTACACGATAAGTCAATAAGCCATCTTAGGAAACTTCCAGAGATGATCACAAATTTTAAGTTCCAAACCAGAGCATATCAACAAATTTAGTTATGCTGTGATAAAAGATGTTAAGGTAGCCCAGGTGGTGGTGGCACATGCCTTTAATCTCAGCACTTGGAGGCAGAGGCAGGCAGAATTCAAGGTCAGCCTGGTCTTATAAAGTAGGTCCGTTTCAAGCAAATCTAGACATGCAGTCATTTTTTATTTATTTATTTATTTACTTATTCATTCATTCATTCATTGCACACTGTTCTGCCTGCATGTTTGCCTTCACACCAGAAAGTGGGCACCAGTTCTCATTACAGATGGTTGTGAGCCACCATGTGGTTGCTGGGAATTGAACTCTGGACCTCTGTGAGAGCAGCCAGTACTCTTAAGCACTGAGTCATCCCTCCAGCTCCATCATTTTATTTTCTTAATAAGAAAAAACTATTGCCATCCAAAAATACTATTTCTGTCTAGTTTATAGAGAAAATTAGCTTTATTAAGTTAACATTAAAAAATATATTTAAAGTCTCAAAAGAGTTTTCCTCCTTTATGTTCCAAAGGGGTTGGCTAAGAAAAACACAGTACCTTCCTAGAGGCAATACCTGAAGAGATCCTACAACACATAGCTTTCTTTTACAAGGTGCATGTGGTTCTACAGTGGCTTAAATTCCAGTGACTACAGAACAGTGTGCTCATGGTTCTAATGAAAATGGCACCTGAAAATAAAGCCATCACTTAACTGGTAGGTGCCTTCACATCCACACAGTTCAGCTTCCTCAAACCTGAGTAAATGGACTACTGGCAATTGGAAAGCAACCTATGGTGCTATGTAAACATAAATACGTGGCTAGCTAGTTCTATCATGCTCAGGGAATGCCAAATGCACAAAAGACTAGCACTGTGGGAGACACAGATGGATAGGTTTTATACTCCTGGCAACAGCCACACAAATCAGTAAAAAACAGAACTAATTCAGATGGTCTCAACTAACAAATAATTTAGTATAAATTGATAACTCCAGCTAGCAAACATGCCATGATTACATACTACTTAAATATAGATAGAAAGCAGGAAGCTGAGCATTAAGAATATAATTAGACTAATCTATAGGAAAAACAATGGTACTATACAAGGTCACAGATAACCTAAGTATTATTCAAAGCCTTGTTATTTTCGTGAAAATTATCTTTTTTTCCCCATTTCATTTACTTTGTATGTAGAAGAGGGTGATGGAGGTAGGGAGTAAAAGAGAGGTTAAAGGATGGTCCTCTCCTTTCACATATGGATCCTGAGAATCAAATTCAGGTCATGAGGTTTGGTAACAAGCACCTCTATCTAGTGAGCCATCATTTCAGCCTAAGACTTATTGTTACTATAATCAAGGGTAAAATGGCAAAGAAATGAGTGTAATTTTACCATTTGATAAAATGAAATACTTTGATATACTACCATTGCCTATGAGCAGTATCCTACTGTCTCCTAGTATACTACAACAGCAAAGCATTCTTGACTATTTCATACCTTTTCCCTTCTGCTTTCATTTGCAAACTCATCTTAAACAGACATATAAAAATGTTAGCTTTATGAAGATACTGTTTTATTAGTAAATAAGAACTTTTTTCATGGTCACTTGCAAAAACATGCATACAACTGGAGAACATTATGCTAGGCTAATCAAAACAGGTACAATGAGTCAGTAAATGAATGAACTCACATGTGAAATCTAACAAACAAACTCACAGACATGCAGAGTAGAATGGAAGTTATCAGAAGCTGGGGTACGAGAGGGAAATGAGAAATGTTTACTAGGATACACATCTACTGCACAGCAAAGACTACTGTTAATTACAGCCATTTACTTCAAAAATAGCCAAGAGAATAGATTTTGAGGTTAGAGAGGTGGCTCAGCTTTTAAGAGGACATACTCCAGAGGATCTGAAATCAGTTCAGTACCCACATCAGTACCCACAGCACCATGTAACAGATCCAGCTGCAAAGAGATCTGTCCCTTTGGCTTCTGAGGGCATCTGAACATTTGTGCATATGCTCACATACAGACACATAAGCATATACATTAATTAAACTCAAAATCATTAAAGGATAGATTATAAGTAGTTTTATGATAAAATACATTGAGTACGTAAAATAAAGGTATGTTCATAAACTTCAAATCATTCCATAATGTAAATACATAAATAAAAACATGTGCCTCATAAATAAATTTGTTGATTACAAATAAATTTTTTAAAGATTTTTGAATTTTCAAAAAGAAACTTCAATAAGATATACTATCAGGACACTAGTAAAGAACTTCAGTGCTAGTAAAGTTGAACATATTTTTAAAAATCATTATTTTTTTCATCTTCACACTCTTTTCTTCAGAGAGTAAGAGCTTTATTTAAAAACCACATTATATCATCATTATGAATCACCTAAGTCCCTTTCATCTGGCTAATTCTCAACAAAGAATTATAGATCTAGTCTAAGATGGACTTGGTATTGTCTGTGCTCCATTAGTCTAAAAACACTACTTTGTAGAAGAATTACATTTCCCTCTACTCCAGGATAACAGATTTTTCTAAAGCCACAGATCATTTGTCACATTTTCTCATCTTTACTTCAGAGTTGAAGCGACAGTAAAGGACGGTAAGGTGCTTAGGACACAGGGCAGACGGGGGAGCTGATATCTGCAGGCCAAGGGTAAGCAGTGGGAAGGAAGCTGCCTGGCTCTGGACCAAGAATGCCAGGCAGACCACAGCAGGCAGCTCACTCACAATGCAGAGTGAAAGAAAGAAAATCTTAATGCATGTTTCCTATAAACAAAGATCTAAAGCTAACGCTTCCTATTTATTATTGGCTTCCTCCAGGGAAGGATGTAATTTAAATCTCGATCAACCTTGCCAGTGTCATAAAACCTGGTTAAGGTGAGGAGCACTGAAAACTTAGTCCACTGGGTGAGCTATACTTGTTCCTGTATTACTAATGCTCTGGTTTCTAACTAAGAAAAGTAGTTAAAAACATGATAAAATTGATTTTATGTCGGTGTTTAAAGAATAACATTAAATACCCAAGACTTGGAAGAGGTCAGCTCCTAAATGAAAATCATCACACAAAGGTGGACCATTAGACTGATTCCAAACTCACAAGATATCATTTTTTGGGAGATATTTAACTTTAAAACAATACAAGTCAACCTACAGTTTATAATTTGGTAAGGATTTCTCCACATACTAACAGCAACTTTGGTTTGTAGTCACCATTATATATGAAGGTCAATATTATTATGTTTATTCCTTTCTACTTTAAAAAATTATCTCTGCTATCCTGAAATAACAAGATAAAATAATAAGTAGTAAAAACAAGAATAAGTGAAAGTTTCAGTGTGAATCTACTGAGGAGAAAATGTTACTTTTAATGTTGCATAATCAGCCATAAGTAGTATTTCCAAATATGTATTTTGACATTTCAGCTCAGAGTGAAGGAAACACTGGTTGGTCAAAGTGCCCCCCCTCCTTACCTGGCGGTGGGATCAGAGGCGGAGCGGTGCTGACAGCTGGAGGAGGGGGAAGAAATGGGGGCGGTGGAAGGTGAGTAGGAGGAGCCCCCGGCGGGAAAAATGGAGGTGGTTTGCTGAAGTTGTTGTCCACTTCTGTGGCAGATCTGTCAGAAAGGACCTAAAATTAAAAGCATAATTCTTTAGAAAGATAAGCAAATGTTGTAGTTGAATCATAATAAGTTCACTTTATTAAAATCACTCTGTGGGGTAATATTTCTATGTGATGTGTGCTTACATGTACATATGAGTATATATTCACACTTCTCATTTTGAAAATGTTCATACCCAAAGTCTAGGATGAGAAACTAACTAGGTAACATTTTTTTTCAGTAAGAACTGATCAAAGCATTTCAAGTTATAAGCAAACAAACAGCCATAAACACAATACAGCGAGAAGCACACTCTGATCTCAGGAGTTCGTTACAGCAATGATGAGCAGATTTCTAGCCCTGAGAGATTCACAAGCAAGTAGGCCAGGCATCTGAGGGCCTAATTTCATCATATGGCAGTGTTAAGCACGTGTTAACAGGTAGAAAATAAGCAGTTATGAATGTCAATAATTTTCATGTAAGCCTCTGTTAGGAGCAAAAATTCCCACAGTGTTGACTGTGTGACTAGCTAAGAACAGGCAAACACAAGCCTACTAATATAATTAACAAAGGTGACTGCTGCAAATTCGTCACAGGACAGACTTTGATGTGCAAAACCAGCTAATGCAATATATATTTATACTCTTCAGTTCTTACTAAAAGATACTATTTAAAAATATAATTTTTTATTCACTTTTTTCTACATTGAGTACAATTATTTTCTGAGTTTTCTATTCGTATCCCATTGAAATTGGAAACCATTTCAAGAAATCATAACATTTTAATGGTAGGAAGAACTATATTTTATTTTTCAAAAATTACCTTTAAAATGCTAAAAAGCATAAAATCTTATATATGTTATTGACAACAAACATCTAGGTGGCAGGACTCTTAAGTGATTTCCCCTTCACTTTCTATTCAATGAGATTATAAAATAAGAAAAACTTCACTCACAGAAATTAAGAGGTTATAATTCTAAATGGAAAGTTTTTCTAATAAGTATAAACAAGACTAATAGTTTTGCACATGAAATCCCTTTATAACACTGAAAGCAACTAACAGAGACTAGCACTATGGGAGTATACATACATTACATCAATAATACCAGAATTCAGGACAACTGATTGTTAAATACAAAACCTGTATATTGCTGTTTTCATTTGCCCGCCGTCTTCCTTCTACTCGGCTGATGGTTATTGTTTGACCAATGACATCAATTGCACCAGGTAACCTCCTGAAACACAAGAGTTGAAGTAATTCAGTTTCATCTAATTAGATGATTGAATAAAAATAAAAACATTAACAAATAAACAGCCTTTATTGTGTCCCTTTAAAATAAAAAATATTGAAAGATTTGTCTGAAGTAGATTCTTACTTTGATTTTTTAAAAAAATATTATTTTACTAAAGTAGTTTGCAAACAAATTTATCTTCATGGAATAGAATCAGACAGTAAATGCCAGACATGCTGAAATAAAATTTGCTAGCCACTACATTCCCAACAAATAATTCTATGCCTCAAACATTTAAAGTTCTCCAAAAAGGTTTGAAAAGAGATAATGGTCATTTTCACACACAAGTACACCACATACATCATTCTCTTTAGTGATATCGTCCAGGCTTTGAAATCTTAAAAAAAGGAAGAAAAAAAAAAGGGAGGGAGGGAGGGAGGGAGGGAGGGAGGGAGGGAGGGAGGGAGGGAGGGAGGCAAAGAAACCAAATTTTCCTTTCCAGTGATTCTCCTTTAGATAAACACTCTAAACACTCAGGCAGGCGCCTGGCTTACCTGACACTGGTATTTAAGATCCCTCTCAAGTTTGAGAGGAAAGGATAAATAAATAAATGAAACCACAATACAAAGTTAACAAAAGTACTGAGTAGACTACTTTTCTTTTTTTAATAAAAGCTATTACATAAGTGAGGAAGAACTTTTAGAAGAATATGTGCTGAACAAAGAGGAAGTCACTTGCAGAACGGGCTGTGAAGAGGATGCAAGAATTCTTTCACCATCCTAACTATTCAAACTTTAAAACTTTACAGAAGAAAAAAAAATCCTTAAAAGAAATTCATTAAAGCTTAAAAAAAAAACAGCAAATAAAACAAAATTAGTGTATATTTGTTGTATATGGTAACATTAAAGTGCAGAGTACTATTAACTGACATAATTGGATGGCAAAACCAATTTTCATGCCTGAAACCTAATCCCATGATTCCTTCAACAAGGTAATCAATTCACCTCTGAAAGCAGTAGACTTTTCGGGAAATAGGGCATTAGCAAGTTTGTTTCCAGTAACTATTATTTTACAGTCATGAGAATAAAGAGAGCCCATCATTAAAGTCCACAAGACATCAGAGATGTCATCCAAGTACAAGTCAGTCTTTCATTTCATTGTCTTGTATATCAGACTCAACCATTTAGTACAAAGCTCATATACAAACTCATGTCAACAATGGCCATTTTGTGCTGACTCACATTTGCAAACTTTTAATACAATAAAACAATGTTCAAGTCTTCCTAATTTTATGTGGATCACTGACTTCCTAGGTTCTCCATAAAAGCAATGAGTAAGAGTAATACACACAACTTAGAGATATTCTTTATGATTTATTTTCATTTTTATTCAGGTGTTCGCAGAAACCCCTAAGAGGCCAGAAGAGTGTTAAGATCCCAGGAAGCTGAAGTTACCGGCAGCTCACAGGCAGAGGATGTGGGGCGCTGGGAACCAAACACCAGTCCTCTGCAAGAGCAGCACGCTTTCTTAACCAGAGCCCAATTCATAAAACTTAATATTCTCCACTATAACTGGGGAAATATGCAAACTTTTACATATAAAAGAAAAATCTAAATATGAGATAAGAAAATAGTCCTCAAATGTGTACCCTAAAACTTAAAATACAAAACTATGTAGATCACTGTTTCCTATTAAATTAAAGCACATGTTCTCTGCCCTCAGATTCCAACATACTGTCAGACATAGGTGTCTCTCACCATTTACAGACACAAAAATTTCAGTATCAAAATCTACTTCCTTTCCTACTATTCCCCCCTAAAGAATTGGTCTCCTCTCCCAGTTTTTAAAACTATTTCCCATCCAAAACACTGTCATATTTGTTTGGATTTGCAGTTAGACTGCCAAGTTCTCTGACTCTATAAAGACTCTATAAATGGGTACCATTGAAAAGGAAGCCTCAATACAAGACTAACTTTTTTTCTATATGATTTCTAACAACTGTGTCTCAGCACTTGAGTTTTAAAGGCGCCAGGGACACAGGAAGCATGCAACCCTTCAACTTTATTTTAAATGAAGAGTGTAATTAGTTTTCTATGTTTTAAGTGGACGAATCACAAGAAATCGAAGATGGTAAAAACTGTGTTTATAAAAACCTAACAGTGGAGAAATCAGTCTACAAAACACACCCCAGAAAAAGGTCCAAAACACTGCAGTTCCTCCATTTCATTCTTACTCAGGTTTTTGAAAAACCACACCAACTAATTCACTTTCATCGAAATGAACTTGACATTTTGTTCACAAGTGGATCATGACATATTCATAGATGTAGCAGCATTTTAAAAAAAAAAAAAGTAAAGACACAAGACAATGGAATAATTTAAAACTCCATTAGTCCTGAGCCACATTATAGGAATACACTGAATCATACCAGCCCCTGAATGCATCCTCATCAACTTCCCACTCCACCTTTCTGAGTATTAAGCCCAGGGCCTTATCTATGCTAGGCAAGTTCTCTAGCAGCTCTCTATGAGAATTCTCAGTCACACTTCAGTACAAGAGGAGCTGCCGGAACTCAGATGTCAGTATAGGACAGCTAAGCTGACCAGGCTCCTGAAGCCGCTAAGTAATGCCGATTCAGCTACTACTATTATCAAGGTTCTTAATATTAGACTCAACTGTATGGTAAAAACAGAGACAGGAACTAACCACTCTGGGTATCTGAGTTCATCTACAGCTTAAATAGGCTTCTGTTCATACGTTTCCATCTTGTAAGTATCATGCAAATATGAAATCATTTCTGAAATCAAATAAAATGTCTTATTTTGATGGTTCTGATATCCCAGAAATAATTAAGGGTTGCTAACAACAATAAAACTGGAATTTTTTCAACGGCAACTAGCTATCAAATGAAGATAGCCAAAGGTTATTTGCTAACTTCTTCATAATTGTATGTCAAAGCTACCCACTTTTAGCAGGCAAGGCAAAGGCATCCTTAGTGCACAGCTTTTTAGTGTGAAAGTATTTGGTGATAAAAATAAAGCATTAGTTTTCAGATTGCTTGTTGGTAACTTAGAATATTAACTTGGCACTTTACTTATATTTTTAATTCATAACTCATAACACAAGTATTATTATTTACTTTCTTACATAAAAAAATACAGAGCAGAACTGTACCCTGTGAATTATTTTTGGAAGAAAGTATAATAGATTCAAGTAATTTTAAAATTTTATTGGTAATAAAACACACAAGAAACGTGTTTTGCCTAAGAAACCCAGAACAAACATATTACATTTAAAAAAATGGAGTTTTATGAAATAATGCTTAATAAAAAGTACAACATTCAAAGCAAATGATTTCATTATGAAAAGCATAATGACAAAAGCCAACAAATATCACTTAGAACCTCCAAGCTGACTAGGACTGAGAAATGAGTTACAATCATCTGCTTTGAAAATCACCAAAACCAGGCAAAATTTGAGTACCTGTGCAACAAAAGCCAAAGTGTGTTCCCAGATCCATTCTCAAGCACTATATAAAGACATAATGTGAGGCCAATAAAATCATCTGAGTCCCACAGTGGTAAAGTTTCATCTATGGAAGAAATAGCAAGTGTTCTTAACTCACACATACAGCTTTCTAAGAAGAACCAAGAGGTCCCAAAGCTAAGCAGATACGTATGTGTATAAAATGCAGGTGGGAGTCTACTGTAAAGCAAGTTTACAAATGAGTTAATGCTACAAAGAAAATGAAGAGCATTTTCTGGCTTTATATTTCTGAGGGTTTTTTCATAACAAAGTTCCTAATAAAAATTGGCAAGAAACATTTCAAAAATTTATTCTATGACAAAAATAGTATTTGAGTTTTTCTTATATTAAAACAATTAATTTATTTTATATGTAGGAATGTTTTTCCTACATGCTTGTCTGAGTATGATCCGCGGGAACCAGAGTTAGATGTGAGCCTTCATCTGGGTGCTAGAAACTGAACCTGTGTCCTCTGCAAAAACAACAAGTGAGTTTAACTCCTGAGCCATTACTTCAGATCCCAGAGTTTGTAATTTTCACATTTCCAAATAAAAGACATGTAGCTAGTAAGGTATCTCAATCAGGTCATATATCTAAACATACGGCTGTAACCTTTCTTAAGTTACTGTAGGAAAGAATGAACTGACACACAAGATCAACTTAAATACACAAATGGGAATGAGGAATACTTTAGAGGGTGTGAAAAACACAAACCAAGAGAAAGAACATAGGGAAAATATTGTGTAGGATGTCTACGGCAGAAGTATCTATCATTCAGCTTGCAAATGAAGACATATAATACCCTTCTAAATGTGGTTGGTAATCAAGAGACAGAGAATATAAATTAAACGAACATTACTTAAAGGACTGTGGGCTATAAATGTTACCCATGCTAGCTCTCAGTATAGCTCCATCAATTATTCTACTGCAAAACTCCATTGCAAGCTAGCATTTGGTTTGAATCTTTTAGTCAACCCAGAATCAAGCCTCTAAGTCAATCTGGGCAGTAAATGATGCTGGTCAGGATAAATATGAATTCAATTATTATACCTAAATCAAATTATTACATAGAAGTACCACTAACACAACTAGTAAAATTCTAAATTACAATTAATTGCCAACAATATGAAAAAAACCATTCTATTTGAATCCACATATCAGAACTTAAAATAATTTCAAATTTCTCTTGATTCCACATGTAAAATTTCAGTGTCATTAAGTATAATTAAGATTTTCCAATGAAGACTATTAGAATAAGTTACCCTTCTTCATTCAATTTTTCAAAGATCCTGTGTATTCCTGAGCTTTATCTATTTGGTGTGAGAGAGTTTTGTGAGCACACATGTCTGTGGAGGTCAGAAGAGTGGAGTTACAGGTGACCGTGAACCACCACAGAGTGCTGGACACTAACCCCCAGTGCTCTGCAAGAGAATTAAGAGCTTTTACCCTCCGAGCCATCACTTCAGCAGTCCCCTCTTTTTCTTAATTTTATTTTTTTAAAAAATTCTTAACCCACCAAAAAAAATCACATGTAAAATTGTTCGGAAAATGTTTACCTCATCAGTTACTAGAGGATAGGGTATTTTTTTAAAAATGTGAATTGACATGAATGCCTACTATTTTTCTTTGATATAAATAACTTACTCTTTTCTAATAGCAAACCTCAAACTGACCAGAAATTTGTACCATTCACTAAGAATATATAATTAAGCTTCTAGGGGAAAAACTATGAAGATCAAGCTTTTTTTGATAGTGTTGCCCCCTTCGTTTTTGTAAAATGCTACAATCAGAAGCACCTGTCACGATTCTCATATCTAAAAGCTTTTAAATTAAAGTGATTAAAAGCAAACCACTGTTATTATTACATGATTTAGACATAGGAAGCATAAAATTCTTCAACAATACAAAATAAAGCCAAACAATAAAATTAGTCCTTGTTTGGTTGTAGTTATTTAAAAATCTCAAAGGGCATGTTGAAATTATCCTGGTCTATACTTCTGAGTAATACACTAAAGCATCATCTCTCATACTAACTATTGTTGGCAATGTATTCTACATGGACAGCACTGTAATCTTCAGGAATAAGGCTATTCCCATTTCACAGACTTAGAGAAATTATAGTGTCTCTATGGCTGGACACATTTTAAGTACAAAATGTAGAGCCCGAATCAAAATTCTATAGATGGTAGTAGGATCATTAGTCAACCCTTAATAAGAAAAATGGTACAACTTAGAGTAGCTGGTGAACGTAATTTTACAGAAGAGCAGGCTAACTGGAAAGATTCTGTGGAGTCAAAACTTGCAAGTTCCAAAACTAGTACACAAAGTTTCACTTCATGCATAAGCAGTGAAAATTAGCTGGGAATATCATAAAGAATGTATAAAAAAAATTAACATGCAACAATGGGGAGTGAAAAGTTCAGAACGCCCATTAGTGTGGTTCAATGTAATAATTACATAATATAAAAGGCCAAAAGGATGAATAAGACACATGCTGGGTCTCGATAAATTGCCTCAAGAGGACGATGAAAAAGCATCACTGGGAAAAAAGATGGTATAGTCTCAAAACTAGTTACCGTGTTATATACTAAGAACAAAATAATACCAATGATCTAAACATGAGGAAGTAGCCAATGTTTAAAAACAGCCTTACCTTAGATCAGGTGACTCGGCCCTCCCATATCGATCCTGCCATTTCCCAACGCTTGAACTGGCTTTTCTGGAGGCAGTACTTGTCTGAGACTGAGAAGAGGTGCTGTTTCTGGTGAGATAAATTTTCTGTGTTTTTTCTTACATACTGTTTATTTTTCTTTGGCATGCTTTTTCTAAGGAGCTCTGACGTGTTCCTACTGCACCATTCTTTTCAAGCCATTAAGCACTTGCTATGGCACTAACTATGGAGGCATTTTAATTTAGATGTTATCACCAGCTTATTAACTCTAGAATACTGTCAGAAATACTTTTCAACATAGTATGGTGTCATGATGTAGAAATAAAAAAAGAACCAAGGTATGCCCTAATAATTATCAAAAACCAATTTTTGTGCCTTTATGAATTAGTAACAATTTCTGCCACTTCATAAAAATCTCACTAAAAAGTGGTATTATTTTCTCCTGTGCTCTTCAATAACATACAATTGTCAGTACAACCAGTTAATAGTAGTACTTTGATATGTTTCATAAAAACCTATGATAAATTAAAATTTCATTTCAAAGGAACAACTCTATCCAAGTAAATTTCTAAAGCTATTATCTCTTGTGACATACTCCATAGGAGGTTTAGTAAGGCACAGTGGCATTCTGAAGGCTGAGGCAGAAAGATCACCA
The DNA here is from genome assembly GCA_033318265.1 of Phyllotis vaccarum. Taxonomy (NCBI): domain Eukaryota; kingdom Metazoa; phylum Chordata; class Mammalia; order Rodentia; family Cricetidae; genus Phyllotis; species Phyllotis vaccarum. Next base: position 98,431,651 of record JARWLC010000001.1, read on the forward strand.
GCTGACTATACAGGAGGATCCTGCCACAAAAATAAATTCAGCTATTTCTATTCCTGCCAATCCTGTACAAGATCAATGTTCTTTCAAAGCTACTAATAATACTGCACACATTTCTCAGTCTGCCTCTGTAAATAGGCACCCAGGAAATATAAACTACAAAGGAACTAAAGTGAACCTGTCACTAAAATGAAAGGAAAGGAGGATAACTCCATACATAATTGGACAGCCCTGTCTTTGGCTCCGTGGTCATATTTTCATATACAAAAGCAATTTTTACTAGTAGTCACAAAGAAAGTGAACAGACCAAGGAACCAAGTGATACTAAGACATGAACTGATGTCTTCACAACTCATCCTCACTCTGAAACAGAATGGAAAAAAACGCTAATGGATCCTCAACTATTTTAATTGTGTGTATGACGACGGCTAAGCAGACATCCCAAATCTACTAAGATTATACTTGATTATCAATCAAGCGGATAATATACTGAAGCCGTTGGGAGCCAGATAATCACTATGAGAAAAAAGAGATGTAATATGAACCAATTCTGAGAAAGGAAGCACTGTGTGGTGTCAAATTAGATGTTAAAAGAAATATAATTTCATGACTAAAACTTTACTTAAAAATACGCCAGTGACACATATTGAAATTGTATGATTCCCCTGAGCTATTAAGTGCAACAAAGACCTTGAAAACAATGATACCCAGTACAATGATCACAGCTTCTAGCTTGATCTTGCTTTTAAATTGGTATTTTCTCCTAAGAGGAGTAAATGTCTTGGGAAGAAATCAGGGAAGTACAAGATGAGCTTGGAACACCCTGCTAATGCCAAAAAGTAGAGCGTATTCATTCATTCATTCATACATAGTCAAAAGCAATTCTAGAGACTCCCACCAGCCAAATTTGAAAAATTTGAAAAGTCAAATTAAATTATTGTATGTATATATATATATATATATATATAAAATCACACATACTATTCACACACCATAAATACAAATAAACCATACTTCTAAGACACACACATTCTTTTACACATAAGAATGCATTCAGTGAGGCATGTTGGCAATACCATTACTGGAGAGGGTGAGGTGGAAGGACTGAGCTTAAGGCTAGCCTAAGCTACATAGCAAAATTTTGTTTCAAAAATTAAAAAGCAGGAGCTGGAGAGATGACTCAGTGGTTAAGAGCACTTGTTGCTCTTTCAGAGAACCCAGGTTTGGTTCTTAGCACCCATATGGTGGCTCACTACTACCTCTAACTCCATTCCAAGGGATCCAGAACCCTCTTCTTGCGTCCTCAGGAACCAGATACACACATGGTACATGTACATACATGCAGGCAAAATACTCATAAAAGACAGTAGGATTAGGGAGACAGTTCAGTGGTTAAGAGCTCTGAGGCTCTTCTAGAAGAACTAGGTTCATAGCACCCACAAGGCAGCCCAACCTTGTCTATCCCAAAGAATTCAGCACATTCTTGTGGCTTCTGTGGGCACACATGTGGTGCACAAGCTTACATACATGCAAAACACCCATATACAACAAAAAGATAATTTAAATCTTAAAATTGTTAAAGTTAATCACTTTTATGGAGATTATAGTATCAATTTAGTTATTATAAAAAAAAATCACCACAGATGCTAAGATTAGAACATTTATACCCAGTTTCTCTGCAAAGTTACTTTTTTTTTTTTAAATGGTGATAGGAATCAGACCCAGTACTTAGCACATGCTAAGGGCAAGCAGTTTTCCTAAAACCAAGAAACACCCCCAATGCAAAAATTACTTCTTAAATGCAATGGGGGAAACAGGAACTGAATGTTGAAGCACAAGTATTCACTAGATTTATCATCATTAATAAAAAATAAGTGGGGCAAAGGGGGGTTATTTATCTTGAAGCTGCTGCATTGAAGAGAAGAACACAGTATCATTTACACAACAGTCTCAAAGCACAGGTCCATCTGCTAATGATGAGGAACTGGCAAAGCCAGATTGAGGACCCATCTCTGAAACAACTTGATTGCACTCTTCCAAAACACAACCGAAGGCTGAGAAGCTGCTCTAGAGAGAGAGCTCAAACGAAATAAATGACCCTGGAGTGAGTTCAAAGTCAAGAAGAGAAGGAATCCAGTAAAAAACAAAATTGTGACCTGGGCATTAGAAAAAGAACTGATTCAGCATTAGATTTTTCTGACTTTGATAACTGCTCTATTTACAGTTATGTAATAAAATATCCATCCATGTTCCTAAGAAACACAAGGTGAAGTTTATAAGAGAGCAATGCATTCAATAGTTACCATCCAAATTAGTATCCAAATGGCTGAGAGAGAAAAGTGTTTTTAAGAAGCAAATACATGTTAGGACCTAGTGAGCTGTGTAGGTGAAGTTCTCCATATTTAACTTGTAAGTCTTAAGATTGAAAACTTGTCAAACAAAACAGTACAAAATGAAAACAACAAAGGAAAGAATATCAAAGTTTGTTTTCCAATCTACTTGCTGGTTTACAACAATATATTGTATTTGAAACTACTGAGATATATAAATTCATCACTTTCCTGTAGATATATACTTCAAAAGAAAATAAATAATATGAAAACTTAAAAAAGATTAAACACGTCATTCTGATATAGTAAAAGTAGAACTTTCCTTAAGTATGCAAACTTGCTGGGTAGTACAGAAGTTACAAATTCACCATTTCTACCAAAACCAAATTGAAAAAGTTCTCTGCAAACACCTACCTACATATAAGTCATGCAATGTAAGATTTTAGCAATGGAGATCTAGTGCTTAGGCCAGTATCACTGATCACTACTCTTAAATATCTGTTTTATGTCTCAGGGCTGACAATACTTTCTTCCCCCCTAAACTGAATAAAAAATTATTTCTAATGACTTTATTCAATTTCCATACATATAAAATGCCCCCCATGCATATGATTTTTAAGAAAATAGTTTACAACTATGAAAGTCTATTTTTAATTAAGTTAAGATAAATCCAGAAAACAAATTTTCCTAATGAAGAATGAGTTCTGACCTTTTCTATTCAAAAGTGATGAAAAAGTATGCTAAATATGTTCCTATCAGTTGCAAGGGCAATTATCCACACTCTCTTAAGTAGTGAGAGGCCTGCTGATTTTCCAATCTTTTCTTCACCCAATTTCTTCCTGTCCCCTACCGTCTTTCTCATTCCATCCCTCTTTATGCGTATCTTCCAATGTCTGTCTTTATTTCTACTTAGGCCCACAGTCGTTAGTACCATCACTCCTTGAGTACACGTTCACTTTTGGGGTGCCTTTGTCCCTTGGATATTACCTGGCATAACCTCCACTCCTATGAAATACAACTCTACTCTCCAGGAACATATCTAAAGGAAACTTGACTTGGCTCATTTTAGACCATGGCATAAATCTAACAAACTGCAAACACAGAGCTTCTCTCTTTATGCCATAAACTTTTCATTTTACTAACTCTTTTCCATCAACACATAAAACAATGCTTCTCTTATTTTTAGCCTTCGTACTCGATGTTTACCTCCAATTACTGCCAATTATTATTATAACAATCCAACTATTATTATGTTTTTATATAAAAGTTTATTCACCAACTCCAAAAACGACTATTTCAGGCTTTTCTTCTCAAACATTAACACCCCACTCTATCATCTTTAATCTGTCCTGGTAAGTCTGTGTATTAAAATAAATAAGATAAATTTTGTTAGAGAAAAAAAGTTAGCAATCTGAAGAGAATGTCCTGTCCCATTGTCCTCACGATCCACTTTCCTGCCTATCATGACTTTGCCTAGGTACTTGCTTCAGTTTCCTACAAGGGTCCCCATTTCCACCTTTACTCACTCTCCATAGTTCTCAGTGAGGAAACTAAACTGGGACTTGAAAACCCTGTGCATCACACATTTTCTCCAGTTAAGGTATTGTTTGCTGCCCGGGATCCTGTTCCCTTTGGCCCAACTATGAGCACTGTTCTACAACTGTTCCCTTCCTTACTTCTTGGTCATTAATATTTCTTTAAAACTGTTCTTTTCATTTTAACTTTTCAATTCCTCTCCCTTCTGCTTTGGAGACAGTGTCTCTCATGTAGCCCTGGCTGTCCAGGAGCTCACTATGTAGACCAGGCTGGCCTCCGCCTCTGTCTCCAAAGAGGTGGGATTAAGGAGGATCTTTCGTTTCTGTAGAAGCCACTCAAGTCTTTTCAATTTACCTTGTACATGATGTTGGTCAGGATCACCAGTGACTATCACACCTGAAAATCTAATGGACATTTGGTCTTTATTTTCTTGACCAATTTATTCCTGATGTCTGACAGCTGGTCACTCCTTATACTAACTTGTCTTATGCTTCCTTATTGGTCTTTTTTTTTTTTTTTAACTGATTTTCATTCATTTCTTTTAGTATCTCAAGGCCCTGTCCTCTTAGCACGCCTTGATCAGTATTTCTGATGGTCTAATTGAACTTCACAGCTTCACTTTAGATGCCACCTGAGCATGATCACTGTCTCAAGTTTCTATCTCCAACCAATATTCTTTTCCTTATTCCAAAATCACATATCCAACTTTCCAATTTCCATACTAAATTGGCACCTTAAGTTCTGTTCCTCAGCTGAATGCCTTGTCTTTTCTCTCTTCCCACCTCTTAAGAGACAACCCCATGATATGGGTGCTGATTAGGGAAAACCCTTGAATTCATTGAGGATAACTTTCCTCCAGTCTACAAGGAATCAACGCAGACACCCATGGCAAGCCTTTGGAATACAGCCAGCACCTATCTTCTGACACCACTCTCGCCTAGATACTCGTTGCCATCTCATATACTTTAAACCCTTTTCTATCACTGTTCACACTATAAACTTCAGTCAGATTGGCCTGCTAAAAACCCCACTGTGGCTCCCCATTCATTTCGAACAGAGGAACACATAAAGCAAAGCTCTTATATAATCACAAGATGGGATATAATTAAGCATATTCCCACAAGAAGGGGAAAGAGAAAGGACACCAAGACCCATGACTTTTAACCAAGTTCCCTGTTAGCAGTATGTAGAGAATGCTTCCATAACCCTTTATGGACCGTCGTCATATGACACATGAACTAGGCTGCAGTGGAATCACTACTGCTACATTGCACCAACTAGGAAATCCAGACCTAACAAAAATGGACAATCAGCCAAGGGATGCTCAGCTAGTAAACTGCCAAGTTAGAATTTGAACCCCAGAAATCTAAGCCAAGATCACAACCTCTTAACAGAACTAGGAAGCAGAACAGAAACTTGACAAAACAAAGTTGACCTTTTAGAAAAACACAAATCCAAAATACTATCTATGAAAGGATCCGTCTCCTTAGCTTCTGTAATGGTTTAATCAAAAGTTTTATGACATTTCATTTAGTTCAAATTACAACATTTGAGATACTTTGATAGCAACCCGTAAAGTCTTGGCTCACTTTTAAATGTTTCACTTTGGATTAAAACTTCAAGAATCTTTATTTTAACTGGTCATGATAGAACATGTTGATAATCCCAGCAGCTGGGAGGCAGAGGCAGGCAGATCTCTGTGATTCTGAGGCCACTTTGGTCTACACAGCAAGTTCCATGCAAGCCAGGGCTACATAATGAGACCTTGTCTCAAACAAACAAATAAATAAAAAAATCTTTTAGTTAGAGAGGAGCCTTATGCTTCACTAAGGTCCCTTCTGCCATTAGTGTACTATAATGTGTAATTCCTCACAACAGTAACAAGTTGAAAAAAATAAAAATAAAAAGAGATAACCAGAACATAAATTTAAGCAAGTAGCAAATGGTAAGTAGTCTGGCAGAGAATCTGTAATGGCTGAGTTGACTTATTTCAGACCCAGACTTGTTACCTCAATCTAATCCAACACTAAACTGCTGGCATACTCAACCTCCCTGGTCTTCACTTACTGTTATTTTCCTAATAATGGAAACAAAGAAACAACTGTCACATTTGAATGGAAAGGCCATTTTTTTTCTGCATAATTACTACTTCTACTTAGTATTTTATAAACACAAAACTGGGTGTTATGTGAAAGCAAAGAATGCCATGAGACTTTTATGGATGAAATGTCTATCATTTTTTAAGACCACAGACCTGACCTAGAACTGCAATAAATCTTTATGTGAGATCAATACACATGTGAACAGCATGAAGAACTGCCATGGAGATTACTCAACCATCCTGTGCTTTGTTTCTTGTAGACTCAGCTGTTTTGCTTTTTAAGATGGAATAGCACTCTGAAAAGTTTTTTTTATAATGATTCAAACTAACAGTAGAGTGTTCCAGTTTGCACTGGGAGACTTCATATAACATAGAAGCACAAATACAGCGTCAAGATTCCAATGCTGGGACTCTAAGTATCTAACTAACCTGCTTGGTGGCAGGCCAGTCTTGAACAATGATGGTGGAGAAGTAAACTCAGCTTTTGTAGATGGAAGTGTTGCTTCTTTCTCTGAATTTCCAGTTCTCCCTTGCTGTACCTTCAAAAAAAAAGGGGGGGGGGGGGTTACTACTTTGCTTAATTTAACAGACACTCCAGCATGAGGCACTTTTAAGTCTGTAACTGCTCTGAAGTTAAATATAAAGGATGCAGCATGCTTGGACATTTATTAAAAGAAATCTATCTTAGATAAGCATGAGGTAAAACGCATCAAAGATGGATTTGAGGATCAAAACGTTCCAAATATCACTTAGAAGCCCCAATCAATTTTTAACTCTTGGAAACTCACAAACTGCTCATGAACGAAGTAAATGGGTCTAGGATATAGTTGGGTGTGACTCCATGTTTCCAAGTTCAAGGAAAGCCTTAAAGTTTTGCCCTCCTGTATTTACAAGCTTTACTAGCAATCTGTTTGCTATTTCAGAAGGTGATTTGCTTTAAAGACAATACTGACAATCTCTTCCTGAAAATCAAACTGGTGCCCAACTAAACACCTCACACCTAATGACTGATATATTATGGTCCTAGAAGGTACTTTGCACACTACCAGAGGAGAAAACTAACCATCAATATTACCCAACTAAAACCCTATTACGTCCAATAGCCATACGTTTGCAAGATACACTGATAAACAAGGACAAAAATGTTATGGGAGCAATCATTCCCTTTTTGATTAGATTTAAGGCCCTACTCCATTAGATGGAACCTATATCTGACACCATTAAAGTGGTCAATCACCTGGACTAGCTAGATCATGGACTCCAGGAGGAAACCTACTATTCTTATGCAGCTAAAGGATTAGAGCAATAATATTACTCCTAATGACACACCACTGTATTCATAGTTCAGAGTACTGCTCAATGCTCATTAGAGAAGTATATTAAAGTAGATGGAAATTAACAGAGACCCGTAACTGAACAATATGCAGAGAGTAAGAGACTTTGGAGCACCCAATCCTAAATGAGATGTCTTTTATCACTCCCAACTCCATCCCCAGGTTCAGAAACCAGTGCAGAAGAATCAGAAAACCCATAAGAACTAAAGGTCATGAGTAATTCCAAGGAAAGAGCTTCATCCAGACACAACAGGACTGACACACATATGATCTCATTCTCATAGGGACTCTGAGAGCACAAGACTTGCACAAATTCAAACCAAAAAAAAAAATAAAAAAAAAAATAGCAGTATAGAGAAGGGAAAGTAAACATGAAGTTTCCCTCAAAACAAAGAAGCTATAGCTGCCAAGAAAAGAAAAATTAATTTCCTCTAATGGAGTGTCACCGGGCAAATCAACTACACTGCAAGTTGGCCCCATGCCCAAAAGTTGACCAATACAAAACAGACACCATGTGTTTTAGGTTTTTCCCCCCCTCACTTTCTGTTTTATATTGGTATTTTTGTCTTATGAGGTTTTGGTTTAATTTTTTTTTCAAGAAAGAAGGGAGAAAGAACCAGAACATGAAGTTAGATGGGCAGTGAGGTAAGAAGGATCTAGAAAAAGTTATAGGAGGGGAAAGAATATGCTTCAAAATATATTGAATAAAAAAATTCAATTAAAAGAAAATCTGCTACATATCCATGCGTATCTCAAGCAACAGTGCCTATCATGCCAGCTCCACATTCTAGGTCCTTGAAATGAGTCTCCTGTTTTCCTACACCTTCTCGCATCTAGTACGTTAGGCCCCACTTAAATTCTATAATCCCGCTCCACCTAAATTTACCATCATTCTCCTTTCTCATGAAGCAAAAGGCAAGAGACAACAGAATCTATGGATAGATATATATGTATATATATAATTTGTATTGATATATTTAAATCATTAATTTGATTTCAGAAATCATCTATCTGCCAATTAATCAATATCCGTAAAACAGAAATATGCTTATGCATTTAAGCTACTAACAGTTTGATCTATGATCTGAAAGTCTACTGAGGACTTGCTTTCATGGTACCAGAGAGCATTATTCAAGCCACAAAGAGAGGAAAGCAAACAACAGTCTGCTGTGATTCCCATGAACCACAACAAAAACCTACATGCAACAGCCTGCAATAACCCTAAGGGTGCAATAGTGGCATGCAAACCTTGGCTGTAACCAACAGTTGTCTAATTGGAGTTAAAGCCCACTCAACAAGAGAGAAACAATGCCTGGGACTGGAAATAAAGCCAATTACCTAGGGCTAGTAAAGTCATGGATATTGGAGAACTCTTCTCTTTACTAAATGAGCATAGTTCCTAACTACATTCTAGTATTTATTCAGATGCCCATAGATAAGTATAGTTCCATTCCTTATCAAAGAAATTTCTCTCTGCAACAGAAGACCATTATAGAAAACCGCAACTGATGAAATGCTACAGACAAAAGATCGTGTGGGATCTAGTCCCCCTCAATACATCTACAACAAATTCCTGCAGCTAGGGCCTAAGGATCACTGAGGGAGAGGGGCAAAAAAATCTTTAAGAGCCAGATGAACAGGAAGTTTGCTGTTGAGACTGTGTCTTCTAGAAATGTCAGGTTTATCAACATGCCTGCTTAACCAAAACCTAAACACTGACCACATCAATGGGCATGCTAACATGGAAGGGGTAAATCTCAAGGAGCTTCAACTCTAGCCTAAAAACTATGGGCAACTGAGAAACGCTGGGAATGGAAGAAATGGTCTTTCCTGAAGGGCCCCTAACACCAAATGATCAACCTTGAAATCACATACATAAAAATAACATAATACGGACTAAGTAGGTTATACTTAGGAACATATGAATGTACATAACAACACTTAGCAAGAGGGATGTGTGGGAGGGGGTTGAAGGAAGGATTGGACAGGGGAAGTAATGTAATTATGAGTCAAAATACTAAAATTATTATTAAATAAATTCTTAGTAAAATAAAGCTAAGTATAACTTAAAGAGTCAATCCTTAAGTAGTGATCAGTTTTATCTGATTGGTACCTATCTATTATTAGGCTTTAACACTGAGTTCATTTGGAAATGAGCTTTACTGTTTACTAGAAGCAAATTTATTCAAAACGTACAAATCCTAATAGGATATTAGAATCATCACTAAGGCAACAAAGACTTGAAATGCATTTAATATACACCTGAGAGATAAGATGCCAGGATGTGGTGATGGGGAAGTAGACAATTCAATTCCCCAAAACCCATTAACTATCTACTCTGTACCCAAAGCCTCAAACTACTGAGAAAACAAAATGAAACACTAAAATTTCAGAGAAAATAAAAGTGGTGAGCACAATTCAGTAAATTCAATGAAAAAAAAAATAGGGGTTAAGAACCAGTGAAGTGGTTCATAGTCTAAGGTGCTTATTTCCAAGCCTCACAACTCAAGGGTTAATTCCAGGGACCCACATGAAGGGAAAGAACCAATTCTTCAAAGCTGTCCTGTGCCCCTCACAAATACACTGCAGCATGTGTGTGGGGACACACAGACAAATACACACACACACACACTCTTTAAAAACATAAAATGGGATAAAAGACAGAAAAGAAATAATGCGTGACTTTGCCTAAAGGACTGGTTAACATTAAGGTTCCAACTGTCCCCATGAATACCAGCAATTTATATTCAATTTCTTAGCATGTCAAACTGACACTTCCAAATTATTGTTGCTTAAATTATGACTTTCCCCAAATCTTCTCCTTTCCATATTTTCCTATTGATCAAATGGCATTGTCAACCACTAAACTTCTCAGAACAGCACACTCCAGATATTATCTAACTCAAGCTAACACACAGGATTTCAGCTTTACCTTTACAGTATTACCCCAAACCACCAACTGACAGGATAGACACTCCCAGTCAAATCCACCAGTGGTCATCAGCTACTGTGATAAATACCCCCCACTGCTGCTCTTAACTCTCTGTAGAGGGAAAGTAATCAACTTACCACACATGATGCCAACCCTTACCTCTCCTCTGTTCATGGTTCTCATTGCTTCCCAAGGCAAACATCTTACCATAGCCTGTATGGCACGGGCACTGTATCTTTCTAGACCTCCTCCACTCGGCTTTACTTCTCCTAGTCATCATAGCTTTGTTGTTAGATCATCTTGTCAATGTTTCTGAATTAACTATCCAGATCATGTTGTGGATTCCTCTAATCAAAGTACGACAGTCTTCCCAGCCTCCATCTATGTTACTGCTCTCTGTACTTTCAATGATGGGTAAAAACAGACTAAAATAACTAAAGTAGAAAATTCTAATGATTGACAATGTGCATCTTTCCATTCCATGTTATCTGGGCCATAAATCATTCCTTTGTCTGTGCATCCGCATGCACACTTGAGTGTCCTATCAATCAATCCTTCAACTGCTTGGGATACTAAAACTGTGAGAGTGACTAAGTGATGATGTATGACTAACTCTTAAGTTAAAAGTGCTCCTAAAGCACAAAAGCCATGATGCTGACAACTCAGAACTGGCAAAGAGAAGCCATCAAGTACTTGCTCTCAGTAAAGTTATCCACTTAGATCAAGAGAAAAGTCATCATTTGCTAAGGTTGCTATGACCTATATAGTACAATAATTATTTTGAGCACATTGTGATGTGGGAATGTCTTTCTGTATGCTGTGAATATCAATCTTTAAATAAAGGAGCTGTTTTGGGCCATGACAGGCACTAATTGAAGAATTAGGAGGAGAAATCAGAGCATAGGTAGGAGAAGCAGGACGGAGTCAGACAGACTGAGCTGAAGCCCAAAGAAGCAACATGTAAGGAACACAGGTGAGCCACGGGCCACATGGCAGACAGATTAACAGAAATGGGTTGACTTAAAGATGTAAGAGCTAGCTAGCAATGTGCCTGAGCCATAGGCCAAACAGCATAAAGTTAATATAAGCATCTGAGTCATTTCTAAGGTCCTGAGCAGCAGTGGCTAAGGGATCTGGCGCGGCAGGGTCTGGGCCTCTGGCTGCCCGGGACCAAGAAACCCCATTGCAACAACATTGAAATAATTTTTAGTAATGTATTGCTCTGTATTGTTATCATTAACCACTTACTGTGACTAATCTGGAAGTTAAGCTTTATTATGCATATGCATGTGGAGAAGCAAGCAGTCTATAGGGTTTAGCACTACCCAGTTTTAGGCATTCCCAAGGGATCTTAGCATGTATTCCAGTGGCCATAAGAGGACTCCTGTCCCATTCAGATTATCCCCTGTAGCAGAAGCAGCCTTCCTTCACCACTCCCAGCCTCTTCCTCTGATTTTGTATATTATTCTTAAAATTTCTTATTAGCATCATTACCTGAATATTTTGCTGCATATTATCTGCCTATCATCACTACTCCAAGACCTTTGAAGACACTGACTACAGATAAACTCTGTATCTTAAGTATCTGAAAAACAGAATGTGGATGAGCCAATAAAATTTTAAAAAATTATCTAATTTGTTTTTGAGACTCTAATGGCACTTCAATCTTTCAAATACCATGGAATGTATAAATACGCAATTGTTGGCATCATTACTTACCGAATACCTAGCTTTCCCATTATAGAAGATAAGAGTCCAGGTCTGTTATGTTCACACTCTGTCCCCAACCAACCTAGCACACTGTTTAGTATAGTCTACTAAAAGCTGGAGGGGGATAAAAGGGGGTGGGGGGAGAAGGCTGAAGAAGAAAGTGGGAGAGAAAATAAAAGATCTTAAAAATGGGAGGGAGTATTTAAACTATATGCATGTACGTGTGTGCATCTCTACAACAGGGAAGGTGAAGACAGAAGACAGGTAGTAAGCGAGTAAACACTGCTTCCTAACTTTCATACTTAATGTCTTTACAGCACACTTACTAAACCATCCTAAAAGCTTCCTGTTCTAACAGCCACCCCTGTCACCATGAACTCTAACTACCCACTTGTATCTTCAGATGCTGCAGTCAGGATGGCAACTCAAACTGTCCACCACAGCATGGAATCACTTCACAGAGCCTAGCACTCTTAAGAAATAACTGTACGATATATACTTGATACATCACATCCTACACATCCAACTGCAATTTATAAGCTTGAGAAGCTAAGGGCTGCCAAGATGGCTCAGAGGGTAAAGGCGACTGCTGCTAAGCCTTATGGCCTGAGTTCATTTCTCCAGTCTGACATGACAGAAAGAGAGGAGGACCAGCTCCTGCATATTGTCCTTTGACTTCTCACATGTGTGCTACCTACATGCTGATTTCTCTCTCTTCCTCTGCCCCCTCACACACACGTTTGAAAAAATAAGCAAAATATTCATCCAATTATGCTATCATCATAGTAAAAGTATTTTATGGTTTTTTGTGGGGGGGGGGGGAAATAGCATTATTTATAAAAGTTTAGTATTATAAGCAATGCTTAATAATATAAATTAGTAAATGTTTAAAATCCTAATTAGCAAAAAATATAAATTATCAATCTCCAAATAATACTAGGGTGAAAAAAGGAAAATGTTGAAAAGCATAAAAAAATCACATCTGAACCCACAACAATTAAAAGTAGGAAATATTACAAAACCAGGTACTTGAGAAGCAGATAAAGAACACTCACTGAATAGACTAAGCAAACACACTGACAGCCATGGCAGAGCCAGAGGGGAACAGATACCTCAAGGTCCTAGAACGTCTCAAGTAGCCGGCAAAGCCTGCTAATCACTGCTTCTGAAAATCAGATCCCACAAAAAGAAAAAAATAAAACAATAATATAGGAAAACAGCTTAAAGATAACAGCACATAAATAAATCCTAACACTACAGAAAAGCCTACAGTTAACAGGTCTTATTCATATTAAGAGAGCTTATAGTTTGCAGGGTCTGCGTTTACTGAATGACTAAAAAGAACAAAACAGAGAACAGTTGAGAAGTCAGAAGTTAAAAACAACAAAGCTAAAACATTAACAGAAAGGAGACCATGCAGAAAAAGAAAACAGCAGAAGTAAAACCTTTAAAAATAAGGCTACTATTAAAATCCCATGAAAGATGAGTTTGGAGGAGGTATTAATAAACAAAGATGTTAAGTAATAAAAACTTTCTTGGAATCAAAAATATAACAGCAGAAAGAATCCAACTGTCAAGAAGAAACCTTTAGAAAGACAAAATGGAAAAATTAGGGTAGAAAGTTGTATTACAAGACTAGTGCAGCACTGGCAGATCAAAAGAGAAGCAGAAAGAAGAAAATAATGTAAAAAGGCTCTTAGATTTGAAGCCCGTGTTCACAAACGAGGCAGGCCAAGTTCCCAGAATTCATGCTCTGTGACATATGGTTAGAAAACTGTTTTTATGAAAATGTTCCAAGCTACACTGGGTGACACATGTCTGTACTCTGGGCATTTTAGAGGCTGAAGCAAGAAGACGGCCAGGGTGAGATAAGCATGAGCTGTCCAGGAAAACCCCATCTCAACAGAAAATAAAGCTAATTATAAAATGAAAGAAAAGCAATGAAAAGGAAAAGGGTAGGCTCTAGCTGATTTGTTTCCTGACGGTCACTTTCTCCTACTCCTCAGCCCACATTATATAATTACCAGATTTAACACCTAAAGGTTCATCATTTACTTGGGGCAGAGCACAAGCTTTATGAACTACCTAACAATTCCAGGCATTACATTGTTAGACTCCTCAACACAAAACAGAAAACCAGTAAGATCCACTCATATCAAGGTACATAAAAGGCTATTACTTCCCAAATATCAAAATGCTGATATCCACCAATGGTCAAGGCATCTAGAGGTTGCTTTTCTATCACTCTCTGGGCTGGTAACATAAAAGGGAAGGACACCTTCAAAAGGCTGCTGGCTACTTCTCACTTGACCTTGACTATCCTGGTGGTAGACAGGAAGAGAACTTAAACTGTGACTCTCCAGCAGTCAGTCTATCCCTTGGCCCAGGCACCACTGAGTACAGCCATGTCTACTTCACTCCTATATACTTCTGATATCAACCCCCATTATGACCTTGTACGGCTCTTACAGTCCACTCAGCTACAATTTCTTTTCTAAAAACCAGACCCACACAATATCCACTGCTCAAAAACCTTCTAATGGTTGGCTACTGACTGCTCACATGAATGCGCACAACAGCTTTAGATGGAGGTCTTGTAAATGGCTATGTTTCTACCATTTCCTACGGACCACAATATGACCAAAGACAAAGGGGATGTTTGCCAAATTAAATAACTGAAATTAATCCCCAAATGAGTATTTCTAATAGATATACTAATGTTTAATCTAGGCAAGAAAACCACTGGACAACAACCATAAAATTCATTCAGATTGAGTCAATCAAAATGAAAAAAAAAACTAGTGACTTCCTCTCAATCAAAAGGAACTCAATAAATATTCCTTGACAGACAGTCTGTATGTAAAACTTAGTAGTTTCTTATTTCACTGTTTACAAACCTAAGATTTAAAAACCTATGTAGAAGTTGATGGTTTATAATGATAGTTTGCATTACTCTTAGGAGGGAAAAATATCAATGAAACGAATCAGCTCATTATTAACTTGTCTATATGCTCATTATAATCACCTATCACAAAATATTCAATTGCCCAAGCAGACATCTAAAAGTTGATGACTATTTAAAATAGAGTATTACCAAGTACTTTCAAAATATGAATAAGAACCAAATACTTACCTATAGTAGGATGTAAATTAAAATTAAAGTCTCTACAGAACTGTGTCCAGACAGCAACTACATCTGCGGATATAGTACATGTATTGCATAAGACAGTATTTTGGTGTCCCCAAAAGGGCACAGAGTTCTATATCCAGACCACAAAAAAATCGCTGAGGTATATATCCTAAATTAATCCCAGTACCATCTGACCGAAGAATGAAAGCAACGGGGAGGAAAAGCGACCCAACCAAACCTTAGGACCAGCAGCAATGACAGGAGAAACCAAAGTCAGACCTGACGTCACATGATCCTATCAACCTTCATGTCACTCACATGGAACTATTTCTTCCTTTTAAGCATGAATTTTAAAACTCAGTGGCTCTGCTCAAATTTTAAGAGACTGTCAGAAAACATGTGAAACTCTTGAAAACACCTTAACTATGGGCTATTCCACCAATGACTCCAGTGTCAGAGTATAAACATTGTCACCATCCCTCCTTTTAAGAATTGGAAAAACAAAAAGCTTCCAATTTCGCTAAGGATACAAGTAGATGTATAATGAGTGCTGAACCTGCGGCCATGACTTTCATGTCCTACAAATATGTATTATCATTGGGCAACAACATACAAAAGAAGAATAGTTTTGTTTGACGTTTGTTAGTATGATAAGCTATAAGCTGACACACTTGCAATAGCAAACAACAATGTGTAAGGCACAAGGAAGCTGAGGGCTGAACAAAGGTGGCTACTGCACTTTCACTGTCTCCATGAACAGTGGTGGAGCAGACTCCAGAACAAAACAAGAGAAACCAAGGATAATTCACTGAAATTCACCTTAAAAAGAGTGAGTCTGCCATCTTGGATCTCTGCACCTGCTGTAACTTCCATAGTATAGTCTTCGGCCTAAGTTAAATAACATATTCCCCATTAAGATACCACACAATTTTCAACTGACAGGCCACATAAGGACAAACTAGCTGCTGCGAGTCTGTGACTTGAACTAAGAACATAGGGTAACTGAAGGGAAGAAAGGGAAGATAAACACGGTCAAGACAGCCAAGTGTGCCCTGTCACACAGCATTTAACCACCTTCTTAGGGAGAACATGAGCTATGAGGGAGTCAAAGGACAGCAGAAGAGGCAGCTACTCTGCAGGATTACTAATTACCGTGATTTTATTTGTTGTTGAAGTAACTGGAATAACCTCCAGGCCCATTCGTATCCTCTTCTGTTTTTCACAGTAAGCTTTCCAAGTATCTTCATTAAAGCCATAATTAAAATAATCAGAAAGATCAGCACCTGAAGATAAAACATACCGTTAGGACACAAATATTTTAACTTTATGGCAGCATCAAAAATATAGTGATATAAAAATGTAAATTTAAAGATATGAAAATAGGAGGGAGCAAATTCTGAAGAGGACGGGTACTAGTGTGGACCAGAGAGGTCAGACAGAACAAAGACAATCCATGTGTGAAAATGTCATCATGAAACCCATCATTAATAACAAATGCTAAGAGAAACATTCACCTAACAAATATGAGATGTGGGAATGTCTTCTGCATGCTGTGCATATCAATCTTTAAATAAAGGACTGTTTTGGCCATGGGAGGCACCATAGAAGTAGGTGGGGAATCAGAATAGTTAGGAGAAGCAGGGCAGAGTTAGAGACAGACTGAGCCTGCCACCCAAAGAAGAAACATATAAGGAACACAGGTGAGCCATGGGCCACGTGGCAGACAGACTAATAGAAATGGGTTGAGTTAAGATATAAGAGCTAGCTAGCAATGTGCCTGAGCCATAGGCCAAACAGCATGAAGTTAATATAAGCATCTGAATCATTTTTTGGGAACTAAGCAGCTGCGGGCAGCTAAGGGGTCTGACACTGCAGGTCTGTGGGTCTGGACCTCTGGGGTGCCCAGGACCAGGAAACCCTATTGTAACAAATATGTATATTTTTATAATATTTGTCTTAACACCCTTTAAATTTTTTACCACTTCTCAAAATCACTACAATGAAGCAAAGACTGCAAAATATTTTGACCAAAATGATTTCTTTTAGAAACATTATAATAATGTCTACGTCCACCATTATGTTAATTCCAGTCACTAATGAGATTTAATAATTCAAGTACTCAGTTCTCATTATTTACTTAGAACAATAAAAGATACTGTAAAAGGCAGTATTTTATTTTATTGCCCCAAAATACTTTTTTTTAAATCATTTTACACTAAAAATCTTGTTTGACATTTATGTAATCCCAAATAATCTTACCAGGTTTCCGCCATGGTTTATCTTCAAAAGAATCCAAATCTACTTCCAAGAGTGGCACTCCATTAATGCTGCCAGGTGCATCAAGGTCCACACCTTTGACTTTGGTTCCTATTTTATAGAAATGCAAAATGGCAAAGAAGCTACATTAGCAAGAAACTAAAGACAAAAAGAGGGAACATAAATGTCCCATATCCATCTTGACCATTAATAAAACTAGATAACTTGAAAGTTTGTAGTGAAACCTTTAAGAGGAATAAGATGGGAAGGTTAGGGATTTAGATATTATGGCCTAGCATGGTAGTACATGCCTAATATCTATGCACTTGGGAAATGAAGACAAGAGGACCAGGAGCTCAAGGCAAGCTTTGGGTACACAGCTAGGTTAAGGATAGCCTAGGCTACATGAGACACTGTCTCAGGAAATAGAAACAAATGGTTATTACATCAATGGAGTTGCTAATAGCCATTGGTTAAACTGCTGTTTTCTATAATTTGTGAGCAAAAAAAAAAAAAAAAAAAAAAAAAGGTTCTCTTAAAGGTTCTAAAACAAGCAGAGCAGCACAGCCACAATGCACTAAACATCTGTTGTCTGAGATGGCCTTGAGAGAAGGTCTGCTTATGTGTGTCACAGACAGTCAGACCTTCCTCATGACAAGAGCTGGGACAATATACTCGAGACCTACTTGAGATACTATGCCATATTTTCATAATGATACAGCTATAAATACAAATTTTACCTGTATTTCCATACACTCTTCCCCCTGCCTTGATATTAAGATTTACTGGTGCTGTTCCATAACTCCTAAAAATAAAATAAAAATTAATCTCAAAAACATACAGTAACAAAATAGAAAAATATTCAACATGTTATAAAAGCACAGTGAGTGAATGATTCAGCATTCACAAATATACGAATTCTAAAGCTTAGTTAATACAAAATAAAAACAAATTAATTTTTTTAAGATTTATATGTATGACAATTTTGCTTACATGTAAAAATATCACAAGAGTGCTTGGTGTCCAAAGAGGTCAGAAGAGGGCATTGGATCCACTGGAACTGGAGTTATGGATCGCTGGGAACTGAACTCACATCCTCTCCAAGAGGAAGTACTAAGCCATCTCTCCAGCCCCAACAACTATCTTTTTAAAGGCCTGTATTTTTCCATCTCAAATATTTTTTTAAATGACATCTTACCATCTCAAAAGTCTCTCAGCTACTACCTCAGTATGTCACTGTAGTAAAAATTGTAAGCAACACCTTTGTTATTTCCCAGTTCCTTAACTTCTAGCAATCTTGCAGGGGTGAAAAGCTCCCTGACATACTGCCAAATCCCATGACCCTGGTCTTTCTCACATTTTATAGCACCAATCTAACCTCTTTCCAATATAGACTGAGTATTTCATTGATAAAAATGAATTCACTTAGAAGAAATGTGAACCAACTAATCTGGAGTCTAAAGAAACAGTGCTAACAGGAGGTTAGTAACTAAGGAGAACGGGCAACTTCCAGGATACCTGCAGTATTCCACATCTTTGTCTTGGCTGTGACTGCAGGAATATATATATATATACAAGTTTAAACCAGTCTAACTTCATATACAATCAGCTGAGCAACTTCAGGCAAGTCACCTCAACCGCTGAGTTTCTTCAAAAATTGGTTTACCACTGGTGTACATCTTTAATCCCAGCACATAGGAGGTAATGATAGGTGAATCTCTGTGAGTTTGAGGTCTGTCTACAAAATGAGTTCCAGGACAGCCAGGACTATATAGATAGACCCTGTCTTTAAAAAAAAAGTACCATTTTTAATGAGCAGAAAGTAAAATCAAATATTAGTGCTAACTGAAATGGTTTTCAATACTGTTTGGAGGTAGAAAAAAGGAGCTTCAGAGGATCAGGTAAGAATGATCTGTAGTGAACAAAAGATCTTAGTAAGTTTTCAGATCATACTCAAGACTTTCAAAGATTTTCCTTAGAATTTCAGCTGACCAGACCTATGATGATTCCCACTTTGGTTCTGCTTAATACTTTTCTTTGTGGGCTGTGATAAAGGAGTACTTGCCTAGCATGTGCAAGGAAAGCTATGAGTTCAAAGATCCACTGCCAAAATAAATAGGTATTGTTTGTATGTCTTATCTTTGATAAAGTCCAACATCCCTTCAATAAAAAATCTTGAAGAAATTAGAAATAGAAGGGAAGTTGTAACATGAACCCTAATTGGTTTTAATAAAAATCCAGAGCCAAATATCGGAGTAAATGGTGAAAGATCAGAGACAGAAGATCCACAGCCACACTCGTACCTCACTTACTCCTCCAAAGGGACTGAGCTCCTGCCTCCTCCTCATCCCTCTCTCTGCCCAGCCATATCACTTCCTGTCTCAACCTCCCTAGTGCTGGGATTAAAGGTGTGTGTCACCACTGCCTGGCCTCTATGGCTAGCTAGGGGCTGGCTCTGCCCCTGATCTTAGGAAAGCTTTATTTGTTAGAGCATACACAGAACACCACCACAAGTATCTTGACATAGAAAGCAGCATGACAGTCAAACACACAGCCAACACTGTATGGGATTATGCCACTAAAATCAGCAATAAAAAATGTATGTGCTCACTTTCAACTCTTACTCATTATAGGATTTAAAGTTTTAGCTTTAGAAAAGTAAAGCAAATGGAAGGAGGAAGTCAAATTATCTCTAATCATTATAATCATATTAGCAAATAATACGATTCTATTTGTAGAAGACCCTTCAGACACTACCAGAAAATTCAGTACCAGAATGTACTATACCTCTGTGAAGATGTCAAGAAACAAAATTATATTAATTTTTAAAAATAAGTATCACTCCTATATACTAAGGAACATAGTGAGATAGACATCAGGAAATCAATCCCATTCAAATAACAAATACAAGCAAAACCAAAAACCTCTTCAATAAAAGTTTTATTATAAAATGGCAATATTGCCAAAAGCAATTTATAGATTTGATTCAATACATCCCAATCAAAAGAAAATTCATACAGCAGCATGAAGGACCCTCACAGCAATCTCAAACAAGAACAATGCCAGGAACATGACTGTACCTGATGGTGATACTACAGAGCCAGTAACAAAAACAGACATTCAATGGAGCAGGATACAGGAATACTCTCACACAACTATAGTCGCCTGTGCTCCACAAAGACATCAACACTACAGCAGCTGATGCTAGAGAAGCTGGATGTGGATGTGAATCTGTAGACAAGTAAAACTAGATCCTCCCATCTCACTCTGACCAAAGGTCTATCAAATTAGTCCAAGACCTTACTCTACAGCCTGAAATTCCCAAATAGCTATGCTATGGAAAAGAAGTAATACCAAGTTCTATCAAAAATGAGCCCAATCGTTTAGGAAGTAAAACCAAGAACTGACAAAGATAATTGCATAAGATTCAAATTCTTTCAAATACAGCTCAGTGAAGACAGCCTACAACACATCTGGCAGAGAATTAATATACAGAATATATAAAGAACTCAAAAGCAAAAACCAAAAGCCTATACAACCTAATCCATAAACTGACTAACAAAACAATGAACAAGCATTCCTTATAGCCAATACACTGAGATCCCACTTCATTCCATTCGAAATGACTGATTACCAAAACAAAACAAAACAAACAAAAACCCCCAAACCTCTCAAAGATAAGGAAAAAGTTTCAGAAGTCCTCTTATGTAGCTAATTAAAACAACAAACCCCAAAACTCTTAATTCTACCACAATAACAAGACCACAATCCATTCTAATGTGTTTTGCTCCATCCTTCAAAATCCCTGTGTTCAGGGAGTACCACTTGGTCCAGCTCACGGAACATAAATCTTGCAACCAACACACTGGCCTGAAAGGACTAACAGAGTTAACTCAAAATACATTAGTTTGTATTGGACATAACAAGTAAAGACCTAACCTGAGGCTTTGTACATACAGTAAGACAAAAGAATGACACAGTCAAAGCGCTCCATTTCTGAACAAGGAACCCAGCCTAGCAAATTCTCTAGCCAAAATGGTTTAGATGCAGCAATCAGATATGGCTGTTTCCCTGTGGCTACACAACTACCAACTGCTGTGAAACTGTAACAAGTTCTTTCCCGACATGGAAAATGTAGTATCAACAATCTAAGCACGATGCTACCTTCACAAGGCTGTAGTCATACAAGTATAACATAGTGCTGCCAAGGTGGCTCAGAGAGCAAAGGCACTTCTAGCCAAGCCCCAAGGGCCTACATGGAAACAGAGAAGAGACTCCTCATAAGGAGTCCTCTGACCCACATATCAAGGTAAAAATAACTTACCCATACTGCGGTGCTCCAGTTTTAATGTCACCTATAGTGACATGAACGTCATCCTCATCATCGTCACTGTCACTGTCACTATCTTCCTCAGTCTCTGTCACTTTCTATACCAACATAAACAATCACAAAATGCATTCAACAATCCAACTCAGTATTTAATATTAACAAGTAAAATTATTTTGTGCTCTGTGAACTTATTTTAGAGTAAAAATTACAAGTTTATAAAATTGTTATACCAACTCTGATGGTCTATAATAACTGAGCTTATGAATAAGAAATAGAATTTCTATTGCCATTGTTGAGAGAACAATACATGCTTCCTGTTTTCAATGCTCTGCTATCTGGTAATTTCTCATACTGACATTGAATCTCACAAACGTTTTACTCTAAGAATTTCTCAAGTACTTATTCCATCTTAGATACTACTTTTGCATTCTTAGATTCATTCTTCAAGGTCACCAACTACAATAGGAAGAGGCTCTATATGCAAATGATTGAAGAAGTATTATGAATCCTTCTCAAACAAAAAATGAATCTGCTTACCATGGTTTTAGTATGGATATAAAAGGTTATTATATTCTAGTTACATAGTGGTAGATACCATCCAAGTAAATGCTTTCTTGGTTACAGGTTTAAGTTTGGAAAAAGAACCAAAAAAAAAAAAAACAAAAAACAAAAAAACAAAAACCCAAGTTTCCTTCTGTGCTTCTGTGTTCAGGATTAAAATGTACAACTATCAGAGGGCACCATGAACTAATTCAAGAGCCACAGAGGAGTATAACCTTTAGAGAGCATTCCTAAAAAGCTTTAAGAGACAGTTCAGGTTGTGGACTTAGCTTACTTATGGTCGTCTGTTCACCTACAACTATGCAGTTATCTGAAAACAATGAACAGCCTTTGAGTCTGCTGTGTGTCCTCTCAAGTCTCTTCCCAGTCGTTTTCCTCCTCACCGAGCCCTACATACTCTTTTGATGATATCAGATGGAACAACTGACATGAGGGCTCAAGTCATACAGGATGCTGAACATTATATTAAATGTTGGTTTTATCTGTAAATAAACTGTAAGGTTCCTAACAAAGATTTTAAACATCAAAGTAACTCGATTTCAAAGTCTGCTATGGATGTTACCGGTTTAGACACGCCATTTTCAGCAGCTTCCTCTTCAATTCCAGCTGGAGGATTAGCACTGCAACAATACAAAGTGAGCAGACGGGTGAATACACTGCTTCAAGCATAGATTATACTACAGTTTCAAGGTATTTCTGTTAAGATTTCCTAAAATTATTATCGCTACTGGATGACACCAAGACTGGCAAATTTGTCTGGTTTTCCTGTTAGTGTGCATACAAGTATTCAAATGGAAGTCAGATTTGAGCTTAACTTGGGTTGAACTCACCATGTAGACCAGGCTGGCCTCAAACTAAAAAGATCCAATTGTCTCTGTCATCTAAATGCGAGGATTATAGGACTGTACCACCATTCTCTGCCCAACCATTTCTTAATATCATGCAATTTGACGGTAGGACACATCATATCACTTTTAATTTCTTAATCTTTACTAAGTATCTGCTGTGTGCCAAAGACTATAAAATAATAGTCGAGAACTATATAATATGCTTTCACTTCGCCCTGGTGCCCATGAAACACTTTATGATAAGATCATATTAATTCTTTCAGTGCCCAGTTAGCACACATGCTTCTGCCTGCTTTGCTGTTCCACTAATCTAATAAGACAGGTCTTTTATTCCAAAGAAAACAAAATTTGAAGATTTAAAAAAATATATTTTGATGGAAGACTACCCTTTGGTTTACGGTAATAAGGAACCCCAGGCCCAATGTTGATGAATTTTAAAAGTAATCACTTATAAAAGGTGAATTTGATTTGTCATTTTGCAACAGAAATTGTTTTATTTAACAAGAAAACATCCACATTACCATGGGACCCAAGTCATTATCCAAAAACAAGACTTCCAGAACTATAGTGTAGTAAGTAAGTTCATGACAGTAGGTTTTAGCTAGAACTAAACTGCACAAAATAATAAATCAATCTGACCCAAGTCTGAAAACATTAGTATCATTTCAAAGAAAAATGCTTAGATTTTGACAAGTTCTGTAGGGGCAATTTAGAAGACCATACCCAAGTAAAGCAAATTAGGAAAGAAACAAAAAATTTCAATTTTTCCTGTACTAACACAGGACTCAAGATAAATATTCTACTATTTCTTTAAATTTAATAATTTGCTTAAATAAACTGCTAGAGAGCCAGAAACAAGTTTTGTTCACTTATTTATATTCACACGCCTGCAAGCAATAAAATGAGACCTCAGTGTGCCTTCTATTTCACAGGACAGTATACTATATTCAGCTACAACCTCAATACATAGAGGATGACAGCACTGCAATCAGTGTAATGTAATGCTTAAAAACAAACCAATCACAATGAAAATGGGCAAATACAGCAGCAGGGATGGACCTCTAGGCAGGACAATGCAGGTGTAGCAAGCTGCATCCGAGGTTTGTGTGAACTCCTTTCTCCTTTAGACATAATCTTTTAGAACTTCCAACTCCTTATCACCATTAAAATATAAGAATGATAAAGACTTCTCTAAAAAAGTAAGAATTTAAAGACAAATGCCTTCCCATGGGATGAGACACACATAGCTCTTCAAATGAAATTAACAACATATTGTATCCATAGTATAGAAGTGAGCCTTTTCCCTTCCAAAACTTAATTCCATTACAAATTTAAATAAACATAAAAAACAGAAATTAGAGCCAAGCCAGGCATATTGGCTCAAACCTTTAATCTAGCACTCAGAAAGCCAAGTTAGGCATGCCTGCGGGTTCAGGGCCAGCCTTGTCTACAAAGGGATTTCTAGGCCCATTAGGGCCACACAGTAAGGGCCACCTCAAAAAAAGTAATTATATCAAAAGCAAAAGCTAAAAACTAATAAATTATGAAAGCAACAATTTTTAGTTATTATTTTCTTTCTCAGTAATTCAACAGCATTCAGCCAGGTGTGGTAGCACATTCCTTTAGTCCCAGCACTCAAGAGGCAGGAGAAGGTGCTTCAAAGCCAGTCTGGTTTACAAACGGAGTTCTATGAGAGCCAGGGCTATACAGAATACAGAGATAAACCTTATCTAAAACACACCAACGACAGAACTCTACGTTATAAACTCCACTAAGCTCAGTTAAGGGTAAAAAGTTACTTAACGGTGAGAAGAAGGCAAACACCAAACTCCAAAAATTGTCTTCTAAGCTACTAGAAACCAACACAGAATTGATTCTGAAATACAAAGGGTCCTCCAAACTTGGTCAAAATATAATTAAGCCATGCATGGACTATAACGAAACAGTTGACAACTTGGGAGGCCCACAATTGGAGTAACACATTAACCGAAAAGTTCACCAACCTGGTATTTTCTTCTTCTGGCCTTTCAACTTCATTTTCATCTACCAAACAAAATAAGATAAAGTAAATAAAGAAGTCAAGCTTAAAGCAACAAGTATTATAAAAATCTGAAGGGAACAAGCACTGACCTAGGTCCTTTGCCAAATCACTGTGTACATGCACGTCCCATGGGCCTACAAGCATAGCCAAAGTTAGATCACTTTATTAAACAAGATACACCCATTATGGGGGAAAATCAAGATGTCACCACTATATAAACTTAATTAAAGAGGTAATGAGGATTTACACATCTTGGAATGAGAAACTCCACGCTTTACATAGTAAGGGTAGAACTGATACTGAATCTTTCTATTAAAGAAAGCACCAATTTCACAAGTTTATCGAAGTTACATCACTAAAAGACTGCCTAGATTCCAATATGAACTTTCATATAATATTCTATAATAAAGGATTTATGTTCTAGGCCAGAACAAAATACTTTAAGATCTGGTAAAACAGAACTGGGAATCACGACTTAATTAAAGTTAAAAACAAGACATAAAACATGTCCCCTACAAAAACAATGTACATGATGCATTCAATTTAGTAAACATAAATAGATGACACGGAAAACATGTATGCGGGAAGAGTCACGAGGTACAACTACGACGTGGACTTTTGGAGCGGTCTCTTTAAAGAAAAAAAAATGAGGAAAAAAAAAAAGAGGAAAATTTCACCTTAGTATAGGAGACAGGGTTTTCTTTATGGACCATAGGGTATTCATCTGCCTTTCTCTTAACTAATATTTTAAAAGCACGACTTTCAGACAAGGAGGTACCCTTGCAGGTGCATTCCATACAAACTGACCATCAAGAAACAAGACGTTAGTTTTATAGCATTAACTTTATTTAGCTGTGATTACAGAGTGACTGTTTCTGAAAGGGACGGGAATGGGCACCCAACAACCACCGAGCAAGAGACCGGCGAAGCAGCTCAAGACCGATTGAAAAGGCACGAAAAGACAGCGTAGAAACGAGGAGGCCAGGACGTCGGGGAGGAGGGAGAAGCGGGGTTGCCCGGCCTCCTTGGCCTACGTCCACCGCGCGGGGAGCGGCTGCGGGTCCGGGAGAGGGCCGGGAGGAGCAGGCCGCGCTCGGCCTAACAGAGGCCGGCCAGAGCTAGTACGAGAGGCCCCAGACACCCGGGCCTGCAACGCCGGGAGGAAGTCAGAGAGAACCCGGGAGACAGACAGGAAGTTCCGTACCGCCATACAGCCACTCTTCCTCCTCATCCCCTCCGGTCCCGCTGCTCAGCTCCACCAGGCGCTCGACCTCGCCGGCCGACATGGCCGTCCCACGCACAAGTTAAAGGAGGCTATCAACAGCCTCTTTCAACCCCTTCCCCAGCCTTGCCGTGCCCGGGCGCGAGAAGGGGAGCGAACCCGCCGGTAAGCGAACGAAGAGAGCACGAGACTCAAATCCAAGGCGGACTTCGGCTGAGGAGGCGACCATGAAGATTCAGCCACAGGCCCGCCTGCGCATGCGCAGCAGCACCCAAGCGGCAAGGCGTCTCCGGGAGGCTTCGTTTCCGAGGCGGCAGGGCACCTGGGCCTCGCTGCGCGTGCGCAGCGCGACTGACTCCTCCCCTTCCAGGATTCCGGCTTTGCTTTTGCAGAGTGGCTTTTGCTCTGGCCTCTGGTGTTCTCTGAAGTTCCCTTCCCCCCACCCCACCCCCAATCCTCAATTTCCCATTGTTCTTTTCTATCCTTGATGCTCTTTCTCCCTCTACCATTTGTATATTTTAAAATCCTGAAGGCCATCATCTCTCACGTGTGTACTTCATACAGAATCTTGTCTGCCGGTTTCTCTTTTAGTCATTCGCCAAAATTTTAACAAGCAACAAAAGAAAATTTAAAATATATAAAGAATGCGTTCTCTTTCTTTAAAAAAATATTAGCATCGGGCATAATAGCACACGCCTTTAACTCCAGCACTTGGGAGGCAGATCTCTGAGTTCGAGGCCACCTGTTCTACATAGTGTGTTACAGGATAGCCTGGGCTATATAGAGAGACGCTAAGGTGAGATGATTTTATGTCAACTTAATACAAGCTAATCATCTGAGTGGAGGGAACCTCAACTGAGAAAATGCCTCCAGAAAATCTTGCTGTAGACAAGTCTGCAGGGCATTTTATTAGTGAATGAGGCTGGAGGGCCTGGCTTTAGGCTCTATAAGTCATTCCACATTACCTGAATAGATCATGTGGTTTTAATTGTTTTTAACTTTCAATTCACTGTTCCCTACTATGCAGTGTTCTCTGTCTGAAATTCTTGTGTGGTTTTAACTTCTAAGTACAATCTCCTCTGTACAATCTTTTCTGAATTCAACAGATATGTATGAAAGTCTACTCAAGTCTCAGGAACTCTTTAAGGCTATAAAGATTGGGCGGGGGGGGGGGGGGGGGGGGGGAATCCTTCCTTTCATGAAGACTGCATTCTTATTCTCATGAAAAGCAAACATAGAAATACACCATGATAAAGATTAAGAAAAATAATAGCTCTTGGGAGTCCCAGGGCAAAGTGAACAGGGAGAAGTGCAATCTTATATCAAGTGGTGCAGGAACATGAGATCAAAAAAAGTAGATACGTGCACGGAGAGGTGTGGTAAACCCTGTGGATTCCTGGGAAGGAATATGTGACAAGGAGATTAGAAACATTCAAAGGCCCAGAGACAGAAGACTTCTAGGCACCCAAGTGCATTGAGAATGAGGGACAGAATGTAGATGATCCAAGCAAGCAGTAGAGCAAATAACTGCTTTAGACCGCATGCTGCTTCTAAGAACTGTCTATTACATCATGTGTCAGTTATTTGACTACATAGCCAACTTACTGGGAATCTTCACTAGGCCGTATCTACCACCATCTTGTTGATCTTTGATCTTTAACTCCCATCTGTTACAGAGTCTGCATTATCTTTTTGACCTTTGATAAAAGAAATGAAAGAAGGTTTACTATCTGCTTGGGAGTACCATAGGCAGCCACTGTGGCCATCTTTATTTTCACTGTTTTGTGCCCCTATAATAAAATTGGGTGCTTTCATGAGAGAGTTGTCTTTTTGCGGAGCACGCTGTTTTCCCTTCCACTCTGGAAGGAGTTTGCTTTTCAGAGCATTGTTTAGACTAAACCAAGGAATTAATGAATGATGATGGATGCATTAAAATCACCTGTGCTTTGGAGGTAGCACTTGAGCTAAGCTTTGAAAAGATTTCTACAAGCAGAGAAGCCCATAAATCATTAATAACCATCCTTAAAAGGTCTCTTTCCTCCTTTCAGCCAAACAGGATTCCTTGTATGGCTTTGCTTAATCATGTGGATATAGTTAAGGTGTCATTATCTCCCCATTTGTCACAGGAAACTTTGAAGACAAGTAATTTGACTATAGACTACCTCTCATTTCTTATGACCTCATTACACTATGACATTACATTTATCATAAGTGTATATGTTTTCCACTTCATTCTTTATTGTAGTTAATAATATTAAACTGAGCCTGGTAGTACACAGTTGTCCTCCAGGAATTCTGGAGACTGAGCGTGGGGTTCACTCAGGCTCACAAGTTATCAGCATGGGCAGCATAGTAAGATCCATCTCAAAATAATGCCAGCAGTAATGATGTGGACTCCTGAGAAGTACTGAAAAGAAGTGCATAATTATAGTGATTAGACAAAAATTACCATTAAGATGAAGCCAAGAGGCCAGGTATGGTGGCACACGTCTTTGAACCCATATGTCTTGAAATTGGAGGCAAAGGCAGGTAGACCTCAGAGTCTATGTAGAGAGGACTATGTAGAGAGACCCGATCTCAAAACAAACAAGATGATGGCAAGAATTAAAGTCAAATTTAAAATGTCATGTTCAGTAACTAATATGTAGGAGTACCTTGTTCATAAAGGTATTTTAAATGAATATATTGCTTAGGCTCTATGTTGCTATTTGGTGTTAATATATGATATGTCAAGTAAAATTTCAACGTCTTCAATTTACACATCAGTAAATCCATTCATTATATAATGTATTTATTTATACACTTGTTGAAAAGATAGCAGATATCTGGGGGATGGGGAGGTGGCTCGGTGGTTATAGTAATTGCCGTGCAAGTGTGCACTAGAGTTCAGATTCCCAGAACCCACACAGATGCTGGACCAGCATGTCAGCCCACTTTTAATTCTAGCCTCAGGTGGAGGATTTCCAGAACAAGCTTTCTAGTAAGACTAGCCACACTGTCAAGTTCTGGGTTTGATTGAGAGACCCCCAAATCAATAAATAAGATGGAGAAACAATGTAGGATGATTCCCAACATTGACCTCAGGCCTCCACATGCATATGCACACACACACACACACACACACACACACACACACACACACACACACCAACATAATGTGCACCTGTATACCTTCATACACACATACATGATATACCTGCATGGGAAATGGATAAAGAAAACATCTGACTATATAGAGGCTCGCTGGTGTCCTTCTGTGCACTCAGCCTTCTCGCCTTTGACACGGCAGAGTAACTGCACTCATGGAAAACTTTTTAGATCACTGTCCTGGTGAAGACCCTGCTTCTGTCCCACTCTCTTTATCTTAGAATCTTTTGACATGAAGTTTTAGATTGCTACTTGTTTCTAGAACAATGCATCATCTCCTATTCGCTTCACTACTGCTGTGGGAAGTTCTTATATGTCTGAATGGTAAGAACAACCCATTCTTATCTTTGTACACTCTGTATCCTATCTCATGTCACTGTAAGGAAAACTATCGCTGCATCCCTTATCTAAGCTCTGATGACTTTATAAGGAATGAGACATAATGACCATTTCTGTAGAGAAGTACACATTACAGCCCAATAAGGATAATGCAATCATCTTAAACAGCTCATTAAAAAAATATAAAATCCACTTACTATAGCATAACATCTGAAAGAAAGGATTTTACCCTGCTTTTGTTCCTTTTACCCAGCAGCTCTTTTGGATAGCTAATAGGTATTTCCTACTCATGCCCAAAGTAGAACTAATAAATTGTTCTTCCAAACTTGGTCTGTCCCCTCTCACACTTCCTGTTAGGAACCACATCCAAACAACTTTATCACCTCAAACCCTGAGCCTCCCTTTCCTCTCAGCAATGCCTGTCATGCCTGTGAGTATCCACTACCCCCAAGCTGAGTGGTCGGTCAGCGGTGCCCGCCTTTGATCCCAGAACACAGGAGGCAGAGGCAGGCATGTGTCTGTGAGTTCAAGGCCAGCCTGGTCTACAAAGTGAGTTCCAGGACAGCCAGGACTGTTTCACAGAGAAACCCTGTTTTGAGAAACAAAACAAAACAAAACAAAACAAAATCCACTGTCAACATCTGTTAGTACTTCCTATAAAATGTACCCCAAATCTGCTCATTTTTTTAACTCCACTTGCCATGCAACAATTCAAGTCACACACAACATTTCAATGGCTATTTCTTAATGTAAATAGAAATCTTAGTTTCCTTGATTATGGCCTCCTAGCTACATATACAGTATGGACCACCCAGAATTTATACTGCATATATTTTAGAGTTTTAAAATATTTTGCTTCCCTATATTTCTGCTACTGACTGTGGCCCAAGCCCTCCTTCTATGTTGAAACCTTGACTCTACTGTGTGATGATATTTAGAGAATGGACTTTAGGAAAGAATTAGGTCCTTCTTAATGGAATGGAGATGGCTGTTCTCATAAGAAGAGATAGGAAAGCTAGCTGTGGAGTCTGGAGATAACATTGCCAGATCTTTGACTCTCATAGGCCACCACCAGGGCATTTTGTTTCCAGCTCCCTGTGAAAATTCTCCTTTTCCTAGTTCATACCCCCCACCTTAACCACTCTACCCTGCCACTTCACTCTCCCTAGTTCAAAAATGACATCAGGATTGAACATGAGATGAATATTCTCCTCACCACTCTGCACCACAATGAATAACTTGCACATTCTACATGTTCTGTGTTATTTTTTAATATTCTGAAATCTATTCAGCCATCTTGACCATTCACTGTGCTCCAGCAGTCCACATTCAAGACTATAGCATGGATTTTATTAAATTATGCAATTGTTCCCCAGAAAATGTAGAAGTCCAGTACTTTCCTTTTCAAGGCTACCCCATAGATTTGGCTAAATTCTGCAACTGTTCACCACAGAATGCAAAGGTCTGGTACTTTTTTGACTTTAACCTTGCACTTGTCCAACTTTCTTCTGCATTCCTTAAACACCTTATTTTCTCCAGCATCATGGAGATGGTTCCTAGGTCTCTTAACCAACCCCATTTGCTATACCACCTGTATTGCTTACCATGTCTTCTTGCACGGATTGAAATCTGATTTTCTGCACATTCCTCTTTACTTTTCTCTTCTCTGGCACTGGTCACCGATGAGCACTCTGTTCTTGAAAAGCACTTCCGTTGTCACTCCACACAGTCGCTTCTCTTCTGCATCTTTCCCCTAAGGTTGCTGAGAACTTTCTCCATAACATCCTTATCTTCTATATTCTCCATACTCTCTGAAATCAGCCTCAGTAACCCATACTAATGATTCCCAAATTACCAAATTCTCTCCTTCAAGATAGAATCATATGCCTGACAAACTGGTAGGCATTTCTAACTGTCTCTGCGTATTTTTCCAACAATATACAACTTCACCCATTAGATGGCTACTTGAAAGAGTATTATTAAAATATTCAAAAAGATCTAGAAAACTGAAACACGTGCATCACCAGTGGGAATATAAAAGTTACACCTACTTTGAACAATATAGATTCCTCAGAAAACCTAAAAATATTTACTACATAATTCAGAAATTTCAATCAAAAGGATGGAAAACAAAAACTGTAAGGTATCTGAGCACTGACTAGAGTAGTAGTATTTGTAAAGGCCCCAAAGCGGCAAAGCTCAAATGTCCATTGATGGATGAATGAATAGATATAAAGTGCTCTATATATACTACAAAATGTTACTCAGCATTTAGAATGAAAAATAAAAAACAAAAACAGGCAAGAAAGATGTCTCAGTGACTTAGAACTTTTGACGTCTTTACATCAGACCTGAGTTCAGATCTTAGCATCCTCACTGGGCGACTCAACAATCACCTATAATTCCACATCAAGAGGATTTAAAGCTTCTGGCTCTGATGGCAACTGTAGCTACACACACACACACACACACACACACACACACACACACACACACACACACACACACACACACACACACACACACACATACACACACACACACACACACACACACACACACACACACACACACGAATATTCTTGATTTAGCATTTCTTTAAAAAATCCCTTATCACTTAGAATTTTATTGTGTGTCTATATAAAGGTCATTTTTAGATTTATTTAGACACCTTTTGTTACACAAAAATATATTAAGAGGAGATCAAGAAGATTAATTATTTCTAAAACTACTGTATCAAAAACTTATTTTTCCAAATGAAAATAAAATTTATCAAAATAGCAAAACTCATATTACAGATAAGTGGTTTCTTGGGGCTAAGAGTTTGGGATGAGGGAATGCTGTAAATCAATTATGATTATGACATGATTGTATACTAGTGTGTTTTTGAAAGTATTTTATTTTGAAAAATAACAATTCCAGATAGTATTTGTACAACAGCATGGATGTCTTTTAAATATTACCGAACTATATATTTTAAAATGATTAACGATGGTTTATTGGCTGGTTTTATGTGTCAACCTGACAGAAGCTGGAGTCATCGGAGAGGAAGGAGCCTCAGCTGAGGAAACCCCTCTAGGAGATCCAGCTGTAAGGCATTTTCTCAGTTAGTGATCAAAGGGCGAGGGCCCAGCCCATGCTGGGTAGTGCCATTGCCGAGCTGGTGGTCCTAGATTCTATAAGAAAGCAGCCTGTGCAAACCACGTGAAACAAGCCAGTAAGCAGCTCTCCTTCATGTGCTCTGCATCATCCCCTGCTTCAAGGATCCTGCCATGTTGAATTCCTGTCCTGACTTCCTTAAGTGATGAACAGCAATATGGAAGTATATGTTGAATAAACCCTTTCCTCCACAATTTGCTTTATGATCAAGGTGTTTCCTTGAAACAATAGAAACCCTAAGACACACAGTCATGGTGGCACATATCTTTAATCCCAGCACAAGGGAGGCAGGGGAAGGTGGTCTGGTTTACATAGTGGGTTCCAGGACAGCCAGAGCTACATAGTGAGAGCCTGTCTACACACTACACACACACACACACACTCTCTCTCTCTCACACACACATACACTATATACACAAAAATAAATAAATGTGATTTAAATAATTATCTTATGCATACTTCCACAATTAAATAAAAACATGTCTCAGACAGAGATCAGTATATTTATTCCTCAATCTTACTTTCTTTCAGCTAGCTAAATCTCAGTATTTGTAAAAATGAACCAAAAAGCCTTTTGACTGTGTGTGTAAAACATTTCAAATTAGTTTCCATATAATGGTCTGAAACCCTTAAAAAAAAAAAAACTTCAGGCAATTACTCTTACTCTTAAAACCCTATTAAAAGTTCCCACTACTTAAAACAGAAAACAAAGGCTTGCCCTAGTCTTGTTCGTTTTTATTTTCTAGTTTCTCATTTTCATGTTTTTTTTTTTTTCTGAGAACCTTTTCGTTTCAGCTGTGATAATTCAGGTTGGGGATTCCAGTCCTCTAGTATATATCCTAGTGGTAAATATGTTAAGAAAAACAACTATGTTAGAACGTTAGCTCAATGATGGGACACTTTTAGATAACGATTCAACTAAATTGTGTATGCCAGTCAACTCTTAACAAAGGCTAGAAGAGTCTATGAGTTAGGAAGCCATCAGCTGAAAGGTGAGCTTTGCTTTGAGAGAGCAAGACTTATCAGGTGTAAATTTTTTTTTTTTTACATAAGGTAGTGGTTTCAATTAGACATTGCATCTTTGAAACTTAGGAAGCAGAAATGGTGGGAAATCATTGTAGTTGTTCAGATGAGTGACGACTTTAGCTGGGGGAAGGATGAAGAACTAGAATGTATAAATTTTGAAGCAGATCAAAATTTAGATGTAGGAGGAAGAATTGAGAATAGATAATTTTTCATTGTCTATGTGTGTGGGCGGTTGGGGATGATTGCGTGCTTGCTATAACTAACTAGCATGTTGAGATTTTAGGACAACTTTCCTGGGGTCTTTTCTTAAAGGGGCCTCAGAGTCAGCACAGAACATACCCAGACACCAAATTCTCAGCAAACAGATTTTGTTATCTGCTGCCCCCCACACTCGAGGGGTCAGCGCTCTGGATAGGGTAAAGATAGTAGCAGGTGTTTCTTCTGCAGTAGTGGTTTTTTTTTTGTTTTGTTTTGTTTTTTTTTTAGGAAAAAGAAGAGAGAAATCTATGTTAGAATGACTTCATGACATGCTAGGCAGTGTAGCCAAATATATTGCTGGACCTTGGAGTTTTAGCCAGGCACAAGAAGCGGCCAAATAAGAGAACAGACTTTGGTGGCTAGCTTTAGGAATATAATATAACGGTTTAGCAAGGAAGAAGGAAAGGGAGAGGGCAAACACTGTCAGAGCCATGTCCTTCATCTCTTTTTCTACACTGCGTCCCAAGGATAGAACTCAGGCCATCCTTGGACTATTGTAAGAGCTTTTATCCGAGAAGAGAGAAATCTATGTTAGAATGACTTCATGACATGCTAGGCAGTGTAGCCAAATATATTGCTGGACCTTGGAGTTTTAGCCAGGCACAAGAAGCGGCCAAATAAGAGAACAGACTTTGGTGGCTAGCTTTAGGAATATAATATAACGGTTTAGCAAGGAAGAAGGAAAGGGAGAGGGCAAACACTGTCAGAGCCATGTCCTTCATCTCTTTTTCTACACTGCGTCCCAAGGATAGAACTCAGGCCATCCTTGGACTATTGTAAGAGCTTTTATCCGCTGAGTCTTCTTGCTGGCAGTAGGTATTTCATCAGGCTTGTGTGCAATAATGCAGAAGATAACTTATACACGATAAACTACTATGTAGCAGTAATTACTGCTGTTTTGTCTGGCTGCTCAAAGTTGAGACGGAGAAGTGCCTGTGGTGAGGATAGGAAACTCCAGATAGGTTTTATTATTCCTGGGAGGAAAGGTGACGCGAGAGGAACAAACATTTCAACTCCTTCCTAAAAAGCACCTGTGGCCAACTTTTCAGGATGACTGAGTCTCTAAAAGAACCACGACTTTCCACTTCCAATGTAGGGGTTCCTCCCGCCAGCCCGCGCGCCTGGATAGCCAATCAGCGACTTAAACGTCATCACTACGCGCACGCGCGCACTTTGAGCGTCAGAGACTGGCCCACGTGTACTGTGTTGACTGTCAAAGTCTCAAGTACTCGGTATCCGGAAGCTCAAGTTTTGACTGAAGTTCTGCCCACCGGCGGGCAAATCCCCGGGTCAGCAGGCAAGTTTCGAACCATGAGCGCCGCGGGCGTACAGTCTTTTGCCCAGCAAGGCTGGGAGCAGGTGCTGGCCAAAGTGAAGTGGTCCGTAGTCTACCTGGACGCCGCCTGCGCAGAGAGCCTGCACTGGAGCTGCGGATCAAGCCGACTTCTGGAGGCTGTGAAGGGCCCTGCGTGCCACCTGAGGGAATTTGAGCCCCATGCAATTGGCGGTGGAACCGAGCAACCCCGCGCGGTGTTCGTGTTGAGCTGTCTGCTGAAAGGCCGGACAGTAGATACTCTTCGAGACATCATCTGCCGCAGTCACTTTCAGTACTGTGTGGTGGTCACAGCCGTGAGCCACGCAGTCCACCTCACTGCTAACCATGTACCAGCGGCTGCAGCCGCCGAGCTGGAGGGGCAGCAGCCGGTGTTCGAACAGCTGGAGGAGAAGCTATGCGAATGGATGGGCAACATGAACTACACAGCTGAGGTGCTTCACATCCCATTGTTGCTCGCCCCTGCTGCTCCCCATCTTGCCTTTACCCCGGCCTTTGCTACCCTTTTCCCACTGCTACCTCGGGATGTACATTTTCTTAATAGTGCCAGACCCGACAAGAAGAGGCTGGTTAACTTGAGTGAAGTGGATGCCACTGCCCTGACCCCAGAGCTGCTTCTGCATATCAGATGCCTGGTATCAGGCCTCAGTTCTCTGTGTGAGCATCTAGGGGTACGAGAAGAGTGTTTCGCTGTGGGTTCCCTCAGTCGGATCATTGCTACAGATCTGGCAAACTATGCTCCTGCCAAGAACAGGAAGAAGACTGCTACAGGCAGGGCTTCCGTGGTCTTTGTAGATCGAACTCTAGATCTCACAGGTAAGTGGAATTTCTAGTTCTTCATGTTCACTCTCCCAACTACAGGACCTTTTTGTTAATTCAGCGTTATTGGCCTCGTATTGACGTTGACGATAGAAAGATGGACTAAATGAACCCTTTTCTAATTTGACAGCGCCTGGAGTTGTTTTGTCTGGTGGAGGAGGGGTGAATATAGTCCAAGTACACTATAATTTATTAAGTACTGTAACGGGACAAACATGGCTTCAGTGTGCATTGCTGTTGTTTTTTTTAAACAACTGCACTTAGTCACAGAGACTGGGAAAATGACATAACCTTGACATGGAGGAAATTGCCACCACTGGAGACTATTAGATATGTCCTAATACCAGCTGTCTTAGTTTTTTAAAATTTTTTTAAATTGCTATCATGAAGCCCTACGACCAGAAACAACTGGGGGAGAAAAGGGTTCATTTGGCTTCAACTTCCACATCATAGTTCATCAATAAAAGAAGTCAGGATAGAAACTCAAAGAGGAAAGGAGTTTGGAGGCAGGAGCTGATGCAGAGGTCTTGGAAGAGTGCTTCTTACTGGCTTGCCCCACATGGTTTTCTCAGCTTTCTTATAGAACCTCCAGGCCAGGGGATGACATGGCCTTAGTTTGTTCCCTGGGATCCACATGGTAGAAGGAGAGAACTGACTTCCTCCAGTTGTTCTGTAGTCTCTGCATACACCTTGTAGCTTCCAGTACCCCAATATGCAAATAAATAGGTAAATGTGATTTTTTAAAAAGTGAAACTGGCCAGGCAGTGATGGAGTTTGTACAGCAATCTCAAATTGTAGCAATTGTTATTTATAAATATTTATAACTCTAATCTTAAAGTAGGCGAAGAAAAAAAAATGCTTGCTTATACACAATGTGAGTTCTTATTTTCAGAGGTCAATTTTGTCCTAGAGGTAAGTAGATATAATTCAATAACACCTTGAATGTGCCAGCCTTTCAAGGTCAGTGAGAAGAATCAGAAAATTGCTATCAGTAGGTATTCCCTTTACAGGTTGGAAAACAGGCTTGAGAAATGTTATAAAAAGCAGTACGGAGTATATTTGACATTGTACCCTAATTAGATGGGTTTTAAGATCATATAGTAGAGAGTAAACTTAATAGTGATTCCGAGGGAATGCTAGTTGGATGGATCTATGGTAATCATAGCTAATTTCAAGAGGGCAGTGGTCATGTCATGCCCAGAGGGCAGAATTCCACACAACACAAGCCAGAAGGCTTCCATACTCCCTCCACCAAATCTACTACATGTCCTGTACAGTTTTCTTCATATTAAAAAGTAACATTCCTTACCTCCTAACGTTTTTACCATGTAGACTAGCTCAGTGTTCTCTCTTGTCATTTCTCATGGATTTACTTCTGCCCAAGTACCCCCAAGTTGATCATTTTCCTCTGCTTTTCAGACTTTCATTTTTAGCATACATACAGAATGGAACATATCTTTTCTTAACTGTTCGTGATCATCCTAATTCAATTCTATTTTATTTGACTTCATTTTTGTAGCAGATTTGAAAGAGTTGTCTAGATTGTGGATACTTGTTTTCACAATAATCTGTGTCATTTTTGGTCTTTACTGCTATTCCATTAAGATTTCATTTTACAAAACTTCCCAGATAGTAGATTCCCCCAGTGACTTCTGTCTTCCCAAATGCATGGCTGAGTCATAAGACTCTTTTTTTTTTCTACATGAACCTCCAAATAACATTTACTATAATAGAATAAAGAAAAGACTAAAAGGAAATCTAGGGCTGGAGAGATAGTTAAGTGGAGAAAGTGCTTGCTACACAAGCCTGAGGTCCTGAGTTTGGATCCCAAGAACACACGTGCCAGTTGGGCATGATGGTCCAATGTGACAGCATCCTCTGTAATCTCAGTGCCGAATGCTGGGTTTTTGCTGTCTTATCATCATAGTAATCCTATATTATAGTTTGCTTTCAGTTGTTGCGATAAACATCAGGACCAAAAGCAACTTGGTGAGGAAAGGGTTCATTTGGTTTGGCCTTCTGGGTAACAGTCCATCATTGAGGTATGTCAGGGCAGGGACTCAAACTTGGCTTGGATCAGACACCATGAAGTAAATAAATACTCTTCCTGGACTTACTTCCTTGTACAACCCAGGACCACCTGCCTAGGGGTGGCACTGCTTACAGTGGACCTTGATCATGTGTATCAATCATTAAGCAAGAAAATACCCATAGGACAAGCTGGAGAGAGGCAATCTCTTAACTGAGGTTTCCTCTTCCCAGATAACTATTGTTTGTGTCAAGTTGGCAAATACTCACCAGCAGCGGGCAAGTCACACATGACTTCCATGGCTTCCCTCATCTCAGACAGTACCTCAAAAACTCCAAGATTGTTTCCGTCATTGGAATGTTCACTCAGTCATTAATGTGACTTTCTTCCTCACTCCTCAGAGAGACTGTCTTTGACTACACTTTTTAACCTTTATCCTGACTTGTACATTATAACTTTGGCAACTACCAGGAACTAATAATGGGTTGCTTCTTGTTCTCCTTTAATGAGAATGGAAGTGTGTTCATGTTCTACTTTACTATATATTTGCTAGTGCTTGGAAGAGTTACTTGAAAGTAGCATGCAGCCAATATTTATTTATGTTTCTGTTGATTGATGGATTGTAGTGCTGGGTATTGAACTCAGGGCCTTTCATGCTAGGCAAATGCTCTACCAAGGAGCTGCATCTCCAGGCCTTGGCCTTTTGAGACAAGATCTCACTAAGCTTCTACTGGCTTGAATTTGTTGTCCATTGTAAAGTTTCTACATCCTGATAAGCCTCTTCACAGATGCAGGAATCCAAATCAGACCAAGTCAGACAATTAGGAAAATCCTCGGTTTAATGGGTAATGTGTGCCTGGGTGATTCTCCAGCCCCCAAGAGAGGAGACAGGGAAGAGAGACAAAACAAACAAACAAACAAACAAACAAAAACAAACAACAATAACAACAACAAAAACCACTTTTCTGATTTCTGGGAGCAGTTTAAAAACCCCGTGAGAGTGGTCTTGAGCATCTCTGGGGGAGGAGTTCTGTT
The DNA here is from genome assembly GCA_033318265.1 of Phyllotis vaccarum. Taxonomy (NCBI): domain Eukaryota; kingdom Metazoa; phylum Chordata; class Mammalia; order Rodentia; family Cricetidae; genus Phyllotis; species Phyllotis vaccarum. Next base: position 98,471,124 of record JARWLC010000001.1, read on the forward strand.
GGGTGGGGCTTTCGTAGGGCAGAGAGAGGGGGATAGAAGGAGGGAAGAGAGAGGAGAGAGAGAAAAGGGGAGGGGATGAGGTGACTTCCACCTAATCATCTCAGCCAGACTCTTTGAGTATATGGATGCCAGGGTGCCAGGTGCTTGGAGTTACAGATATGTGCCACTAGCCTGAAAATAAGCATTTATTGAATAACTGAGTGGATGAGTGGGTTAAAGGTTGCTAAAAATTAGGCAGTCATCAAGTTTAACACACTTTTTCCAATTGTTTTGGAGCTTTTTTTTTTTTTAAGTTGCACTATTGGCCATTCTCCAAGTATCACATGTCTTGAACAATTAACTGCATTTATGCAAATATTTCATGAGCTACATTCACATGATCTCATTTGATCTTTTCACAGTTTGGTTTGTCATTATTTTAAGAATAAAATTAAGGCTTGCAATTTGTTCATTACCAAAAATCACACAATTGCTAGGTAGTGATCCATGTATGACAGCGTTGTATCAATATTTCCAACTTCTAGTATTTCATTAAGTTTCCAGGTACATCTTTTGGTGTTTGAATCATCCAAGAAAGTCTCATGAGAGTGCTGGAATTAAAAGCCTATTTGTACCTAATATCTCTAAATATCCTAAAGATACTACCATCCATTGGCCTACTTTCTCAGTGTCTTTTAAACACTACAAAGCAGGTAGAGTATGGAGTGGGAGCATTTTAAGTACCTAAGAAAATGTTGAAAGAGAATAAATAGCTTTCTTTGTGTAATTTCAAGGCAACAAATGAAAATAATTTCACCCCTTCTGTCAAAGGCCTAGAAGAACTGTCAGATTATAGATCTTAGGAGAATGCTGAGATAGTAATGTAAGTGAAAACAGACTTCAGAGTCATTGAACTATTTCTCAAGTACATTGAAATTGTAAAATTATACTGTTTAAATGTTAAAATGTTCTTATTAATGGGATGTCTTTCTGTATGCTGTGAATACCATTGGTGAATAAAGGAACCTTTTGGCCTATGGCAGAGCATCTTAGAAGGAGGTGGAAAATCCAAGTATAGATAAAGGGGAAGGAGGGCGGAGTCAGAGACTCGATCCAGCCGCCCAAGAGGCAAGATGTAGAGAAATGGGTGAGCCACGGGCCACATGGCAAGACAGATTAATGGAAATGGGTTGAATTAAGATGAAATATGCCTGAGCGATAGGCCAAACAGCCCTTCTGTCAAAGGCCTAGGTCAATTAATATAAGCATCTGAGTCATTTTGGGGGGCTAAGCAGCAGCAGATGAGGCCAGACTATGGGGCTAGGCCAGGCCAGAAACCTATACAACACTACTGAATAAGTAGAAATTTCTATTTGATAGACCATAAGTTACTTAATGCTGCAAAATGAGTGATAGCCTATGGTTGTGTTAGTGTAGATGTAGTGGGTCCTACAAGCATTGAGTACTGAAGTGGAGTGGAAGTGGTGCTTTAATGTAATGGAAACACAGTGTTTGCCCATTTCTCCCAAGTGACCTGAGTTGATGAGGGTCTGAGGTAGGTGGCATTATTGGCCTGGTGTTTGGCCTAGACTTGGCCATTCAGGAACATACTTAGTCACAATGCTCAAACATTTTACTGATTTATCCTCCTGAATGCAACAGGCTTGGGGAACTGGGAAAACAGTCTTGCCTGTTGATGTAATGAAGTAATGGTTACCAGAATTTGTTGAGGTTTCCTAAATTAAATTGTGGCATGGATTTGGTTATGGCTAGTGAGAGCTTCATGCAACAAAAGATTATATTAAAAACTTCTAAAAATCAAGAAGTGATTAGGAAATTATTGGAATGACTTAAGTGATTTGGATTTCAAATAATACTATTTAGATATTTTACATAGATATTGAAAGGAAATATACTTTTAGTTTTGATTTAGTTGTTAATTTGCATGCAATTTATATAATAAACCAGTGATATTTTTGATGCTATTCTTGATAATTTACCATTAGATGAGTTATGTATTTATTGTGAAATTCTAAGTTTCAAAAAATAATAGGAAAATTTTGTATTTTTTGAGACATGGCCCATGTGGACTTGAACTTGTTATGTACCTGAAAATGACTTTGAATGATGATCACCTGTTAATCTGAATATCTTGAGAGAAAGACCAAATTCACAATTTTTGAGCTGGTTTGAAGCAAGCTTTACTTAAATACTGGCCAAGATGATGGAATCTGGCCAGATCCTTTTCTGGGTTCTGAGAAAATGGCCAAGACTCACATTTTGCAGAGGCTTAAAAGCAAAACCACAAGGCTACCACATTTTCTGTCAGGTTTAATTAGGGGCAAGTGTACCTCCTGCCATATCTAGTTAGACACTTCAGTGAGAACACATGCTTGTTAATTTCTGAGAACCATAGCCCCCAATATTATATCTGTCCTTGGCAAGTGGGGCTTACAGATTAACTTTGGTTCTTAAAGCTCTTGCCTCTGTCTCTGAGGTCTGGGATTATTTATGTCTGCTCCATACTTGTCTAAGTAGTTCATAGTTAATATTGTGTCTATAATTATATAGTTTTCTTATCATTTTGCCATCACCTTGTTGAAATAGTATCACCTCATATCTTTTTAGTAGACATTTATTAGATATTCACTGTGTTCAGCACTGTTTCAGGTACTGGCAAGATAGTGATGACCACACTAGACAGTTTCTTGTCCTTAAGAGGCAGTTGATAAGCTCCATGGTTTAAAAAAAATATAGAATACTTGTAGTTGTTTTAGAATTAAATGTATGCACATTCAAGAGAGAGCGTACTGCATCTTAAGCGGTAATTTAAATGGAATCTTTACTGTGTGAATAAGCATAGTAATTCTCATATAAAGATTTGTTGTTTAATTAGCAATAAATTATAAATTTACAGCATAGAATTTGGTACGTGGTTCATCATGAGCCCTGGGTAAGTAGTAGCTGCTGCAGTGAGTGAGGATGATGATGGTGATGATGATTTCTTGGATTCCTGATTTGGTCCTTCCATTCTTCTGTTTCATTAATATGATCTGACAAAACACAGAGAGACTGAGAGGCATTGGGAAGCAACAAGGGAGCATATTGGAAGTGACTCATACTTGTAGCTGTGCTTTAGAGGTATTGTATTGTTTCATGGCACATAATTGTCCCACCCACTGGTTTAATAAAAAGCTCTGATTGGCCAAAGGCAGGCAGGAAGTGTGGGCGGGGCTACCAGACTAGAAAAACTGAGAACAGGAAGCACAGAGCAGAATGCCAGAGAGAAGCCAGAAGAAGCAGAGGACAACTATGCTGCTCTAAAGAAAGGTACCTAGCCGCATGGCTGAACAGGAAGAATCATGGGTTAGATGAAGGGTACAGAGTTCGCAAGTGATATGCCTGGGCCTGAGGCCAATCAGCCCAAAACTATTATAAGCATCTGTGAGTCTGCGGGTCTGGGGTCTGCGGGTCTGTGGGTCTGCGGGTCTGCGGGTCTGCCGGTCTGTGGGTCCTAAACTTTGAGGTTAGGCCCGAAAGTCTGGACCAGAAACCTCTTACTACACTGTGCCAAGACCCATCTTTGGTTGGAGTGATGTCTTCTCAATAGTGATGGATTTTATAGACATAATTTAATTTCATAGACTATATTATTGTCTTCATTTTCAGTTAGTATACATTTATTACTATAATTTTGATATTATTATTCAGATATGGTCTCACTTATGTAGTAGTCTATGCTGGTCTCAGATTCACTGTGTGAATATGATCTTGAACTTCTGAATGTCCTGTTTCCAAGTGCTAGGATTACAGGCATGGCCACCAACACTCAGTTTTATGTGGTACTGGAAACCACCAGGCTTCATCCATGCTAGGCAAATAATGTACCACTTAAGATACATCCTGAACTTGTTCATCTGTTATCCCTGGAGTTGGTATGTATAACTACAGATCTTGTTATAGAGAAAGCATTCAGTAAATGCTGGTGAATGTTATTTTGTTGTAAACTGTTACAATGAATTTACTTCCTCTTCTTCAACAAATAATAAGTGAAAGCCTGCTGGTTGTCTTTTTATTCTAGAGCTGGAGGATACCAGGTAAACTAGAGCAAGGGCACTTCTGTCATCACAGAGATAAGGCCGTAGTGGCAGGAAAATCTGTTATTCCTACTTGTCTCCCAAGATTTTCCTGGCCATTGTGTATTTGTCGTCAAAATAAAAATAGGATTCAGCTTCAGAATGTCAGGGTAGCATCACCTCATGACAGCAACTAATTGGCTACTTAGCAAACTGTTATTGATGCTGCTATGTCTGCTCACTGTAGTAGGTGCTGGAGATAGAGCAGTAAGCAAAGCAAATGAGAAGCCCATCTTTGTGAACATTACAATAATCCAGGAGGCACACATTGATAGATAATTGAGAACATGATTTATGTGACAAACAGCGAAATTCTAAGTTGATGTTTAAAGGATTAGTTATTTTGGTAGAAGGGACATTCTAAGCATGCATCCAGTAAACATTTTTCTGTCTGCTTTGAGTTTGCATTTTCTTGTGTGTTAAACAGGAGCAGTTGGACATCATGGAGACAACCTAATAGAGAAGGTCATTTCAGTACTTCCTCAGCTTCCAGGCCACACCAACGATGTGATGGTCAACATGGCAGAGCTCACAGCTGTCCAGGCTGCAGAGGAAAACCAGGACGTGATTGCACCAGGCTGCCTTGCACAATCCAAGTAAAACACGTAGCTTTATTTTGTTTTTCTCTCCTGCTTGTTCCTCTTCCCTTTTTCTTATCTAAGACTGAATATATCGATAGAAAAGAAATGAATCTGTAATCCTAGCACTTGGAAGATGAAGGCAGGAACGTCAGGCAATCAAGGTCATCTTGACTAGTTAGCCAGTTCCAAGCCATCCTGGGCTACATGAGATCCTGTTTTTAAAAGAAGAAAGAAAGAATAAGTGAGTAAAATACTACTTAAGTAGAAAAAATTATAATGGGTAATATTTAGGAAAAATGCCGCCTTTTAATATATAAACAACTATACTCACTAAGCGTAGTATGCCAATGAGTATGGCATTTTATGGGAGTGCCATCAGACATCTGTGTGGATCTCCATTTGATAGATAGTTTTTATAGGAATTAAGTCTGGGATTCCACAGTTTCTCTTCATACTTGGCTTTCTCAGATGACTAAATGCAACCCACATAGTTATGAGTCAGTACCATATTTTATATTTAAATTATATGTCTTTGGGGATTACTGGGTGATATTTTTGTTTCAATGTATTTATCTTTTGTTTTTTCACACATTTTGAGAAATCAAAGAGCATTTGTACTTGAAGTCACACAGTGTTTTAAAAACAAAAGAACTTTTCTCTATACATGAAAATGAGAACTTACATAGTCACACCTTTTCAAATTTGTCCTTCATCTACAATTCTTAGGACAATTATTGGTTGGTTTTTAAATTTATTTATTATTTCTTATGTGTATGAGTGTGTTGCCTGAATGGTTGTATGTGTACCATGTCTGATGCCTGTGGAGGTTAGAAGGCATCAGAGCTCCTGGAACTGGAGTTATAGACAGTTGTGAGGTGATAAATGGGTGCTGGAACCAAACTGGTTCTCTGCAAAAGCAGTCAGTGCTCTTAACAAGCTGAGCCAGCTCTCCAGCCCCTGCTGTTTTTTAAATGTATTAGTAGTGAAATAAAAGTATTTTTTTCTTAAACTAGTTTGTATTTTTAAACAAAACAGGAAGTTTTGGCATGATTGCTTCAAATCTAAACAGTACCAGATACATTTGGAATCCCCTGTCATTTTGGAATTAACTTGTAGCATGTGACACTTTCAACTTTTCTTTTGATACCTAGTGTGGGAAGAAAAAACCAAAGTCTTGTTCTTGTACTCTGTGTGCATCTGTAAGCAGTGAGGAAGTAGAACAGCATCTTGCTGCTCTTCCCAAGGTCCCTGAGATTAGAGGGCCTCAGAAGCTAACGTTTAAGTGCTTTCTGTAAACTAAGAAATGTGAGGACACAGAAGAAGGTAACCAGCATTCCTGTCTTCATGGAACACTGTTTTTACTGCACCGGTTATACTCAGGCACGATAGGAAATGCGTAGCCATGACTTGACCTGAACTGTGCTGGTGGCCATTCCTACAGACGCTGACAGGTAAATACAAACAGGTTGACCTCATGGAAGAGTGGGCCTTGAGTTGATTGTGTCTCGAACTTTGGAGATAAGGTTCACATGAAAAGGATATAGAAAGAAGATGCTCAGGGCCTGAGGTGATGACCATGAAGAAGAGAGACATTTTTACAGGGCACCACTGTCATCAGCTCTATTAACATTTTCCAGAATATACTATTGTGTCACACTTGTCCACAAGCATCTTGTATTTGGGAAATCATTTTAAGTTTTACAGTAAAGCAATAAGAGAGATTTCCCCATTTTTCAAGTAAGGAAACTGAGGTAACAAGACAGTAAATTATATAGATGTAGAGCTAGAAATGCACCCAGAATGTCTGATTCAGAGCCACTGCCTTCCCATCTGTGCTATCTGTATGGGGCCCAGAGGAGAGGTAGGTTCTTGACCAGACTCAGGGACTCAATAAGACACAAAGTGAAGTCACTTCAATATTTAATACAAGAAGTCCTGCTGTTCATGGTAATTTTTATAGAATAACAGAAAAATTGCATATTTCAGTAAAATGGCTGTGTTAGAAATGTTAATAGCTAATCCAATGCAAGGTAGAATGTTAATCAAATTTTTGAAAGTGGAAATAGTTGTAGTCTGTGGAACAAGAACTCAGGAAAAGCCTCTTTGGGGCCTTGACATCAAAGAGACTTAATTTTAGCTGCTCCCGGTCTTTTAGTCATTCTGCTTAGCATGGGCCTATCTTGGCATTTGTTCCCATTGGGAGCTCTTCATGCTAAGTACTATGCCGAGATCACGTGGCATGGCAGGGAGGTGGATGTCTATAGACAACTGGAGTAATTTCTCAGAAGAGTAATAAGGTGCACTTAAGAGAGGACTTGGCATGCCACTTGTTAACTGATTTAATGCCTCTTAAATTTGTGAGCCATATTCCATCATCCCCATTCTAATCCCGTCAATTTTGTCATTTGACTTAAGGTGTCATGTGTAGTTAGAGAGGAGGTCTGGCTATAAGTCAGTGCTTCCCATTACCCATGTCTCTTTCATAGAAACCTAAAGTAATTAGAAAAAAGAGCAAGTAAGCTACCAAGAAAAGATGGTAAAATGAGAAGAATCTGGTTGACTGGGGCACAAAACAACATGCGACCTCTTATATATTCTACAGAGCAGATAAAGGAGTGAAAACACCCTAAGATCCTTAACAATGTCTCCACTGTGGCCAGTGCATTAGTCTTTCCAGCACCATTTTACATCGGGCTTATTTCAAGGCTTCAACTAGGCTCGTCCTAAAGTGCCTGACACCTGAGACCATGTTGGTGTCTGAAGACCTTGCTGCTGCCAGGGTCAAACTGGTTTGTGTGGCCTGTATTGCCACTGGAGCCACAGTGATGTCTGGGCCCAAGCTGCTACTGAGGCCATGTCTGAGTTCATGTTCCTGCTACAGCTAGGGTCTGTGTTACCATGTACATTGAAGTCATGCACATTGAAATCCAAGGGCCATGGTGAGTTGTCCCGCCCCTCACTGGCCCTGGGATAGCTGGCCCTGCCCCTCTCTGGACAGTGCAGCAGGAGGGCTGGACCTGCTCTGGACAGATTGGGCTGCCAGCTCACACACATACAAAAAATGACATGGGGACTCTTTTCATTATGAAAGCTCAGCCTTAGTTTTGGCTTGTTTCTAACTAGCTCTTATAACTTACATTAACACATATTTTTAATTCACATTCTTACACAAGCTCCTTACTTCGTATCCATTATGCACATCCTGGTTATTTCCATATGGCTGGATAGTCTGCCTTTCTTTTTCCTGGAGTTTTCTCTCTTCAGAAGTCCTGCCTCAACCTCCTGCCCAGCTATTGGCCATTTTTCTTTTTATTAAACGAATCACAGTGACACATCTTCACAACACTGCCCCTCCCAAAGAAGAGTTGCCCTCTCCCTCCTCCCCTCTAACCCCTCTATCCCTCACTGAGGATGTCCCCATCATTTACCAGGTGTGGGAGAGCTGGCCCTGCCCCTTGCCTGAGGAGGGTGTTCTTAGTGGCCCTGAAGGACCAGCTCAGCTACCACCCAGACCCACATCCTGGGCCTCAGGTTGGCCCGCCTTAACACCACCTACGACCGGCTGGAGAACATTAAGAGACTGGTACTGCAAAATGTTAACCAGGTTCTCTATGACTTCAAACAACAGCAAGATATCTGAGATGAGTTTCACTGAAGGTCCAGTGATAATGGAGTGCCAGAGGCTTTGAACAAGACCAAAGACTAATTGCCATAAACATTTTGTAGGTGTTGCTGATTGGTCAAAAGGGTATCCTATATGGCACACTGCAGTTCCCAGTGCCACTAAAATGAATAAAGAGGTGTTGAAAAGATGGAGGAGGAAGGTGGATTTTGTTTTTGTTTTTAATTAATTTGGGAGGTGGATCTTTTGGGAATGCAGCAGGGGTGAGGAGCAGATATGGAGGGACTAGAAGGTGAGTGGGATTGGAATGTGAAATTCCCAATAAAGACTATGTAGGTTTTTACCCCTCTTTTTTTTTTTTGTTCCCACCACCCAGATCCCAAATTAATAGACTGAAACTTATTCTTATAAATGCCTGTGCTTAGCTTGGCTTGTGTTTAGATAGTTTTTCTTAACAAATTATCCCATATGCCTTTTGTCTCTGGGCTTTTACCTTTCTCTATTCTATCTCTTTCTTCCCTTGTTACTCTGTAGTTGGTTGTGCTACTGGGTGGCTGGCTCCTGGTTTCATCCTCTCCTTTCCTTCTATTTATTTTCTCTACCTTCCAGCTCTGCTTATTTCTCTCCTGCCTAGCTATTGGCTGTTAAGCTCTTTATTAGACCATCAGGTGTTTAGACAGGCACAGTAACACAGCTTCACAGAGTTAAACAAATGCAGCATAAAAGAATGTGACACATCTTTTCACATTAAACAACCATTCCACAGCATAGAACACTGTAACACATCTTCAAGTAATATTCCACAACAGAATTATGTTTCAAAAGAGAGAAATGGGCATGAGGCAAGAAGCAGTGTCTTCTTTCTTGGGTCTTTGCTTTCTAAAAGTGACAAGTAAAGCCCTGGCTCCTTCTCTTTCCCTCTTCTTCCCTACTTCCCAGGACTCCTCAAATGACCGCAACAAGTAAGGTCAGTTCCAGGATGTGGTAAATATATTTCTTCATTGTCTCAGCTAAATTGAATCAATAAAATGAGGGCATTGCTCTAACATGACATCTAAACCTCTTCTTGTATTTTAAACAAGCCATCCTATCTAAGCTTCTACTGTGGTCTAGCTCTACCTCTGAGCACGTACTTAGGCTGTGTCCATTGATATGGGCTTTGTCTTTATTGGCGCTCTCTTCTTTTTCTCATTAGACTCTGAGTTTAAGTGCCACCCAAAGATGAGAGTGTGACGCCACATGTCAAAGATGAGTTATAGAGGAGTCTGAGTGAAGCAGAAAGCTTTAGTGAGGACAGGGCTGGAGAAATGATGGCCGTGGAAGCACATTGTAAAAGACACACAGATGCATACTGAGAACATTATAAACGGTAATTGAGAAAAATGGTGACTTCGTTTCAGTTGCTGGAAGGGTGAAAGAGTTAGCGTTGAATGATTTGTCCACAAAGAAGGGATTGAAATAAACCCCAGTTTTCCTAGCATACACCACATGTCCATCACAACAGCAATGAGCACTGCTACCTATGACAGCTCTTCAGAAGCTTCTCAAGGAGAGGAGTGAGGATCAAATGCAGAACAGATGGGTACTTGGCAACAAGTGTGACTGCAATGGAACTGTATTTAAATAGCAAGTTTCTAAGTGTGATATAAGCTTTTATAATACAAATGTATTGCTAATACAGTTTTCATAATAGGTTGTTTGCAATTATAGCCATTGAAGTTCCTGCCAATGCAAATGAGAGATTGAGAACATAAATAATTACAGCATAGCGTTGCCATCCCTGTCCACTCTTCCCTGGATTATGTGAAATATTTTTGGCATGAAGAATACAGAATCCTTTTTCTTATTGAGATGGATTTCTGTTCTTGGCCCCAAGCCCCACTCCTTGTAATCTCTTAAGACTTTCATCATCTTCAACCTTTAGCTGATTCTCCAACTGCATGAACTCCAACTGGTTCTGGCCTAGGGCTTCTCAATTTTCTGGCCACAGTGCCCATTTCACCTGTTTTTCCTATATTGTTCCTTGTGAAAGCCAAGAACTTGCAGTGGATTCCAAGACTGAGAGGCGCCTGGCTTCCTAGGTCCTCTCCTTCCCATTTCCTCACCTGCCCCTTTCCGGTTGCACCGGTTTTCTTGCTATTTGTTGTATATGCCCTGCAGTGTCCTCCCTCAAGTTCTTAGCTCCTGATGTTCTCTGCACTGGATTCTCCTCACACACTTGCTCCAAGTTTTGTTTCCTTTTCAGTAAGTCCCGCCTACTGTGGTATAGGCGGAGTTTTTGACAGGACCACTGGCTCCAAAATAAATGCACAGAGACCTAATATTATAAATGCTCACCTAATAACCCAGGCTTGTTACCCTCCAACTCTTACATTTTAAATCAACCCATCCTTATTTCTTTATTTGTTGCCAAGTGGCTCATGGCATGTCACCTCATTTTGTATTTGTCCTGCTTTCTCTGTGTCTGGTTGGAGACTCCTCTGGCTCTGCCCTTCTTCTTCCCAGCATTTTCTCTGCCCTGAAAACTCTGCCTAGCTATCAAACAATCAAATTTTTATTAACAATGAGAGCAACATATTTTCACAGTGTACAAGAGGATTATTCCATAGCACCATGGTCCTGCTGCATCATGGGTTCAGGTCCTGAGATGGTGAAGGGGTGAAGGCATGAAGAAATGAATTGTCTGACCACCAGATGAGTTTAAGACAAGCAGCTTGTCCCAAATATCTCCAGCTGTCTTTATTTATACATCAAAAACAAGCATGTCTTTCCATACTAACAGACAATTTTTCCCATCCTCCAACATTAACCTCTGGCAAAAACAAATATGTCAAATATGTGCCCCCCCCAACTTCTACATCAAAACATCTTTAAACCAAAACTAACACTTCTCATTTTACTAGCTTGGCCAAATACCAAGCCAGGTACATGCTTTCTTTACAGAATTCAAAAGTAATAAATAATATGAACACATTGTTAACAACAACAACATTGTTCAAAACTTAACAAAGTATATATACACAGGAAAATGGGTGATCTGCTTCTGATCCTGTCAGCACTGAATCAGAACAGCCCATAGGATCTGGAACACCAGCTCCCAAAAGACTTTAGGAAAAAAATATTTGAGGAAAATACCAGGGTTTCCAGAAATGGTTACATCTGTCCCTTGCATGACTGATAAAATTGTACTAAACTCTTCAAGAGAACCACAAGTGTCATGAGAGAAAAGAGCACACTGCCTACGCGGCCCTAGCAGTATTCTGCACTGTCCCAGAGTCACTGGTCTTTGCTGACTGAGACTGTCCCCTGGGTTTGGGGAACCTGTTGGATAAGTACTCATATACTGCTCTGAAACTAGGCTGCAGGGCTCCCAGCACTTTTCTCTTCGTCTTAGCACGCTGTATTTGCAGTTTCCCCTCAGTACTGCTCTTTCTAGTACAGGTGTCTATGCTCTAGTCTGGTGACTTCCTCTACTAGGGAGATGGTGAAACTCCCTAGCGGACAGATCCATGATAGTAGAGATACTTATTAGTTTATTCACCACTTTGTCCCATACCTGGAAAAGTACCTAGCACTGGAGATATTGGATAAAATATCCAAATGAGTGAATAAATGAACGGTGGTGAGTACCCCTTTTATATATCTAGAGCACGATCTGGAAATGGGGTGAGTTATGGACTTAGAGAAGGTTAAGCAAAACAACATAGACTTTCTAGATTATATTTGTTGAATATTAAAAAGCAGTCATTGCGTTAGCAAAATATTGTAAAAAAGAGGGCCACTGAGATGAGGAAAGAAACGGGAGAGATGGAAAAGGTGCTTGCCACCAAGCCTGACAACTTGAGTTAGATCCCATATGGTCAAAGTAGAGAATGGATTCCTGCAAGCTGACCTGTCGGCTGACCTTCTCATTAGTCACACACACACACACACACTGACAGAGTAAAAAATAAATGAAAAATAAAAATCAAAATGATAAAAGTAAACTGAAGTGCATACTTTAAACCAGTAATAGTATTTGCTGTGATCATCAAGGGTCAGACACTGTTAATTTCATGTTCTGTACTTTCCTGTAACTGTCAGGACACTATCACCACCAATGAGAATGATGCTTTGTGCAAAAATGTCTCTAGGCAGTGCTCATTACATTTAATAAGGGTACCATCCTGAATGTGGTCCACCACTGACTGAAACCTCATGTATGTTGTGTGAGTGCCTGGTGTCTCCATCTGGTTTGTTTAATAAAACCCCTGAATGTGACCATTTTGTTGTTTTGATACTCAGGCTGACCTAGTGCATGATTCATGCAAGGACTTAACCACTGAGCAGTGCCCCGTCTCTAGGCTAGTTGGGTATGTGTGTGTGTGTGTTTTGCTTTGTTGAGATTTTGTTTGTTTGCTTCTAGCAGCTACTTCTTCTCTTAATGCATTTCATTGACGTGCCACTTTAAAAGAATAATAAAAAAGCATTTAATGCCAGTTTTAAGATATCACAGTTTATTCAAAAGCAACTCTATAAAGCAGGCATTATTCTTTTGTTTATTTATTTTTATAGAAGATGAAACAAGAAAAGACTGGGGACCTCTGGGCTCAGCTTTATTTTTAGAAAGCAGAATTTATAAATAATTTATGAATTTTTGTCTCAAAATTAAAGAATAATAGTGCCCACTATGAAGTATTGAGATAATTGAAAATAACAGAGCTATAATAGGCTGGTTTTTGTGATGGAGACTCGTGTTTAACATATGTACTTTTCAGAATTCTGTTTGAATTCCATTTTAAGTAGAGGGGCTGTCTCTACTTGCTGACATACTGCCTCTGATGGAAGGAATGCACACCCTACCCTCTAAACCTCTTCCATACTGAGGAACTTAGAATGGCTTGTGGTCTCTGAGTTGTGAGATGACTGAACTCTAGGTCACTGAAGCTTTGGGATTCATAGTTTAAATGGAAACTATGGCTCCTGTACACAAGTCAGGTACCCTTTGAAGTTACTGGGGAAAGGAGGGCTGAAAAGACTGTGCAGCTGAACGACAAATAAGTGATTGGTCACGTTTACTGCCGAGAAAGAAACAAGCATCAACTCTGCAAATCTAACTCTAACCCGATTGCAGTCTGTACTGGGCTCTGTCCAAATCGTGCTGTAGAGACGGGAGTTACTCAGCAGAATGCCCAGCTTGCCCTTCGGCTATCTTTACCGTGCTTTCTCTTAGCACTTGCTGGCATTCTTGCTACATGGCTTTTTCCTGTATTTATAGTTATGGAGTTAATATAAAAAATGGGTGTGTGTGAGAGAGACATTTGTGGGTGTCCACAGAGGCCCGCAGACTGTGTTGATCCTCTGGAACTGGAAGTACTGGTGATTTCTGGATGAGCAACAGATGCTCTTAACCAGAGCACTACCACATTAGTTCTGAGATTTTATTTTAAGTACATATGAGAGTAGACACCGATTCCTTAAAATGATTCTTTCTTGTACTGTGTCTATGCCAGAGGCTGTGTGGGTTTTTTTTTTTTTATTTTGGTTGTTCTTTTTTCCTTCTTTTTTTTTTTTTTGGCTTCTGTGGAGTTCTTGTCTTCTAAAGCATAATGACTTTTTAGTCAAACCTTTAGGACTTGACCCAGGGCTTGTTTTTGTTATTTTTGTTTTGTTTTTTGAGACAAGATCTCTCAATGTATCCTTGCTGTTCAGGAACTTCTACATAGATCAGGCTGGCCTTGAACTCAAAGTCACAGAGATCCTTCTGCCTCTGCCTCCTGGGAACTGGAGCTAAAGACATCTGCCATCACACCCAGCTTCACCAAGGTATTTCCGATCTATCATGGTGGTAATTTTCTTCTCTGTGAAGAAAGTAGAGGAAATGACTTCTAAGGAGTGGTCTAAGATTCTCAGTCTAAGAGAGTGCCTGGTACATAGTAGATATAAAAAAAAAAAATGTGTGAGCTGAATAAAGCCCCAAATCAGAATGTTTAATAGGAAGAAAATAATAGTCATTATACTTTACTATGATTATACACACAGACTAGGAAGCACAGTTATCCTGCCGTGCAGTTACTGTTAAGTCTCTTCGTGGCTCTCCTCCCCTTTGGGTAAACACTTTGGAGTTGGAGGGAGTCTATGGATCTGCTTTGTCCTTACTGTTTTAGCCCCTTCTTTCCTCCCACATGCTCATGCTATTGTCTGCAGCTGCATTCAGTGCTCAGGTGCTCAGTGCCTGGCCTTCCAACCTGAGGCCTTCTTATCTGCTTTCTCCTTTGTGCCTTCATAGTGAATAGTGCCTTTTGTTTTTCTGTAGTAGCTCAGATTGGATGATTTGTCTGTCTGTCTATCTATCTATCTATCTATCTATCTATCTATCTATCTATCTATCTATCTATCTACCTATCTTTCTATTTATCTATCATCGATCTATATCAATCCATCAATCGAGACAGGGTCTTGCTGTGTAGACCTGGCAGGACTCACAAAGACCTGCCTACTTCCAGAGTGTTGGCGTTAAAGGCAGATGGTCTCTTTATGGATGACCTTATAATCACTAGTTTAAATGCTTATTAGAGAAAAGTGTACCCAACCTTTCCATTTTTTATGTTATTAAGCCCTAAAGAAGAACCCATAAGGTACTGCTGGCAGACTATGACCATCCATGGGCCCAGGATGGTGACATTCAGTTAAAGCCAAAGTGCTTATGTTCCATTGCTACCTTTATTACAAAATTTACTACGTGACAAGTATAAATATAAAATAGGAAGAGGGATTTGGAAATTTTGGTCACATTTGAGGGAGTCCCAGAGGAAAATCTTTTTTATCTGTACCTAGACCATTCTATTGTAGGTTCTTAATAAATATTAACGCCTGTCCTAGTGACATATGTGTCCTCTACTCCCAGATACTCATGAGGCTGAATTAAAAAGATGCAAATTTTGAGACCTGTCTGGACCATTGAATGAACTCAGGATTAGCCTAGGCCACTTAGTGTTTGCACATATCCTAATTGATTTTATAATAATAACCAGGGACAAGATATTGGGGCAAGAGCTAAAACATCATAGAGACAGAGAAACAAGCCACAGCCACGTCTCACCTCGCCAGCTCCTCAGTGGAAAGGGGAATATCCTGTTTCCATGAATCCTCAGACTGAATGGGGAAGCAAAGACACCTGCAAGGCTGAAATGGAAGTGGGACCGAGCTCCTGCCTCTTCCCCTTATATTCCTTTCCCTGCCCAGCCATATTACTTCCTGTCTCAAACTTCCTAGTGCTGGGATCAAAGGCCCATGTGATTCCCAAGTACTGGGATTAAAGGAGTGTGCCACCACTGCTTGGCTCTGTTTCTCATTTGTATTGGATGATTCCGTGTCAGTTCAGGGCTGGTCCTGAACTCACAGTGATCCAAATGGATCTCTGCCTCCTAAGTGCTAAGATTAAAGGTCACTGTCTGACATCTATGACTAACTGTGGCTGGCTCTATCCTCTGATCTTTAAGCAAGCTTTGATACACAATATATCACTACAACTTAGTGAGATCCTGTTTCAAAAAGTCAAAAGAGGGCCAACGATGTAGCTCAGTGGCAGAGGGCAGCTTCCAACTCAATCCTCAGATTAATTTGGCATTGTATATTCCAAGTGATTCTTCAACAATGCAATAAGTTGTTAAGGACCCTTCTGTTGCTCTTAGAAGTAGCCAGCTATCTCTGACAAGAGTCACCAAGCCTTGAGTGACTTGATATTTGGTTAGGGAAGGGTCATAGTGGATCAGCTAGCTGCACCCACACTCCTTTAATCTCCTTGAAAGGATT
This sequence comes from Phyllotis vaccarum, assembly GCA_033318265.1. Taxonomy (NCBI): domain Eukaryota; kingdom Metazoa; phylum Chordata; class Mammalia; order Rodentia; family Cricetidae; genus Phyllotis; species Phyllotis vaccarum. The sequence goes on from JARWLC010000001.1 coordinate 98,487,236, forward strand.
TCTCAGGCCCCTTACCCCAGATACTCTAGCTCAATACACTTTAATTCCATTCTCTCTGGCTACTTTCTTCCTGCATGGCAGTCCCTGGAGCACATCCTCAGCTTCCTCCTGACCTCCCTTAGACCAAGCACAGTTGTCCTTCCCAAACTGCTGTTTGTGTCCCCTGTTAGATCTGGCTCCAGAAGCCAGAGCTGCTTCACGAAATCCATCTGCAGGAAATGCTGACATTTTGAAAGAATGATGAAGGAACTACTGGTTTCCAGTTTCAGGGGTCTACTTCATATCTCCTATATTGTAATTTTTTCACTTTTACTGAGATCAAGGTTGAAGGGTATGTTTCTTGAAGCTGAATAATTTAAGAGAGAGCAGTAAAGAGTAAAGATGACTACTGAAGTCTGAGTGATTATTTAGCTTTTCAAGCTCATGCAGATGGAAGCCATTATTTTTCCAAACAAACCATGACTCAGCTTGCTCTGTTTAAGGCTAGTTAAGATGTTTGTTCACTTCATTGCTGCTGCTGTTGTTATTGTGTTTCTGTTGGAATATTGAGCCTGGTGACACAGATCTCGTGAGTAAGCTTAGCTTCCCTGCACACCGTGAAGAAACCATTTCCCCAAGTTTAGTCATAAGATGACAGTGTGCGTTCATGGCTCAACCCCAGCCTCTTAATTACATGCTTTCTACTTGATTGAGAAGTACTATGACTCAACATTCAGCCACCTTTTAAGAATTAAGGCTGCCATCTTTGTATTTTATTTGGTGATGAATATTTCCTGTTTATTTCTAGTAGACGGAATCTGACATTTCATACTTGCCAAACCAAGTCAACTTCTAAAATTTCATTAAGAGCTGAGTAATTGCGATGAATAAAGAGCCAGGAATGAATGGAAAGGACCGTATCTTCATGCAAGAAGTCTTTTGAAAGATTTTAAGATGGTATCTATAGCAGATTGTGATTATTATCTTATAGTCTTCAAATGTGGTCATCTGTCAAAATGCCGTTAGTTTTAGAGATACAAGATAGCTTATAAAAACATGCACTTGTATGCATTTGGCATTTTACATAGTTACTCATAATATATAAACTAATTACATTTCATAGCAACACAGTGGATCTTTTCATAAGACAAACATCTACTGTTTTATCATATACTTCAAACAATGAATTGTAACAAAAATACATTTCAGTAGCCACAATGAATTAAAATTTATGCCTGGAAAATATGACTTAAAAGCAGAGGATATGGTAGAAAAGTGCTTAACCCATATGTTACAAGTTTGTGGGATATCTTTTTGTTGATTCTGTTACTGTCTTTAAATTATGGAAGGGAAATATTTTTAATAAAAGAAATAACAGCATGGGACAGTCACTCACTCATCAGTTGATGTACTTTGGAGAGTAAATGTGAATTTGGAAGACCAAAATATGATGGAGATTTATCCTCAGATGCTGGATTCTTGCTCTGGCTGCTGCTGCCACTGCCTCCTTCCCCTTCTCCTCTTTGTCTTTTACAGAATTATGTACAATCAAGCTTAACATATGGAGTTTATAGGGACATGGATTCAAATAACAATGAATCAACTATATAACTTGGGAAAACTTGCCCATTTTCCTATTTTTATAAGCTCAAGGACAATTTTGTTAGAATTTAAGAGAAAACCCTCCTAAATAGACAAGCTGTCAATCTCAGTAGCTGCTCAGAGGAGGAAGATGACGCACAGGAAGAGGAAAAACCATGTTATTTGAGTTAGGGCCATGGAATTCAGGCACAGGACAGAAAAGCAGCCACATTGTTGGGGACAGATCTTTAGAGAAAGTGTAAGAAAGCCCACAGCACTACAGAAAGCACACTCAGGCTCTGGCCAGCATCCAACAGGAAGAGACAGAAAAAGAAAATGGAAAAGAAAGGCAGGGAGACCCAGCAGGGTCTTGTGGTGGCTTTCAGGGACTCCAATTAATTTTCTTAAAGAATCTTCTTTATTTAAAAACTGGGGTTGTGATACTCTGGAGAATTATTCAATGAGATAGTCATATTGCCTGTGACATAGTTCTCAGTAAATAAAAATAACCTTATACTTCTTAGAAATACAATGTCCCAGGGAGATCGAGTGAATTATTCAGAGGCACAGATAGCTCATTGTTACTTGGCATTTTAGAATTGTGTTCTAATGCCTGTTAAACTTCTTTTATTATTGAGAGACGAGATATGGAATATACAGGATGTGGCTTAGTACTATACCCCAGATTTGCCTATCTAAGGTCAGAAGTTCCAATCCTTATCACTTAAAATAATAACTAAAAACAGGAACTTAGATAAGTGGTTTCACTTTGTCATTTTTAAGAATCAGAAACTAAAAGATGCTTTCCTATCCTTTCTAAGAATACAGTGAACATAAAGTAAGAACAGGATTAGAAATGACCTCTCTAGGCAACATAGACTGTGGTATTTTATCTTTTTATTTAAAAATAATATATATACTTATATATTATAGCATATAATATATAATTATATATAATTTGAAAACCTAGGCAGTTAAAAGATATTTCTCTGTATGTTCATGTGTGAGAGTATAGTGTGTATATCCACGGCAGGCATGCAGAGGTCAGAGGGCAACACTCAGGGCTCATCCAGACCTTCTACTTTGAGACATGTTTCTTGTTTGTTACTGTGTATACCAGGCTAGCTGGCTTAGTCTTCTGGGATTCTCTTGTCTCTAACTCTCATCTTGCCATAGGAACATTGGTATTACTAGTGATCCTTTGTGTTACTTTTTGCCAAATGGGCTAACTATATTCTGTTTTTGTCCTGAAAATGTGAATGCGGTTGAGCTAAAACACTAGTGAACACATTTGTTTTTGGAAGGACCTTTCAAAATAACATAATGTCCAGGTTGTGGCATGGTTACTCTTGCTGTTCTTAGATAGATCTACAGCAAGAGACAGTAAGTGAACACTGTGCAGCTTATTTTAAGTTCATTCAAGTTCCTAAAAAGACTGTTGCAGAGAAAGCAGCTATAATTGTTAAAGACTTGTGCCAATGATCACTGTCTCAGTTAGGGTTTCTATTGCTATCAAGAGACGCATGGCCATGGCAACTCTCATAAGGAAAACATTTAATTGAAGTGGCTTATAGTTGAGAGGTTTAGTCGATTATCATAATAGTGGGATATGGTGGCATACAAGCAGACCTGGTGCTAGAGAAGGAGCTGAGAGTTCTACATCTTGATCCATAGACAACAGGAGGTTAATGGAGACACTGAGCATAACTGGAGCATAGGGGACCTCAAAGCCTGCTGCCAGAGGGCCACAATTTCTCCAACAGAGTCACACTTCCTAATAATGCCACTCCCTATGAGCTTATGGGAGAAAATTACTTTTAAATTATTAAATCCCACTCCCTGGCCCCCAAAAGCTTATAACAATATTATAATATCATGATGCAAAATACATTTAGTCCAATGTCAAAAGTCTCCATAGTCTATCACAGTCTCAGCAGTGTTTAAAAGTCCAAAGTTCAAAGTCTCTTCTGAGATTCATGCAATCTCTGAGCTACATGTACTTTATAAAATAAAAATTAAAAAGCAGGTCACACACTTTCAATATATAATGGAACAGGGTATACACTACCATTTCAAAACAGAGAAGGGAGCGTAGTGAGAAAATACTAGACCAACACAAGACTGAAAACTGGCTGGACAAACTCCAAACTGCATCTTCATGTCTGATGCAAAATGCTCCTCAGATCTCCAACTCCTTTCGGCTTTGTTGACTACAGCACACTTCTCTCTTGGGCTGGTTCTACTCTCTGTTAGCAGATCTCCTCATCAGGTATCCCATACCTCTGGCATCTCTAATATCTTGGAGTCTTTAAGGCAATCTGGGATTCAACTTCACAGCTTTATTTAATTGCCTCTCTAGACCTCCATTAAGGGACACCCCTAACACATGTCTGGCCTTAGTCATGGAGAGAGATTTCATAACTTTTTTCTTCTATCCTTGACTCTGAAACCAGAACCATATGGATGAAGTTACCATGTTCTATTGCTTGCTGAGGGCTGGAACACGGCCCTCTTGTTCAAATATATTGGTATTAGCTTTTTGTGATAGTCTCCTTCCCTGCTGAAGCTTGGCTGTCTTGGAACTTGCTCTGTAGACCAGGCTGACATCAGACTCAAGAGATTTGCCTGCCTCTGCCTCTGGAGTGCTGGGATTAAAGGCATGAACCACCACACCGAGTTCTAAGCTTTTCTTTAATTTCTTTTCACAAGTTGGAAATTTAGCTGAGGTCACCACTTTATTTTATTTCTTAACTGTCTATCATTTTGAACATAGGACTTAACTCTGTTTCACTTCCTGCTGCTCCTTTTCTCCTCAAATTGTATGTTTGTTTGTTCAGCTTCCACCTTTTTATTATAAATTTTCATTAGAGTGAACACTAGCACATAACAGTCATGACTAGGCTCTTCTAAGATTTTCTCTGCCAATGGAATTAATCCAAACTCTCCACGTTAGCTTCAGGAAGACTTTTTCAGACAAGGGCAAAAGTAGCTATATTCTTCAAAATATAAGAATGATCTCTAGGCTACATTATTAATAATTGTCTCCTCACACCTTTGATCCAAGTCCCAACAGTTCAAATAACTCTTAGTGCTGCCATCCTCTGTGCTCTTACTAGTAAGAACCATTAAGCAGCACTTAGAGCAGTATCCCACTGCTTTCCTACCCTAAAGTACCAAAGTCCATATCACTTCGGATCAAAACATGGTCAGGCCTATTGCAGCAATATCCCGGTTCCTGGTGCCAACTTCTGTCTTAGTTAGGGTTTCTATTGTTATGAGGAGACACCAAGATCGTGGAAACTCTGAAAAAGGAAAACATTTAATTGGGTTGGCTCACAGTTTAGAGGTTTGGTCCTTTATAATCCTGGTGGCACATGGCAGCATGCAGATAGACATGGGGCTAGAGAAGGAGCTGAGAGGTCTACGTCTTGATCTTCAAGGAACAGGAAGTGAACCGAGACTATGTAAGACCTCAAAGCCTGCCCCTACAATGACACACTTCCTCCAGCAAAGCCACACCTACTAGTGCCATTCCCTATGAGTTTATGGGGCCAACTACATTCAAACCACTACAACCACTATCCACTGAACAAAATCCATTAACTGATAAGGTCCAAGAGCCGTACTAATCTATGCTTATAAAGAATGAATTTAGAGATCACTCTGATACTATATATTCAGCAAAATAATCCGAGTGAGGAATGAGTTTATCTCTGTGGCCCTTGAGCTCCCAGTTCTGACCAGACTTACAGTACCAGATATGTGTTTCCTCCTGTGAAGCAGACCTTATATCCAATCAGAAAGCAGTTGGTTACTCTGTAGTGTCCTTGCCACTGTTGGACACGTGTTCCTAGATTACCACACTGATCATTACTGTAGCTCACAAGGGGCACAGCTGGGTAAAACTGTTGGTTATTCTCTGCCCCACTCCCAGAAGTATGCAGAATACCTTCTAATACTGCCAGTGCTAGCCAACAGGGAGGAAGGGAGCTTTCTGACTAATGACAAATTGATTTCTCCATATTTTCAAGTTCTGCTTCTAGGGCATATAGAACCCACTACTGCTGTAACAGCAGTGCAGTATGGGATGGGTGGATATCACACTGCATCTTTACTTGGCGGCAGAATTTGGCAGTGTTATATACATGGTGCTTTTTAGACATACAAAGCAAGGCATGCAGAGTCATAGAAGCATTTACCCAAATCCTAGAAAGCTGCTGGGGCCTGTCACTGTGTAATAGGGCAGGATCTCTTACAAAGAGGTCCTAAGTGGCCATTGCATGAAGCTGTGATGGCAAAGCCTAAGGTACTGTGGAGACATAGAACTAAGCATCATCCACTGAGGAAATAGAAGGGAGCCAGTCCATGAGAAGAGCCACATGTACTGTAGGCTGTATTATAAGCATCAAAACAAAAGGGGTGGGGCTGCTCAAGTTCACTGAAGTCCAGATGATGCTACCACAAGCCCCATGTATTAGACAGGGAGTTGTAGGGTTTGGTATTCTCTGCTGGTTTGGGGTTTATGTAAGTTTAATATTTTCTTGATAAATCCTCATTCTTTCCTTTTGGAATGTGCCACTATAAATGGAAATATGTGATTTGTTTTTGATTTTGTGTGATCTTACTTTACCTGAGTTGAGTCTCAGAAGACTTTGGATTTGGGGCATTTGAACAGTATTAGAACTGTTAACATTTGGAAGATGTTTTACAGATGAACTAAATGTATTATGCATTATAAAACATTCATGGATATTTGAGGACCAGGGGTGGAATGCTAAGGTTTAGAAGTGATATATTTGGGCACTGAGTTGATAAGAAGTGGATTTGTGATGGTTACTCTTGATTCTCAACTTGAGACTTAGAATCATACTGAGAGATGTGTCTGTGTTAGTGTTTCAGTTGAGTTTAACTTAGGAGGGAAGAACCATCTGAATGTGAGTGGTAGAACTAGGTCCCCGACTGAAAAAACGATACAGTGAGCCGAGACTGAATATTCAAGTCTCTGTGCCATGACTGAAGACATAGTATGGCTAGTTACTTCATGTTCCTATTAACATGTCTCCCCTGGAATGATGAACTGTATTTCCTTAATCCCAAATCCCAAATAAATCTTTTCTCCCTTAAATTACTTCTTGTCATGTACTTGGTCATAGCAGTGAAAAGCAGTAACTGACATTGTATGAATTTGATTGTCCTAAATATAGTAATCTAGAAATGCAAGTTAGTCCATGGATATTTGCTTGGAAAACTTAAGATGGTCGTCTTTGATAAGAAGTTTTTGTTAGAGGAGCTGGAGAGATGGCTTAGTACTTAAGAGTACAAATGCCTCTCCCAGAGAACCCGGGTTTAATTCTCAGCACCCACATGTTACTAACAGTGGTCTGTAGTTTTAGTCCTGGGGGATCCACTGCCCTCTTCTGACCTGTGCAGATGCCTCATGCACATGGTACATAGACATAAGTGTAGGCGAACCACCCATATATATAAAATAAAATAGTTTAAAAAGAAAACTTTTTAGGGACTGGCAAGGTGGCTTAGCAGTTACAGGTGCTTGCTACATAGTCTGATACCCTAAGTTCTATCCCCACATCAGAGGAACTCTTGAAGGTTGTCTTCTAACTTCCAAGCATGTGCTGTGATATGCACACACAATGATGCATTTATACACACACACACACACACACACACACACACACACACACACACACACCCCACACCATATTATCACATGCACACATATAGACACAATGTAATCATGAAATATGTTTAGAATTGGAAGTAAGCATTGTGAATTCAGACAAAACTGTTTATATCAACAAAATGGTTTTCAAGGAAACAAGACCATTTGTGTTTTCGTGTTAGGACTCTGTAAGTCTGTGCTTCTTCTGAGGTGTTTTAGTACATGGGAGTTAGAGAGTATGAAGCTGGAGTGGGTATATGTGTACAACTAGGAATTTATGAGTAAGAACATTTGATAATTAAGTGGATTTGTCCTATGTATTTAACACTTGAGCATATTGAGCTGTGGAAGACTCCACTGTAAGGTGTTCAATCATAGTCGGAATGCAGCAGCATCAACACAGTTACTTAAATTTAGGGAGTCAGAAGAGAGCTTTACATCTTCATTATGTGAAATCTTTTATTGAGTTTGGGAAGTCATTGGTATTCCTATCATAAATGAGATAGGGGAGGAAAGTGGAGAATTGATTATATGCACAGACTTACACAGTTTGCAATATAGTTTATTTAATGTTTATTGAGAGAACTTCTACAGACTTGGCCTCATTCTAGGTAATGAGATATTTGCAATGAGTCCGAGTCCCTGCCTGCTCTGAGATGCATGAGTATGGATTGCAACAATTCAACATGGAAACATAAGTCTAGTGATAGTATAAAGATCAGCTAGGTCAGTGAGGTTTAGTGAGGAGGCAAGAGTGGGCTAGTATAAGATACTGGGATGATTCATCACTGTTTATACAAGGTAGTAAAATACCTCTCTGATAAGGTGGCATTTTAGGAGAGACAGGTGGTGGGGGCATGATTTTAGCAAGAAATTCTTGAGAAAGAAGAGAAAGAAGTCCTATGCTTAAAAGGCTAGTACAACAGGTCATATATTTGGACTGGGTGATAGGGACAGTATTTAGAATCTCAACCTAATTTTATTTTGACTCTAGAGAGTGCATTTTAATCACTTCTGTAAGCTAATGGGCAGTTGCAACATTAGTTAATTCACTGTAATCTTGGAGATGCTCTGTATTAATAAGATGTGTATTCTCACGGAAAGGAAGAGGGTAGTAATGCTCTTACTCTGGAGCTTCTTCTACAGAGTGATGCTCTACGCTGGAAACCTGAGTCTGGGGAGAGGTACTTTTGATGGGAAAAGATAGGGTGTGATTGTGAACCATAATTTTTGGTAACTGAAAGTGTAATTCTCTGGTCAGCATTCTTCAGTGTTTAGAGAAATTGGGTATTTAAAAAAAAATCCCATAGCAAGTAGTCCCACTTTTGATAATAATAAAGACTGTCTTTGTCTTATCTTTGTATCATTAGAAAGGAGCACAGGTATTACACGTCTTACATGTATGACTTTGTTCCTTCTAAAATGCCCCCTTTCCTGTTTGTAACTGTGACATGATAATCCTCTGTGAGCCTTCTTTACCTTTCCCCTCCTATGTTGAGTTGAAGCTTCTTCCTTTGGCTACATTTAGAGCTTATGTTTGTTGTTTATAGTAGAAATTATTCTCTCATCCCTATCCTTCCCAATAGGATTACATTCACCTATTTACTCATCAATTATAACTCATATCACATTTTTTGTAATGTTTTTACTTATGTGTTATAAATATGTAAGCTTCCAGATTTTAAGTCATTGAAAGTTTATATGTATTCCAACCACTTATAGGGTGTGCCATATACTTTGCCCATTGACTTAATTAAACTTAGGGATAATAGACACACTGTTTCTTAGGGTCTTTTAGAGGAGCACAAAGACTGAACATATAATTAGAAAAAGGGCTTATACATTTGCAGACTTGGAGTCTCACAATATCTGTGAGCAGATGGAAAGCTAGAGGTAGCTGCTCTTTTGAAGAATTTGGATGCCTCAGAACAAGATAGGGAACCAGGGAGGGGCAAGGTCTAGCCCAAGGCCTAAGATGAAGGTGCAGAAGCTTCCTGTAAGTCTCTGATCTGAGTCTGCATTCAAAAGCTGAACATAGAGTCTTATGCCTATAAGCCGTGGAATCAGCAACAGATTGCCCACACTTAAGAGCCAAGCCCAGGCTCTCAGCATCCCTCTGCTTCCATTGCTAGTTTCACCCAGAGCCCAAAATACTGGGCATTGTCACCCACATTCAGTCAGGTCTTCCCTGCTCGGGTTACTGACTATCTGGAAACATCCTCACAGATATTGAGAAATGTACTTTATTGATTTTCCATGCATCATTCAGTCTGTCAAGTTGTAGCCAAGATAACCATCAGAGGAGTTATAGTTTTGAGTGTTTAAAGATGTTACTTCACTATGGAAAAGTAGGTCATAATAAGAGCTACTGCTCTATTGAGAGGTTAGTGTATGAGCTATTGGGGTTTAAGTAGAGAAAGGACAGAAGTCATCCTTGTTTCCTTTATATGGAGTTTTGAAAACATTACTACAAATGTGTATACTTGGCTTTGTAACAGCAGCCTTCCGGAAAGAACACTGCACTCATTTATAATGGGGACACAGCATGGTGGATGGGACAGAGAGCTATTGGGAAGTGAACCCAGATGAGAATGCACAATGCAGTGCTTGGGGCTGCTATCAACAGATAATTGTAAAGGCTTCCATAAGTGCTGTCCTTCCAAGCAAAGGCCTGGAGTGGAATACTTGAGGACCTGCTTCTGAGTGCAAGCCCTTATTCTTATTCAGTAGGAAGTCTGCCGATTAGGAAGTCTATTGAGAATCCATACAAGCATTCTCATTAAGGATTTTTCTGTGCTTCTCAGACAGTATGCTGTCTCAAGTTGACACAGTACTTGTAATTATTGATTAGTCGTTTTTAGCCATACGTTTTATTTTGGCTTATATGACATTCGTGTTTCTTCAGCAATGAATTGCACTGTGAACTACTTTCAATTGAAATATCTCAAAAAATACCTAACATAATTTTCTCATATTTTCATAGAACAGTGTAGCCTTTTTCCTCTCTTATATCTATTCTGTTGTCCCCTTAATTCCTCAATATTTTGGCCATTAAATGAATTTGCTATCCTGTATCGAGTTATCTCAGTGGGACTGACTGTATTTGGGCTTACAAGAAACATGCCAACATGTTTCCCTTCTAGTCCTTTCCATTTCCCAATAAGAGTTTGTTCTAAGCTCTTTTTGTGCTTCCACTGTAGTGACGCCCCAGCCAAGGCCCTGTGGGAAGCTTTACTGAACACCAAGCACAAAGAGGCAGTGATGGAAGTCCGGAGACATCTAGTGGAAGCAGCCAGCAGAGAAAATCTGCCCATCAAGATGAGCATGGGTAAGCCTCTCTGTCTACTTCTAGGGGAGCCATGGTAGGCTGAGGAAACGTCTCTAACCTTCTCCTCAACTGTGGCCACCCCAGCCAAATGCAAATGCAATCAAGATGAGAGTATTGACTATTTTGTAAAGTATTGACAAGGAGAAGGAATATGTACACACTGTTCCTGGTGCTCAACAGCAACTATTTTTCTATGTTTCAACTTGAAAGCTCCAGGAGAGTTTTTGAGTATGAGAAATAAGTTTTTTACTTTCCTACTTGATGTAGAACTGTAAAAGTTGCTCTGGACTGCTGTCAGCTAATTCTGTTCTATACGTACTTCCCCCCCCCCCCCCCATGATAGATGAATGTGCTTTCATCAGTTTTGAATCAATGACTGAGCCGTTATAAAAACCATCAATTGAATATAGGCAGACAGGCTACCCTGTCCCTTGTCTTCAGTGATCACCCTGCTAATTGTCCTCTAACATGGTTGAGCCTTGTTCACCAAGAGAATACATTGCTCATTTTTTTTCTCATTTTGCCCCCATTCAGCTTTCAAGCTTTCACATTGGTTTTACAATAATATGACTACCATAGAATTTATATCTTAAATGGCTTTTTTCTTTTGATCAAAAAGCAAGTAGCAGAAGCAGTACTTTGATTTTAGAAAAAGAAGTTTGCCTTTTCAGTTTTTGTCTGTTTGTGTACATATGAATGTATGGTGTACAGGCACGTGTATGTGCAGGTGACATATCTGTGCTCTCAGAGATGCCAAAGAATAACGTCAGGTGTTCTGCTCTGTCACTGAGGCTGGAGCTCGGCTGGTGGTCAGCACACACCCGTTGTCTTCCTTGGTCTCTTCTAACAGCACTGTGTGTATGCTCATGCTAGGGTCTGTTGGGCAGTCTGTCCTCCCTCCCTCTCCCCTCCCTCCTTCCCTCCTCTTTCCTTTCTTTCTTCTGTGTGTGAGTGTGTGTTTTGAGATACGGTTTCTCTGTGTAGCCTTGGCTGTCCCAGAACTCACTTTGTAGACCTGGCTGGTTTCAAACTCAGGTACTTTCTTGCCTCTGCCTCCTGAGTTCTGAGAATAAAGGTGTGTACTGCTACCACACTGGCTCAGGCCTAGTTTTTTATTTTGTTTTGCTTTGTTTTTAAACATAGAATGTGTCACAAAGTTGCATATCTGCCTTGCACAGGGACCATGCTCATCTTCAAATTATTACCATTTATATTATCACTCAGGTTTAGTATATGTGCTGCTGAAGCAAGCACCCAAGGCTTGGTTTGTTGTTATTGTTGTTTTTATGTACGGCTGAGATCTGAATTCCAGTCCTCATGCTTGCACAGGATACCCACTGAGCCATCTCTCAATCTTCACCCTGCTTTTACATTTTTGTTTTTAAAATATGACAATAATTTAGAATATAGAAATATTTTAATAGGGCTAGGAAATCTAACTTATAGGTAGAGTTTACTTATAGAAACATGTGAAAATGTATTTTTGCTGTAATGATAAAGTTTCTTTGTCTCTTGTAGTACTTTCTGGTAGCTAGTAACCCTTCGTATGTCCTAGTAGATGGGGAATGAGCATTGGTCTGAGTGTCAGCTTGAAGGAAGCCAGAGTGGACGTGGAAACAACTTCTAGCATGTCTGTGAGGCAGTCGCTAGGTTAAGGTCATTGAGGTAGGAGGAGCCATTCTAATGTGGGTAGCTGCACATCGCTGGGGCACGGCCTAGACTGAGGGGAAAGGAGAAAGCAGGGTGGGGGTCAGCCTTCATTGCTGTCTGTTTCCTAACTGCAGATTCACTGTGACCAGCCATCATGCCACCCTGAAACTGTGAGCCAAAATGATCCCTTCTTTAAGTTGCTTCTGTCAGGCATTTAGCCACAGTGAGTAGGAAACTGACACAATGCAGAAGCACAAGTTCATTGGCTAAGTTCTCAGTTAATTATGGGAACAAACATCAAGTATCAAGATGAACTAGAACACACTTTGAAAGTAGAATGTAAATGAAGCCCGGAGGAAACAGGTTAGAGAGCATGGCCTGAAACCACAGTCCTAACTTTTAGTGTGTTTGGTGGCTGTAGATGACAGTACCCAGGAATGGAAGAGTGACATGGTCGGAAAGCACCTGAGGAGCCTGCTCCTCTCCTCAGCGTTCCGCCCTATTGAACATGACAGCACCGGGTTTTTAACACAAGGACCAAAATATTGACCTTCAGTTGCCTGTCTCTGAGAAGGAGCAGGCCTGGGATCCAGATGCAGACATCCGATGTCTATAGGATGCCCTGGTCCTTTCCAGACAATGCAGAACCTGTTTGGAGTAGAAATTGCTGCTTTGAAACCACCCTGATGTTTGACTATTAATTCCAGTTTCTGACTTTATACTTTCTATTTGCTGTCTTCTTTCCTCTTTCTTTTATTCTCTCTCTTTTTAGCATATGAACTCTGTGATATGTGTATATGTATGTACATGCATGTTTGTACATGTATTTATAGGTATTATGCATACGTTGTGTATCTTGCTCCATAACTTCTCACATTATTTACAAAGTCAGGTTGTGCAGGAATCTCTTTCCACTTCATGAGCATGGTAATTACATGCTAGGCTTAATGTGGTTGCTAGGGATCCAACCTTGATTCTGTATGACTCTAGTTGATTTAGCAAACACCCCCACCCCCTGCCAGGCAATTGGCTGGCCTTGAGCAGAATCCTCCTTCCTTAGCTTCCTCAATGCTGAGATGCACCTCCACGCTGGGCTCCTTGCCTTGATCTTCTTTCTACAGCCCTGTATGGGATACTCCCGAGTGTGTCTAGTTGGGAGTCCCTTACTCAGTACAGTGACCCCTGTATGGGATACTCCCGAGTGTGTCTAGTTGGGAGTCCCTTACTCAGTACAGTGACCCCTGTAGGAGATACTCCCGAGTGTGTCTAGTTGGGAGTCCCTTACTCAGTACAGTGACCCCTGTAGGAGATACTCCCGAGTGTGTCTAGTTGGGAGTCCCTTACTCAGTACAGTGACCCCTGTATGGGATACTCCCGAGTGTGTCTAGTTGGGAGTCCCTTACTCAGTACAGTGACCCCTGTAGGAGAGACTCCTGAGTGTATCTAGTTGGGAGTCCCTTACTCAGTACAGTGACCCCTGTATGGGATACTCCCGAGTGTATCTAGTTGGGAGTCCCTTACTCAGTACAGTGACCCCTGTATGGGATACTTCCGAGTGTATCTAGTTGGGAGTCCCTTACTCAGTACAGTGACCCCTGTATGGGATACTCCCGAGTGTATCTAGTTGGGAGTCCCTTACTCAGTACAGTGACCCCTGTAGGAGATACTCCCGAGTGTGTCTAGTTGGGAGTCCCTTACTCAGTACAGTGACCCCTGTATGGGATACTCCCGAGTGTGTCTAGTTGGGAGTCCCTTACTCAGTACAGTGACCCCTGTATGGGATACTCCTGAGTGTGTCTAGTTGGGAGTCCCTTACTCAGTACAGTGACCCCTGTATGGGATACTCCCGAGTGTATCTAGTTGGGAGTCCCTTACTCAGTACAGTGACCCCTGTATGGGATACTTCCGAGTGTATCTAGTTGGGAGTCCCTTACTCAGTACAGTGACCCCTGTATGGGATACTCCTGAGTGTATCTAGTTGGGAGTCCCTTACTCAGTACAGTGACCCCTGTATGGGATACTCCCGAGTGTATCTAGTTGGGAGTCCCTTACTCAGTACAGTGACCCCTGTAGGAGATACTCCCGAGTGTATCTAGTTGGGAGTCCCTTACTCAGTACAGTGACCCCTGTAGGAGATACTCCTGAGTGTATCTAGTTGGGAGTCCCTTACTCAGTACAGTGACCCCTGTATGGGATACTCCCAAGTGTATCTAGTTGGGAGTCCCTTACTCAGTACAGTGACCCCTGTATGGGATACTCCCAAGTGTATCTAGTTGGGAGTCCCTTACTCAGTACAGTGAGACACAGTAACTGATTCACATTGTAAGCTAGGAAGAACCGGAGTGCACACGATCTGGATGATGATTTAGACTGTACTTTAGTGATAAACCCTATGATAATATTGTAGAGCATACATCAAGTTTTATACCTCCACACTGGACTCTTTTTTAAAAAAATCAATAAACTTTACATTTCTTAAGAGCTCTATTTTTGAAAAATAACCAAAGCCAGAAATAAAAAAAAACCAACCTATGAGTAACTCCATGAAGAATCCAAGTTTAAATGTTTGATTTTTTCCCCTATCAACTCCCCACCACCCAAAAATGATAAAATGGTTTTCCTTATCCCAGAACTCCAGACAGGGAGGCAGGGCTTGAGGGGAGAAAGAAACAGCAATTGTTAGCAGGGCCAGCTCATGCTCTGTCCTGGAGCCAGCTTCAGTTAGTAAAAGATAACACAACATAGCTACCCACTTCTGCTGTGTGTCACCCACCAGAATTTCTCGTGGGTCTCATTCCCATAGAGCATTAAGAAAAAGAACTGGAAGTTTTAAATACACCAAGACATCAGTATTCAAAAGCTGCCTATCATCCAGCCTGTCATGAAGCAGTCACATTCTGCTATCTCAAATAGCTGGGATGTGGAAAGCACAGTAAGGACTTCAAAATAAACTCTAAACTCCTCAGGACTCCCTGGGCCCCTGCTATAAATTTTACTAAAGTATGATTTTCTGCCTGTAATTGAGGCTTCTGGTGTTTTTGAAACATTAAACAGATTTTGACTCTAGACTGAGGATTCACTTGTGTTTAAATTTATGAGAGGGTTTTTCCTGCTGTAAACCTCAGATCTTCAATATAAAATCCCACAGCATCATAAACACCAATAGAAATAAACTTTGTTCTCTTAAATGATAAAAGTAATTGCTAAAACAAAGAAAAAATTTCATTTTATCATGGTATATCTAAACATCTGTCATATTACTGAGAGTTTGTTATTAAATTGTCAGCTAACTAGGTATGTTCCAGAAAGTGACTGTTAAAACACTGGAAAGGGAATTGTATTGTTCCCACTGACTTTCATAGAAGGAAAATGTATTCTGAAAGTCAAAAGCCAAATAGACCCCAAGAAATACGCTTGTTTCCTCCCAAAAGAGGCCAAGCAGGGAAGAGAGGACTAGGAACTTCCTAGCTCGGGCTCTGCTCCACCCCCAGCACACCCTTTCTGGAGCTCCACTATGCTGAGGAGTCTTGACCTTCTGCTCTCTGCAGAAGGGACATACTCTCTGTTGGCTTTGTGACAGGAATCCTCCATTAGAGCAGAAGTGAAACGTTATTGTTCTTTCTTTTAGCTAGATGTCATGAAGAGTGGTCTAGGCTTGAGACCTGTTTCTTATTTCAGTCTTTTTTTTTTTTTTTTTCCTAAAGAAAGCATTTAGTTGGGGGCTTGCTTACAGTTCCAGAGGGTGAGTCTTGATCATCACAGCCAGGAACACGGAAGCAGGCAGTCAGATTTCAGTGTTTCTTAATCAAGTTCAGAGTGGGTATTGGTACCTTTGCACTGAAGTTTTCCCCAGACCACTAAGTGTGTGAGGACAGTTTTCTCAGTGGTTGTCCTTCTTTGCAGCATCTAGTCCTGCCTGCTTTTCAGGCATGTGTTTCCTGTAACTCTGCTTTCTCCTGATTGGGAAGGACACAGAGTCAGTTATATTTGAGGGGGGCTCACACTTCTGTTGCTTGTTAGCCCAATTTAAACTTACTCATAAAACTGGGGGAAAAGTCTGTTCCCAGGAATCTGAGAATGGGCGCTCTGAGCAGTATGAGAGGGCTCTGCCTCCTGGTGTTGGTCCTTGGATTCACCTTGTTTGGGCTCGATGCCAGATGTGCTTTTGTCGCATTTACGGTTTTTCTCTTTATTAGGAATACTTTTGTGACTAAGAGCAGAGACAGAGAGAGCGAGAGACAGTGTGTGTGTGTGTGTGTGTGTGTGTGTGAGTGTGTGTGTGTGTGAGTGTGTGTGTGAGGGTGGGTGTGTGTGTGAGTGTGAGGGTATGTGTGAGTGTGTGTGAGTGTGTGTGTGTGAGGATGTGTGTGTGTGAGGGTGTGTGTGAGTGTGTGTGTGTGAGGATGTGTGTGTGTGTGTGTGTGTGTGTGTGAGGGTGTGTGTGAGTGTGAATGAAAGAAAGAGCAGGAGAATGGGAGAACAAGCCAAAAGGCAAAGTTTGGAAAAGGAGAGATAAAACACTAATCCAGAACAATACATCATATACTAATAAAAGTAATTCACAAAATATCAGAAAATCTAGACATGACCTGGGGCCACAAATACTGACTTGTTTTTAAGTTTTACTTGTTGCTAATTTTTGGAAAGGGCAAGACAATTAACTTTTACTGACTAGCTATTGAATTTTTGCATAGTGTGATTATCTAATGCTCTCAATAATCATGTGAGTTTGGCATCCATTTTTCACACCCATTTCATAGACTATGAACATTGAGACCTAGGACGTTGAATTTCTTTTGCAGGACTCCTGTGGTGGTATGTTACTACTGTCTCTCAGGTTAGGGCCACACTCGTGTTTCATGCTTCGGGTGCTGGGGCTCTGACAGGCCATGCTGGTAAGCAGTACTGAGGGAGGCTGTGGGGCTAGAGGATAAGTCAGCACTTGCTCCTTCTTGTCTGCTTCCTAGGAACATGTGTCATATCAGCCATCTACCACCACAGGACCGACACCTCCCTGTGGTCATAGGCCAGGTCATACAACACGCTGAGAAGCGGTTTTATGTTTTTACTCCAGAGAGGGACCAACCAGCGATGGAATGCTGCATTTTGGGGGGCCTGGATTTCAACACCTAGCTCTCTTAAAATTTGTTTCTCCACCATGGTGTTGGCAACTGCGTCTTCCCATGATACCCTTAGGTTCCTCTTATTATTTTATTTAGCCAGTTAACAACTGATGTGTTAAATTTTATGTTCAAGTAGCTGATATGCTTTCTGCCTACTGTAGTGGTTTTCATCCTTCCTAATGCTGCGGCCCTTTAATATAGTTCTTCTTTTGTGGTGACCTCCAACTATAAAATTATTCTCATTGCTATTTCTTAACTGTGATTTTAGTGTATGAGTCATAATATAAATATCTTACATGCAACCCCTGAAAGAGGGGTCACAACCCATAGGTTGAGCACTGTTGGTCTACTGGCTGGGTCTACACTGTCACACAGAAAGTAACTGAAGATACAGCCTGGCCTTGTATGATTTCCTTTTCAAGTCTCTTTCTAGAGTGAGGAATCCAGAGGGGTATCTACTTTGCTGCCAGAGCTCTGGAAGAGGTGCACAAAGGATGTTTCTGTTCTGCCTCCTTACTGTCTCCTCTCTGATTTGTTCCTAAGGCTGCAATGTGGTCAAATGAGTAACATTTGCATCATGACCATTCTGAAGCGAAGCTGACTACTTATATAATTTGATGTCATTGTCTTGATTGTCAAAAGCACAAAAATAGCACAGTAACAGAGATTTCATATTATCAACATAGTTTTGACTTTGCCTGGAAGTGGGTCAGGAATATGAGTTCATGGAACATCTTTGAGAATCGTTATTGAAAAGATTGCCATAGTCTATGGGATTTAAAATTGGCACAATTCCTTAGAGATCACTGGAGTCACTGTTAGATGTCAAAAAGGAGACAGTCCTGTCTGGTCATCCAGTCCTAAGTGTCTTCAAACTCATGAGCATATGAGCAACAGATGGACTCAGGAGAGAGAGAGAGAGAGAGAGAGAGAGAGAGAGAGAGAGAGAGAGAGAGAGAGGGAGAGAGAGAGAGAGAGGGAGAGAGAGAGAATATATATGCGTGCACATGTAACAATGGTAATTAAAGGAGATGATATTTTGTAAATTAATTTTATTAATACATGATGTATTGATGCTGGGACTCTGACAGGCCATGCTAATAAGCAGTTCTGAGGGAGACTGTGGAGCTTACTTACACACACCCTTGAATTTGAGAGGGAGTGTGTGTGAACAGGAGAAGCTGGAGTGGAAATGATGTTTCAGACATCATGCATGAAATTCTCAAAAAAAGCAAAACATTTATATTTACAAAAAAGAATTCATGTAATTTTTTCTGGAGATTATAAGCTGAGGCAGGAGGATCAAGAGTTGGAGGATAGCCTGGGCTAAGTAGAGAAGTTCAAGCCAGCAGGGCATACATATAGCTAGACCTTGTTTAAGTTATTATCTATATTTCTTATCTATTAGGTTCTTATAGGGTATGGGGTCAGCTTCAGATTATTCTAAATCATTCTATATTATATCAAATTCGAGCTTTTAGGCTGCATTTTGAATGCCTGAATATGTTTGTGTAAAGTAAACATTCGTTGTGTGTCCAGCACAAACAATGAGTCATAGACTGACAAGAGTTATTTACACAAGTAAATCATTGCCACCTATGAACTTAGCACATTAACCCAACATTGCACAGACACATGAGTATCAAAATCATATAAGAAAACAAGGCCTGGGAACTTCTTGAGCTCCGCATACTATTGAGGGATGCAGCCATATAAAAAGAGGGATACTGTTTTTAGACCATCTGGGGTAGGTAAGGTAATGATGATGAGCTCCTGACCTGGTGGTTTTGGGTCTTGAGTTTAGCGCAGGCCTCCTGTTTGATACAGCCTCATTGCATTGCTATTCATGCAGGCCCAGCTTTGTGTGGTTTCAAGCTCTGCTCTTCTTCCTGAACCAAGTCTGTGTGCCTTGAAGAGTGTGTGGACGCTTTTTCTCTACCACCCTTGCTGATTGTTTGGTTCTGTTTACAAAAAACAAATTCTGACTTTACTCTCTCTCTCTCACCTTTGATCTTATGGTTTTATTGAGCTTACCTTTGTTCTGACCCGAATTATTTTCTTCCTTATGTTAACTTAAGGTTTGTTCATTTTCAGTTCCTTGAGGTTCACTGTTAGACTATTGGTATCTATTTGGGGTCTGTAAGTTTTTATTGGTGCAAATTTACTATTTTGAATGTTGCATCCCATAGATTTTGATTGGCTGTGCTTGCTTTTTCTTACTAATTTTTATTTTTATTGTTTGTATATTACAGAGGGGGGAGAGCAAGGGAGAGAGACAGATATTCAGAGACAGAAAGAGAGAGGGATACACAATGGGAATGGTACCAGGCTTTGAAACCACCCCACTACTATAGTTCATATATCTTATATATGAACATAAGTGCATATGCCCATGGAGATCAGATCAGATACATCACACCTCCCTGAAGCTAGAGTTAAGGAGGTTGTGAACTGAACTCTGGTCTTCTGCAAGAGCAGTAAGTGCCTTTAACTTCTGAGCCACCACTCCAGCCCTGTTACCTTTCCTTTTTTGTATGTGTAACTCAAATCACTTCTAAATTTCCCATTTGGGTTTCTCAGGAGGATATGCTGTTTAATTCTGCATGTTTGTGCACTTTCTAAGATCCTTCTGTTGTTTATTCTAACTTCACACTGTTGTGGTTGGAAAGCATATACCAGATTATTTCAGTCTTGAACTCATTAACACTTGTTTTGTGTCAGAATATTCTATCTTTCTTAGAGAATGTTCCCTCCTAAAATGCCTTTTGTGTTAGAGAATCATGCATATTTCACTACTACTGGATGGATGGTTTCATACATGTCCATTAGGTATAATTTGACTAAGTAGGGCATTGAAGTATCCTATTATTGAACTATAGCCTAATTCTCTTTTTAGATTTATTAATATTTGCTTTACCTACTTAATCCTTTGATATATATTTTAAAGATCGATCTATTTCATGTGTATGAGTGTTTTGTCTGTGTGTAGTTGCACCACTGCATGTACCTGGTTCCCATGGAATTCAGAAGTTGGATACCCTGGAACTGGAATTAGGATTATTGTGAGCCCCCTGTGGGTGTTGGGAACCAAACCCAGGCCCTTTCCAAGAACAATAAGCACGCTCAAGCACTGAGCTCTTCCTCATCTCCTTGTTCTATTTGCACTATGGATATTCACGTCTTGCAACACACTTGACGTGCAAACTGTTTTGCCTTCCATTATTTGTTCTGTCTGATAAGTGTCTGAGCTGTCTTCCTTCATCTTCTGCTTCAGTTCGTGTGTGTCTTTTAAGGTAGGAGGTGTCTCCTGCAGGCAGCACACACTTCCATCTCAGCTTCTTCATCTTTCTCTTTCAGTCCTCACTTGCTGTCAGCACTTGTTCTGCCCTTTGGGTTGCTTTCTGGCTGTTTATTACCCCTTGCTCGTTGTTTATCTTTGTCTGTGGTGTTTGTTCTGCAGTGTGAAGCTCTAATTCTCGTCTTTTTCCTGTTTGTACATCTGCTGCATTTTTCTGTTCTGTGGTCACCATGAGCATACAGAAGACACATTGTTGTAATGAACTATTTTAAGCTCACAACAACTTTGATCACAACAAATGCCTAGGCTTTTACCCTATTCCTCAAATGTATATTTTGTGTTTACAATCAACATATTGTTTTTAGATTCCTTTAACTTGCTATACAGCTACAGTTGTTTCTGAAAATTTTAACCTTTGGCCTTCGTGCTAGAGCCTTAAAAGGCTTCCACACTGCCATCGCAGTAATGGAGTATTCTGAATTAGATTATGGATTCATCTTTACTGATGAGTTTTATAATTTTGGAGACTTTCCTGACAGTAATTACCATCATTTTCTTTCTAAATGAAGACTTTCCTTGAGGAATTTCTAATGAAGGCTGGGGATGTAGCAGAGTTTTGTCTAGTGAGCATGAAACCCTAGGTTTAGTCCTCAGCACTGCATAAAAACAACTCAGTGTGGTAGTTGGTACATGCTTATAATCTCAGCCTTTAGTGGGTAGAGGCAGGAGGATCAGAAGTTCATGTAGCCTGGACAATATGAGCCTGAACAAACAAACAAAAGCCAGGTAAGTTTGGAGACTGTATTGCCATAACTCTGAGGCTAACTTGGTGTATAATGAGCTTTAAATTAGCCTGAGCTATAGAGTCTTTCTACGTCTGGCGTATTTCACTTAATGTGATAGCCTTCAATTCTGTTCATTTACCTGCCCATGGTTTATCACGTATCTGCCATGGCTTTACTTTTCTTTACAGCTGAATAAGACTTCATTGTCTGTTTGTACACTTTCTTTATTCATCTTCTATTGGTAGGTAGGTAGACATAGTTCCATGTGGTGACAAATATTTAATAAAAATAGTCTGGAATATGAGAGGAGAGTTACCCACACAGTCAAGCCTGGAAGGTCAGGGAGTGGTGACCCATGCCTTTAATCCCCTCACTTGGGAGACAGAGATCCTTTTGATCTTTGTGAGTACAAGGCCTAAAAGCCAGGCAGTGGTGGTGCACCCTATTAGTCCTAGCACTTGGGAGGCAGAGGCAGCCAGATCTCTGGTCTACAAAGCAAGTTCCAGGACAGCCAAGGCAATTATAAAAAGAAACAAAAAAGCCTTGTGTTGAAAAACAAAACAAAAGAAAACCAAAAGCCTTTGAAGATGATTTCACATGGACTATGAGAGCTGGTTCTATCCTCTGATATTCCAGACTTTTTTCTTTTAATTGGGGAAAATCTGGAATATCAGAAGAAACAAACCACTGCTAATTCTCACCCAGCAACTTCTCAGACTGAACAGGTAAATGCTATCTTCACAGGTCCTCAGCCTGACTGGTTGCTCAGACAGAATGGCTGAATTTATGCCTTCTCTTGCCTGTATTCCCCCCCCCTTTACTTCCCGATTCAACTCTCCTAAGTAGGATTAAAGGTGTGGGCTACTAAGGCCTGATTGTTTGGCCTTGAACTCACTTAGATCTAAGGGGATCTCTGTCTCCTAAGTGATGGGATTAAAGGTGTGGGTCACCACTCCCTGATCTTCATGGTTGGCTGTTAGTGATTCTGTCCTCTGATATTCTAGACTAATTTTATTACATATACAATATATCACCAAAGTTTCATTTCTTAGATATTGCAAATATTGTAGCAATAAGTGTGGATGTGCTAGAATCTCTGTGGTATGGCAATTTAGCATTGTTTGGATATATTATCAGGAGTGAAATAGCTAGATCATATGGCAGTTGTATTTTAATTTAAAAATTATATTGTTGATTTATTGTGTGTATGCATGTGTATGTATGAGTGTGTGTATGAGTGAGGGCTTGGTTAGAGGTCAGGGATAATTTTTTAAAAAATTTTTTTCAAGACAAGGTTTTTCTGTGTAGCTCTGGCTATCCTGGAAATCGCTATGTAGACCAGGCTGTCCTTGAACTAACAGAGATCCTTTGCTTCTGCCTCCAAGAGTGCTGGGATTAAAGGTGTACACCTCCACTGCCAGGCTAACAGGACAGCTTTTTGTGAATGAGTTTTGCCTTCTGCATTATTGAGGCAAGATCTCTCTTGTTTCTGTTGCTGCACAATGCACATCAGATTGTCTGACCAAAAAACTTCTTTGATAATTACCCTGTCTCTACCTTCCTTCTCTCCGTAATAGTGCTGAGATCATAGATATATGCCATTGCATCTCACCTTTTATATGGGTTTTGGTGTTCAAATTAGTGTCATCATGCAAGCAGCATTTGTAACCCCTCACTTTGAGGAATTTCCACATCGAATTCTGTTTCTATTCTTAGCAGCTTATTAAGGACCCCCCCCCCAAATAACCTTGTCAACATTTGTTTTCATGTTGGTAACTATTCTGACCTGGGTGAGATCAGCTGTTACAATGAGGTTTCTGGTCCCGGGCTGCCAGAGGTCCAGACCCACAGACCTGCAGCTTCAGACCCCTTAGCTTCCTGCAGCTGATCAGACCCCAGAAATGACTCAGACGCTTATATTAACTTCATGCTGTTTGGCCTATGGCTCAGGCACATTACTAGCTAGCTCTTACATCTTTAAGTCAACCCATTTCTATTAATCTGTCTGCCATGTGGCCCGTGGCTCACCTGTGTTCCTTACATGTTTCTTCCTTGGACATCTGGCTCTGTCTGTCCCTTACTCCACCCTTCCTTTCCTACCTATGCTCTGATCTCCCCTCCTACTTTTTCTATGGTGCCTGTCATGGGCCAAAACAGCTTCTTTATTTAAAGATTGATATCCATAGCACACAGAAAGACATTCCCACATCAATCAGCCGTCAA